>CM023489.1:55612135-56283474 GCA_013339685.2 Hyalomma asiaticum | reverse complement strand
TGCATTACATTTCAATGGATACCAGCTCACTGCGGCATTCTGCCCAACGAAAAAGCCGACGAAGCAGCACGTAACGGTCTTCGATATCAAAGCTATAAGCGAATCTAGTTCACCATATCCGATGCTTCCCATATGACTAAACGATTCGCTTACGAATAAAGGAACCGGCTATGGAAGTTACCGGCACATCATCACCCTTTCTTATACTTAGTCGACCCAGATCCCAAATCAAAACTACAATCCAACATTCCTCGACATCTGGAAACTTTGTATCGTCGACTACGGCTGAACATTGCATATTCAAACGACTTACGGTACCGCTTCCATTAGGAGACATGCCCACACTACAGCAACTGTGGCTCTACTGAAACTGTAGAACATATTTTGTTTGTATGCCGAGCGAACAGTGATGAGCGTGCGCTCTATGAACATTGCATGCAGTCACTTACACAGCTCCCTTTATCACCTCAGTGTGTTTTAGGCCCTCTAGCTTGCCCCACACAACAGAGACGTGCGATGGGCTTTTTGTTTACATATTTAAAAAATTCACAGCATATCCACGGAGTGAATGACGATGAGTGGGCGAAGCTCCGGGGCTTGATCGTAGATCGTGCCGAGTTCCGGATTAATTTAGTTAACGCGCACGCTACGAATCCCTATGGTTCAACTACGCACAAGTGAAATCTCCCACCGGCACTTTATTGCAAGTCGAGATCCAGTGCCTATATATATACATATATATGGGTGGCCGGTGAACGGTTCTCCAGCGCGAGCAGTCGGTATTTTTCAATCAAGAAACTCGCTAGAACACGCTGCCTGCGTCAAGCTTGTCTCTCGCGGGTGAGGGCGCGTTCTCCTTCTTTGCGAGCTGGTAGCGCGTTCATCGAAGAAAGAGCGTTTCCATAGTCAACGCGCGCCTTTCGCTCTCTCTGTCTCTCTCTCTCACACAAGACAGCAGATGGAAGAGTGAGAGAGCTCGCGCGCCGGGAGGCACGCGCCCTCCTAGTAGCGCGTTCCTAGTAGGTAACGCGCTACTACAACGGACGAACAGACCCAAACCTTAAGGAGCTTCGCCCCTAAATGTATAGGTCAACTCGATAGACTTTCTCTCCGTCGTCACCATCACTCACCCATCATGCAACACATCCTGTGACATCGCTGCGGGTTGGTGAAAACGTTACCTATCTTTGGACGCAATTAGGCATTATAGTCAGAAACACATAGCCCAATTTTTCTTTTTCTTTTCTTTTTCACTGTCTCTTGCTTTCTACACGTCTTTCTCTCCACAAACTCCCTCCCCACGCAGAGTAGCATGCATGTCAGCGATATTCACACGCCGGCAAAATTCTCTGCATTTCAATAAAGAGCTCTCTCTCTCTCTCTCGTGGCGTCCTGCTTGCCCTGACAGACGGCGACATGAGCACGGACGACAGCGTCACGCGCGACGGCGGTAAGACGACCGCACGGAGGTTCGTTTACACGCGCCAAGAGTGCGAATTACTGTGTAATTTGGTGACGCGCCACAGATCGGTAACTGCAAACAGAAACACCGACGTGTCCAAGCGCGTTAAGGACAGTGCCTGGGAGGAACTTTTATACGGATGTAGTGCTTTTATACAGATGTGGGTGCAGTCTATGCACCCTGTCACCCCGGGGGACTTGGCAATTCGGTGGAATTCGACCATCGTCTCACGGAACCCGTCATCGGTGTCGGGGAACTTCACGACGGCTGGGAACAAATGCTTCGCGAACACCCGCGACACACGTTCGATGAGGCGGCTCACTGTCGGCTGAGACACATTCACCAGGTCGCCCGCCACTTGAAACGTGCCTGCTCCATAAAAGCGCAGCGCAATCAGAAGCTGTGTCATTGGTGGAAGAGGCTGGCCACGGTTGCTCCAACTCTCCTCAAGGGGCAAGCAGTCAAGCAGCTTCTTCACGCTGCACTTCGTGAAGCGATAGCGCGCCAGAAATTCGCTGTCGGTGTAGTGATCCATTGGATTTATCCGGTCCCTCAACCGTCGTCGTGGTATGCCTACGCAGTTTTCGTCGAAGAGCTCGCCGACGCGGAGCACATAGTCGACAAACGAAGCGTAATCCGCCATGATACTTCACTCAAGGAAAGGTTCAAGGTAGCTCTGGCCCTACCTCGACTATCTCAAGTAAAACTCCCGAGATTTCCTCCAGTCGAGGAACGCTTCGAGTGGAGGGCGATCTGTGAATTGGAAAACCGCCCTCAAGAAGCGTTTCGAGTGAAGGGTCAAGTCGAGGAGCGTTTATGAATACGGGGGTCAGTCCTGTCGTATGCGGGAGCGGGGCCAACGGAACGCCTCAGCACCATCAGCCGCCAGTCCGTGCTTGCGGAAGCATATCAAGAGTTCTCCCCGAGCTGCTGCAAAAGCATTGTCCCGAAGGAGTGAGCGTTCCCGAGTCTGTACACTTCC
Organism: Hyalomma asiaticum; assembly: GCA_013339685.2. Taxonomy (NCBI): domain Eukaryota; kingdom Metazoa; phylum Arthropoda; class Arachnida; order Ixodida; family Ixodidae; genus Hyalomma; species Hyalomma asiaticum. The sequence goes on along the minus strand of CM023489.1, from coordinate 56,281,030 downwards.
CCGCAGTGCTGGCACCCCTCTTGTGCGTGGCTTGTGCGCCTGCGTCCACATGCACCCGACGCGCTGGTGTGACAAGTTGGTCGCAGTGATAGCGAGTAGCTTTTATCTGCGCAGGAAGAAGTGTTTCTTTCATAGAACGCTTGTACCGTAGTCTCGCTTGTTTTACTGCAAAATCTGGGAACTGCCGCTCCCTCCTTGCGGCAATGGATGACGAAGCACTCGAGGACCCCCCTGGCGCACAACCGTCACGTCAGGTCGCGTCTAGAAAACGTGGAAACACGTCAAGCGACTCCGACAGCGATGCCACCGAGCTGTACTCGGACAGCTACGACTCGTCGGACGATGACTTCACCCTTGTCATGAGCCGAGCAGCGAAAAGAAGACTGATGCGGACGTCCTCGTCGGCGAGTGTCTCTACCGTGAAGACCGCGCCGCAGCGATGGCCGCACACTGTGCTTTTTACGCCCGTGGACACTACGTGCAATCTACGTCTCCTGAACAGGCAAGTTCTGTCTGTGTATCTCGAACAAGTAGCGCCAAACGAGATAAAAGACGTGAGAATAAATTCAAGAAGGAATGTCCTGGCAGTAGACGTTCTGCACCGTAGCGCGCTGCAAAGCCTCCGCAACGTCACGGAAATTGACGGTATCAAAGTGAAATCAACGATTCCTACAGGCTGCAATGGAAATGTTGGTGTCATTTATGATATAGACATCGCCATCAAAGCCGACGACTTGCCCATATTGATAAAACCAGCCACAGAAGGGGCTCTTATCAAGCATATCACGAGACTTGGCAACACGCGTTGCGTGAGGCTTGTGTTTGAGGGCGACAGCCTTCCGTCACACGTTAAGGTTGGCCACGTACGCCATCCAGTACGACCATACGTACCCAAGCCTCTGCAATGCTACAAATGCTTCAAGTTAGGACACGTTAAGGGTGTCTGTGACAACAATGTCGTGTGCCCAAGATGTGCTGAATGTCATCCCAAAGATTCCTGCCGTGCTACCGTGTTGAAATGCACCAACTGCCATGGTGCTCATGAGGCCTCATCCAAGGATTGCCCACGGGTACGGGACGAGCGCGCTGTGCTGAAACGTATGGTGCGGGACAACTCCACACACAGACAGGCTGCTGCTTCTATCAGGCGGAGACGGCGTCGTCACCGAAGAGGGTCAAATAAAGTCGCTGCTACCGACAGAGATGTCATACCTTCCGTTAGAGCGGCTGCTCTGCCAACAGCGAACTCCGCGAAGACGGACAATGTGAACAAGAAGGAAGGGTCAAGGCTTGCACCTCATCAAGAGTGGCCAGCACTCCCACAAGTACAACCTGCCTCGAAGCCACATCAGATCCCGGTGCCCTCGACGACTTCAACAACCACTGAAGAGACGACGACGACGGAAGATCGCCAAGTCATCATGATGTTGAAGTCGCTTATGGACGCCATGCGTGTTCTGCTGTGCAACATGAAAACTCCGTCGGCGCAGAGCGCGCTAAAGGTGCTGGACACCCTGAGTCCGGTGCTTGCGGCTCTAGGATAAAAACCACGACCTGCAAAATGGCGTCGTTTCAAGTGGAAGTCAGGGATGCGTCTGTTCTTCAGTGGAACGCCAGAGGGCTTAAGTCACGCATGTCGGATTTTCGGCAGTTCGTCTTCATGAACCAGTTCCCTATTATTGTGATCTGCGAACCCAACCTGTCAGCTCCCATCAGGCTTTCTGGGTATGAGTGCTTTATGTCCTCAACCCACGGAGAGTGCAGCAAAGTCATTGTCTTTATACGCTGTGACTTGACTTACGTACATCACCTAGTGCCAGCTGACGAAGGAAACCAATATGTTTGCCTAACCGTGAAAAAGAACAAGGTAACCTTCACACTTCTGGGAACCTACATATCCCCTACGAGCCGGCTAGATTGCGAACGCTTACGAAGAATTTTGGCATCAATTCCACAGCCTTGGGTAATCACAGGCGATTTTAACGCTCATCATTACCTATGGGGAAGCTCGAAAGTCAACTCCAGAGGTAAACAATTGGTTTCCTTTGCCTCTGACTGTCAACTTTGCCTCTCGAATGACGGAAGCCCCACTTATCTACGTGGAGCAGCGTACTGTAGCTGCCTGGACCTTACTTTCGTGTCACGTTCATTTGCGAGAAAAGTACATTGGTTTACGGACTTGGAAGCGCGAGGCAGCGACCACATCCCAACTTATCTGAGGATCGACGGTTTCACGGGATCTGAATCCTGCAGAGCTGTTGTGAGCACTGATTGGTCTAAATACAAAATGATCATGGAAGATTCTTGTTGCGACGGTTCATCGAACAACATAGAGGAAGCGATAAAGGGCGCCCTGGAATCCACCACCCAATCACTCTGGAAGAGTTCCGTACGCACGGACTTCGACATCGAACTGGAAAAACTTCGTGCGATTCGCCGTCGTGCGGAAAGAAGGTATAGACGCACGAAGTCTATCCACGACTTGAGACTGGCTAGACGCACACAAAAGAAAATACAGCGTCAAATCAACAAGCTGGCTTCGCGGCGATGGGCATCCTTTTGCGAGTCTCAGGATCCGCGAAAGCCTTTGTCGCTCATATGGAGAACTGTTCGTGGCCTTCGTACAACACCCGGTCAGCGCCACCCGTTTAAATCTCTGGCACTCCATCTAAAGTGCAGTGAGATAGAAGTCGCCGAGTCTTTCTGTAAAAGGATTGCTGGTGAGGCAAATCCTGATGGAGCGGTGGTGGGGTCGCCCGACCACCCTCTCTCCTCACGTGATCCTCGCGTGGAATGTCCATTTTCCATGGAAGAACTAGAAGCTGCACTGGCTGTGTGCCGGCGTTCTTCAGCGCCAGGACCGGACGGCATCACTTATCGCGCCCTGTGCAACCTGGGTGAACAAGCACGGAAGGCACCCCTGATCCTTTACAACGACTACTGGCAGACGGGCACGGTACCGCAGGAATGGAAATGCAGCCGCTTAATTCCACTCCTTAAGGCCGGCAAATCTCCTTTGGACATCTCCTCATATCGTCCGATCGCGCTTGCCAGTTGTGTCGGCAAAACGATGGAGAGAATGATTTTAACGCGCCTTGAATGGTACTTGGAGTACTATGACGTTTATCCCGACGCTATGACCGGTTTCAGACGCGGTCGTTCATCAACAGACAGCGTTGTTGATCTGGTCACATATGTCCAACACCAGAAAGCCTGTAAGCGACTATCTGCCGCTGCATTCCTGGACGTTAAAGGCGCTTACGACAATGTCACCCATGAAGCCATTCTGAGCGCACTAGACGCTGTAGGACTTGGTGGCAAGATGTATACGTGGGTATGCAGCTACCTACAGATGAGGACGTTCTACGTTCACACAGAGAACGGCCCGACATCAAAGCGTCACGTTAGCCGTGGAGTCCCTCAAGGCGGAGTGCTAAGTCCAACGCTTTTTAACCTAGCCCTTATTGGATTAGTAAATCATCTGCCCAGCACCGTACGACTTTCCATCTATGCCGATGACATCTGCGTTTGGACGTCCGCTGTGACACGGCTTCAGCTTCGTGCTCGGCTTCAGAAGGCAGTCACGACGACGTCACGTTACCTTCAGAAACAAGGACTAGACATTTCATGCGAAAAGTGTGCAATGGTGGCATTCACCAGGAAACCGATGTTTGCATATAACGTCGCCATTAACGGTCAAGTAATACCATACTGCCGAAGTCATAGGTTACTGGGAGTGGTAATTGACAGAGACCTGTCTTGGACTCCGCACGTGAACTACGTGAAGAAACGGCTGACTGCTATCTGCCACTTATTCAGATTCCTCGCCGGGAAAAACTGGGGCCTGTCCATGCACGCTATGCTACAGCTGTACAGAGTGCTGTTCGTCGGATTCCTGCGGTACAGCCTACCTGCTATCGCCAACACCTGCAAGACTAACCTGCGCACGATACAGAGCATTCAAGCACAAGCGCTTAAGATATGCCTTGGCTTACCACGCAGCGCGTCAATGGCTGAAACCATTGCCATAGCGCAGGATTACTCTATCACGACGCACATCGCCGTTGAGACCATGAGACTTCACCTCAGGCATGTGGCTAGGACTCCCTCACACCATCTGGCGAGCCTCGTTGCTGCAAGGCCCCGCACTTCATTCAGCGCTAATGTCAATGCACACAGTGCGGCGTTTACTCCAGGGTACACGCCTGCGGCTAAGCGAGTGCTCCCTCCGTGGTGTTTGAGTCTCCCACAAGTACACCTCACAATTCCTGGGATACAGAAGAAGACAGATCTACCAGTATCTGCGCTAAAGCAACTCAGCTTAAACCTGTTGTACGAACGGTACGGTAACCACGTACACGTATACACCGATGGATCGACTACGTCGTCCAGTTCTGGCGGAGCGGTGATCGTACCAACGCAGGGGATAACGATTCGACTAAAGACGTCTCATGTCACGACGTCCACGGCGGCAGAACTCACGGCTCTACGTCGTGCGCTAGAATCCATCCGTACTGAGAGGCCGAGGAAATGGGCTGTGTTTTCGGACTCGAAGGCGGCGTTGCAGTGCATACGGTCAGCTCTTAGGCGCGGATGCCACGAGCAGCTGACGTACGATGTAATCATGCTTCACCACCACCTCCGAGAAAATGGCCACGAGATTGACTTTCAGTGGGTGCCCAGTCACTGCGGAATCAGCGGCAACGAGTCCGCAGATGGCGCAGCTCGCACTTCACATCAAGAAGCGAACATTATTTCAATTCCACTCTCAAGGACAGATGCTGCAATGCAGCTTCGACACCTGGCACGCCGTCTCTCACTGGTTGAGTGGAACACACCAAACATCAGACGAACGCGACTGTACCAGCTAAACCCTTCCCTGCATCTCCGCCCTCCATCAGGACTTCCTCGACAAGAGGCCTCGCTTCTTTGTCGACTTTGGCTGGGAGTTGCCTTAACAAAGGCATACTCCGCATTAATTGGAGCGATCGACAGTGCAACCTGCGAGATGTGCGACACCGACGAAACCCTGGACCATCTGCTGTGCCACTGTCCGCGATTCGTCGAGGAAAGGAAAATCCTTGCTGAGACGCTACACCACCTTGACGATCGGCCACTGTCCTTACAGATCCTACTCGAACACCGCCCTCATCGCTCATCGGCCCACAAGGCACTAAAAGCACTTTTATGCTTTCTCAAGACGACTGTTGCGTGAACGCCTTTGACAGTTGGACTTGTCCGACAACGTCTTTTTCATTATTCCCCTTCCTTCTCTCTCTCCCATCTTTCTATTCCCCCTTCCCACTCCCCCAGTGTAGGGTAGCCAACCGGACGCCCTTCTGGTTATCCTCCCTGCCTTTCTGTTTTCCCCTTCCTCCTCCTCCTCCTTTATCTGCGCAGCATGCGTGGGTGAGGGTGCTGCTATGCACGTGGCGTCGAATAGTGAGACGCGTGTCTTCGTTGCTCAGGGTGGCCATCGACGCGGTTAGCCGACGATCTCGTTGCTAGGCGCGCCGCAGTGGCTTCGGACCCACTGAGCGTAATCGTTTTACGAGTCCCGGACGGCTCCCGACGGCCCCGGACGCCTGCGCCGTATTCGTTTTTCAAATGGACCTCGCGAAGGCCCCGCCCAGTGGCCGGCTAGGCGACATCTGAATGACGTATAATGACGTCATGTCTGTCGGTGGGGCGTCCGCAGGCTGCTGGGGCCTGGCCCGGGACTTTGTAAACAAGAAAACGCTCAATGCAGTCGAACTCGGGTGTATTTCTCCAACTTGTGGGAGTCGCGGCCATTCCTGTGAATGCGGCTGAGGGCGGTGCGCGAGTTCTACAGCACACTATAAACAAAAATTAGCCGAGATGGGAGTAAATGGACCTGACCTCTAGCGCATTCCCCGATAAGAGTTTAATATACTCCGGTCATGCGGAGTAAAAGGTTTACTCCGCTTGACCGGAGCTTATGCATGGATTCTTGGGAGTAATATTTACATCCATCGAGGAGCTTTTGCGGGTAGCTATATGGGAGTATGAGTTTACATCCATTGCGAAGCTCTTGCGGGTACCTATATGGGAGTTTATGTTTACATCCATGTAGGAGCTTTTGCTGAAGCCAGCTAAGCCTAGGCGTGGTCGGGGACAATCTTTTGCATACTTTTATTAATATTCGATCTACTTGGGTAAATTTGGCATCCTTTTGGTCCCTTCTCCTTTCGGTCAATAATCTTGACGTTTGCTTCCCGATAATCCTGGTTTGTGCGCATACAATCTTGATAATTTCGGAAGCCTAAAACCACGTCAACACAGGCTGGGTGGCGGTGCCCCAGCCACTTCAAAACAAAATATTTCCGATTCGCGCATCACTGCGGTCGTCTGGTCGATGTGCGGCATTCGGCTTCTGGCTGGAGGAGCAGAGTGGTCACCAGTGGAAAGCGCCTTGGCACGTTTACACAGAACACTGATCGGCCGTTGCAAACTCGCTGCGCACTCATGGCTCGTTTAAAAAAACGAAGTGGTGCTTCACTTGGACGCACTAGACACACGTGCGAGTACGCACAGATACAACTCCCACCGACGATTCGTCGAACCAACCAAGGCAATGGAGCATCACACGGAAGCACTAAACAGTCGCGCGAGCGCGAGCGCGCATACACACACACATCACACCGCCGCAAGAGCATCGCAACTGAAGATGGCTGTTAAAAACTCCCATGTGGAGGTTGTGACCACGTGAACTGAAACTCCGTGTGGGTAGTATAACAAGGTCATGTCGTTTTTATACTCCGTCACTTAGCAATGGTGGTAAAAGGATGTCATGTGCCGTATTCACTCCGCTATGACGGAGTAAGTGGTTGGGGCATGAGAGTTCTTTTCGGTTGACACGCTGGTAAAAGCTCCCATCTCGGCTAATTTTTGCTTACAGTGCAGCGCAGCCTGAAGGGGGCCGAAGAAAGCCGAATTCCACGCTAAGGGCCCAGAGCTCCACTGTCGTCTATGGTCTCCGATGCAACGCGTGTCTCTGTATTGGATGCTGTAACGTTGGAATGACTGTTGCTGCACTCTGTGAGAAACCATCTTAGCAGCATTCAGCACTCGGGTGTTCGCAAGTACTTCAAACACGACGGCTCGTGTGAGCTGCTCCAGCGCACATTGAGGCGTTCTTAGCTTTGATCGCGTGCCTCGAACCATTCAAGTGCGAAGAAATAGCTGAGTTTCTCTAACTGCTAAATCACTTCCTGGTGGAAAAAAAATGTGCAGAATGCCCCAAGGGAAGTGAAAGCCTTTATTACTGCGATTGCCACGAAGCTAGGTACGTAGAGGGGAGAACGGCTCGCGTTCAATCTTTCGCGACTGAACCTAACAAAAAACATGATTGCCACGATAAGATAGTATATTGCACTGCAAAAAGTAGTACCGTGGACTTGAAACAGCGTCATGCTGACGGCGAATTCACATGAGTAATACCTTAGCCCCACCTAGATATTCAGACTATTGGCGCAAGGTTCACCGCCCACTTGTAAAAGATGATGATTGTGGTTCGGTTAGGAAAGGACGCTCATTCTTGCAGCCCATGTAGGGCTGCAGAAATGGAGGCAGAAAGGGAGTGAAGGCAGAAAGGGAGTGAAAGAAAGAGAGGAGAGAAAGGCCGTAGTGGAGGGCTCCGGAAATTTAGACCACCTGGGTTTCTTTAACGTGCACTGACATCGCACAGTACACGGGCCTCTGGCATTTTCGCCTCCATCGAAAATGCGACCGCTGTGGCCGGGATCGAACCCGCGTTTTTTGGTTGGCAGACATTTGTGAAAGAGACGCTCGTAGCATCCATTCATACATGGTTTAATGCCGTGGTCAAGAAACGTTTTTTATTAGATGCGGAGCATCTCTTGCTCGCGAGTATGTCACGCGTCCGGCGTCCGCACTCACACTACGCATGCGCGACTCTCCTCTCCCTTCCCTCTCTCCAACAGCTGCTGCAATAAATAAAACGGGTAGAGAGCGCGCGCGCGCTTCGCTTCAACAGTATCTCTTCCTTCTCCGATGAAACAAGTTGGTGGTGTTGTGTGATGGAAGCTACAGTTCCGTCTGCGACTCGGTTGACGCAAGTACGCATCAGTATCAACCCACACTCTGACAACGGTCACGCGATGCGCGGTAACGAACCAAGTTAACAACGTAATAACATGCAAGGTTCACCGCAAGGTTCATCGCAAGGTTCACCGCAAAGGTAACACCGAAAACACTGCAAACCTGTAAACACCGCCGTTAAATGCACCGTTGAAACTCGCAGCGATGCTCCGCATCACCCCATGGTCCCCTTCGGGGAGATAGTGTAATTTTTTTTAACCTTCTCGCAAATGGTGTCTCCCACTGCTGTTAAACACACGCGCTAGGCATGCTATCGGGCGAGTCTTTCTGTCGGCGCAGTTCATGAAGCGAAAGCTTTAATGGCTTACTCCACGAGCTTCGTCGTGGAACGGAGTTTGAGCTTGAATGCAAGAAGTAATACTACGTGACTCTTCGCAGGCCACCGCCTCGCCAGCAGTGGCCTCATACCTAACTACGTGACTAATCGATCGCTTGAAATGTAGATGTGTAGGCTGGACCGAAGGTCCTCCCTCCTTTGATGCATATTGCACTGAAATGCGCTGAAAAGTGATTTAAATGTTGACGTTACTAACTGACTATATAGCGATTGAAGAGCTGGTGTCCCTTTGACTCGATGAAACTAGCCCGATTTAACAGTTAATGAAGTGATGAAGCAGCTAGCAGAGTACACGTGCACACCCACACAACAAGCAACACGCACAAGCGCTTGTTCGTGTTCCTTCTTGTGCGGATGTGTACTTGTGCTCTGCGCGCCGAGTCACCACTTCGTTACTGCTGAGGTCGCAACGTCGTGCCTACTGAAAGAAACTTGAAATTCGCCTATTAAGTGCGCGATTTCACCATGAATGTTTCCACCGCTTATGTTTTACTTTCCGAAATCCACTGGGCCATTTTAAATTCGCAGCCGTTCTTGTAAGATGATATTCGTTATGAATACAGATCGCATATCGCAAGCCGGAAATGACCGAAGGAACCCACAGAGAGGGGAATTGTGTTTCGCTGTCTACAGTATCGTGCGAAACTACCCCTCAACACACACACACGCACACATACATACATACATACATACATACATACATACATACATACATACATACATACATACATACATACAAAAGCACTAGTCCTTTTTATTTCATGTTAACTGTCATTGAATTGTCGAGAATGGCCCTGCGTTAAGAGCTTTGCTGCTTCGTCTGTGGAAATGTCAGGACAGTGCCCGGGGCAACATTCAACAGTGGCGACACTCTCTGCGCGCCAGCCATATTTCTTAGAAGGTTCTAAATTTCCTGAGTAAAAGACTGAAATCAAGCAAAACAATTCTCCTTTCGGCGAATCATGCTAGAAGGCTTGAGACGAAACGAGAACCGAGAGTGCTTCTTGCCCTTTCTGGCAGCATTATTTATCTATAGGGAGTAAATCAGTTGTTGCCTAAGGGGGCTGTCAGCTCTCCAGTGCCTTTGCTGTTCTATGTACAGTATTGATAAGACCTTTTTAGCCCTGGGGGTTCCTGTTTAAGAGCTACCCCTGTGTTTTAAAATTCTTGGCTGATTAAAAATTTTGCCGATCACTCCTCTTGTGACGGCCACTGGTGTACGTTTCTTTTTTTCTTTTTGATGAACACATGACTTCTCAGAAAGCTTATATGATTATCACAGCGCAGAAACCATCTGTGTGACAAGTGTTCTCCGTATTAGCTCATTTTCTACAGACGCTGTTTTCTATAAACGCTGTTGTCATCGACAGAATTATGCTCGGCATACCCACAGCGCAGCAAAAGTAAAGAAAGAAAGAGTCATTAAATTAAAATAAGGAATGAAATACTGCATGCATGATGCATTCCTCTAAGCGCAGCTTGTTAATCAACCGGAAATATGGAGCTGGTGCAGCGTGTCGGAGCGTTGCGCCTCTTCATTTTTGACCGTAAGAGCTACCGTTGGATTTGGGCGCGACACCGATTATAATGGAGTTGTGCGGTGTCATGCAGAGGCGTCGTTTGGGAAATGGTTGGTAATATCCACAATGCCTCTTGTGCTTCATTGGCTCCTCTAGGACTGCATTGAAAGATTTTTGCTCTGCCCTTTCGCAAAACGGCTCAGCAGAGGACTTCTCATAACGGGATGCTAAAGTGAAAAAAGATTACTCTATCTCCCGCTAAAGGGAACCATGTGTGGACGCGAAGCAGCGGGGAGATGGTTAGCTTGAGCGGGAGATGGTGTAATTTTATTGAGAGAACGAATGAGAATGTATAAGAGAAGAGAGCGAACGCGGTGGTCTACCGTCGCGCCTCTAACCTAAGTTGCTTCGCATTATCGCGCGCAGAGCCGCAGGTGTTGCCATTCGTTGCGCAATCTGGAGAAGAGAGGAGCGTCGGAGAGGAGAGGAGCGGGAGAGAGATGCGCATGCGCAGTGCGGGTGTGGACGGCTCACGGCGCATGGATGGAGGAAGGGAGGGAGGGAGAGAGTGACATAGCCCCGACTATAAGCTGCTTCGCATCTAAAAAAAGTTTTTCTCGCCTTAGCATATTAGCTTTCCACAATACCAAAAACAGCAGTTTTGCGAGGGCAAGACCCTTGGTAAGCTAGAGAACGCGCAAAGAGAAAGTACTGGTGTCGACGCCGCTTACAAATTCCAGCACTAGAACGCGTGACGTAAGAGATATTTCACGGCGTTTGATGAGGTCTGCATAACCATTGGTAAGACGTACATTCTGTTCTAGGGAAGCCGGAGACTAAACGCATGCAGTTTCAGGGCATTTCATGGTGCGAATTTGGCGAGAATAAGATAAGAAAACGATAATTGGGCTTCTACTGAACCGCGGCCAAATAAGCCCCGGCGCGAATTTCAAAACTCTGACTTTCACATTTATTTTTTCTTTCAATGCTGAGCATAAAGTTGCGAAATTAAGGACAACCGGTTCTCGAAATATACCATATCGGACCAAATCAATTAGCATTTTCAATCTAGTATCCCTTCAGCGCGGTGGGGTTAAGAAGCTGGTGTCACAGATAATTCGGCATTGCTGGGGACGATAATAATAATAATAATAATAATAATAATAATATAAGCGGAAGTAAGTACGCAGCTGAAATAATCGTTTGCCCTAGAATGTACTCGATTGCTCAAGCTCTCCGCCATGGCAGAGGTACTTAGGGAACGATACTGAATACATCAAAGCGAACTCCGTGAGCAAAAAGAAATGTGAACTACAACTTAACCAAAGCCTACACAAGTGATCGCTGGGACTATAATTTGAACTTACGTGGAAGCACAATTCTGTTACGAGGGAACTCAAATAATACTAGCATTTTATGCAGAAGGCAATAATTTCAAATGATATTCTACGACAAAACGATGCAAACGGGGCCCGCTGGCGATATAGAGCGCTCCACAATTAAAGGTGAAGCTTTCAGCGTGTTACAACTTCCTCGTTTCCTCCGTTGTCTGATTTGTCACGCTTTCAGTCGCACTACTGTAACTGTAACATTTTGCAATGCCCTAAACCATGCTCTCACTAGCTGTAAGCACTTGAAAGTGAGCTTCTCGATGCTCTATTTCAGCCGATGCAGCGTCCACGTCCCCGGCTATTGAGTTTATTTCCTTTCACTTCGTTTGCCCGCTCTGATGGCGCATTCTTTCAGGGCCTTTGCTCTCTGTGTTCTTTCTCTTTCTTTTTCATTTCTACTTCACAGCTCGGTCTACTCCCCTGGGAAACGATTTGACAGCCCTACTTCGAAGATTTAGGCCCGTGCTTCCTGAAATGTTGGCAGTATTTCACGCCAAGCACGACGGCTTCGGATTCCAAGATTTACTAGTCATTTGTATATATGCTTTTGTTAGTTCGTAGTTGTGTTTGCGTGGAAAGCGTACAGCTTCCCCTTGTATTTCTTGGAACTTCTACACTGTCTGTGTGTGTCTCCTCCTTATTCTGCTTCGAAGAATCCTACCCGAACGATTTATTCAACGACAATTCAGAGCAAATACTTTTTCACCTAACGCCCGAGTTGCGCAAAGCTAGCGCTTCTTACGCGGTGCTGCGGCAACTGAAATATTCTTTGGTGCGAGCACATTTGTTATTATTTATTTTAACCTAGCTTGAGTAGCCACGTTTTGGATTGAGCTGTGAGATAAAAAAATTGGCAGATCCCGCGTGCAGTGGGAATCAAGGAAATGCGAAGCACGCATCAGGCACGTAAAATGTATTTTGCATTGTTGTCTCGCTATACCGAGTTTGGTGCATATGAAGTTAACGAAACGGCCGCAAGAGCATCAAGACTGTGGCATGTAAACCATGCCGCTCATACAAGCATGTCGTGATTCTGATGTTATGGCCTGTCATTTACGTTCGTCATGCAGTCGTGTTGTGCCGTAGTAATATTGGTATACATCCCATTAACGAAATGCGTGGTATGTGGCATGTAAATCATGCCGCTCATGACATGCACTTCATGATTTTCACGTTACGACCTGCCATTTATGTTCTTCGTGTAGTCATGTTGTGGCATACGAATTTTCGTAAAAATCTCATTAGCGAAACGGCCAGGAGAGCACACATTCGTATGCGGCTAGATAGATACGCTCAAAGTCGCCGAAGTTCGCTAAGAAATGCCTCGCATTTAAAAAAAGAATATCGCATAAATGACGACTCTGCGCTATAGAATCCTTCATTGTACGCAAAATACAGTTCACGTGTAATGTGGGGAACGCAGACGGATCCAAAACGTGTAGCGTTGTGAACTTGCAGCTCTTCTTGATGTAATGTGTCTCTATCCGACCTGAACTTTTGCGTCGTGCAAACCAAGGGTAAAATGACGAGTAAGCCAAGTGTAAAATGGGCAGAAGGCTTCCAGTAACTCGCGGAATCACCGTATAGTATTGGGCACATTAGTTTCTTTCGAGCAGCCGCGTTGGAACAATCGCGAGCCTATAGATCGATGACGCTGTCAGTTGAACGACGGCGTCGAAGTCTGGCCATAGAGGAGGGGTAGATAGTGTACCAGTGAAGTACCACTTGGTATACCCGTGGGCAGTCAACTAGTTTCCCAATGCAAGTGTCAAGTGTTATAGGCCGCTGTGATGCTAGCACCAGCGGTGACACTCCGGCTTTTAGCAGCGGTACTGGATGGCTTCGCTTCCACTCTTTCTTTTTCCAAAGAAAATCTTTTAAAAAGTTATTTCAATCATACTCACCGGGCTGCGCCTCACCTGTGAAGCGCAGCCTGCTGTAGAACTGTACCTCTGAGTCCTATCTCCATTCTTGCTGAGCAAGAACTGTACGGCGAGGGACTTGGACCTGCCATTGTCATTTAACATGAGGGACCATAGGAGTCAAGTGGTGACCCTGTATGTAATTTAATATTCTAGCATCAATGCACATATTATAATGCAATGTGTAGGGATGGTCCTGCATAATATCATTTCTTTAATAATTTATTTAAGCTACATACATAGCACTCGTTCAAGGCGATTGTACTGGCACTCTTGCCCTTAGATACCCTTGCGCCAATAAAATGAAACAAATAAATGAATGAACGCTTCAATCGGAAGTACTGGTCCACGTGATCAGGCGCATCGAGCCCTGTTAACTTTCTTCAACGCTACTGGTTTGACCTCGGGCCTCTAGTCATGTTTATGTGCTTACTTCATTTTGTCTGCGTTTATTTGTCTTCTCTTCCTCTTTGCTTTCTTTTTCAACCTTATTTCCTCTCCTCCCATCTTTCACTTCTGGGTCATTCCACGCCAAACGTCCCAGACAGTGCGCTCGACCCTCTCCAATTCTATTGTAAAAAATTGTGGACGTTCATATCAGTGCACTATTTGTCCTCGGAAAGTATTTCTTGCGAAAAAACATTTTTTTGTCTTTTACAGTGATTTGAACTTTGCCGTTGTGGGTGAAACCCAGGTTGCGAAAAAATACTCTAAAATATACAATACTTCACGGAACACCTTAAATATCTCCCATTTGCTTGAAAAGGAATGGCACTATCTTATTATCACCCATTGACGACCACTACTATGTCTCACGATGTGCTTTGTGGTGAAGCAATGCTGCAATTCTGCGCCCATTTTGATTATTTTTTAAAAATTATACGAATATTACAAACACAATAGGACTGTATCACATGGCTGGATACTTGGCAGTAAGCATGTAAAAAAGTATTGAAGGCGATGACCGAGTAGTTTCGAAGTGGAAGGGGCGCAAACATTGCAAAATGCGTGAAATGCCCCATGTTCGGGCACATGTAGAGTGGTGATGCGGTCCAAGTAAAAATGCACGCTTGGTGTCATTTGCAAGAGTAAACAAAGGAGACTTATTTGTGAAAGTTTGATCGGAGTGATATTTGTTTTAGGCGATAAACAAAATTTTATGTTGAGCGTTCGCGGCGTGCGTGGGCGCGGGCCCGTAAGTCCGCTTCACTGCTTCGCACACTTCCTTGAGACAACGGAAATATGCCGCGCCCACGCGGGTGGCAAGATCGTGTGCTGCTGTGAGTTTTCACGTTGCTGAAAACTTGCAAACAGTGTACATGGCTGGCAGAAGGTTTCGGAAAGGCACTAAAGGGTGCCGACTACTCACCGGCAGCCTTTGTCTCCTTTGTTTACTCTTGCAAATGACACCAAGCGTGCATTTTTACTTGGACCGCATCACCACTCTACATGTGCCTGAACATGGGGCATTTCACGCATTTTGCAATGTTTGCGCCCCTTCCACTTCGAAACTACTCGGTCGTCGACTTCAATACCTTTTTAACATGCTTACTGCCAAGTATCGAGCCATGTGATACAGTCCTATTGTGTTTGTAATATTCGTATAATTTTTAAAAAATAATCAAAATGGGCGCAGAATTGCAGCATTGCTTCACCACAAAGCACATCGTGAGACATAGTAGTGGTCGTCAATGGGTGATAATAAGATAGTGCCATTCCTTTTCAAGCAAATGGGAGATATTTAAGGTGTTCCGTGAAGTATTGTATATTTTAGAGTATTTTTTCGCCGTACAAAGCTCCTCTGCACCGTCTGTCTCATGGCGGTTTTCGTAGATAGCAAGGGTGTTGATTAGATGACGCGGCTGGAAGCATGAGCGAAGGCCTCTTAATGGCTCCAGACACAAATGAGTGGCTTACTCGAATATAATGTCTGACTAAGATCTTTTCCATATTTAACCCCCTAATTTATCAATAGTATGCTGTATCGCTTTTTGCATGCGCCTTGCAGCTCAGCGACCAAGAATCGAATGTGTGCGCATGCATCCAGTTCAGTAAGAAATGCATCAAAGCGGTTGAATACTTTAGCGAAATACATGAATATCGAATAACAGACTGTAGTAAATTTGTAAGAAAATGTACGCGCATAATTGCATCTCTACAGTAAGTAACAGACAGACAGACAGACAGACAGACAGATTTATTCAAACTTCCGGCGATGATAAATCGGGGCGTGCTTAAACCCCGGCCTAAGCATCGGCGGCGAGCCATGGGCTCGGGCGGCTTCCTCGGCTCGCTGAAATTTAGTATATAGTAACAAAAAGACGACATGCGTCGGGCATTATTCACAAATCCTGACTTTCAATACCGAAAGTATGAAACTATACTATTGTTAGTTTAAGGCGCGCAGCAAGCACTTCTCGGACCAAGTCAGCAATATACACCGAAAAGTCATGGAGGCTCTCACGAACGGGTGTACTGAATATTATTGCACTGACGCTCCACGCAATGTGCACTTTGGCTTCAAATAGGGTTGGAAAGCATGTTCTCTTCTTTCGACCAGTAACGTCACTGAGGGCACTCACTACGCCTATACAGGCAGAAACGGCATTGGCTGATGTTACAATTGTACAAAGGTACTTTGCAATTTTTTTTCCAATACCTTTAGCGCACAAACACATGGCCACGAAGAGTAGAACGCAAAGGACGAAAGCTTCTATGAATTGATTTTGTTTCCGAAGAAACATTCGCTTATAAACCCGCGGAACTGCGCGAAACATACAAGTGGAGAAGACACATGACGCATATAACACTTCTGATAAAAATGCCCGGATCAGCGCGACCCAGTCAACATAAAAATGGCAATGCGCATACACCAAACAATTATTATG
This sequence comes from Hyalomma asiaticum, assembly GCA_013339685.2. NCBI lineage: Eukaryota > Metazoa > Arthropoda > Arachnida > Ixodida > Ixodidae > Hyalomma > Hyalomma asiaticum. The sequence continues at coordinate 56,264,830 of CM023489.1, read as the reverse complement.
AAATATTATTTAAGACATGAAGACATGAGAGAAGCCTCTTTGTCTAGCAGTGGTACAGACGGATGACTGATTCACTTCTCTTTTAGTTTTTTAATCCAGTATGCTTCCACAATTTCTCTTGCTGTTTGATTGTGGTGCCTGAAAAAAGTGCAGGTGTTTCTAACACATGGTGTGCAGGCACATTCCTGGCAATGCATGGCCAAGTGTGTGAACGGTCGCCCCCTTCAGACTGGACATGTGTTCTCCTAAGCGTGTGTTAACGCATCTAGCAGTCTGCCACACATACACACGACCGCACGTCAAAGGAATCCGGTATACTGCATTCTCGCGCAAGCAACAAATTGGCTCTGACGAGGATGATTTATTCTACATACATTTTCTTAATCATCCTCGTATGAGCCAATTTGCTGCTCGCGCGCGGAGAGTCCCTGATCGTCCATGATACCCTGATAGTCGAAAAGCTTCACGCCCTGGCAAAGATGGCTCATTAAAAAAAGAACATTTGCAACCTCCGTGTTCATTCTTCTAAACGTAGTGTTGAGCTTCGCGTGCGTTTGACACAAAATGCTGAAGAGAGTTGGCACCACTTATTGGTCTATGTAACAGCACTTAGTCTGCAACGAACATTTATATTCTCTTGAACTTCAGTCTTCAGTACTTTTGATTATCATTATTGCCGGTAATGTCATAAAAATGGCATAATACGTTATCACTTCTCCGTGTGCCCTGATAAAGTTATTTCCGCGCGGCGTTCTGGTGATGCGGCTCAACTGTCTTTCACGTGCTTCCCGTGGACGTTTAATGTGGGCGCAAAGCTTGAGATATTCCATCAAGACATCTCCCGCTGTGCGCCTTATGAAGGTCGTCACAAGTGACTCGGCAAATCCCAACACGTCGGTCTTCGGAGCAGCTCTACAACTGCCTGACCAGTCGGCGCAGTGCAATAACACAGGACATTTGGACAGCGACGTAACCTTCTACGCGCGCAGCCCTGCACTTCCGGACACTCTCGGCCGCGAAAAGCACAATAATATTGCGCCTGATCCGAATGCACTTGGACCGCTGGGACGAAGCCGTCAAAGCATTGGGCTTCGTTATTGTGACACACGTGAAGAACCGTTTGCGCCAAAGTGAGGATGCCAGTTCCCAGATATTTTACTTAGACGTTACTGTAGCATAGCCACATGTTTATTGCCGCAGCACCTCCAATTCATCTTCAAATATGTTGTTAAGTGGGGTTTAACGTCCCAAAACGAGCTGTGATTATGAGAGACGCCGTAATGGAGGGCTCCGGAAATTTTGACCACCCGGGGTTCTTTAACGTGCACTGACATCGCACAGCACACAGGCCTGAACATTTCAACCTTCAATTATTATTTGCGAAAATAATGGGTGAAACTTCGTAGAAATGAATTCACATAAAGGTCCTGCTTTGAGTTATGTAATGTAGGTGCGATACCGGATCGTGCGCTAGGTGCCGAAAGCTTATTAAACCGTCAGCGTAATTGATGAAAATTAATCAGATTGAGTCAAAGAAGTACAGAGTTCAATTTGCGGGTATTTACGGCATGTAAGAAAGAAAGATAGAAAGTAGGCATGTGTCGTTCATGTCCACATTAAATACGGGGTAGCGTGCCCTCCTCCTAAGCAGTGTTGTACACGTTCCTCCAAAACAGGAACGAAAACTCGTTCCTCGTTCCTTCACAATATTGTAACGCGTTCCCGTTACAAGTTCCTTTACTCAGAAAGGAACGCGTTCCAGTTACATTTCGAAAGTTGGAACGTGTCGTTACATTGACGTTACATTTGATTTATAAAATTGAAAATTAATCCTGAGGCAGATTAAAGTGAACATACTAAATCACGCATCGACCTATGCATATTTCCAGAATTTCAACGTCATCCGCGGCATATTAGCTGGAGACAACGAAATATCTAAAGAAACGCTCCTAGACATATATTTTCAAGGAGACCGAACATACTACGCACAACTCCACTGCAACTTTGGCGCTAGTCTACTACAAGTGCGACACATATGGCACGTTCCACTTCAGTCTTCAGATGCGGAGCCAGGATACTGCACCTCCAATATTCAAAAAGGTAGTTACTCACATGCACCAGTGCATGTTACAGCGGTGCATCTGACACTGAAAGCTATTAATAGACCTTTTGATTTAGGATAGCATATAAAGGTTTGTGCCTGACCCATGGCATTGCGCGCAAATACTCGAACAATATACCCCGATGTCCTTAGCATTGCCGGTCATAAATGATTTTGCTCATAATTGGTAGCCCTTGTGGCATTTTAATAAAATAATCGGCAGTTCTAGATATATATTGCTCTTACTTAGCTCTCATCGCTTTAAAGTATTTGTGATATACTGTACTTTTGTTAATTATAGCTGCGTTGAATGTATGCCCGTGTGAGGAATTTTAATATTTCTATCTTGTGCGATTACCGCCGAATTAAATAACGCGGGACTGTCTTTTTTTTTTCTTTTCTTCGTGGCATTAGGAACAAGCATTATTTTCCTGTTCATTTCGTAGGCACACCGACATTAAGGCAAGGCTGAAATGCTGTTGTGGTGAAGGAAATAAATACGAAACTAAATAGCCTTACATGCATAATTGACGGGGCGCCAACCGAAAATGACCCACACCACACAAGCATATTTGACAGGATATTGCTATACAGCAAATGAGGCTGTAAAGTTGACGGCCCCGCCACGGTGGTCTAGTGGCTATGGTACTCGACTGCTGATCCGAGGGTCGCGGGATCGAATCCCGGCTGCGGCGGCTGCATTTCGATGGAGGCCAAATGTTGAGGCCCGTGTGCTGTGCGATGTCAGTGCACGTTAAAAAACCCCAGGTGGTCAAAATTTCCGGAGCCCTCCACTACGGCGTCTCTTATAATCATAGATGGTTTTGGGACGTGAAAGCCCACATAACAACAACAGTAAAGTTGACGGGGAGCTTGTGCGTTAAAATGTATGGTTATTCCTGTATAGTACCCTTTGGTAGCGTAGGAATGATAGCAATTAAACCATAGTTTTTATTAGAAACCAACTGGGCATCACCTACCATAATTAACCAGGTCCGAGTTAGAGCGATGTTATCTTCACTAAACATTACAAACACGCACGCACGCACGTAAACATGTTCAACACACGTTCGCGTTAGCACGTGCATATATCCTTTCGAAAAGCATTTCGTTTCTGCATTTTGCCGAGGGCATAGGGCATGCTGACGCTAAATTAATGTTCGGCCCGTTCAGTTCAACCAAAATACCTTGAAGAGACTGACGCACAGAGTGTCTTACAAGTATGGACAACGATGGCCGTAACCGCGTTCTCAGAACCATTGCGGGGAGAGGCGATATTGTAAAGCACGCGTTGACAGTGTTTTAGCTCGGAGGGAGTCCTGGCGGCGGAATCATAAGGGAAGCGACGAAAGTAACTTTCCGCTTGCATGCAGTTCACCCCACGTTGCCGTGCAGCTCGCTGACAGCCAGAAACTATTTGTCCAGCGGCCATAGTAAGCGGCCACCGCGAAGGAGTAGCGGGATACCGGGACGTCGTGAGGCCGCAGTCGCAAGGGAAGCGTCACCCTAGTCGAATCATCGAAACCGCAATAGAATGGCGTTTTCGTGCGTGATTTTCTATGAGGGAGCGATAGTGGCGGCAGGAAAACGGGCACTTTAGGGAGGGCTTGTTGTAGCCCAGCCTATCCGCCCTGTATGATGTGCTGCGTATGTGCGATCATCGTGGAGCGGAACGTGTATAGAAGGAACGCCGTTCCCTTTGCCGTTCCTTCGTAAATGTAACGCGTTCCCGTTACAGTTCCACCAATCCTAAATGGAACGATGGCGTTCCTTCGTTCCTCCCAAAAGGAACTCGTTCCAGCAACGTCGTTCCTTGGAACGACGTTCCGTACAACACTGCTCCTAAGGTCAATATCATGACTCTAATGTCATCTCCACTCAAGCGATGTCCACCTTAGTGAAGTAGGAGTGCTTCGAACGCTGGGGTTTGTCGTTATTTTAGACCACTTGAGTTTACGTTAAGGCCCGTTGTGTGGTCCAATATTTTTGCGTTAGTAATAGGACGCAATAGGGGGCACTAGCACAGTGGCAGCATCAGCTAAATTTTGCGGCGTGCTCTCTGATTCTTCTCTATCGGTCATATTCTGCTCCTGCTTCTCCCCACCCCGTCCTCTTCGTCTTCCATTGTTTGCTTCTTCTTTCTGGCCGTCATTTGCTTCCTCTTTTTGACACGGAAGCGTTTTATTCTGGGGTCTACCAAGACTTCACTGGCGTACTTCGGTCAGGGAAATAGATGCCCCAAACGAAATATCCCTGATATTTCATAATGAAATAGCACAAAGAAAAGTACCACATGCTGTGATTCCAGTCCACAACCCAGGATCAGATAGTTTCATTAGGAAAAAGCATATCGAACAAAAGCTGGTTTTGCAAAAGTGTGCAGTGGCTGAGTACAGAAGAAACGTCAAGGCTTTCACGAATTCGATGACATATCAGCGCGTGATTCTGGAAATCGCCGTGAGGGCAGCTACGTGGTGGAGTTAACGAGAAATGAAAATAAGGCGCACTCCCATTAGTGAAAGACAGGAACCATTGTTTTCCGAATGCATAAAATATTTCATAATGAGGAAACAATAGATTAGAGTACGCAGGAACTTATTGGTCATGATTTATGCACTTAAACAAATTTTCAAACTGAATAAAGTTTTCAATGAAAGCACTAGCTCTCCGAACGGCTATGAGCTCATCTGAGATTCTTGCTTAAAGTTTGGTTTAATATTTTATGGGCAAAGAAAAGATTTTCGACCTACTTCAAGGTGCCGGAACAAGCAATTCAAGAACTACTACCACAATGCACAGAGCTGGACGATATTGTCAAGCATGGCCGCGCCGTCGGTCGTGTGCCAATGCCTTGCGCATGCTGCTTATTAATCCTACATCTGAAAATAAAGGTAATCTTAAGCCAGCGCATGAGTAGGTCACCCTCTTGTATTGCTATTCATGCACTATTACAAAACCCTAATAATTTCAACAATTATACATGGCACAGAAAAGAATTGTAACCGCCATCATAGAGTAACTGTCTTCGCTTCTTTTTTAGTTGCACAAACGGGGACGTCACCCAAGGTTGAATTAACTCTGCGGGGCGGGCCTTTGCAGAGAAAAACCTAACACAGACATAGGGTTGATTTCAGATGCAATCCTTACTTTTATAGACAAGCTATATCTGCACAAACGGTAAGGATACACGAATCTGAACGCCTTCAAGCCTTCAAGCCAGCATAAATGGTGCACGGAAAGTTGCAATAACATTTTGCTAGTGTGTTTCGACATCAAGTCAAGAATGAAATATATTTTAAGCTCTCCGATCGCACCAATGAAGACATACTCGCACGTTTCTCTTTAATTTTTCACTCCGAGTGCAACAGGAGCAGTGGTCATTCCAGCAAAGACCGTCATCATAGGATTTAAGATGTCACAGTACAACATCTATGGCTGCAAAACTCGCCGCCATTCATGCTGCGGTAGAGCTCATAATTGAAGAACCTTCCCAGGCATGGTCAGCATTCACCGATCGCAAAGGAGCTCTTGAGGGTCTTATATGTGTCACCATTTCGTCATGGATCTCAGGAAAAAATTAGTCGCTGACATAAGTTTGCATATTTATTCTATGAGTGATCGCCAATATTGCACTCAGGGTTAACAATAGAATTTTCAAACATTTTCTTTTTCGTTTTACTTCGCCGTAATACACTACAGGAATGATTGCGTACTCTATTGGGACGTGGCAGGAAAGGTATTCAATTTTAGTTCTTATATCGGAACGTAGTTCCTGCTCTAGAGTCTGTCACGGCATCCAGGCATCCTCCATTAGCGTCCTGGCATCTCAATTGCACCCCACCTTAACCTTTTTTGGCCCCCGGAAATCGGCTGTTTGTATGTTTGAGTTCCGAATTTATTGCGCATCTGCTGCTGGGTTTCCTGCGCGGTACGTTACGTCAAAGTGAATAATAATAATAATAATAATAATAATAATAATAATAATAATAATAATAATAATAATAATAATAATAATAATAATAATAATAATAATAATAATAATAAGCAACCTGACAGGAAAAGAGGCGTGCAGAAGTGTACCTGCAAACACTGAATTGCATGGAGGAGCATGGTGGAACCAAAAAAGCTGCAAACGACTGACGGGCGACGCGAAGCAAATGCTATGCAATACGTCACGATGAGGGAGTTATTCGAGCGCGAAAGTGCAGCGGAGCAGGACGGCTCCCGACACACAGGGATGCTGCATGCGCCTGCCTTCGTCGGCTCACTCCTGTGCCTCTATATAGCACACGTATGGCTGCCTTGGATTATTAAGTGCACTGCAACTGCTCCCGAGTCCTGCCGCAGGCATGTGACGAAGCAGGGAGAGATGCCCAAGCAGGTAGTGAGACAAAAAAAACACTCACCAAGGTGCCCCAGAATGATAGCACGCACCGCTGCTCCTTGAGGCATTCTGCACTTCTAACTTGAGCGCTGTGGAGAGGTGCTGGTGTGTCACCTCGGCTGCTCCATTTCACTTTGTTACTCAGCCAAAATAATAAAAGAAACCGAAATAGTAATAATAAGAAAGTTGCACGAAAAGAAGAAAGACAAGTAAGGATATCAAATTGCTAACTGCCACAACCATTACAAAAAATGCCAGCAGACACTTTACTTGTCAGAGCCTATATTAAACTAATAGGTTCACACACAATTCTGTCCATTCTGCGCTAACACTATACATGGATTCTTGTACGTGGCCGCTTTTCAAAAATGCTGCCCGCTCCTTCACCGCTCTTCAAAAACTTACCTCTGCACTTCGTGTTTGAAACAGCCACTGGGACTCCTGTATGTGCATTCTTTATCAGTTGAGACCCCGCCGTGATAGTGAAGTATTATAACATTCAGGCTCCTGATCCGAAGGCGGCGGGATGAAATCTCTGCAGAGGCGGAGGCATTTAGATGTAGGGGAAATTTTGAGCTCCGTGTACTGTGCGTTGTCAGTGCGCGTTAAAGAACGCCAGGTGGTCGAAATTTCCGGAGCCCGCCACTACGGCGACTCTCATAATCATATCATAATCATATTCCTTCTAATAGTATTTAAAAATACTTTGGGCAGGCCACTGCTATTTGATAGCTGTGGTTCTTACGATGCAAGGATTGGCAATCGCTAATTACCTGCGGGAGTCAACTTGTCCCGTGACACGGCATGATTGCTCAAAAAAGGTACGTGAATACGATCGCAATACAGACTGTTTAGCGAAATGTTTCTCTCTACAAACTCTAAGGGACTGGAACTTGTTGCCACAAGGATAAGCGCTGGCACCTAATCATGGTGACTTTTACTAACGACAGCATTCGTACGTATTACTGGGCCATTTTCCTTGACCAATTATTATCGTTGATGATTTTCGCCCATTACTTGTCAAAATTATGTTAACTTCGCCGCCTACTGCTTATGGGAATTTACCTTATCTCCCCACTTTGTCACCCCTACGCGGTAATGGAACGAAGGTCGACAGGATTACTCGGCAAATAAATTAGTTAATCAAATAATTAATTCACTACGCATGACATGGAGGGAATTTCTTTGGTTCTGTTGCTGAAAAAAAGTAGCCGTGCACACATATCAACAACGCATGTTCGCGTAGCAAACATTTTATTTATTTATTTATTTATTTATTTATTTATTTATTTATTTATTTATTGATACCCTCAGGGCTTACAAGAAGCATTGTAGAGGGGAGGGGCTAAAGTAAATCAATACAGTACAGAATAATTAAGTGTAATACAAAAAAAGGTAGAGGAAAAACAATATTACATTGAAAGCAAGTATGGCACTCTAAGCAAAAGAACACAAATGGTAATAAAACAAGATATGCTTATACATCAGCTGGCAAAAAAAAAAAGCACGCAAGATCAAAATGACAGTAGCGGTAATAGCGAATGACGATGTATACTTAGAACAGAATAGATTGATGTACTTTCGTGCGTAAATAGCGATGCAAAAAATAATTATACAGGTAGAGGCAGGAAAAATTAATCTATCGATTTACAGGAATGACAAGAGCACCAACAAAAGTAACAAAGCAACATAATGAAATGTTGAGAAAAGAAAGGCCTGGGATAGAAATAAGTGGTATCCAAACAACAAATAGTAAATGCGGTAGCGAGACGAATTGATGCACGTTTATAGTGTGTTTGTTAGTGCTTTGCGGAAACGATCTGTGTCTCTGATAGCGACTAGTGACGCAGGCAGGCGATTGCACTCGTGGCATGTTCTTGGTAAGAATGAATATGAATAGGTGACTGTGCGCTGTGACGGTACATGAACTTTGAAAGGATGATCGACACGTGGGGAGATATAAGATGGTGGTGCAATGTATCGGATGGTGGTGCAATGTATTTTATTTCTCAATATCTACGCGCATCAGGGCGATCAGAGCATTCACCATGTTTAACTTAAGCGTACAGCCGTTGTACGAGCCTACGTGGCATAACAAGCTGTTCAATAAAATTTATTGGTATCTAAAGAAGCGCGAAATGTGTGACAGCGTGTGCCCATTTAATGCACCTTCCTGCGGCCGTTGACATGCATATGTTGTTTTGCTTATTATAAGAAACGTTCTACGTCTTGGAGCTGGACACATTATATCTAAATTACGTGGGGCCCTTCCGCTACTGGGAAAATGGTGGCACGCGAAGCTTGGCATTTCCGTTCCTCTTTCTCTCTATTTGTTTCTATCTTTCTTTGTGAGTGCCTTTCTTTTTCTACCTTTGATTTTCTTTCTCCCTCTCTCTTATTTTCCTTCCTGTTATTTCTCTCTCTTCGTTTTCTTTGGAATTCAGACCGGCCTCCCTGCTGTTTCTCCATGTTCAGGTAGAGAAAGGGTGACTAATTTTCTTTCTTTACATTTTCGCACACGTTTCGTGGTATGCAAATGCAGCCGTTCCTGTGGTAATGGAACCCGCAACTTCAATCTAAAGACACAAACGCATGTACGAACACTGCTGTGGCCTACACAAGTCCGATAGTTAACTTCTGTCAGATAATTCTAGCATGTATTCATGGAATAACGGAAAGGAAAGACCGCGCAAGAAAGACGGACTGGCGGGTGAATACAACTCCACCAACTCGGAATTATGCGTAAGTGTCTGCCTTAGAGTGGTTGAATATTTGACTACGTGGGGCTTCCCGTGAATGCGTTGTTGCCATTCTAGGTCAAGACTGATAGATTACACTATGTATATGAAGTACGTGCGTTGATGAGAGTGAAGTGACTCAGTTTTCGCTTGTCGATAGGCGTCGCATAGCGGCCAACCTTGTTCAGCGTGTTCTGAGATCACCCGGAACGGATAAAGGAGAAAGAGAAAGAGGGGTGACGCGTAACAGCGCTTTTACGGCCAATTAGCGTCCAGTACGCCTACACGTTTCACAAAAGGCTGTACTGCTCCCACAAACCAAAAAAATTACAGCATATCCACGGAGTGAATGATGATGAGTGGGCGAAGCTCGGGATGTTCATCGTAGATCGTGCCGAGTTCCGGATTAATTTAGTTAACGCGCACGCTTCGAATCCTCATGGTTCAACTATGCACAAGTGAAATCTCCCACCGGCACTTCATTGCAAGTCAAGATCCGGTGCCTATATATATATATATATATATATATATATATATATATATATATATATATATATATATATATATATATATATATATATATATATATATATATATATATATATATATTGTGAGCATTGTTCTTACCATTTGTGACGTTTGCCCATAATACCGCTTCTCAACGCACTACAGGATATTCGCCTTTTTACCTCGTTTACGGCCGTTCGCCGACATTTACGATCGACGCTTCATTCTTCAACACTCCAAGTGTCAGTTCATCAACTATACCTGAACAATTTGTCTCCCGCCTTGAAAACTGTCGCCAACTTGCTCGACTCAGGACAGAAGCCAGTCAACATGATCGCAAGGAGCGCTATGACAGAACTCACCGTGACGTCTCTTTCCGTCCCGGAGACGAAGTGCTCCTATGGACGCCCACTCGTGTTCCCGGATTGTGCGAAAAGTTCCTGTCGCGATTCCTCGGACCCTACATAATTATTCGGCAAACATCCCCTGTTAATTATCTTATCACTCCCCTTCAGGGTTCTCCAGACCGTCGCTGCCGTGGCTCAGAGATTGTCCATGTTTCGCGTCTCAAGCCATTCGTTCGGCTTATCTCCCCAGTCTAAGGCACGGCCAGGCTGGCCGCTTTGGCCCGCGGGGAAAATGTGTGAGCATTGTTCATCTGCTTCATCTTCTCACCTGTAAATATTCATCATCACCGCTTAGGCTGGGGCAGCGGGGCTCGGTCTCGACAATAAAGAGGAAGAGGCTTGCGGTCTGAACGTTGTCTCACAAGATATATATATATATATATATATATATATATATATATATATATATATATATATATATATAATATGGGTTGCCGGTGAACGCTTCTTCAACGCGAGCAGTCGGTATTTCTCAATCAAGAAACTCGCTAGGAGACGCTGCCTGCGCCAACGTTGTCTCTCGCGGGTGAGGGCGCGTTCTTCTTCTTTGCAAGCTGGTAGAGCGTTCCTCTAAGAAAGAGAGTTTTCATAGCCAACGCGCGCCTCTCTCTCTCTCTCTCACAAGACAGCAGAGGCACGCGCCGGGAGAGAGAGGCACGCGCCGAGGGCGAGCGCGTGCCTCCCGGCACGCGGGTTACGCCTGACGCGGGACAAGGTTAGACTAAGAGGAGCTTCGCCCCTAAAAGCGCCAGTTAGCGTGTTGCTACACTGCCTGCGGCAATGATCTAACCACATACCGGATGCTATGAAATCAGCGTGGGCCGTTACTAATGCCACTACTGCTAAAGCGCGGAATTACGACTACATGCGGGATTGCGGAAAGGAAGTGTTGCGGCTTTGTTAGTCGACACTGTTTCCTGCACGAGCCAATGCGCTGATTCACGAGCTGTGCAAATGACATGGGCACGGATGTGTGCGCCTTTGATACCGCTCTGCTACTGCTGCTTTGAAAGCCACGGTTTGTTGTGTGATTTTGCCATTATTCCACTGCCGATGATCCTCGAGGAAGCGAGGCATTCGAAGCAGACAGGCTGCATAATTCGATAAGATAGAGCGTGTAGGTTGTAGAGCACCCTTGTTTAGAACGTAGCGAAGAAATAATCATTTATATTTCCCTGCCTTCATCTTCATCTATGCGCCAGGTAATCATTAAAGCTACAGTGATAGAGACCTACAGCTATAGTTAGTTCGTAGGGACTCGTAATTAAATTAGGTTTGGCACGCAATACGAGGAGAAGGGAAGAGGAGTGGATAACACGCCAACACTAAGCAGGGTATACTTAAGCTGAGTCTTAGTACTTGAAGTATCGTGAATCTGACAAGCCTAATTAGGCGAATGCTAATTATGGCAAGCCTAGTGATTTCAGACTGCCCCGCTACGGTGGTCTAGTGGTTATGGCACTCGGCTGCAGATCCGAAGGTCGCGGAATCGAATTCCGCCCGCGGCGGCTGCATTTCGATGGAAGCGAAATGTTGGGGCCCGTGTGCTGTGCGATGACAGTGCACGTTAAAGAGCCCCAGGTGGTCGAAATTCCCGGAGACCTCCATTACGGCGTTTTTCATAAACAGAGCTAGTTTGGGACGTTAAACCCCGCAAATCAACCAATAACTGCAGACTAATTGAGGCAAGCCCAAATGATATGACTGAATAGGTTGCTAAGTGAGACCCAGCCAGACCTAGCTAGTTCTTGCAAGGCCATTTAAGACCTAGCAAAACCTTGTCAAACATGACATCGATCGCCTTCGTTGTTTCAAGCCTTGTGCGACTAAATACAGGGTTCGACATTTTTATTTTAACAGATGAAACGCAGAAAGAAAGAGCGCGGCTGTAAATGGAAGGAGCAGCGCACTAGGCGAGCATAGCTGACGCGTTCAGAGGAAGCGTGGTGGATATAGTACACTGGAACTAGTACACTGTAGTACTGGAGGCGTGTGGAGAGCGGGAGAATATCAGCGCACAGTCGTAGCGCGTTCTGCCAGATGCAGCGCTAGGCTCGCTGCGATCGCGCAATTCTTTAACAAGAAAGTGTTTTATGCCAGAGTCCACCACGACTCCATGTGTCACTACCGTAACGGATATGACGCAGTAAAGTAAATGTCTAAGAACAATAAGGGAAACTTCTGTTGATGGGCTGGTAAACGAACTCGGAGCCCCCCGCGCCACGAAGAAAGGTGCCGGTGCGTTACCATTGCGCTAACGCTGCACATTCTCGATGCTGTACGAACGCTCCATCTTGTCCCGCCCGGCTCAGGACGTGGGCATACAGGCGCACATTGCCTGGAACGGTGCCGCCATCCAGAAAAGGTGAATCACCACAGCTTTACTCCGTCTTTCCTAGATGGCGGCACCATTCCAGGCGCGTTTCAACGTCCGCCTCGACTGACGCCTGCAAAGCCACGCGCATAGCCGCCTTCGCATAGCGTCGTAGCCGATAGCGCAGTGGTATAGGGCACCAGTCACCTTTCTTCGTGGGCGGTGTCTGCCCGCCGACCGCTCCTTGAGCGTGATGGGAACAAGGAAGCTGTTGCGTTAGGCGCCAGAGCACGTCAACGGCGTTGACGGCTCAATGTGGCGCAAGTAAGCATCATTGATACCTTTGTCGCGCGGCATTTACTATAGTCTGTTTCCAGTTATTAAGTAAACTACTTCAGTTTGCACAAGGGACTGGCCCTTGGTGTTATGGAGGCGATGTGTGAATATGGGTTCATCCACGTCACACGGTGCCGTACCAGCTAAAAACCGAGAGCAGCGGGCAAGTGCACCTCGATATCACAACAAACATTCAGCTGCTTACGCGAAGAGACATTTTACTTTCGTGTTATGCCGATTGCTTTGACAGAAGCATCAGCCACATTTTTCTTTTGGTCGAAATTTCTGAAGCCCTCCACTACTGCTTTTCTTTCCCTTCTATCTCTTTCCGTCCCTTTCCCCTACCCACGGATGTTTAGCAGTGCTCCCCGACATGGGCTGCAGAAATTAACGCCCTTTCCTTAACCGAACAACAATCATCATCAATCATTATCACTCTTTGTTTGCCCCCAGAGGCTAAATCAGCTTGAAATGCGGCTCTTCGCATCCGCCGTCGTGAGAAATCATTTATGGATGAAAATGCTCCAACAACCTGACGAGAGTAGCCTATTAAGATCATAATAGGCTTTCAGAAAGTTCTGCATCCCAAGTAATTCTTTAAATAAGCGAAAGAGAGCCGAGCCCTACTCAGTGCACTCACACTTGAATCCTGGTTGTTAGAATTACCTAACATATAAGTAAATATGTTCTCCTGTCTGTTTTTGCTAAGGATTAAGCTAAAACATATGGAGTTAAAGTGAAGCTTTGCACAAATTTTACGTGCACTGTTTTCTTGCATTATAGCTTCTAGAAATATTTGCGCAGGGTCGGCGTTACCGTCTTGAGCTTCTTTGTGGTTCTATTGCACTTGACATGGTGCAGTATTTCCTTACTGACATTGGCTCCAAGCAAAGTCGGGGTGCGGCAGCTCCTTAGTCTGTCATTTCACGCTGCTAGCACTTATCTATCTCATTCACGTGGTCAACCCTGCGGTGCTTTGGCGCAGCCCGTCTGACGCAGAACAGTACTCCTTACAGGAATTTCAGAATGAAAGGACAGAAAGCTGAACGAGTTGGTTAGGATTCATCAAGAAAAAATTACAGCATATCCACGGAGTGAATGATGATGAGTGGGCGAAGCTCGGGATGTGCATCGTAGATCGTGCCGAGTTCCGGATTAATTTAGTTAACGCGCCTGCTACGAATCCTCACGGTTCAACTATGCACAATGCACAAGTGAAATCTCCCACCGGCACTTCATTGCAAGTCAAGATCCAGTGTATATATATATATATATATATATATATATATATATTAGGACTGTATATGCAAAAAATAGCTTGGGTTGCCGCTAGTTTATAACAGAACTGACGATGCGCCTCTTAGAGAACGACGGTTTATTAAGTCAACGTTTCGGTCGGAGCCCGACCTTTTTCAAGACATGTAAACCACAGGCCAGTATGGCCTTATATACACACTTTGCCTTGTAGTAAGGAGAGAAGGACAAGGGTGGGAAAGCGAATGAGTGGGTTGAAAATATACGGAAATAATAAAGTAAAAAGTCTTTTGTTGCAGTGAAGATGCCGGCAATCTTTATTATTACTTTTATTTTTTTACTTTATTATTTCCGTATATTTTCAACCCACTCATTCGCTTTCCCACCCTTGTCCTTCTCTCCTTACTACAAGGCAAAGTGTGTATATAAGGCCATACTGGCCTGTGGTTTACATGTCTTGAAAAAGGTCGGGCTCCGACCGAAACGTTGACTTAATAAACCGTCGTTCTCTAAGAGGCACATCGTCAATTCTGTTATAAACTAGCGGCAACCCAAGCTATTTTTGCATATACAGTCCGTATATATATATATATATATATATATATATATATATATATATATATATATATATATATATGTGTGTGTGTGTGTGTGTGCGTGTGTGTGTGTGTGTGTGTGTGCTGCAACGCGAGCAGTCGGTATTTCTCAATCAAGAAACTCGCTAGGAGACGCTGCCTGCGCCAACGTTGTCTCTCGCGTTTGCCGGGGCAGTGTCGAGTTTGCCGGGGAGCGCGTGGCTCCCGGCGCTCGCGGCGAGGGCGAGCGCCAGGTGCCACGCGCTCGCCCTCGGCGCGTGCGTGCGCTCCAGCAGGCACGCGCCGGTGGCTACCTACTACTAACTACTACTACTACTACTACTACTACATACATCGGGGACGCACGAAATGGCTGCTAATGGGGAATGAGAGACAGGAGAATTCGGCTTTTAGTTAACGCGCACGCTGCGAATTTTTTATTGTTCAACAACGCACAGGAGAAATCTCCCACCGGCACCACCTTGGAGGTCAAAGCGTAAGACTGGTTACGCACTACTACGACTACGTCGAGGGACGAACGGGTGCCGCTTTAAGGAGCTTCGCCCCTAAAAGGCGTCAAAATACGGACAGAAGAAAATTACAGCATATCCACGGAGTGAATGATGATGAGTGGGCGAAGCTCGGGAGGTTCATCGTAGATCGTGCCGAGTTCCGGATTAATTTAGTTAACGCGCACGCTACGAATCCTCATGGTTCAACTATGCACAAGTGAAATGTCCCACCGGCACTTCATTGCAAGTCAAGGTGCAGTGCATATATATATATATATATATATATATATATATATATATATATATATGGGTTGCCGGTGAACGCTTCTCCAACGCGAGCAGTCGGTATTTCTCAATCAAGAAACTCGCTAGGAGACGCTGCCTGCGCCAACGTTGTCTCTCGCGTGTGAGTGCGCGTTCTCCTCCTTTGCGAGCTGCTAGAGCGTTCCTCTAAGAAAGAGCGTTTCCATAGCCAACGCGCGCCTTTCGCTCTCTCTCTGTCTGTCTGTCTCTCTCTCACAAGACAGCAGAGGCACGCGCCGAGGGCGAGCGCGTGCTTCCCCTAAGAGGAGCTTCGCCCCTAAAATGACAGGCATGAAGGACGCAAAGCGTACCCCACGGACACAACTTCACAAAAGTTCGTTTCTCTCACGTGCGCCGTTCAGCGTCACGCAGAACGTACTCTCCTCCACGGCCGCAAAGCAAGCAGGAACGCTAAATGAATGGAATGGTAGCAGAGCATTTGGAGAGGGTGGTGAACGCATGGATCCGTCGCATGCGGCTGTTATAGTTCCGCCTTCCGGCCGTGGGGGTCGCGTTTTCGATGGAGGCGAAAATGCCAGAGGCCCGTGTGCAGTGATATGTCAGTGCACGTTAAAGAACCCCAGGTGGTCTAAATTTCCGGAGCCCTCCACTACGGCCTTTCTCTCTCTATCTCTTTCACTCCCTCTCCCCCACCCCCACGGACGCTTAGCCGTGCTCCCTACATGGGCTGCAGAAATCAGCGTCCTTCCCTAAACGAACCACAGTCATCATAGTTCCGCCGCGGAGGTGTAACGGTTATGGCACTCGGCTGCCACCCAAGAAACACAGGCACAATCCCGGCCGCGTGGGTCGCATTTTCGACGCCTATGTACTGTGCGTTGTCAGTGCACGAAAGAACCTCGGGTGGTCAAAATTTCCGCAGCCCTCCACATTGGCTTTTCTCTCCTTCCTCTTCAGTCCCATTCCCCTAGCCCTACGGACGCTTAGCCCTGCTTGCGATATGAGCTGCAGAAATTGGCGTCCTTTCCTTAACCAAACCACAATCATCATCATCATCATCATCATCATCATCACAGGTCGGCAAAGCTGTTCATGCTGGCCGTAAAAACGTTGGAGTGAGCAGAAAACCGCCTCTGACCGCGTCGCGTTGCCTAGCGACTGCTAATGCCACAGCGGCGCCGCACCTGCTCACCAACAGTGGCGCGTGTGCCGTGATCTCACTTCGTTACACCTGCCTTGTCCACTCCTCTTCCCTTCAAATCGGCAGGGCGGCTTGCTGTCGCCCTACGTTAGGATTGTGCCACGTTCTTCTTTTATTAGAAAAAAAGCTCTAGTGCGTGTTCGATGCGCGCGCGTGTATGTATGTATGTATGTATGTATGTATGTATGTATGTATGTATGTATGTATGTATGTATGTATGTATGTATGTATGTATGTATGTATGTATGTATGTATGTATGTATGTAGGGGTGTGTGTTGGCTGAGCGGAACAGGTTCGCGGAGCGGTTCGCGCGACGTAAAGCATTTTATTCCTTTGAATCGTTATGGAACCTGTTTGAAATTTGCGGCGGACACAAACAGAACACAGAAGCGCAGGTTGTCGGACTGAAAAGTCCGACAACCTGCGCTTAGCCAACAACATATTTCCTGTACCTTAAAAGTTCACCCTAGGTTTTCCAGTCTGTTCTTCCTTTAAGCGTGTTAGAGCGTTATCACATTATTCAATCTGCCCCATGCATATTCAGTTATGTAGGGTAGCCTACCGGCTTTCTTCAGTTAGTTAAACGTCTCGGATTTCATCTCCCTTTTTCGCAGCAGAGACGGTAATGTCTACACTGCTAGGACCTCGGCAAACACCGTGTAAAACAAACGAAACTACGTACTTAAGGCTATTTTTGATGGCTTCCATTTCAGAATGATGACGAGAATTTACCTTTTAACCTCGAAACTCCTTCGGATGCAGCGGTCAGTCCAAGGTCGAAGTTGGAGCTGCTGTAAAACCTCCCGTACGTTCAGTAGAGGGGCGACGGACTGATGGAATAATTAAGCCTGCTACATAATGTAATCGCGTTACGTACAATTTTCTAAAAGGTATTTGCATGAAATACCAGCACAGACTCACTATAGAGCTGAGAGGCATGGAATACTTTGCAAATTCTAGCCTATAATGGCTTTTTACAAGCACCCAGGCAAGTCTTGAAAGCCTCCCTAATCCGCTTATGCAAACAAGGAAATCTCAGCCAAACGATGCTCACATGGCGCCCAAAGACCTTTTAGAAAATTCCGCATCTGCTAGAAACGCCGTCATCTTTTCTGCCTGATGCCTTGGGTCTTCAGTGATTTTCTGTTATGATAAACTTACAAGCCTGCTCAAGCTGGTAGATAATCTTGGTTTAGTGTGACGCAGTGAACCTAATGATCCCAAAAGACAATGAGACCAAGGAAGGCATAGCATACATCGAGTGTAATTTTGTGTGTTCCTCCTTGTGTCCTCGTTCTTGTGCGCAACGCTTCAATTCATCATGTTTCACCAACAAGCCCAAGTTGCAACCCTCCTGAAGAAGCGCAGTTCACGTTACACGAACGCCATCACAACTGCCAGTGTAATGGTTATACTTATAATATATACCCTGCGTAAGGAGCCGCCGTAGCATTGTGGTAACGTCCTTGATCGGCACGCTAGGGGTCAGGGTTCGATGCCCCCCTACCGCTTGTTAGGCTTCGTATGTGCTTGTGCGCTTCTTATATTTCGATCGCAAGCTACGAGAAATCGGGCGCTTGCCGAGACACCAAAACTACCGCAGAGGTTGGACATACAGCGCTTGCTCTTTTTATTGCGATAGCGATTGTATGGACAGTTTCGTCGTGTCTTTGCCGTCGCCGTTCCTGTTGCTCTCATGTCCCGTATAAAGTCCAAATCTTTATTTATATTGTTACGGGGAAGAAATGAATGATATTAGCGATAATAATTCAACTGGGCACATAATCGCAGAAAGCTCCATATTTTACAGGGTTATTACTAATCTAAATGGCGGTGCATCCTCACAGTCTGACATAAACAATACTATGCAGTGATGTGCTCCGTCAAATATAACTAGTGCCTTTTATTTCTCCTTCTTGTTTTTATTTTGAAAGTTACATACAGAACGGAGAAAAACGAAAGTGACAGTTACAAAAGTGACGGGAATAAGGTGAACCAGGAAAGTAATCAGGTGAAATATATCTATACCCACGGATGAGCTTTTAATTGCACAACAGTTACCAGTGGTATATTTAGGAAACATTTTGTTCGTGATATACAGTTTCCGTTAGTCAGGTGCCCTGTCCGAATGCTATTCGAACCAATACATTTGGCTAGCATTTTTCTTACAAACTTTTCCAAAGCGAAAACTTCCGTAAAAACGGCCCAAAGGTGGTTAAGTACCGGTAGCCGGTCGCGTTAGAGACATGAACACTATTTTCGTATTGTCATTGCGATACGATCCTCTTACAGCCTTAGCCTTGGAAATACCTAGTTTCGTAAGCCACTTATCCTATCATTTGGAACTAGTGCTATAAGACGGTAAGCTTCCATCGGCAAGACTTCGTCCCGTTTTTTCTTTCCTTTTTCCCAGTGAATGTGGCTGCGTATGACATCTGCAGAAGGACTTAGTAAGGCGGGCGGACTATCGGCATAAATAGGGGTGTGATCTTTGTACGTTTTTGGCAGAAGACATCAAAAAGCGTCAAAATGTGAGACGGTAATGTACAAGTTCGTCTTTGGGTGTATTCGTAAGCTGCTTTTCTGTGGTGCAAACTAGACAAGAGGTTTATCCACAGAAGATGAAAGGCGTATTTTGCGAGCTGGTTACCAGGTACTCCAGTTAAAAAGGATATAGCTTTCGCCTATATAGATAGCCGAGTACATTCAGTTCCACTGACTTAAAACCAAACAGGTGCATATAACTTACCTCGGTGTGTATCTCCCATAGAGTGATAATGCTTGTACTTCTAGGTATCAAAATTTTATGAGCTTAGCTTCCAGAATCCAGTACGCGTGTCGCCCGCGCAAAACGGACTGTATAGCTACAAAGTGTACACATATGTACCCTAGGTTCTTTCTAATAGGAATTCAATGTCCATGCAAAGGCGAATTTCTTCTTCAAGTAAACGCAGCAACAGATGCAGCGTTCGGTGAAGACGCTTCTGGAATTGTGAGCAACAAGAGTGCTTAGCCTTTCGCAAATGCAGTACCATGACGTACGATAGGCTTAGGTCTATGTACAAGCAACATGTAGTCCCATAAGAAACGTGCGAAGACCTCGAATAGCGGTGTAGGATAGCGTAGCTTTTCTTTCTCCTCTCGTGCATTTCCCATTGTCTAACTAGGACGTGTCCCTTAATTTCAAAACCGTAAGTCTTAATTTGCGCTTTCTCAAAGGATGTGGTGTTGATCCTTCTTGTGACATTTATTGCATCGGCTTTTCAACAACGCCCTCGGGGCGTTAAGTTGATGGAACACATTTATTTCATGGATAAAGCGCACCTATGAATCGAAGGTTTTGTTTGGAGACGTTGTTTGTCGTTTTCCTTTGTGATTATTTTGTAAAGCTCCTTGATTGCCGTGAAGTACGTAATTGTTAGTGTGAAATATCGTTTGTCGTGTATTCTTTGTGTTACCATTCCGCTATAGATTAAGCTTTGTGTTGTTGTGTTTTTCCAAACACGACCCCGATCCTTTCAGTGTGCCTGCTTGCGTACGGGACGACCGAAATTGCGGCCCTTCGCCGACTTCGCGCCGATGACGCTTGAGTGGCGGCCCTGTAACAGACGTTAAGCCGGACTGAACTACCTGAGAAGACCTATACCAATGAATAAACAATCCATTTAAGATTTCCCAGCTTAATGCTGCCAGGGCGTACAGGGCCGGACGGTTTCAGCCTAATTTTGCATAATATTCTTTTCCTGTTAACCTTACTCATGTTGTTATGAAAATTTCATACATACGCCGTCTTTTATGGAATGAATCCATTCATGAAATAGCTGCACGTGGGCTTCAATGTTTAGAGTGGGCGTGTGGAACAATTATCGTCAGTATTGCATATATGAGCGGTTAACGTCGAAATATTTTCCCATGTGTCCGACGTCTACGTGACGTTATGAAGCGTACAATGACACCGCATCTTGTGAGAACTACGCTATTATTCCTAGATTTTTCTTCTCTTCACGCTGTGGGCCATGTGACTTAATTGCGGCAATTCACGAACTGCATCGGCGGACCCTGAACTTTTTTCTTTTACTGCTACTGGAATACGAAGACGCTGGATGCGCTTTTGCACTGACGCCTTTGGTTGTACGTATAGACTGTGCCAACCATCTTTTACGCTTCCCGGAGTGATATTTAGTTCGATCGCATGTCCTGAAGCTTCAAGGTGCGAAGCTTGCTATTTCATTAGCGCTTTTCGCATATGATAAAAATGTCGAAGAATCATGTCATCTGCATACCGTCGCTGGTAATGAAGTAGGAAACGTCATTAAAGATAAAAGATCACGTGTTATTAAGGCGAAAGCCCTGTATGTCCCACAAGTCGAAAAATGCGGCGCCCGTCGTCCCCGGGTCAACACGAATGGCACCAAATGCCGCGTGATAGAGTGATGACATCAGAACGTGACGTCATTGTGGCGTTATTGTACAACACAATAACACGAGGTGAGCTATGGCGTCATTTGATGGCGTTATAGGTGACCATCCTCCTCGCGTGAGGATAAGCTCCGGCTGATACCAAATGTCTCAAGGAAATTCCTGTAAGCGAAGTCGCTTCGTGGCTGTAAAAAAAGACATATGTACATATATTACTCTGGCCAGAAATCAAAACAGGGTCCTAGTGGTGCGAAAAAAAAAATTGCAGCAGCTTTACTAACCTAAAGTCGCGAAGACTGGTCAAACAGCTGAGGTGTTGGTTGCCGATACACGGCACGGCACGCTGTTTAAATAGTGTCTCGGAGTCGTCCTGAAATTTTTTTTTTTTACTATTTGCTTCTTCTTCGCACTGTAGCTGTAAGATCACTATCACTCGTGATATGGTTATTATATAGGTCTGTCATTATCACTAGCACTGTCAAGTAAGAGTGGGCTGAGCGCAGCGATGTGTATTATGGATAGAGGGCAAGTATACGGGTCCATTTTCATCTCATGCTTAAATCGAGACTTTCGTTTCTTTCTGATGTAACGGGTTGAGGGTAAGCGCAGATCTCATCTGCCAACCCAAGACGTTTTTCTTTCTTTACCTTTCTCTCGGTGTCTTTCTTTCTTTCTTTCCCCCTCGTTCTCATTTTGTCTTTCTCTCACCCATAAGAACTTGTTCCTGTAAACGTAATCATATGGTTTTCGTAATGCTCGCTCTGAAAGCGCTTTTGCATAGCCTGCAGTGGTCATGACGCCCGCTTTCGGACCGTGGGTGCCCCAACTCGAAACCCACCTCGTCAAGCAACTTTGTTTAGTTTTTTCTTTACTTCTTTGTGCTGGAAACTGGGAACGACGACGCCTACTAATACTAAGCCATGTCGGCCCCAAAACACGCAGCTGTCAAAAGCAGGGATGCTACCCTCAGCCCCCAGCGGCTCCTTGTTTGTTGTGGCTATACCAGATGTACGCTTCGCTCGCGCACGCGTGATTCCAAGCCACATGTCGCAGCCGTCTGGCCGACTACAACTGCTGTCGCCTTCCCAGACGTAAACAACCATGCGTGTTTCTGCCGACGATCGTGGTCGTCCACGAATAAGTTATTATTAAGGAAAACTTACGACAGACATAAATGAGCAAACAAGTTCTAAGTGTTGCAAACTCTGGTCTCGTTGGCGTCGCATTGCGAAACCACTCGTATGAAAACGATTCCATTCCATTTCTCTCTTTCTTACGGACACTGCAGCTCTCTATCAGGCATTATTTCTGGGTAATAAAAATAATATCAAACAAAATGTTTCTATTAGTTCATTTTAAAGTGGGTGCAGCGCTACATGAACGCAGACAAAGAAGAAGACGCACAGGACCAGCGCACCCACTTTAAAATGTAACAAATTATTAACTATAAACATCCACTTACGAACAAGCAGGCCCCTATCATTGTTGAACTAAGGTAGTTATCGTCTTCTGAAGAAACAAACACCGTTGTAGGAAGTTTGAAAATAGTTGCACTGAATTGCTTCCATTCGCATTTCATAAGTGCAGGGATGATCACTCAAGTACGACTAGGCGGCATATTGTTTTGCGAGCTTTCTCGGCGTTACCATTTCTGTGCGATATTCAGATGTAATGCTGCGTTTTGCTTCAGTAAGTAACGCGAGACTATAGCGAGCTTCGACGAGGACCATGCAATCAGTTTTTTTTTAATTCTGACATTGTTCGAAAGCGGCTAGCACATGGATGTAAAATGTAAAGCTTGGGCGCATATGTTCAACTCCTCTAGTTATCAATATTAAGGCTACGCAAGCTATCAAGCTACACAAGCTAGTACGATACGAACGATAGGTATTCCATAGCGCAGTGTGAATATGAAATTTTTCGAGTACCAATCGGCTATGAATATCTTGCTTGGAATATAAAATCGAATATAGAAGATTCAAAACAGAAATTTGATCACTAATAATAATTTATTTCTCACATGGTTATGTTGAAAAAACAGACTAATAAACCATCAATGCTAAATATATTGTGACCAGAACACAGTACGCAGTCTTGCTTGTTATGTTGCAGATGTTTTTGTAAAATATCGCAACGAAAAGTAAGTCGTAGCAAATACTAAGGGCTATGGCGAACGAATATTAAATTCTCCGCATATTAAAGCCTCCGAAATGCATTCCGAACCGAGGATACGGCTGCGAATGGCAAGGCAGCAGATTTTTATTGCCTCTAAGAAGCGTCAAATACGTTCGCCTGGCGATATGAACTCACACAGTGCTTCGGTACAGCTCGAGAAAAAAATTGGCTGCGTATCTGCGTGCTTCGCTGTAAATATCGTCGAAAGACGATATAGGCTTCTGCTGCCCGTGCTACGGTGCGTGATATACGGACACCATCTGACAGCGCCGTCGGGAAACATGAGCTTGTGCAGAATCCCTGGGCATCTGCCAGGTGGCAACACCACATCGTCGACAGAGGCCTTTTTCGTGCATAGCGTCGTGTTTTTAGCGCAGCCTTACAAATACTAGGGTCTTTAGAATACTAGGGTGTTTTAATTACGAATTAGAAAAAAATTCCTAAACATCTATAACCATCGGTTAGCTAGAAGTGGCTGTGATTCTTTCATTGACACTGTTGGATCACTACACCCGGAGAAAAAGCGCTGATCTGTTATTTCTCTTCAAGCTTGTACATGGTATCATATCCTGCCCTATTCAACTGTCTTAATTTCCGAATTCCACGTAAGCTTACCAGAGAGAATGGACCTTTTCGTGTAACCGCCTGCCTCTGTGAACATTCGACTGTCGACAGGATACAACATCTTCACAATGCTTACTTTCCAGACCTCGATGTTTTTCACAACTCCCAGTCGCTGTTCTTCGAGCTTTGCACTGTATTAACATAGTGTCGTACATTGTTGAATTTCTTTTTCTTCTTTATGCTGCCTTGCGCATAATTGGATGTGTGAAATTTTGTGGCGTTTTCGCATTTTGCACTGCCTCCCTACTATTTGATTATGAGTGTTGGCTTTTGTTATTTATTAGTATTTTCTTCTGTAGAGTGTCCTTATTGTACTGTTTCGTGTTATTTATTTTCTTGGTGTACAATGATATTACGGTTGTTCCTGGTCATGTCAAATAAGCTTCTGATTATTATTATTATTATTATTATTATTATTATTATTATTATTATTATTATTATTATTATCGCTGTTATTGAAACGTGCTTTTCCTTAAATGAGGAGCGCGCTTATTATGTTCAAACCAGTATGTTTAAACTGTGTCGTTTCGGCAGTGAACATTTTTTGAAAGGTCATGTGATCGATTAGTGAGACCAAGGCACCGCGTGCGAGTCTGCGGAATACCAAAGTTCCGCTCGTGCGCCCCGTCGCTCCCGTTATCTATACGAAAGATTAACCCGGTGATTTGATTAGTATGGCTGCCATCACGTTCATCCCAGACGCGAATGCTTCTTTCACGGGAACGCAAAGGCTAAAGTCTGCTGAATCTCGCTAAATAGTTGAATGACGTTGGCGCACATTCATCTTCTGTCGGGTGGCTTCGTTCGCGCAATTTCTTTTTTTATGTTTTCCCAACGAAAGCTCTAGCTCTCGTAGAGATAACGCTATCTCACAGCATTCGGGAGAGGGAGCTGGAATAGTTCAAATTTTCGGTCGGAGAAACATATTCATGAAGGCGTTTATCTAAGACCAACAGTGACAACAGATGAACTCAGTCGCAAATAATCGATCAACATGGCACTATATACGGCAACACCGCAGCAGTATGTAACTCTTGCGTCACGTATAGCCTAGGTGCATTTTCATACAAACCCATTGCCTATGAATCGCACCAACTTGTTTGCTATTTTCATACACATTTTAATGGAAACGTGGTTACCTGAGCATCCCGAGGGTGCGCCTCGCACTACTGCTACTCTTGCTAATACACACATGGAAAATTAGCAATGTACGCATAAGTATATGCATGCCAAATCATAATTATGGATAAGCTGACGCTTCTCTAGTATTTGCCGTAATTTTTCATGTATTTTGTACGTCGATTTCACATAAGACCTCGAGAATTTCGCAGTAGACTTTTTGTATCGATAAGTATGTGATTAGCATGCCTGCACACCCATCAACATCTTTTTTTCAGGCTTTATTCATATTTTCTATTCAAGTAACATAGAAATATAATTTACACTTCCGAAGCACTTTATGGCTTCGATTTTATTCGAACCACTCACATATAAGACGAATTCCTAGATCTGACGGTCTCTACTCGTCTTCTGCTTCTGCTGATGTATATCCCGGATAAAATAGCTTTATGGAACCATTTACCTTGGCCTTCAGTTTAGGAAGAGGGCTCTTTCAAGTTAGGGAACTCTCCCATATTCCATATTCAACTTCCATATTCAACTGCACTGTCATTGCGCAAGAACGAAGTGGGCGAAGAGGGGTCACAACAGTTAGTAAGCGGAAAGAGAGTTAGTGACGTAGGGAGACTTATTTAGCGTGACATCCCATGCTAAGCAGTGCAGACGCGTAGAGAGTGCGGCACGGTTCCACTATGCCACGCCATCCGACTGCACAGAATCATTTCTAATGAAAGGAATGAGGCATTGCGACAATTATTGGACTTCTTTTGAAGTCTTTGCCATAAGGCAAAGAGGAAGCATAAGAACACAAGCTATACGAGTATGGTACGTCATTTGAACGTAAAGAAAAAAAACGAAGACAGAGAAAGCACGCCGTATGCGCCAATGAAGAAATAATGCGAAGAAATATGTCTCACAGAACACAGGAGCAGTACATTGCTATTTGGGATTAGAGTTTGGTGTCTGAGGACAGAAGCGAACAAGAGCTATTGGAAGGCTCTCAAACTCGGAAACGTCGTGGCCGTTACCTGCATGGCTCGCATTCATTTAACTCTCTCGATGAGCTCTGCGCGCTCGTCCTAGGCTGTTGGCCAGCTCTGCCGCAACACGGCCAGGTGTAGCCACAACAACATCACCATCACCACCACCATCGCACTATAATCAGAGCCGGTAGTCTACAGCCCTAATAAACCCGCCAAGTGATCGACGCGGCAGGTGGGTACAACAGGCATACAACTTTGTAACCGTGCACTCCAGCCGATTTCCCTAGAAAGGGTTAGAGTTTGAGCATGTTGGATGTTCGTCACTAAGCAGACATATGTAGCGCGGGATACGAACAGAGAGACAGACAAGATGACACGACACGCACTTATTTTCAACCAAAGCTTTCGTGCAGGTGATGCGCATGCATATATAAGCTCAATATCCGAATCTGCAAGAAAACGAAAGAACTACAGACAACTGAAGGTCAACAAAGTGAAGGGCCGCGCTGAACGAAGTGAAACCGTCATTAGAACCATCAAAGTGAGACCTCGATATATATGTATTTTTTTTTTTGGCGTGAGCACACGTGGTACTTCAGTTCCTTTTCCTTTCTGTCGCCTGTACCCTTCATTCTTTATAGCTTCTTGCAGAATCACATATTGTGAGTATATATGTGCGTGATGTCTGATAAAGCTTTAGTTGCATGGTGTGCTTGTCGCGTCTTCTGTGTCTCTGTTCGTACTATGCGCTATACATTTCTGCTAAACCGCATCCAGTGAGATTATCCCATGCACAACCCGATAATCCATTCGCCTGATCACTTTCGTCAACGCAAACGAGCCATTCGCAACGGCACAGACGGTGATGGTGTAAAACCTGGTCTGATTTTTATGGATGCATTAGCGCCCAGGTTCAATGGGACAACATCGCCAAAGAATGAAGAACGTAGACTTATCGTCTTTCAAATTATTCCTCTTTTTTCCTGCAGCAGCTTGGTCCCTACAGTATGCTTATGGTGGTACACGACCGAGTCCTTTCGAAATACGATGCACAGAAGCGTGCTCGTTAGCATCTGCGGGAGGCCACGTGGTACTCCCACGGCTCCCTGTTGTCGCCTTTGTTGTTCAATTTATTTAAAAACGTCTTTCCCTCAATAATGATGAAAGCTACGTATTTCAATATGCAGGTGACACGGTCCTGTTTTACATATACGTTACGAATACTGCTTACGCTCTGCAGTGTTTGCTTATACAAGCGTGCAATGATTTCAGGATAATTCTGTGAGGGTTAGTGCTGAATAAATCAAACTCATTTTATTTCGAAGTCAATGAAATATATTTCATTCCCTGAGTATTTCGATTTCTAGCGTGGTGATGTACGTACGTGGGAAAGACACATAATAAGTTCGTTACTTTCCCGCTAGTTGGGGCCACTGCTTTGGCCAAAGACCACACTGCTTGACACCCCCTCCTTCGTGACAAGTTCGGGATTGATTGCTGCCCTACCCTGCGTACAAAGAACAGCAATAGTGTTTTGTCTTGTTAAAGATTGCCGTTTTGTATACTTCTTCTCACGCGTTTCTGCGCACCAATCACGACAGGGGCTCGTCTGCCTTATTGCTCCGACAAAAGCGAAAAGAGAAAGTCGTGTAAATTTTCCCTGTACCGCCGAAATCTTTCATTGTTCTTGTTCTTTGCGCAGCGCCGGGCAACGATCCTTATCCTGCGTCAGCTGCCCCAGGAGACGAAGCGTACGCGGATCCGCCCGCCACCAAGCCGATGCCCTCCAACAAAGGGTTTGCGTCTTTGTATGTATTCCGTCTCTCTGTCTCTCTCTCTCTTTTGTTATTTAGGGGCAGGAACGCTGTAAGTGGAGGTCATGATTCTCCGTCGCCTATATATCTCTCGAGCCTGACAATTTATCCGAGCAAATTTTGGGAAGCAATCTTGAGAATCTCAAATATCTGAGACAAGGCAAGTTGAGACGAGCGGTCGGTGTGCCCTAAACTTTCCCGAGGAATTTACGGTCACAACCGGCGGGGGACTCTCGAATTGGCCGCGCCAACGTGGCGTTGTCAGATTTATACGCAGAGGAAGAGTGCCGAGCCGAAAACACGTCACCAAATTTTCTAATTTCCTTCTTTCCTTTCTTCTTTCTTTCTTTCTCTCTTGCTTCCTTTCTTCCGTTGATTCTTTCTTTTGCTTCGAATCATATGTGTGGTTTCTAGACCGTGAAACACACCATTGCTTATCAGGAACTTGCTAGTACGTCGTGATCCCTGGTCTAATCGTTAGTCATATTTCAATAACAAAGCGTTGTTGTATCTCTCGCTAACCACGGCTTGGCCATAAATCAGTGTCGTGAGCTCGTGCTCATCGTGCCACCACCGTAAGTACTATGTGATGGCCGAAATTGAAGCTCATTACTTCGTGCTTATCATCACAATGCTATAATTCCTCAGGCAGAGTGCTCACAAGTACTTACAGTTATCACCACCAACATCTTCCTCATCATCATCATCTTTTAGGTACATTGCAGTGCGAAAGTCAAGGAATGTAGTTAGCCCAAATAAAAAAGACGAGGCAGAGGAGAAGCACGCAGCACACAAAACCAGCGCACATCTCAACTTACCTTTATTGTGATTCGCCTGCCTTTACGTACGCAACAGAGCCAACGTGCACAAACGCACCGAGCATCATAGTAACAACCGCCTATGTTGAGTTGAGTTGAGTTTATTTACCACGTACAGTTGTACAGTAAGTGGTTGGGACAGGGAAAGAAAGCTGCATGAAACAGCTTGACAAATGCCCCACTGTGACACCAAATGTTCACTGTGACACCAATGTTCACTGTGACAACAAAACGACAAAAGCAAAGTACACCACAAGACAATTTAAACCAGCAATGCACATGCTTTACATCGGAGCAAAGAAGTTATACAAAGTTATACAAACCAGCAACGCACATGCTATACATCGGAAGAAAGAAGTTATACACACAGAAATAATATTACGCACATAAACTAATAAAGCATATTTAAAATAGAAGTATTAGAGATCGTACGAACATTTTCACAAGTAATTTTTAATTTATTCAGTGTATTTGGCAAGCAATAACGCAATGCCTCAAAACCATAATTTGTGCGCGGCCTCGGCACATGCCAATGTTCAGGGTCTCGGTTTAGGCGCGTCGAAGTATTTAA
Organism: Hyalomma asiaticum; assembly: GCA_013339685.2. Taxonomy (NCBI): domain Eukaryota; kingdom Metazoa; phylum Arthropoda; class Arachnida; order Ixodida; family Ixodidae; genus Hyalomma; species Hyalomma asiaticum. The sequence goes on along the minus strand of CM023489.1, from coordinate 56,235,713 downwards.
GACACGGACTAAAACATGGTGTCTAAGAACCGCAGTTCTTTGCCGTTCAAGACAACGGATTTATCAGTTACACAGGCGCTACCTTTCCTTTTTATGTGGTATGCGTTCAAAATATCGCTAACCATAGCATTAGGGAAATTTTGAAGGCATACCACATAAAAAGGAAAGGTAGCGTCTATGCAACTGACACATCCATTGTCCTGAACTGCAAAAAATTGCAGTTCTTTTCGAAATTTCTCTAAGCATAATAGCATTGACGCTTAGCTGTGCTCCCTACATGCGCGGAGAAATAGGCGTCCTTTCCTTAACCGAACTACAATAAACCACAGCATTCTCACTCCTGCCCGGAATTGCCACTCTTGTCGAGAGCTGAAGCCTCCCAATGATTCCCAATTAATATCGCCCTGAGCGAGTTGATTCAACTCTACGCCTGCGAATGTGTCAATTGAATCTCCCCAACATAAATTTTCCCCTGCCTCTGCTACGTTTTCCTTCACTTGGTAAACACTCTGCTGCGGACTCACTGTTCATCGGTTGTCTATTACCCGCATATGGTGTCCTGCTGAGGTCCACGTTTTTTTTTTATCTTAATTGACACAAGGATTTCAACTGCTCTTCTTTATTCCATGATTCATTTCTCTCGCTTTCCTTCTATTAATGTTGCACCTGTAATTCCTTTTCCATTGCACGTTGTGCTGTTCTTAATTTCTTCTAGAGTTTCTTGTTATCCTCCTGGTTATGGCAGCGTATGTTAGTACCTGAAGAATACAGTGATTGTGCATGTTTCGCTTTAAAGGTAGCGGTAAGTTTCCGATTATGATTAAAGAATGACCGCCGCATGTATCCCGCCAGACCTTATTCTTCGACAATTTCCTTTTCGTGTGTATAGGCTCCTCCGTTCGCAATTGTACTTTTACGCGATAGATGTGCTGGCGCTCCCACCAAACTTACTAATATAAATTTGTATGCTGCTTCTGTCATTACTACGTGTTCCTGTCTTCAACATTCTCCGAGGCAATCGTGTAGAAATCAAGACCGATGATCTGTGGCCCTTAATGGCGTCACGGCGTCAAGGACAAAGTTCACAAGATTTATGGCTCACAATGAGGACAGCGTAAATCAAACAAAACTGAGACTAGCATCGTCTATAGCAGCCATACACTGCAACTTATATTGCTATATTCGAGAGGCTTCAATTGCGCTTCCAGTTTTCTGTCTTTTTTTTTGCACTACTTTGCTTCGGCCTTCGATCATTCACGTTGAAGCAGTACACGATCGATAAACGTGTCTCACTACGGCTTTGTTTCACCAAATGCGGTCCTCTCCGTTTTTCACTTATTCCTGCAGGAAGTACAGACTCAAGATTTCTTTTCTTTACTTGCCCTCAGTACTGCAGCCAGATTCTTTCTTTCCTCATAGACTCACGAAATGCACGTGGTTATTATTATTATTTTTTTGCCTTCAGGGAACTTTGTCGTAGTTGCACGTGCCATATGCCGAAATTTACGGCAAACAAAGCGGAGATTCCAAAAGATGGCAAGGGTTTGTTTGATTGCATAAATTCGCACCGAAACACTGGTTAGAGTACGTATGTGAATCCATATAATAAAACACGTACTATTTAGAATTTCTCTCAAGCTTTCCTTGACAGACGCCTTGTGTCACATGCGTAGTACTTTGCCAGCAGCGCACATGATCTATGCGTTTTTGTACGCCGCTGACTATACATGATAGCTGTGTCGAAAAGTAACGTGAAGTTGGCAATCATTATAGATTTACGTTGACTGAAGCATAGGCTTCCAAAACAAGTTATATCCTAAAAGGCTCGAGTGTGTTTTAGCGCAGGATGTGCTGCGTGAACTTACATGGATATGCGAAAGCATTTTTGCGTTACGCTCACACTAAGATGCAGCCTCCCGCATATGAAATGGATGAGTAACCTCGCGCGCAGGAAATAGAAAAGCATCCATCCAATGAAGTGACTTAGGCCGTCCTAGAGGGCCTACACCACTAAATAGGTCTTTAATGGGAACTAAAATGGCTCTCTTCCCGTTTGTACCATATATCTACAACAAAATGTCCATGGATTTCCCACACACAGAAGTTTCCTAGTCGACGGAAACTTTTTCCAGGTTTCTGTTTCGAATCTAAGGCCATCGTCTTCCTCATTTCATTGATCTGTCGGGTTTTACGTCCCAAAACCACGATCTGATTGTGATAGACGCCGTAGTGCAGGGCTATAGAAACTTCGACCACCCAGGGCTTCGCGCAATGACATCGCACAGTGGACGGGCCTCAACATTTCGCCTCCATCAAGATGCAGCCGCCTCGGCTGGGATTCGATCTCGCGACCTCCGGATCAGCAGCCGAGTACCATAGACACTACACCACCGTGGCGGTGCGAACGTCGCCTTTTTGAGGTATCCGCTCTGCCGACCGTGTTGACAATGGACTAGCAGCTGGCAGAGAGAGGTTGAATTAACGGATGATTTGAAACACATGGACAATGAATATAGTTCCTTGGATTCCTGAAAACTGGGCGAAAAGTTGTAGAACGGTGAATCGCAATGCTGCACAAGGCCTTGAGACACATGGCGCTCGCCAACTCGCACGCTTGCGACATTTTTCTCTTTCATGACCTTATCCCGTTTCCACAGAAATTACGTGCCTCATGTGTGCCTTTTGTGTACCATTCACTGGTGTCTGATACTATAACTGAGCCTTTTATCAACAGCGTAATGGTGAACAGCCTCAAATAGTAGAAGGCACCTTCTAAGCACCTTATCGTATTCTGCGTAGAGTGGATATTGCAGAAAAATATGAATTTCGAGAAGCTGCGCCGCCATTACCGCCAAAAAATATGCGATCACAATGCGGGCTTTCATTTCCCAGCTCCACTGAGTGTTGTAGGTATATTACTGGAACTGCTGTGACAAAAATACTGCCAGCTGAAAAGCGATAAATGTAGCGCCAAAAGTTCTTCGAACTTTATGAGCTCACATAGAATAGTGATCAGTATTTCGATTTTCCTTCGGAAAGGCGAGCCTAACGCCGTATCACTTATTCTCGAAGAACTTTCTTAGTCGAAGCCTCGATGAAGAGAATGAAGTTCATTTCTGCTTCAGAACAAAAGCGCCAAATGTATTGGAGAGAAATATCCGGAAATAGGCACAACTTTCGAGGCTGCGGAGTCTTAAATTAACATTTCCGCTGCCCAGGGGTATGTATCCCTTAGAGGAGTACAATGGCACCAGGGCGGATTTCCGCAGCGTATGGTGCAAACCGTAGTCACGAGGAAGTATTTTGCTGACTGATTGCTCTCAATTTCGCGTGAATGATTTCCTTCTTGCAAGACGAAAAAAGTACGAAGCTTCCGCTGGTAGCGCAAGGCCAGATCGTAGCGCAGCTGGCCGATAGTTTACTAAAGAAGGTCATTTGATAGTCATGAGACATTACGACGGGAACATGTGACGTGACGTTGCATTACGTAATTTTGGTGGAAGCATGTCACGTGACATTTTTACTGGTTTTGGCGGGCACATGTCGCGTGATAACACAAAATCACGCACTGCAATGTCGCGTGACATGTTCCGCCAAGATCACAGAACATGCTCGTTCCCAAGTTACGTAACGCAATGTCATGTGACATATTTCCGATAAAAGCGTGTAACGCCATCACACGTCACATGTTGACCCAAAATCACGTAACTCTCTGTCAGGTGATATGTTCCTTAATCACATAAAGAAATGTCACGTGACATGTTACCACCGGAACAACGTAATAAAATGTCCCGTGGTATTGCATGACGTGTGACAAATTACGGCCAGCTTGAAAAACTTCGGGGTTAGAACTGGCACGACTGAGGCTGTGTTCCAATTCTGGACAGCGTCGTAGACAGCCTACCTTGGCGGCTTCAAAGACAGCTCCGCGTCCTTGTCGTCCGAGTAATGGAACGCGCCCGGATGACGTTTGCGCAACGAGGCGTCATCTCGCGTCCACAAAAGAAAGCTAAAAAAACGGTCACAATTTTCGTCAATTTTGCTTATTTTGTGTTCTAATCTACAAAAAACTCAATGCAGCTCACATAAATTACGTAAGAAAGCGCCTATTTGCGAGCAGACGACCGCTCCGGCAAGGTCCGTGGATATTCAAGCATTCCTCGCAGCCGCCATCTTGTTTGGACAGCAAAGTAGCCTGCATCGTTTTTGTCTCCGTATGCCGTCTTCGCGAAGCTGTCTATTTTGCCGTCTACGTGAGAAATGGAATGGGACTTAAGATGGCCGCTGTTACGTAGCCGTCCATTTAGCCGTCTACCGTGAGTATTGGAACACACCCTGAGTTTTTACGGTTAGGAGCGTTGCTGCTACAGCTCGGGCTAACGGTGAACGTCAGGCTCAATTTTGACATTTGGGCGATAGGGCTAGTGCTTACTAACCAGTCATTGATTTGTGGGGTTTGTGGGGTTTAACGTCCCAAAACCAGCTCTGATTATGAGAGACGCCGTAGTGGAGGTCTCCGGAAATTTCGACCACCTGGTGGTCTTGAACGCGCACTGACATCGCGCCAATTGAAGGTGGTGCAGGGCTGTGCACCTACATCCAACCATGACGACCAGCTAGTTGAACGCGTCTACGCAATGCAACAAGATGAATATATCGCTGTACTTCGCAGCGCAAAAGAAAACTTTTTAAAAAACACCCTCCCTTCCATGATTCAAACTGACACTAAAAAATTCTGGCGCGTCATCAATCCAAGAGACGATAACGCTATAAGCCTCATAGATGACGCAGGAAACGTTATAGCCCCTGAAAAGTGCGCATCTGTCCTTAACGATGTTTTTGTTTCCAATTTTTCATCATTGACCAGTGTTTTACCACCGATCACGCAGTGTCGTAATCCGTCCCCAATGCATCCGATACTAATTGATCCGAGTGGCGTAGAATGCCTCATCAATAAATTAAAGCTTTCTTCTCCCCCTGGTTGCGACACAATTAGCCCGAAGTTTCTGAAGAGCACGAGTGTTTACAGTTCCATCATACTAACCAAAATCTTTCAACAATCGCTTGACACGGGTTCCATCCCGACCGAATCGAAGATAGGGAAGGTGATTCCACTTCATAAATCAGGTAAAAAGCATTCTCCGTCTAATTACCGACCTATTTCACTCACCAGCATTCCATGTAAGCTTCTCGAGCATGTATTATTTTCTAATCTTGCCAACTATCTCGAATCGTACTCCTTTTTCACGCACTCTCAGCACGGATTTCGTAAATCGTATTCATGCCAAACACAATTAACATCATTTACACACCATTTGCATGCTATTCTTGATCGCTCTTCTTTTGCAGACTGCATATTTCTAGATTTCTCAAAAGCATTTGATAAATTCCCTCATAATCTACTAATGCACAAACTACGCCATCTTAACATAGATCCCCAACTTCTCATTTGGCTTGAATCCTTCTTGTCCTGTCGTTCTCAGTATGTTTCTGCTAACAACTCTGACTCACCCTCAAGGCCCGTTTACTCGGGCGTTCCACAAGGCTCTGTTTTGGGACCGCTTTTATTTCTAATTTATATTAATGACTTACCTTCCTGTGTTTCATCTAATATTCATCTTTTCGCTGACGACTGCGTAATATTTAGAGAAATAACTTCTAACAATGACGCAACCATTCTTCAATCTGACCTTAACGCTATCAGTGCATGGTGTAACACATGGCAGATGGAACTAAATATAACTAAATGCAAGGCAATGCGCGTTACCAGGCGTACTAACCCTCCACCAGCCTATCATATCGCTAACACCCCTCTAGATTGTGTTTCATCTTACAAATATCTTGGTGTCCACATTTCATCTCACCTTACCTGGAACACGCACATTGCATACCTTACAAGCAAAGCTAACAAATCACTCGGCTATCTCCGACAAAACTTTTCACGTGCACCACAGTCCCTCAAACTAATTCTCTACAAAACACTTATCCGGCCTAAACTAGAATATGCAGCCTCTGTATGGGACCCCAGTCAGCATAAATTAATTGATTTAGTAGAAAAAATTCAAAACAACTCCACACGTTTCATTTCATCTAACTATAACAGGACCGCTAGCATCAGTTTAATGAAAACTAATCTAGAATTACCACCTCTAGCCTTACGACGTAAAATCGCGCGCCTCTCTCTCTTTCATAGGATATATCACCACCCCCTTTTACGACACCAACTCCTTTCGGCACCACATCACATATCATCTCGCATTGATCACCAACAAAAAGTCGGCATTCCATCTTGCAGGTCCTCCTCTTTCCTTCAGTCATTTGTGCCACACACAAGTGATGAGTGGAATCACCTTCCTCCAGATGTTGTCACCATCAAGGATACTAACCAATTTAAAGAAGCTATACGTGATATCTTTCGCTAAATTTTTTTTAAACTATAGGCACCGCCATTTATACTTATATCAAGTGTCTATCTTCGTTGATACACCGAATTTCGACTTTCGTTTATAATTAATGTATCATGTATTTTGTTTTCTTCTTTGTGCCGCTATAATTTGTATAACTACTTGTAATCTTTTGAAATGTACTTATGAACTGTTCTGAGTTCTTTTTTTTTTTGCATTGTGACCTGTTTCTGAACTACTTCCAATTTTCTGTATTTTTGCCCCACCCCCTCTGTAATGCCATTGGCCCTGAGGTTATTCTAAATAAATAAATAAATAAATAAATGAAGATGTGCAATCGCCAATGGCTAAAGTGAAGACGCAGTACGCTATTGTGATGGGAGAGTTCAATGCCAAGGTAGTCAAGAAGCAGGCCGGAGACAGGGCAGTCGGGAACAATGGCGTGGGTTGTAGGAATGGCAGAGGGGACTTATTAGTCGAGTTCGCCGAGCGCAATAATCTGCGCATCATGGATACGTTCTTCCGTAAACGGGAGAATCGGGAGCGGACGTGGTGAAGTCCGAATGGCGAGCACAAAAATGAAATAGACTTCATACTATACGATGCCCCTGGCGTCGTGCAGGTTGTGGAAGTGCTGGGCAGAGTTAGGTGCAGTGGTCACAGGATGGTGAGAACTGGAATTGGGATAGACTTGAGGAGGGACCGCAATAAGCTAGTACGTAAGAAACCGATCAATGTACTGTGAGTAAGACGGAAAGTCGAAGAATTCAGGAGAGCGCTGCAAAACAGATATTCAGCCCTAACAGAGCGAGCAGACATTTGCGTTCAGGAAGTCGGCGATAATATCACACGCGTTGTTACGGAGCGTGTAATAGAAGTAGGAAGTACGATCGGTATACAGACTACTAGCAAATTTTCCCAGGAAACGAAAGACTTGATTAGAAAACGGCAAGGCATGATTGTATCTAATGCAAATGACAGAATAGAACTAGCGGAGCTTTCGAAGTTAATCCATAAGCGTAAGACAGCCGGCATAAAAAAGCATAATATGGAGCGGATTGAGCATGCTCTAAAGAACGGAAGGTACCTGAAAGCGGTGAAGAGGCGTCTAGCATAGGCAAAAATCAGACGTATATGCATTACTAGACAGCCAATGCAATGTGATCACGAACAGGGATGAGATAGTCACAATAGCCAAGGAGTTTTACAAAGATCTCTACAGTAGCCGCGATAACCAGGATAATAGTGAACGGGGAAGCACTTTAGAAGAGGCTGATATCCCTCCAGTACTGACAGAGGAAGTAATGAAAGCTTTGAAAGAGATGCAAGCGGGAAAGGCACCGGAAAATGTTTTATGCTGGGGTCCAAGAAATTTGTGACGTACTTCCGTAACGATGTAGATGTCTGAAAAAAATCCACGCAAATCCACGGAGTGCATGATGATGAGTGGGCGAAGCTCCGGAGGTTCATCGGTAAAAACCGTGAATCTTCCGTGAATCTTGCCCAGTACATCATCAAAGACGTGACAAACACTGTGCGCAGCCATCTAGCACTCTCCTATCACAGTAGAGCACGCAGCGGCGCCTCCGCACCATCTATTGATCACTTTACGTACTAGCTAAGCAGCACCGCAGCGCTCGGACGGACGGACGGACATACAGACAGACTCCCATACTACGCGTTCCCATACACCTGAATGAAGCGAGCACCGCAGCGCCATCACGCCATCTAGTGAGCACTTCACGAACTAGAGGTGGCTACTACAAATGGAGGGTGGACAGACCCACGGCATAAGGAGCTTCGCCTCTAAAATAAACACGCATTTAAGACAAAGAAAGTAGCCACAAACAGCCAGTGTGCAACCGCGTGAGCTGGAAACGCTCCCGCCACACCATCGACAGACTTGCAGTACGGAAGAAAAAAACGGGCCTTATATCTTTACTATACCGCTTCATAATTTGCGTGCTAATTGATGTCCGGTTAAAGCAAAAGTAGTTAGGAACCAAAACTGTACTTAAATTTTAATATCGCCTCCCTTTCACTGCCTTCTTGGTACTCAGAGGTAGTACCGCCACCTAGGAATGACGGTGCGAAGTTGTGAATTATCGTGTTAATATGCACGCCGGCAGTTAGCGCTTCAGTAGCTCGACACCCCTATCACCGCGCAGGCTTCAGCGTCCTGCCGGCTTCAGCCACGGCTTAGGCGACGTCTATGATAGCCAGTTACGTTGCGACGCGCTGTACTCTAGGAAAGCAATTACAGCCGCCGACAAACAAATGATACGCCTTTCGCACCGCGAAGTGTGCGTTCACAAAACGGTCCGCTGACAGTTCGGTTTCATTTGAAAGGTTTCACCGTTTGCGGACGCTCCTGGTTTATAGCAGGTCTGCGCAGGGCGGTGGCGCGTTCTATCAAAAGTGGATCAACCATTTTTTAGGGGCGAAGCTCCTTATGCCGTGGGTCTGTCCATCCTCCGTTCGTTTGTTTGTAGTAGCCACCTCTAGTTCGTGAAGTGCTCACTAGATGGCGTGATGGCGCTGCGGGGCTCGCTTCATTCAGATGTATGGGAACGCGTAGTATGGGAGTCTGTCCGTCCGTCCGTCCGTCTGTCTGTCTGTCTGTCTGTCTGTCTGTCTGTCTGTCTGTCTGTCTGTCCGATCGCTGCAGTGCTGCTTAGCTAGTACGTGAATTGATCAATAGAAGGCGCGGAGGCGCTCGCTGCGTGCTCTAATGTGATAGGAGAGTGCTAGATGTCGACACACAGTGTTTGCCATGTCTTTGATGATGTACTGGGCAAGATTTACGAAAGATTCACGGTTTTTACCATGAACATCCGGAGTTTCGCCCACTCATCATCATTCACTCCGTGGATATGCGTGGATTTTTTTTTATACCTATACGCCTGCCCCGCATCTATGTTCCCGCAGCAAGATGCAGCGTTCTCCTACATCACGAAATGCACAAGATGCAGCTCGACTCACGTGAAACCTTGGGTGGTGTGAAGCATGCGGTGATGTGTCTGGTGTTTCCCACAGGAAACGTCAGTCGCTGCTGATGGGCTTGCTTTATACCGTGGCCGCGACGACGACGTTATAGATGCCGACAGCTCGGGAGCATCAGCAGAAACTCGTTAAGGGTCGCTTCCGACACGACAAGCCTACATATAAACTGTCTGGGTTCATTGCCTCCAGCATGGGCTCACAAGTGCGCACACGCTATCTGAGTGTATTGCCCCTAGGATGGGCCCACCGTGATGAGAGCAGAGAGAACCGCAGCCCAACCCCGACGGTGCTCGTTACCTAATATACCATGTCCTGTAAATTGGGTAACTCGTCAGCTAATGATGTGCGTGATGGAGGTAATTGCTGAACACGATACGTAAACTACGTCAAACGAAATAAAGAGTAGCGACCTTTATAACTAAGAGCACGAGTCCATAAGCTAAAAAAACATTGAGCAAAGGGTCAATAACACACCGAAACTTATTTTACGGTATTGCTCTGCCGGCAGTTCTGACAGTTCTGGTGCAGGATGGAATACTGCGTCTCTGCCTGCGAACTTCATTCCTAATCATTTGTTTTTTTTTTCCACCAACGCTGCTGATGGGCACCGCCTTTAATGGGGATACCGAACGGAAAATATACGAGGATATTTGTCAGACAAGTCAGCCCTTCGAGCCGCGCAGTTATTTCTTCTTCATCGATCGGGCCTGTGAGATTCATCTTTCTCTCTCTTTCTCTTTCAGTTGATACGCAGACTATCTCAGCTCTCTCTCTTCCCACTTCCCTCTCTTTGTTTGATATCGAAGACCTCGCCTCACGGCCTGCGTTCTACTATATCTGGCAGAACGGGCCAAAATTAATTTGTTATGCCGAGCCACACCAGCAGAGCCGTGGTGCGGAAGTCGTTTGCAGATCGTTCAGTCTTCTATTAGAGCGGCACAAGTCGAAAACTTTGCCCTTTTTAGCGCTGAAGGCTGCCAATCTGTCTTTGGTTGTTGAATGCCTGGCTCATGGTCAAGGTGGCAACGCGGCGCCCTAATAAATCTCTGTTTGCTTTCGTGACGTCTGCGTCTCTTGGCAACCTGATTGGTCAGAGTGTCGCCACGTACGCGCTGTTCTTATAACTGGCGTTATTGAGAGACATTCACGTATCTTGGTGTATAACCGAGGAATGGAGCTTGTACAGGAGTGAATCACTTTCGATGAAGGTGTTTGCTATCGGTTATCTAACTTGGCTGTATGTGACGTTCTGATAAATTTAATACCAAAGCGTTTCAGACTCAACAGGCCGGCCTAGAAAAGCAAAACATTTCCAGCTAATGAGAAACACACGTAGTGGTCGCACGCGCAGTGGCCACCCGAAGGACGCACGGACTCGGTTCCGGTAGTGGCGGTCGATTTCCGACGGAGGCGTACATGCTGTAGATTCCCGTGTGTCGTGAGTTTTTAGTACTAGCTCTTAAAGCACAGGTATTCAGCATTTCCGGGGTCTCTCCACCACGGCGTTCTTCATAATCATGTCGTGTTTGGACACGTAAAACCCCACAAACTACTATTAACAGCGGAGCTTTTTGATCTTGGAAAAAATCCGTGGGCGACCGCTGCAAACTGGGCTGGCTTCGCGGCTGTGCGCCACAGAGAGCGGTTATATGCCAAGCAGCTTCTAGCGTAGCATAGTTCTGCGGTGTATAGTATAGCAAGGGTGGGAAGGGAAGAGGAGGAAAAGAGAGGGTAAAATGTGCCAGTGTCTGCTTAGTATATAGTTTATGAGCCAAGCCGCTCTTAACACAGCCGCTCTTAACACAGCAAGGGAAGCTCAAAAGGACTGATGCCAGGGTGAAGAGGAGGAAAAGGAGCACGAGAGCGAGGAAGTGTGATGGTGAACAATAGTTCAGCCGTGTACAGTATATAGCATGGCAAAGGGTGTTAAAAGAGAAGTGAAGGTGAGAAAGGCGGACAGGAGAGTGCAATATGCAAAAGAGATTTTAAAAAAAAAGTGATAACGATTTTTAAAGAATAAGAACGTGTAGAATCAGTTAAAAGAAAAACTATCAAAGAAAGAAGAACGCGATGAAGAAAGATAAAAGAGCTCAATTTGAGTTTGGAAGTCGTGGCGCTTGCTTGCCAACTCCTATGTATACGTAGATTTCACAGCCGTGGAGCTGGCTTTGATTTTTTATCCTACGTTGCTCTACTGTCGCTAGAACGCGCGCTCACGTGGTTCTGATGTCACTTTGTACACATGGGTGTATAGTCGAATGCTAAAAGACGACGTCGGAGCGTGAGGCCATATGCAGTTTCGAAACCCAGCACTGCCGACATTTCAATATACTTCACATGTTCGCTTCTCTACAGCGTTTTCTCTTATATGACAGCCAGTCGGAAAGATTTCGGTGTTCAATCGTCACCGAGAGAATAAAAACGACTTTCTGAGCAGCCGCGCGTTTTCTTCCCCCAGAAAGGTGACTTCATCATTCCAGAAAGCCAAAGTTTACCGCTAACTCCACAGCTCTGTCCACCAGCAAGGATCTGGTTGCGTCAACAATGCCTTACACTAGTCGTTCTGATTTCGGTGAACCGTCGGTGCGTCAATGGGGGGAATGTCTGGTTTTGTTCGGCGTTCCCGTACCGTGTAGTACATGGTGTTTACAGTTTCCGGACAATTATTGCAGTTCCTGCTGAAGTTCTAGGGGTACATTGCGTAGAGTTCCGAGTCGCAATGAGCCCGCCTGGAATCTTCTCGAAGCCATCGCATCTTCTCTGGCCAGATTTTTCTGAACTGGGAGATACTGACGTCGTGGCTACCTGTAGTATGCAAGACAAGCGCATAAAAATGCTATGGCATTGAAAACTACTGCCGCGCGTTTTACATTGATGAGGGGTATAGGTCTGTTTCAGAAGTTCCGTGCAGCGCTGTGGAAGCTACAGGCCTATTCGGCCAATCCGGAGGGCGAACACATGTTAAACGTGTCCTTCCGCGGCTTGTCATCGGCCAATGGCGGGCGCTGCAGTGGCAGCTGCAGTCCTGGAAGGAGGAAGACGAAGCGGGATGTGCGTGCCCGAACACTGGCATTTCGTCTCGCATCGGAGTAATTCTGCGCTCGATGACCTCGCAGCCTTTGTTTTTTTTTTTGTTGTTGTTGTTTTTGTGGGGTTTAACGTCCCAAAACCAGTTCTGATTATGAGAGACGCCGTAGTGGAGGGCTCCGGAAATTTAGACCACCTGGGGTTCTTTAACGTGCACTGACATCGCACAGCACACGGGCCTCAACATTTCGCCTCCATCGAAATGCAGCCGCCGCGGCCGGGATTCGATCCCGCGACCCTCGGATCAGCAGCCGAGTACCTTAGCCACTAGACCACCGTGGCGGGGCAACCTCGGCTTTGCTGCACGGAACTCCTGGAATATGCTATAGTTGGTAGTTTTCAGGCTGTTGCACCACACTAAGGGAGATCTGTTACAGCTGTCCCGGTTAGGAAGCGTTCCGTGGGCTGTGTTGTTAAAACAATTAGAACAAATGTAAACCACTTAGGGCAGCAGTGTACCATACTACTGGAGAGGTGGGGCAGCCGCACCGGGGCATTCGCTTATTTTTCCCGGATCTGCTTCCAAATAAGAGATTAGGAAGAAGTATGTCTTACTGTGCGTGAAACCAACTGATAGGATGGGAGTTAAGTATTTTACGTAGCAAACCCACCGATATCGTTCAGGACAGCTTCAGGCGAATGGTTATTTAGTATTGCATGGAACGACATGGGTGATGCTTCTTGAATGTCGTTTTCGTGAAGCAATAGACATATTTATTGTGAAGTGCCTTCAGCATGTTCTAAATGTACTGAACACGCCGTAAACCACTGAAATATCTAAACAAAACGTTGCTCGCCGTTGTTGCCTGCCTCGAATCTTGACTCTGTGTTCAGCTATAGTATACTGCACCAAAGCGAAAATGGTTTATGCCAGTAATGATGCAGCGAGGTGGCGCGGTAGGCGGTTGGCGTGTTCAAAAGTCGTTCTGAGCAAGACGGTTTCGGTGCGGGCTTGTTTCGGTGGCCATTTGTGGCAACCACTAACGGCCACCGGAGTGCTTATTCTAAGCTGATTTTGAGCCTAAAATTACCCAGCGTTAAGCCCCCCGCGTTCTCAGGCACAGACTTCGGATTGCCAGTGAAAGCACCAGATATAATAAACATTTTAATAAATGCTTTTGCGCCAGCGGTTCCGCAGACGATTTAATTACGCACAGACTGCTGCCGTGACACGTGGCGTTCCAGTGTATTCGACCATTCATATTGGTTCCTGCGGTAATGTGCGGGGATTCGACGGCGTCATTTCTTTGGCTGACCGGAGGACGGTGCGCAAAACATACTCTATAGTATATTTGTCCGTTATAGTATATTTGTTCTCGGCTAGGTCGATGAATCAGTGAGGCAGGAGTCGCAGAAATATGGCAGGCTTAGTAAATGCCAGAATTAACGAGTATTAATAACTGGAAATAACACGTCGACAGCCTTCGCCGGCAACGAGAGAAGGCTGTTTGCGAGGTACAGCGAATATACCACTGAGATGATCGATACTGTTCATTTCGGCAAACTTCACCTGCGAGCAGACCCTGTGCGGATGTAATGTAATGAAGAAATGGCGTACTTTGGTAGCCGAATAATCTCCCTGTGGAGGCTGACCACATATAGGCTGCCCCTTGTAATCAGAGTAATGTCAGGAAATAAATTAACCGGGTAATAGCGTGTTCCTAGTTATTGCCGATGCTCTAGCTCACTAATGCATACAGTTTTTTGCTTTGAAGGGAAGCTGAAGTGATAAACGATCTTTATTGTATTAGTAAGTCACCTTTTCACATTACCAATAGCATTAATACAGCTGGGAGAAGACGCTTGGTAAACTAGTAAATATAATCACACTTCATTATAATATAGTCACATTACCAATATAATCACTTAATCACTTGGTAAATATAATCACACTCATCAATGTACTTAGTGGCACAAATATTGATTGTTAGTGGTATTATGAAAGGTTTCATTGATTCCTGGTGTTTTACGTCCCAAAACCACGATATGGTTATGAGAGACACCACAGTTGAGGACTCCGGAGATCTATAACTCCTCGGTGTTCTTTAAGGTGCACTGACATCGCACAGTACACGGGCCTGAAAGATTTAGAGCGATAAGGGATTACAGGAAGCGCCTTTGCGTGAGGTCTCAGTGCCGCCGCGCAAGGGTTACCTGTTCCTTTCTCTAACTTCGCACAAGCACTTTGACGGATTCAGTTACCTGTATCATCATCATCAGCCTGTTTAGGTCCACTGCAGGACGAAGGCCTCTCCTAACGATTTCCAATCCACCCTATCCTGAGCGAGTTGGTTCCACTTTATGCCCGCAAACTTTTTAATTTCATCGCTCCATCTAACCTTTTGCCTACCTCTGTTCCGTTTTCCCTCTCGTGGTATCCATTCCGTCGCTCTTACTGTCCACCTATTATCCTTCCTCCTCATGACATGTCCTGCCCAGGTCCACTTCTTTCTTTTAATTGATAAGATAATATCGGCTACTCCTGTCTGTTCTCTGATCCACTCTGCTCGTTTTTTTATCTCTTAGCGTTACCCCTATCATTTTTCTTTCCATTGCACGTTGCGTGCTCCTTAGTTTAATCTCTAGTTTTTTTCGTTATTCTCCATGTTTCTGCACCGTACGTTAGTACTGGGAGAATGCAGTGATTGAATACCTTTCGCTTTAATGAGAGCGGTAAGTTTCCGGTCATGATTTCGTAATGTCATCCGAACGCGCTCCAGCCCAGCCTTACTCTACGGAGAATTTCATTTTCCTGGGTAGAAGTTCCTGATATTAACTGTCCCAGATATACATATTCGTTTACACATTGTAAGGGTTCATTGTTGATATTAAATTGCTGTTCCTTAGCTAAGCTATTGAGCATAACTTTGGTCTTTTGCCTATTCATTTTTAATCCAATTTTAATGCTTTCCCTGTTTAGGTCATCAATCATGTTTTGTAATTCGTGACCATCATTGCTAAAGAGCACAATGTCGTCTGCAAATCTTAAATTGTTTAGATATTCTCCGTCTATTCGAATTCCCTTTTCTTCCCAGTCTAGACGTTTAAAGATTTCCTCTAAACATGCAGTGAATAGCATCGGGAATATCGTATCTCCCTGTCTCACACCTCTCCTGATCGGCATTTCTCTGCTTCTCTCATGTAGGAGTAGTGTGGCTGTGCAATCTTTGTATATGTTGTTTATGGTTTTCACGTATACGCCAGGTACCCCTTGTCGATGTAGAGCTTCTAGAACTTCTTGTATTTCTATGGAGTCAAATGCTTTCTCGTAGTCGATAAACGCCATGTAAAGAGGTTTGTTATATTCCGCGTACTTCTCAATTACTAGGTTGATAGCGTGGCTGTGGTCCATTGTCGAGTAACCTTTCCTAAAACCAGCTTGTTCTCTCGGTTGGTTAAAGTCGAGTGTTTCTCTTATCCTCGTAGAAATTACCTTTGTAAATAGCTTGTATATTACTGGGAGTAGGCTGATTGGTCTGTAATTCTTTAAGTCCTTTATGTTACCTTTCTTGTGGATAAGGATTATATTAGCATTTTTCCAGCTGCGCGGTACGCTACATGTCTTGATACATTTCGTGAAGAGCGATGCAAGTTTTTCAAGTACAATATCTCCTTCCGTCTTTGATCAAGTCGGCTGTTATACCATCGTCACCAGCTGCTTTACCGCGGGACATGCCTTTGGCAGCTTTTTTGACTTCGTCAGCGGTTATACATGGAATTTCGGTGTTCTCCTCTGGTTCTATTTCTATTAAGGTTGTATGGTCTGTCTGAGAGCTGTACAGTTCCGAGTAGAAATCTTCTGCTACCTTTACTATTTCGGTGAAACTGTTGATAATGTTACCTTGTTTATCTTTTAGCGCATGCATTTTGTTTTGTCCTAAGTGTAGTTTCTTTTTGACCGATTTAATGCTGGTGCCTTTCTCTACTGCTTTCTCTATTTCTCTCATGTTAAAGTTTTTTACATCTCTTTGCCTGGCTTTACTGATCAATTTTGATAGTTCTGCGAATTCTATCTTATCTTTTGATGAAGTTACTTTCATTTGTTGGCGTTTTTTTATTAAGTCCTTGGTAGATTGGGACAGCTTACTCTTTGCTTGCTTTGTTGTTTTACCCCCGACTTCTATCGCGGTTGCAAGGATTGTTTTCGTTATGGTTTTGTTTATTTGTTCTAAATCGTCACCGTTTTCGTCTAAGGCCTCGAACTTGTTGCTTAGGGCGACTTTAAATTCGTCGTCTTTCGCTCTGATTACCTCTAGATTACATTTCTTTCTAGTAAATAATTTGGTTCTTGTTTTCTTTAGGTTAAGTACAATCTTTGCCCTTACTAGTCTGTGATCGCTGCATTTTATCTTCCCCACTACTTCTGTGTCTTGAATTATACCTGGTTGTTCGCACATTATAAAGTCGATTTCATTCTTTGTTTCCCCGTTAGGGCTTTTCCACGTCCACTTCCTATTCTTGTGTTTCTTGAAGAACGTATTCATTATTCGAAGCTGGTTCCTTTCGGCAAATTGTACTAGCATTTCCCCACGTTTATTCCTACGGCCGACGCCGTAGTTGCCAATCGCCTGCTCTCCACTTTGTTTCGTTCCTACTTTTGCGTTGAAATCCCCCATGACTACTGTGTATTGCGTCCCGTACTTTCTTTATTGCTAATTCGATATCCTCGTAGAATTGCTCTACTTGTTCATCGTCGTAGCTCGTTGTTGGCGCATATCCCTGGATTATCTTAAGTTTATACCGCTTATTTAGTTTGATTACGACGGATGCTACTCTTCCGTTAATGCTGTAGAATTCATCTACGTTGCCCGCTATACTTTTGTGGATTAGGAACCCAACGCCATATTCTCTCTTTTCGGGTAATCCTCTATAGCAGAGGACGTGTCCATTGTTTAAGACTATGTAAGCTTCGCCTGCTCTCCTAACTTCGCTAAGGCCAATGACGTCCCAATTAACTCCCTCTAGTTCCTCGAGTAATTCCGCTAATCTAGCCTGTAATATCATGCAGTTACTGTGCCTGCCGCATTCGCATAAATAGGACAAAACAAAATGCATGCGCTAAAAGATAAACAAGGTAACGTTATCACTAATTTCAACTAAATAGTAAAGGTAGCAGAAGATTTCTACTCTGAACTGTACAGTTCTCAGACAGAGCATACAACCTTAAAAGAAATAGAATCAGAGGAAGATACTGAAATTCCATGTATAACAGCTGACGAAGTCCAAAAAGCTGCCAAAGGCATGTCCCGCGGTAAAGCAGCCGGTGAAGATGGTATAACAGCCGACTTGATCAAAGACGGAGGAGATGTTTTACTTGAAAAACTTGCATCGCTGTTCACGAAATGTGTCAAGACATGTAGTATACCGCGCAGTTGGAAAAATGCTAATATAATCCTTATCCACAAGAAAGTGGCATAAAGTAGTTAAAGAATTACAGACCAATTAGCCTACTCCCAGTAATATACAAGCTATTTACAAAAGTAATTTCTACGAGGATAAGAGACACCCTCGACTTTAACGAACCGAGAGAACAAGCTGGTTTTAGGAAAGGTTACTCGACAATGGACCACAGCCACGCTATCAACCTAGTAATTGAGAAGTACGCCGAATATAACAAACCCCTTTATATGGCGTTTATCGACTACGAGAAAGCATTTGACTCCATAGAAATACAAGCAGTTCTAGAAGCTCTACGACGACAAGGGGTACCTGGCGTATACGTGAAAACAATAAACAACATATAAAAAGATTGCACAGCCACACTACTCCTACATGAGAGAAGCAGAGAAATCCCGATCATGAAAGGTGTGAGACAGGGAGATACAATATCCCCGATGCTATTCACTGCATGTTTAGAGGAAGTCTTTAAACGTCTAGACTGGGAAGAAAAGGGAATTCGAATAGACGGAGAATATCTAAACAATTTAAGATTTGCAGACGACATTGTGCCTCTTTAGCAATGATGGAGACGAATTACAAAACATGATTGATGACCTAAACAGGGAAAGCATTAAAATTGGATTAAAAATGAATAGGCAAAAGACCAAAGTTATGCTCAACAGCTTAGCTAAGGAACAGCAATTTAATATCAACAATGAACCCTTACAATGTGTAAACGAATATGTATATCTGGGACAGTTAATATCAGGAACTCGCAACCATGAAAAAGAAATTTTCCGTAGAATAAGGATGGGCTGGAGCGCATTCGGTAAGGAATTACGAAATCATGACTGGAAACTTACCGCTCTCACTAAAGCGAAAAGTATTCAATCACTGCATTCTCCCAGTACTAATGTATGGTGCAGAAACATGGAGGATAACGCAAAAACTAGAGATGAAACTAAGGAGCGCGCAACGTGCAATGGAAAGAAAAATGATAGGGGTAACGCTAAGAGATAGAAAACGAGCAGAATGAACCAGAGAACAGGCAGGAGTAGCCGATATTATTATATCAATTAAAAGAAAGAAGTAGACCTGGGCAGGACATATGAGGAGGAAAGATAACAGATTGACTGTAAGAGCGACGGAATGGATACCAAGAGAGGGAAAACGCAACAGAGGCAGGAAAAGGTTAGATGGAGCGATGAAATTAAAAAGTTTGCGGGCATAAAGTGGAACTAACTCGCTCAGGATAGGGTGGAGTGGAAATCGTTGGGAGAGGCCTTCGTCCAGCAGTGGACCTAAACAGGCTGATGATGATGATGAATCATATTTCAGTCCATTAGCAATGGATCTTGCACTCCTGTAACCTGTTACAGAAGTTCCGTGCAGCATTTTGGAAGCTACAGGCCTCTTCGGCCAATTCATACAGCGGCACATGTTAAACGTGCCCTCCACAGCTTGTCATCTGCCACTGGCGGGCACTGCAGCGGCAGCTGCAGCCTTCAAAGGAAGAGGAGTATGAACTATGGCCCCTATTGGCAGTAGCGCCTCACAGGTGCAAGTCCGAACAATGACATTTCGTCTCGCCTCAGAAGAATTGTGCACTCGATGGCCTAATAGCCTTGGCTCTGTTGCACAGAACTAGTAAAACTAGTAAGCACTGTTTTTGCAGAACGAGGGAGCCATGCAGCCTGAAGTCGTAGCGTAGCTTGGTACTGCATTATTGTAGAATAATTGCTGGAGTTCTTGCCTGCCGAAACCACGATACCACTACGACGTGCCCCGAAATGGAGGGCACCGGATGTTTCTACCACCTGACGTTCCTTAGCGTATCATTATAACGCTAAGGATACGTCCATTACATGGGCTATATCAATATATAAGTATATGGGCCTCTATTATTTTCCGCCCCCTTCGAACAAATTACCACCGCGGCCGGCATAGAACTTGCGTCCTTCGGGCCAGCTGTCAAGGACGATAACCACTAGACCAACGTGGCGGATGGAGCTCTATTATGCGGCGCTATTGTTGCCTTATTTATGTTATGTATATATAGCAAATCGTAGGGTATAGTAAAGAGTAAATAATTATCTTGCACAGCATCTATGGCTGCGAAAAGCTCACAACTACCAACACACACATCAAACTTGTCAGGCTGACGCTAACAGTAAGATACGTTTTAAGGAGTATTTGCAAAGACCATTATTTAAATTGCGCTAAAGTTGGAACATTATGGTGCCGTGAGGTATTTGAGGAATGTGTTATTCAATATTGGTGCTCCATTAAATCCGATGGGTAGCTGAGTAGTTAGGTCAGATATTTTCTGTGTGAGCGTCATTGCGTGTTACTTGTACTGTTTGTAATCCAAACTAGAAGAGAAGCTCAGGGGAAGAGGGAGGCTTGAATCGATGAATAGATCGCTAAAAGCGACGTAGAACAGGGAATGCCGCAGGGGCCAACGTTTCCACAAGTCGACTTCTCTACGTCAGGACGGTCGCCGCCCTGACGAAGAAAAGTCCACTCGTCGAAGCATTGGCTCCTGCGACATTCCCTGTTCTACATCGTTTTCAGTGATCTGTTCATTGTACTGTTTGTATATTTTATACAGTTTGTAAGCCTGGCATCCCATAGGTCCTAGAAGGGCTCAGATAGTAAAGTATTATATTTCAGCAAGTACAAAAATACGGCCTCGTTCATTTCAATACTATGATACGCAATGTAAACTTGGAACCGCTTAATTTGAGTAGCGATGGAAGATCAAAGCATATCACTTAGAATGTCTTATATACTGCGAAAAGCTTAACTAAGGGTTTACATTTCCTTTTTTGGAACACAACGTACAAAATCAGCCAACAACACCCGCATATTTAAGGAAGGGTACTATTCCTCTAGTTCCTAACGTTTCCTTAACTTCCCCAAAAACGACTATATCTTTCAAAGAATTCACTTCACGAAAAAAAAAAAGAAATGAAAAGAAAACAGTAATACTACTTGAAGTCTCATGAGCACGGAAGTATATAAATAAGAACTTCTGAGTTTATCTCATTCCATCAAGTGAGACCAGCAGTACGCTGACCAGCGCTGGCCATCCTATGCATATCCGAAGGCAGGTAAGTATGCACTGGCTTCACACGAGACAACCCAGACTCGCTGAGCGCGTTTTACGGCACCCATGCGAGGCATATGACAGGCGTCCACCGAAGTGTATACACGTGTGACCGCGTTCGCGATGCGGTCGCTTCTGAAATCATTGTTTACGGGCGCCACCGTCCGCTGGGACCAAGAGCCGTAGCGTCGGACCGCCGGAAGAGCAAGCTCTCCTCAGTGCTCCCTAGTATAGCGCAGGTTCTGGCAACATGCGCCGTGGCGGCGAATGTTTCTGGGTCAGGATGCGTATCCCCTGCATATAGTGAACTAGAAGGAGCTTCTACTTCTCTATACCTCTGCACAAGAAGGTTTAAAAAATAATGCTGGAGTGGCAAAGCCCGCTGACCCTTACCACGACGGGTGAAGCCGGCGTTTGCCGATGGTTCAGCATTGAAAGCTTGCCAAAATGTCCAGAAACCAGTACCAGTTCAAGCGTTCTTCATCTGCTAATGTAAGCTCTAGGCTAATTGAAATGTGAAAGCACGTTGCTTTGGATTATTAATAAACTACCATTGACCGAGTATCAACACCATGATACTGCACACAAATTGTCGCGGCGTTCAAGTTTCACCCAAAAACCCGTAGCAGGAATAGGCACATCAAGCAGTGTCTGCCTAGCAAAGCTCACCGCTTTAAAGGTGTTAAGAAGCATGAGGAAAACGCTTTTTCTTTTGTGCTCTCTGAATGCTCTTAATCGGTTCCTATGGTAAGGTGGCGGCCGCCGTCTTCACGTTTAGCACAATATCTACACTCCTGCATTCTTTTTCTTAAACCTCCTTGTCCATGCATAACTGCCGCTTTCTTTTTTTATAGCTCTCAAAGAAAAACGCAAGAATGCCATGCTGCGACGCAATCAATTAGAGCGCATTTATTCAGAAGTCCCAACGCAGCATTCAAAGCATGATTGGGTTTGTAGACGGGGGCTGCGTGCATTAATAGACTGTCGTATAGAGATTGTTTTCGCGCTAAGCTTTTCCTCGCCCCTTCCCATCCCACGAATCGCAGTCTCTTCTCCAGAGTGCCGCCTGTTTTGACTGCAGTTTAAAAAAGAAAAATATCGCGCAAGATGATCACTCTCACGGGTTGGCGTGTGAACGTATATATTCCAGCTGTGCGAACCACTGTTCTCCTTATGATTGTAATGCCAGCTAATGATGAAGGCAGCGCAACGCTACGCCAAACTCACGGCTCGAAAACCTAACCAGGTTGTTTTTTTTCTTTTTTTTTTTGCAACAAGACGGATGCTGAACGTGTTTCCTCTCTACAAAAAAGGAGCCTAAAAATGATCTCTTCCCACCCTCCCCCATCAACTGACTCTCTGTATAAAACTCTGAACGTACCACCATTCTCAGAGTTATATCAGGTTTCTTTGGCAACAATGATTTTCCGCGAATTCAAACATGATCGTACCATATTCTCAAACAAATATCTAAACAGACAAGTTGCATATGACCTTCGCACTATTTCACTGACGGGCTCAAGGCCAAGAACTAATTACGGTACTAAAACTATAGATTATCAGATTATTTCGTTGTTGAATGCATACCCATCCTTAATCGAATTGGCCAATCAGAATTCAAGTATGTCTCGTTTTAAAAAACAAGTAAAACTACTTTTCCTGCCTCCTTGAAACATACAATTATTTTGCTATGAATGCAAACATTATGTAATTTTGTACATTTGTATAACTTTGTATAATTGTTAAACCCGAACAATGTAAACTTTGTATAATTTTTGTCCTAACGTGGTTTTTACTGTTCTTTTTTGTTTATATAAGTTGTGCAATGAGCGTTGTACTTATTTTTCTCTGGTTTCGCTCCTGGCTGTCCGACATGTAAGTCCGGGGTGAAGGCCTCGTCAGGAGACATACGAGTCTCCTTTTGCCTTGCCTCGTGGACATATTTCATGTAATGTAACTATGTCCGAAATAAAACTGAAACTGAAACTGAAACTGAAACTGAAACTGAATGGCACGCAACGTTATGATCACATCTAGGAGGTCTGCCCGCATGTCACTGCTCCCGAACAAGGTATTAGGTGGACGAATTCGTGAGTGATGGCTCAATCCTTGACGTGTCTTTCGTTTTTCCTCCTTCTCTCTCTCTCTCTCGCACACACACCTCCCTACTGCCCTTTCGCATTCCCCCAGCGTAGACTAGCCAACCGGACTCCTTTCTGGTTAATCTCCTCGCCTTTCTACCCCGCCACGATGTAGGCCTTCGTGTGCTTTTCATTCCCGTAGGTAGTATTTTCTTTTACTGATATAGTGGCTGGCAGAGGTTAGGGCCATAAGTATGGTACAGGCGGCTCCTTCTCGATTAGTAATTGTAAGACTTCAGCTCAAAAGCAATAAAAGATGAAGAAAGAAAGTGTCATAAGCCGAGTGCCTATGGCACTCGGCTGCAGATCCGAAGGCCGCGGGATCTACCCGGCAGTGGCGGCTGAATTTTGATGGAATCAAAATGATTGAGTCCAGTGTACTGCTGGATGTCAGTGCACGTTAAACAACCCCGGGTGGTCGAAAGTCCTGTAGCCCTCCACTACGACGTCTCTCATAATCAAACCGTGCTTTTGGGACGCAAAACACCATAAACAAGATCAAATCCCTTCCTTTCTGTTTCCTTCTTTTCCCCCGCTCTCCTATAACTTGAGCTAAAGGCGTAGCCTGAACAAGTCGGCTGACGACCTCTGGAGGGCGCTTGAGCCCACGTCTTCCCTGAAGACAGGGAGTACGCACTGCGTCGACGCCCAGTTTACATCAAAACCTTAGAACACGTGCGCCCGTATATGGGAACGAGAGAAAGCCGTTTGTCTAATTAATAATTATGGAGGTTTGATGAAGTTACAAGATGTCTAGTGCAAGTTACCTACGAAAATTAACTTTCGACAGATAAGTTCCACTTCATGCTAAAAGCCACATGTAATAAGTCACTGTTATGGATCGAAAATTGTTTTGTGCTCTCATCACGTGTTTTATATTGCATATAATTAGTCGTATTCGTAACATTCTCCCTGCATAATCGTCCATACCAGCTATTCGACTTATATGAGCGCACGTGTGTGCGCACTTTTTCCGTTCGAATCCCCCACGCAACTCTGTGACGCGAACTGTCGGCCTGCATAATGTTGAGCCAACATTGTAAGCCTGCCGCTAGCAAGGCGCGTTTATTATTATTATTTTTTATAACACTCGGCGACGGGCGACGTCGGTCAATGGGGCGCGTTTCGCGGCATTGGCTTTTCGTTTGTCGTTCCCCGGCCGTATCTGTTATTCATTTTCTTTACTTTCTTCATATGTGTCTTCCGCGTCTTCTGGGGACACGGGCACCCCGCTGCGGGGCTGTGAGTAGGGATGCTTGGACAGTGGTCGCGGCGGTGACGCAGGCGGGCCCTTTTGTGCGTGTGCACGCAGCGGACCGCACCTCGGGCGTCATTACTACGACCTGGGGCGGATACGCTGAATGTGGCGTCGGCATGCAACATGCCGGTGGTGACGGCCATGGAGACTCGCAAACTGTTTGTTTTTCGGCGTCGGAAACGCCTGTTTTTGGTCCCGGGGCTGTGGCCCGCGCGTGCCGCGGGATGGCTTTGGTTCAAGCGTTCCTTCCTCGCACGCCGTGGGGTAGCATGCGTCTAAACACAGCGGGGTGCCGATTAAACGGGTCTGAGTAAGAGCCAGTACGGCTCGGCTTGTTTGAGATAACCAGAAGCAGGCGTCCCCATGGGAAGGTTTTCTTCAAATGATAACTCTTTCGGGCCAATCTTTTGGGCGCCTGCTCGTTTCCGGTAACAGCGCCCGAGCAGACGCGACACGTGCGCAAGTAACGCGTTTCACGTGCGCCATATCTTTGCCATCGCCCTTCGACCTTGGGTGGCATTGCTTACTTTTATGTGTGTGTGTTGTTTAGTGCTGATGTACGTGCTTTTTTTATTAGTGTACAAACATACCCCTCTCACCGTCAACAGACTGGGTGGTGATTTCACCAATTGGACCGCCCCAATTGAGGAGGCGGGACAAAAGGTGGAATCGCTGCCCAATGCCAGAGCGAAGTGAAGATGATTCGCCGGCTGAGACGTTAAGGCGGAGCGGTTGTGGTAATAAAGGTGGCTCCGCCATGTGAAGAGGGAGGCTGAACGGGAGGCTGAACGGGTGGAAAAAGTGCTACGCACTGCCGGCTACGCCGGAGTAGGGTCGCCCTACGTATAGTTCAGCTTCAACTTTATTTTTATGTACCAGTCAACTCCCTGTATTCCCTTTTTGTATACTATACCGTAAATACAAGTTTTCATTCCCTTTTGTTTTTAAACTGAAGTCTCTGAGCCTCCTCTTCAATTGCTACACGTCTGCCCGCGAGCCTATCCCCGCCATACCAGCGGCAGCCAGCTCCATCCCAACTCGCCCATGCCGTCTCGGACGGTGCGTTTAGGACGCCGAGCGGGGAGCTGGTATCCGGAAGAAGAACCTTCGGACCACGGTCACAACTTTACTGGCGCAGCCGACAGGATAGGCTCGCTAGGCGAAGAGCGAAGAGACGGAGAAATTGAAGGCATCACAGCAAGACGGCTTCGACTGGCAGCACCTCCGGTGACTGCCGCCAGCGCAGCCCTTCGACTGGGGACGCGGCGGAAGCCAGAACATCCCATCGCCATCTACGACGGCGACGAGGCACAGCTGGTTTAAGGCAGACCTCGACAAGGCATCCTCAGCAGCTTGCGGTACCAACAGTCAAGGCTCATGGGTGAACCACCGACAGCAGTGACGGAGATCGACTGCGAAACTGAGTGAGTTGCTTCGGCTCCATTTTCTCCCGCTCCTGTTGTCGTGTTCGAGCCGAGGGGATGTCATTTGAAATGACAGGAATTAATCCCAGTGCCGTGTGGCCGTGTTTGGCCCACGTAGATTATGAGTTAGGACAAAATCGTGAGCTCTCCGAAAAAGAAATGGAGTTTAATCTGATGATGGCTCAGGAGCGCCGTAGACAGCTGCAACTCCTGATAGAGCTCGAAAAATTAAGGCAGGCGAGAGCTTCGCGTGCGGAGCAGGTAGGCGAGGTAGTAGAGTGCATGGCGCACTCGGAGCCCGCTGCGAACTCGTTGGCAGTGGGAAAGGCAGCAGTGTCGGCAAGCGTATTGCGAACAGAGCGGGAATGTGCCGCCTCGTCTGAGCCAGAGAAGCAAATCCAGGGGATGTTGCTCGCGACACAGGTGGCCGGTCGCGGTGAGGTGCCGTGCTCGGACGTCGTGGCCGGGGATAGTCCCGACATTCCACCTCTGTGTTCGCAAGACATGGAAGCCGAGACGCACGCTGCATTAACGGCAGCACGAACTGCCGGACTTGAGACAGAGTTAGGCTCTGATCTCATAGCGGAGGCGAATGCTCGGGAGGATGCTGCTTCTCCGAAGCAGCATCAGGAAGCATCCGAATTGCAGGTGTCGTGCCCGAGCTTCGACCCGCTTGGCAATAGCAGTAGCGGCTATGAGGAAACGATGATAGCGTCATCACCAAGCGCAGGGGCAGTTGTTAAAACCAGCCTAGCGGAACGACTGCGCGGCGGAGATTGTGATGCGGACCGCGTGTCAGGTGCACATTCGGTGGCTTCCTCGTTAGAGCCCGTTGACACCGTTGTCGCAACGCCGGTGGCGGTTGCATGGGAGCTGCCCGACTCAAATAGGGAGCCGCGGGGCGAATTAGCCCAGATCGGAAGTAGCGTAGCTACGGAAGCGGAGGCTAGCACCGACAGGTTGGAGGCTAGAACCTTGCGGCGCGGGCTATCGCAGGCACAGTGCGGGGAAGACAGCCCCCACACCTTTGAGGTGCACCCGTTGCAGTCAAACTTCTGTTGGCGTCGGCCCGCCGAGGAGATGGGAGGCCCTTCGCGCGTTAGCTCCGCAACTGAGCTGACAGTCGGAGCGCGGTCGACATCGGTAGATACTTTGAGCGATCGAACCATCTGCAGCCACAGTTTATGTGTTCTAGCTATTGAAGTGTCCTTGGCGCCGGGAGGTGACCCTACTGGGGCGGCAGGCGTATGCAGGTGGGCGGCCCGTGGCTGCCTGTTTATTTTTAGATTCCTGGTGCATTGTTTTGATCCAGGGGGTGAAGGAACTTAACGCTAATCCTTTTGGCACCCCTAACGTTGCACGTTATTCGGCGACAACAGTGCCAGCTAGGCTGGTTTTATTATCTATAAGGGGTAGCACTGCATACGTTACGGCTCGACCGCGATCGGCAGAGAGCGGTGGGGCTGGAGCAACTTCATTGTGTTGGTGAAGTGCTGAACTATGTGGACACCGTGCGCCACTGAGCAGTGAACATTGAACACTCGGTGTTTCGGTGGTGCTTCTTTTTTTTATGTGTGTTCTTTGGGAACTGTATTATACGCATGGCGTTTGATGATGTTACCTCCGGGTGTTTTATGATTTTATGTTTCTTTTTCGTTTTTGTTGAGGTAGGGAGAATGTGTACATGTCGTGCTGCGTTAAGTTATTACTGCAGAGCGGACAGGGGCTAGTGGCAGTTACGCCCAGTTTGGTTACCCTTGTGGATTGTTTTTTTTTCTAGCTCGTATGAGTGTATCGCACTTGCCAGGGTTGATTGGTGTGCATGACACATTATCAACGGCGGTGGAGCGCAGTGTTTTGCGTGTTAGATGACCTTGTGCTGCGAACAATGTTTCTATTTTGTTTATTGTATATCTATTTTTTACATTTGGCCAACGTCATTCTTTGATTGGCTAGACAATGAGTCAGACAATGAGTCTGTCGCTGCGGAAAAAGGAGGTTATCGCAAGCTATGTGCGCGGTTAGCGTAGTTGCGGTTGTGTTTGCCTCCCTCTGGTTTCTGCGCCTTCTAGCGATAATGGCGGCCGGCTTTTTCTTGGTGTTCCCGCTTCGGCAACGCTGTAACCAAGTCGTTGCGAAGTCTTGGGTGGGGGGTGTAAGCCTGCCGCTAGCAAGGCGCGTTTATTATTATTATTTTTTATAACACTCGGCGACGGGCGACGTCGGTCAATGGGGCGCGTTTCGCGGCATTGGCTTTTCGTTTGTCGTTCCCCGGCCGTATCTGTTATTCATTTTCTTTACTTTCTTCATATGTGTCTTCCGCGTCTTCTGGGGACACGGGCACCCCGCTGCGGGGCTGTGAGTAGGGATGCTTGGACAGTGGTCGCAGCGGTGACGCAGGCGGGCCCTTTTGTGCGTGTGCACGCAGCGAACCGCACCTCGGGCGTCATTACTACGACCTGGGGCGGATACGCTGAATGTGGCGTCGGCATGCAACATGCCGGTGGTGACGGCCATGGAGACTCGCAAACTGTTTGTTTTTCGGCGTCGGAAACGCCTGTTTTTGGTCCCGGGACTGTGGCCCGCGCGTGCCGCGGGATGGCTTTGGTTCAAGCGTTCCTTCCTCGCACGCCGTGGGGTAGCATGCGTCTAAACACAGCGGGGTGCCGATTAAACGGGTCTGAGTAAGAGCCAGTACGGCTCGGCTTGTTTGAGATAACCAGAAGCAGGCGTCCCCATGGGAAGGTTTTCTTCAAATGATAACTCTTTCGGGCCAATCTTTTGGGCGCCTGCTCGTTTCCGGTAACAGCGCCCGAGCAGACGCGACACGTGCGCAAGTAACGCGTTTCACGTGCGCCATATCTTTGCCATCGCCCTTCGACCTTGGGTGGCATTGCTTACTTTTATGTGTGTGTGTTGTTTAGTGCTGATGTACGTGCTTTTTTTATTAGTGTACAAACATACCCCTCTCACCGTCAACAGACTGGGTGGTGATTTCACCAATTGGACCGCCCCAATTGAGGAGGCGGGACAAAAGGTGGAATCGCTGCCCAATGCCAGAGCGAAGTGAAGATGATTCGCCGGCTGAGACGTTAAGGCGGAGCGGTTGTGGTAATAAAGGTGGCTCCGCCATGTGAAGAGGGAGGCTGAACGGGAGGCTGAACGGGTGGAAAAAGTGCTACGCACTGCCGGCTACGCCGGAGTAGGGTCGCCCTACGTATAGTTCAGCTTCAACTTTATTTTTATGTACCAGTCAACTCGCTGTATTCCCTTTTTGTATACTATACTGTAAATACAAGTTTTCATTCCCTTTTGTTTTTAAACTGAAGTCTCTGAGCCTCCTCTTCATTTGCTACACGTCTGCCCGCGAGCCTATCGCCGCCATACCAGCGGCAGCCAGCTCCATCCCAACTCGCCCATGCCGTCTCGGACGGTGCGTTTAGGACGCCGAGCGGGGAGCTGGTATCCGGAAGAAGAACCTTCGGACCACGGTCACAACTTTACTAACATTATAGCGTTTCTGTTCTGTTATAACTTGTTAGCAGAATTTTCTTTCTTTCCTTCTTTTTTTCTTTCTTTATCGTTTTTTATTTTGAGCTGAAGTCTTACAAATGCTAATCGAGAAGGAGCCGCCTGTACCATACATATGGCCCTAACCTCTGCCAGCCACCATATCAGTAAAAGAAAATACTACCTCCGGGAACGAAAAGCACACATTTGCATGCCACATTGCTCATGAGAAAAGACTCGCACTTGGGGCAGGGCGTTGGGCTGTTCATGAGAATATAACGCCCGAATTAATTTATCCGCATAGGACCATCGGCGTCGCAGCGCTGTCCTTATTCATTTATACTAATACCCTATGGAAAAGTTGCCGCGACAAAGCTACACCTTGTAGTGCTGTGAAATGAGAATCATTTCTCAGATTTTATGCCATGGAATCATGATATGGATATGAGAGACGCCGTAGGGCAGGGTTTTCATAAATTTCGACCACCTTGGGTTTTTAACGTGCACTGATACCGCACCGCACATGGGCCTTAACATTTCGTCTCCAACGAAATGCTGCCGTCGCGGCTGGTATGCGATCCAGCAACCTTCGGATGAGCAGCCGAGTGCCATAGCGACTGTGTGCAGGCGTAATGTGTTCTTTCGATCTCAAGAACACATTATGCCTGCAACCAGAAAACAAGAATCACACTGAAGATCGCTTGCAGGCAGAGCTCCTTCAGCCACTGCACAACCCAAGATTTTCCATAGGCACGCTAAAACAAGCGTGGGTTTAGAGCCCTCTGTATTGATATGTGCGTTCTTGGGCAAACACGCCACGTCGCGACTGCGTCCGATACTATACGTGATCGGAGTATTTCGGTATAGGGACAAGTTAGACCAAACACGATTTGGCTTTTTCGCTGCGTCTTCGCAAGAACCGCGTCGTCTAAGCTTACTTTCGGTGCAACCCACAGCGGCACACCTGCCACGCCAACTCCATGGCATTTTGCATACCATTACGGCTCACATTTCAGCTACGTAATGTTTTCTCTGGGGAATCAGAGATCCTCGCGCAGTGCCGCCGAGCTGACGTACGCAGGGACATAGGCCGGTGGACGCCACGTCATTGTTACGTAAAGCGAGCACGTCTGCGACGGTCAGCGTGCGCCGCGGTTTGCACTTTGCGAGTTTACGAGACAAACCAGAGCGTCGCTACCTCGAGGCACAGCTGTGGTGTTTAGTCTACACTACGTGCATACGTTATGAGCAACGAGCGGTGTAGAAGTACGACTCGTCGCCCGAAATCCAGAATGTGTTGTCTCTGTTTTTGCCGTTCGTGAAAAGGACTGTGCAACGAGGTGAGCTCAGTCTGCCCCAGAATTGGTTTTGCAGAGCACGAGAGTGTGAAGTTGGGACTTGCTGGCAATGCTTAACTTCGCGCAGGAGAAAAATTGGACACATGACGAAAAGAATGGACAAGGACGAGCGCTAACTTTCAACTTCTACTTAGGAGAGGGTGCGCATTTGTACACTCCAAATTCGAGATAAAAGAAATGACAGCCCAGACCATTAAAGCGACACGCAACTATCAAGGTCGAATATCTCACAATCTGACGAAATGTAACTCGCTCTTCGCACATCACGCAGAAAGGAGTGACAACACATTTAGTACCTCATCTAGAAATCCTCTTAGCCTCGGTAGCTTTTGTCGTTAGTTTATTTCTCTATTTTATATCATATACTCCGATGAAACAGCGGCCGTAATTCTTCCTAGCTTTGAAAATTAAGTGAAGAATCGTGCGACGTAATAATAAAAAACAGTCAGTAAATGCCCCATGCCTTACTTGCGGCTATCATTTATTGCGCAGTTTCCATGAAGTACGTTTGTGAAAAGAGAGATAGGCGACATCGAAGAAAACGTGGATGAAGTGTTTACAAAATACGGTGTAGAAAACGCCGATATTGCACAAACGAAGTTCATTCGCACGAAGCCAGCCTTGTTGTTCTATTGTACATATCTGTGCAGTGTAGAATAAAGCGTGTTAAACAGTTATGCGCAGTTTTAAACAAGTCACACCGGTAAAATGCGATGCGACAAATTCATGAACTCGCGATATTACGGCTATAACAGTATTACCTACGGCGAGAACGCTGCTCACAGTAATGGTTATTTGCACGGTTCCTGTACTGTGCGATGTCAGTGCACGTTAAAGAACCCCAGGTGGTCGAAATTGCCGGAGTCCTCCACTACGGACGTCTCTCATAATGAGGTGGTGGTTTTGGGACGTTAAAACCCCAGAAATCTTTGCGTAGCTCGTCTCGCTAGGCGTAGTCTGATGCTCATGCTCCTAATCACGTGTGGCCGCTTTTGAGCCTAGTAGGTGCACGGCCGCTACCTGTGTATAGAACACACGGTGTGTATTATGTGTAGCGGCTGTGGTAGTGGTACAATTTTCTTTAATGGAAGAAACTCCAGCATGAGTACTTTCGCTTTGGTGCCCTCTTAACACCTTGACTGACTGCGGAGGGAGGCTTGCAAACGCCATTTCATTGCTAGGTGAGGCACTGTGCACGACTACTTGTTCAATTAATGTAAATACTT
Source organism: Hyalomma asiaticum (assembly GCA_013339685.2). Taxonomy (NCBI): domain Eukaryota; kingdom Metazoa; phylum Arthropoda; class Arachnida; order Ixodida; family Ixodidae; genus Hyalomma; species Hyalomma asiaticum. The sequence goes on along the minus strand of CM023489.1, from coordinate 56,203,814 downwards.
GACGTGCGTGTAGAAGCTGCGCGAAATCTGGCATCTCATTTGTTAGGGCTCATTCGTATTTAAATCTGGGAGTGTTACCTCAAAGCTCGCATCGAGTCCAATGTGAACATAGAGACGCCAGCGGGCGATGCATCGCATCGGTCACTTGTCGCCGTTCTCATGCACCGCCACGTTTCTATCGTCGCCTGCTTTTACCTCACTTTTGTGGCTTCCTCTTTGCCGCTGACTACCCAGTCAGTGACATTTAGCCGAACCCATTGAAATTTCAGCCGTTACTACGTTTCTTTCTGTCAGCAATATTCCACGGAAATTTACTCAAACCATGTTACTACGTCTAGTGAGTGTCGCAATGAGGCACGAGCCATAAGAGACCCTAAGTTCGCAGTGTGCGGTCGTACACACAGTCGTGAAGTGTTCGGGTGTACGTTGGATTGAGAACTCCGCATGCACAACTGTCGCGAACGTTAGCTTTATATTTGTTTTTGTCTTGCTTTTTTAAAAGGTTCTCTCATATTGGCCAATCGATTATGTATCGATTGTCGAGCGCCAAGAGTGCTCGCTGCTCGCTCTTCTCGGCAGCTCAATGCCATCGCTTCAAGAAGTTTTGAGCCCTGTCAACTTTTTGGATATATCGGTCCGGACACTTTGCATTGAAGTACTCGCGGCGAGAAAAGTTAGAAAGAGTACGAAACTGTGTCTGAACCTCGAACAAAAATACACATAAGTGCAAGTATCTTCGGTCTATACTGAAGTGCTCAGCGACCCGTAACATTGCTAGACAGCGATTCTTTGCCCAGGCTCTTTGCCTAATCGATCGGGCATTCAGAGGACCAGAAAGAAACCTGCAAAGCCTGCACGAACTGCGCAGCGCCTGCTGTATTGGCCTGAATAAAAAAAGGATTAAAACAACTTACCAAACTAGAGTAGCACTCAGAAACGGAGGACGACGCTGAAGCATGTTAGTGTGTTACGTGTCCGTCGTTTTCCTTTTCGAATGTCAACGAAGTTGGCCTACGTACGTCAATTGGCTTCGCAGTTCATGTTACTAGCGAGACAGACTACTTCACTAAGGAGAACATGCAAGATGACAAAAGCCTACCATTATAGGGTACAAAGAACGAGTTTCGTTCGTTCTTTTTTTTTTTTCGCCTAGGCAATGGTATATTTCACAATACCGAAGGCTGCCAAACTCTTCCCGACATCGGCTGACTCAGCATTCCTTTCATTCGCGTTCACTTGCCCATGGCTTGGGGGTCTTTTCCACTTGGTCGACAGTAGTGACTGCCGCTACAGGAGTTCTCTTTATGACCCTATTCGTTTGAACGCGTACTTCTCTTAACGTTGAATTATCTTCCGCGAGGGATTCGTTTGCTAAACGGCCGCCGCTCACGATAAGACTGCCGCTTCAGCGGCTGGCAAGTGAAATGCGGCCGGTGCAATAAGAGAAATGGATGGCCAGAGAGGTACGGCATCTGGACTGCGCACCAATTTCTCTCGAGTGGGATCGATTTTGTCCTTCAGCGATAGGGTTGGCTCCCTCGAAGGCTGGTATTTGACTCCTATTGGGCTGTCATTCAGCTTGCGCCCACCAAATGAAAAACATTGTGTTTTGCCAGAGGTTCAAATTAAGCGGTTCTAAAGTGTTAAGAACGCTCAATACCAAGACGCAGAAGCTATAGTCCTAAAATGAAAAAAAAAAATGTACGGAGCCATAGTTATCGCTGTGAGAGCGATTCATTTACCTTTTACCGTGTGCTTCATATGCCAGTCACCCTCACGGAATGTGTCACGACTGCAAGTGCGAGCTCTGTTTGGGAACGACATGTGTACTTACCTAATGTCGACATACTTCGAAACTCTGGAATAGAGGTAATACACGTTATAAATTGAGAGAAGCAACTTACCTAGTGGAGAGCTGAATAAATACGCAAGCAAATTACCCGTACATTCGAGCGGTCCGCGGAAGTGCTAAGAAGCACCCGAAACGCGCTGCTTGTGTAAGCTACCGATCGATAGGAGGAGTGGTCCTGGCTATGACGACAACTCAAGACATCTTGGAGAATTAGGATGTCACAGGAGCTGGAGTCATACAGAAGAACGTGGATAAGTCCTTGGCCTTATGAAATGCGTCGCCATCAAAAAAAAAAAATAGTACGGGCTACTTCAGAATCGTGTATGATAACAGTATGTAGTACAAAAAAAATGTGCAAGAAGAACACAGTACGCATGACATTGACAACATTGGCATCGATCACATATTTAAGGGAGGAGCAGTAAGAGAGCAGAAAGTTGGGTTAGTTGGTCTTGATGTATCTTGAATTGACCTGTACAGCGCAAACATACGAGACGGACAAAAAGGGAGCCCGCACTCAGCGTTGTCCGCGTGCACCTCTTTGTCGTCGGTCTCGTATTTTTGCGCTCGGCTATTCAGCTGTGTGAGCCTACAAGAAACGGCGCGCTGACATAACGCCAAGGAAGAGGAGGCAACTCGGTATTCCGCTCCTCGCCCCTCCACCCTAACCCTCCACATGAATCCCGACGAGAAAGCATACGTTTGTTTACATAAAAAAGAAAGAAAGAGATTGCGTTATCCAAACGCCAGAGTGTTTTCGCAGGAGTGTCAGCCTATAGAGTGTAAACTTTCTTGAACTTCTGTCAAGGATTTTATTTGCTGATGTGTGCGCAGGCCCTCCTGTGGCGTACTGAGCTTTTTTTTTCTGTCTCTGGTTCCCCGAAGTTTCTCTCACTCTCGCTCCTTCCCCAATGCAGAGGCGCCAAACGGGCAGCACAGGTTAACCCCCCCTGCCTTTCCTTTATCCCTTCCTTCCTTCCTTCTTTTCTTCCTTCTGCCAAAGAAAGAAGGAAAGAAAGAAAATTGAAAGGACAGAAAGAACGACAGAAAGGAAACAAGGGATGACAGCAAGGAAAACGAATGGGGAAAGAAAAATACAGGCAGGGAGAGATGCAGGAACAAAGACGCAGACACGCCAAGCTTCGCCTGCCCCCGTGTTCCCGATATGGGGAGGGCGCCTGGTTTTTTTTCCTTTTTTTTGTTTTTACCTATGGTGGATAGGCACGCTTTAGGATGAGGTTGGGCGGACGCGCACTTATTATAACAATCACGAAAGCAATGTACGTAAAACTTAATGATTTCTGGGGTTCTGCGTCCCAAAACCAGCTGTGATTATGAGAGACGCCGTAGTGGAGGTCTCCAGAAATTTCGACCACGTGGAGTTCTTCAACGTGCGCTGACATCGCACAACACACGGGCCTCAACATTTCGCCTCCATCGAAATGCAGCCGCCGCGGCCGGTGCGCAAAACTTAAGCGAGGAACCTGTAAGAGAGCTAGAGAGCAGCATAACATGCACCGCCCTGAACCTCTCAGGATCACCAAATTGGCAGATAGTAGCCCAGTTTGGTAAATGGTAACCTGTAATGATCCCGATTTGACAGATGGTAGCCGATCCCAGCGATCCATTCTTTGCGGGGAATGTGAGCACTTACGTGCACACACTTTGCGCGCAAATTTCCAACGACCGCATTATTAATACGGCCGTAATTAATGCTTGTGGAAATCAATGTCAGTCTCTGAATTATAAATTTAGGCAATGAATTTCCCTTGTGACTTTTTCTTCCTATGTAAAAGCAGCTCCAATATCAACCTCTCCAAGGTAACATCCATGCTTAGTTGTCTGTCTGTTGTGATACACAGGATTTATCATCGCCCAAGATTTTGTACTTTCTGACTTTCGTCCATGTCATTACTGACTGAAGATACCAAGGTGTGCGATCACCTTCCAGGATGGACTTTACGTTTGCTTTGCGCAACCGATCACCAGCTTGTTCGTGGTAGACCATCATAAACGCGATGAAAGAAGGAGGTGTTATTTCCTAATACTCGCAACTCCGTACTCTGTAACGTGGATGGTAGTCGTAACATGATGGTAGTTGGACGGAGTTGAGCTTATGTTACTGCGGGGTGACTAGTGCAAGACATATAAGACGTTTCAGCCAGAGCAACTGAGGATACATAAATATTTTTGTTCCAAGCTCCTTCAAGCAGGCATACGTCAAATCAATGCTTCAGTGAGATGAGATCTGACGGGCACATTTCGGTCTTGCGTTCACACTATCGGAAATGTGAATTGCTGTTGGAGTCATACAAAAATAAAGCTGTAGAAAATCAAGTCAACGCGTAAGTACTGACGACAGCGACAGCAGTTCCAAGGGCTATAGCCGCCTTCGATTTCACAACCATCGCTGCTTGTACTCAGAATCGATGGCTTGACAGGAAGAAAGTTCTGTTGTGCTTGTTTTTCTAAGGACTTGCACCGGGCACTGGTAATGCCTGCGCGTCGTAGACAAAAGAGCCAAAAACAGCCAACGTCCCAGCTTCGTCACTTCACATGGCAAGGAAAGTTTTTGACAGCTCGAATACTAGTAAAAATGGGAGAACGTTCCCTTCGTAGGTTGTAACTTCGTACTCTGTAAGCTGCTCGCGTAACCTGAGTTGACGCTCTTATGATGTTGCTAGGCGAAGGCAGCGGAGAGGAATATAGAAAATTATGGAATGCTTTTTGAGAAAAAAGTACACAGATTGCACACATGTCTCGAGTATATAAAGTCTGGTGAACATTCAGTGTGGTGGCATGCAGGTCACTGCGCTACACAGGGGCAGACATAGGCAAGACCATTACTAGGAAGAACTGTACGCTTCACTCGGTATGACAGACTTGAAAGTACTGGCTTTTTAGGAAGACAAGCAACTCGAACCGCTCTAAGTATTTGATACAAAGGAACGTGAATATGCTGCGGTGGTATATAGTGCAATATGAACTTCGTAAATGGGGTCAAGGCGAAATTTTATAAAAAGCTAGAGACTGCAACACCGCTATTTAAATTGGGAACTCAGACGATACATCTCTTGGCGAATGTGGAGGCGAACTAATCTTTATGTGCCGTCGCAGAACGAAGATTAAGGCTAACAATCGTGATGATTACTTTTGATATGTGATGATAGCCATACATTGTGAAACGTTCTATCCACGTTACGTACATGATGTTGCTGAAAAAGATGCTTTGTCATAAAGGTGGTTTCGTCAATCAAAAGAGCTTGCGTCAATTATTTTATGCCAGCCTCCAAAGAAAACGATTTCCGCCAGCAAAAAGCCTAGCAGGAAAGTCTGCTAGCCTGAGAAGGTGTTGCTGACTCCCTCTTGTTTCAGCTATATATGTTCGGAAATCCTCAAATTTAGTTAATTTAATTGCTACAACTATAGTAGAGTGTACCAGGTTTGCTAGGCACGAGTCCCACATACAGACTCAAATAACATCGTTAATATGTGCGAGATAGCTCTTACGTTGGCATTGCACCTCGCTGAAGACTATGGTATACGCGACGGGAGTTCTTATAGTACTCATGGTGACGTGGAGATGTCGGCTAAGGAAGGGGGTCGGGAAGGTTTCCGCTCACCTTCACCCTACCTCCCCTGTTTCCGTTTCCCAACAGGGCCCAAAGAATATTTAGAGAGCCTTAAATGCATAATGAAAGTTTTGCGCACACAACACGAAGCCACAACGAAGAAGTACACAAGGACTAGCGCAGTCATGCATGCTTAAATGCATGCTTCATTACGCTCTAGAAGCCTCTGGCTGTGGCCTCTTGAAAGCGTATTCAACGTTCGCAGTTTCGTTTATCGAGGTGGATGCGACTTCGATGAGGAGAAATTGCTAAAACTAACATAAAATCGTTAGCTCATGACAGGAGAGGATATTGTTTAAGTGGAACAACAACTTAAAAAAAGGTTCTTTTTATTCCCTGACTCTTAAGCAGATACTGGTTGTTTGCGCTGCTTGGCGAAGAACCGTCAACACACCAAAGCTGCTACAAGATAAGCATGGCTTATCACTGAAGCACTGTCTCTTTAGTTCTCTCATTTTATTCTAGCAACGAATGTACAGCCTGAAAGTTGAGCTGGAGAATAGGCGCTCAACACCGCGAATGGATAAAGGCATCTCCTCTGAATCAATGAAGACGCCTACCATGTACGTTTCTTAATCTTCCGCACTTGTATCGTCGTGGTAGTAGACATCTGGTTGGCGGTGCATGAGAGGGCCTGGATGGGTCCAGCGAAATAAATATGCATTCAGTGAGGCACGCAAGATCGACCACCGTGAAGCCACAATGTCCAACACGAAAGTCACCATTACGATAAAGGTTATAGTGGATTATGACGATGGGCGACGAGCGTACTTTCAGTAGGGTTGGCTTACTCTTTTCAATGTAGCAAACTCTGTGTCTAACATTCCAGTTAGAGCCAAAGCTTGTTGCATGGAAAATAGTAGGTCTCTAATGATCTAATAAATTTTTAAATGAGGGAGAGAGTGCAGTTAAGCAAACTAAAAAATACATAGAGGTATTATTCACTTCGCCTTAAATACCACCGACTAGTCCTCGATCAAAAACTGCGAATAATTCAATTGATGCATTGCTTTGTTTCGCTTTCGCTAGGCTTCAATAGCTTGAATTTAGGAATGAATCGTCCGCTGTGTTCATTTCACTTCTATCGTTGAAGAATAAATCTGTGGTTTATACCTTACTTCCTATTGCTAGAAAAACATTGTGAAAGGACTGACTTCTTATTCAAAGAAAAAATATTTCTATATGGCAGTGGCGACGATCTGATCCTGCCGCATATTAAGAGGTCATTTTGGCCGGCTCTGTGCTCACTACAGCGTCAAGGAATAGTTCAAATACCTTCCCATCAAGTACAATTCATACCCGAGATAATTTAGCCCTTGGAGCCATCCGCGATCCTCTAGCGTGCAAAATCGGGTTCAGACAACGCCTTGTACTAATTGATCTCTATGAAACAAACTTGTCAGACTGTTGAAAGATGTGCATACATAGATGTTGCAACCAATAATGGTGCGTAGAAAGTAACTGTGAATGAGTGAAAAAATTTGAGGCAGTTCCACACCGTCTCAGCTGTGAGAAGAGCGATGCTTTCGATCTTTTATCGTTGATCATAACGCAAATGGCAAAGCTGTCATGATACCGAATTCATGATGTATCAATTAGGTTAATCATACTATACCCTCCATCACTGCCTACCGATTGTTCTTTATTGTTCACCACGCGCTCATTATAGTTCCTTCCTTTCTGTTTGTCTGCCTCTCTGTATTTTTTCGTTCCGGGTCGTGATGGAGACGCAGTCGTGGCTGTGGGGATCGAATCCGGCACTTCGAGCTTTTCTACACTTTTTGGCACGTTGGCCTTAGCGCAACGACTGTCATGTAGTGTCAGGCCGAGAGCAGGGGTTGGACGAGCGAAGCACAGGGTAGTGGATCGCGAACAAGAGCACCTTTCGGTCCTCTGCGACAACGAGATGCGACGCACGGCACAGCGTCCACTTTAAACAACGCCGCTGTTAACAGCGCCAATCCCTGTCAAGCCGTTCCTTCCTTCCACGCGCATCGTATTCTCGAACCGATCTAACACTGCAGCACCGACTTCCGACTGGAAGCCCCGGCTACCACATAGCAAGCGTGCTTGTTGCCTTCACGGGTAACAAAAGAGAGGACGAAGCTAACATTCAAGGTTTTCGTTAGAACGTTGTTAACTTTCCAGGAGGGCGCATCTAGAACCAACGAACGCGCGCTCCACGCACCTGTCTGTGTCGTTAGGAGCTGTTCCCGAGATTAATTAACGCCGGGAACGGATATAGCATCAATTATTGAGGGAGCCTGCATACGTGGGCTGCACCACTGACGTGAGCGCTGTGGCATTGTTCTCTCGGTGAGCAAAACACCCCTTAGCCACAGTACCTCTACAGGTCTTGTTTTATCAGGACCTTCTTGCATTCATGAGCAGCTTGTCTCTGCTCGGCCGTGTAGTGCGCAGAGTATAAAGATGCACGAGGTATTTCTGCAGTGCTAAAAATAACGACCTATAAGGGCATGCGAATACTGTACATTTCGTTCGTTCTTCGAGTTGAATACTTCTTATACGTAAGCGCTAATACTTCCCATCAGTTTCCGAACATTTAAAGTTCGCAACTGTGTTGAAATAAACGCTAAATTGGTATTGATGCCCACTTCCATATCCGCTGGCGTACCAGTTTTTTGAAACAGGACAGCTGATATCTACGAACGTGTCTGCGCTTCACTATTTAAAAACAAAGACGAAAGGAAGTGCACATGGGGGCGCGAATTCGCATAAAAATTTATTGAAGAGCGGAAGGTGGTAGTTATCAGATCGCACGGCACATCTCCCCGCCTCCCCTCCCGCGCACGCTTCTCGTCTTTTCTTTCATTAAACCAAAAAAAAATTACAGCATATCCACGGAGTGAATGATGATGAGTGGGCGAAGCTCGGCGGGAGGTTCATCGTAGATCGTGCCGAGTTCCGGATTAATTTAGTTAACGCGGCACGCTACGAATCCTCATGGTACAACTATGCACAAGTGAAATCTCCCACCGGCACTTCATTGCAAGATCCAGTGTATATATATATATATATATATATATATATATATATATATATATATATATATATTGGGTTTGCCGGTGAACGCTTCTCCAACGCGAGCAGTCGGTATTTCTCAATCAAGAAACTCGCTAGGAGACGCTGCCTGCGCCAACGTTGTCTCTCGCGGGTGAGGGCGCGTTCTCCTTCTTAGCGAGCTGGTACAGCGTTCCTCTAAGAAAGAGCGTTTCCATAGCCAACGCGCGCCTTCGCTCTCTCTCTCTCTCTATCTCTGTCTCTGTCTCTCTCTCTCTCTCTCTCACAAGACAGCAGAGGCACGCGCTGGGAGAGAGAGAGGCACGCGCCGGGAGGCACGCGGGTTACGCCTGACGACTGACGCCTAACGCGTGACAAGGTTAGACTAAGAGGAGCTTCGCCCCTAAAAAAAACACATATCTTGACAAAACAGTTCAAAACAGTCGTATCTAGAGCGGCTGAATGGGACACAGGACTGACTAATATGCCCTTGATGTGTCCTCCTTGTATCGAAGGCAGAATGCCTGGGCAACTGCCAGGTGGCCGCACCAAATCGTCGGTAGAGGCCTTTTTCGTGCATAACGTCGCATTTTTAGCGCTGCCTAACAGACACTGGGGTCTTTAGAATTACGTATCTATGTATTTTCTAGTAAAGTAACATATCACCTAATGCGTGTTGATGTTGCGCCTCAAATATGCGTAATATTTGCTTTTTAATCGACAATGTTCACAAGTATGAACGCAGTTATCAGTTCGAGATGGCTGGGCGTTAGGCAAGTGCTTAAACTTTGGCGGGTTGTCTGATTCGTGTGATAGACAAACAGAAAGACAGGCCAAAATTTCTGCGTTCAAGTATCCCAAGAAAGACTATCGTCTTTAGAATTGATCCTACGGCGATTACCCCGTTGTCACTGCATGATTGGACGATCTGACCGGTAAGCTTTCCGTTCAAATAAAGGAACCAGGTAACTTAGGTACCTTAAAAAAAATTGGCTGTCGGTCCCTTTAATTGCGCATCTATCCTCAAATATCGGGCATGGTTAAACGAACCCTCTGTTGATGTATACTTTCCTTGTTTCTTTACTGTTATCGTATTGCATAATATTGAGTTGCCTGTTCTTTGCAATAACATAATTTGTGCAGAACACTTCTGAGTGGAGTGTGCAGGTTAATGTGATGCCTTAAACGAGCATTTTAATACTCTGGTGGTAACGTAATTGAAAGCAGCCAGTTTTGGCCAAAGAATATGTTCCGAGGCATAACAGGCTACAAGGAAAAGCCTCCCAAAGTGGCCGTGCGGTTGTGTGGCTCTCCGTAATCCTACGCAATAATAATCACTATAGTTGATTACGCTTATGCATGCTTAAACTGTGGCTGACACCCCACTGTTTGAAGGGCACGTCTGAATTTCTGGGCAGTAAGAAATTTATTTCTCTTCTTAACGACTTCCACCGCTGATTCATCGTGCTCCCTAACATGGTACGAAAATGTGTAATCAATGAATTCTTATGGCATTGGTTGTCATGATCTCGCATCACATATTCCTCTGTAAATTTGGTGTCCGGGATCATTACGGCTCCTTTCTTCATCATAAGCGTAAATAAAGCACTCGAGCGTAATGAACTTTTTGACAGCCGTAATTCTGTAATTGCAAAGGCCGTTACCAAAGACACAATCTAGCACACTTAGGTTCTAGCAACACTTCGCGAACACAGTCAGAAAGCGGTGACGGTCTGTCGTGAAGGTCTGCCCTATAAACGTGTGATTCAAATAATATTGTACTCTGCGCACCGTAAAATTAGCAATTGTGTTTGAAATACAGCTGGAAACCGGCTGCTGTCCTGTCAAAATATGACGTCACAACGGGCACCGACAGCGACTCTTGAGGCAGAGCTAGAGCACTGGCAGATTGCATAACCGGAGAAACGTGCCTGGTAATGTTTTACTTGTTTCTGTGGAGCTCACCATGTAAAGAAAATGTGCGCATCTATCATAAAGAGCAAACCAAAGAAGCCAAGCGAAATACTTGGTGTAATTCGTGACGTCATTTGTTGGACAAAGAGTAGACGATTTCCAGCTGCTCTGGACACCTAATTGAAAGGTGTCCTGGTGCGCGCAGTGCAAAAATATTCGGCAGACATGTTTATAGACACCTCCACGACAGACCGGCACTCTTTCTTGACTATGTTCCAAAATTGTTGCAGAACCCCTTAGTGGTATAAATGTCTTTTTTTTTTCTTTCTTGACAAGAAAGTGTTTCACGCCGGGGTCCACCACAAAATCAGTGAGGTACTTGCTGTAACGGAAGGGGATCTTTGAAAAAATGAACTTGCATTCACACTGAAAATGTTTCATCCAGGCGGACTCGAGCCCACCTTGAACCGCGAGTTGACGAAAGGTGCTGGATGCCCTACGGATACACCACCGCAACATCGCTCGTACAGGGGATAGATGGGCCTTATAAGTTCACTATAGCTTTAGAAGTTGCATTTCATTGTCGTCTGCTTAAAGCAAATGTATAGTACAGTGGGCTATTGTGTTTAACAACTTTACTCTTAAATTAACATCGCCTCCCTTATAGTGCACTATTGGGTCGCTCCTAGATGGTACCGCCATCTAGGAAAGATAGATAGAGCAAGGCAGATTGTCGTGCTGATTCGCGCCGGCAGTCAGCGCTTCGGTAGCGTTCGCGCCTCGACCGCCGAGGAAGTTAGGGCCGGGCACGGCCGGACTCGACTCTCCTCTCCTCCGCGCTTGGGAGAGCGGATGGTGGAGTCGACTCCGGCCGTGGGCCGGGGCGGCGTCGTGACGGCGCGTTCCAGGGGCAAAGTACGAACGCGGCCGCTATAAGACAGGTCTCGCGTGGCCAGGTGCGTTGAGTTGCGACGCGCACTGCTCCAGGATCGCAAAGACGGCCGTAGACAAGGAAATGATTGGCCTTTCACACGCGAACTGTGCTTTCACAAAACCATCCAATGACAACCCGTTCGGTTTCGCTTGCAAGGCGTCACCGTTTGCGGACGATCCTCTTTTATGGCAGGCTTGCGCAGGGTTCTGGCGCGTGCAATTCAGTGTTTCCAGAGCAATGTGTGTCGCTCGAAAACTTTCTCTCGTGTACAACTGTCGAGACTGTCTAGAATCCCTGTGCCGTGTCGAGGTGCAATTTCCTTTTAAACCTCCTTGGGTGCCACTTATGTCTGGATTTAACGTGTTGACATGTTCACAGTACCCAAGCCATCTCTCGCCCCTTGATTTGCCAGATTGCCGCTTATATATATTTTCTTTCTTTCGGCTTGTTTAGAGCGAAAGTGCCGCTGTAGCAACAAATTATGCCTCACTTGGCAGCACCAGGCAGACGTCAACCTTCCTTCATATTTCCCGTTTTTAATAGCGAAATATTCAGCAAAATGCACTAGTTCCTGCAATTTAGCTATTATCGAATGCATAAGCCATCTTTATGTTATGCAAAAACGAAAAAAATATGTTTGGCACTTACGCATGACTACAGTTTGCTCCAATCTGGCTGGACTATTATTCGTTTTCAAGAGAGTGATGTGCTTTATCTCAACATTCCTTTTCTGTAATTCTTTTTGCGCTCCGTCCAACGGACATGCACGTCGGCCACTTTGACCGGCTAGTGACCTCTACCTCCTCGGGACGCTGCGTCTCTCTATACTGATGAATCGTGATACGATCCAGGGCTTTCGGAACTGGAATAACGTTCAAACGTTTTTATTCTGCATGATCGATTGAATTAGTAAATTTACATAGAATGATACGAAAACGGAGCTCCTGGTGAGTAAGTTTTCATCATCATAACCACCGTCATCATCGTTCATTTACCGTTAATTAAGTACTTGACAAGGCATTGCATAAGGGAGCGATATGCAGAGTTCACATGCTTTGAAATTGTGCTCCATAACAATGAGCGCTAGCAAGTTTGCTATCTCACGCAAACTCACGCAGACTGTATACTTCCGCATTGCTTCACCCATTGTAGCATATGTCGCGCTCCCTTGAATAACCTAATTTACCCGGATGCAAAAGATCTGTATTGTTCCGAGATTAATGATGACCATGTGTCGTAAAAACGAGGTCATTCTCTACTAGACAATGTAGTTCTAATAATGGTGAGAAAGCGTTGGGGCGAGGAAGTGAGATGCATTTAAACAGAGCCTACAGATAGCGGCTTTGCAACATAACAGCGTGCAAAACGGGTTTGATGCGAAACTGCTCCTCTTCTTGTGTGGAGTGAGGTATATACAGAGACAGAGGGAGAAATCTAAAATAGGGATAGTAGGACGCCTATAGGTTGCTGCTCTGGGTGTTCAGCGGTGATTGTTACTTGCACAGTGGTCACATGCCAACAGTACGCGTACGGACACACACACACACACACACACACACACACACACACACACACACACACACACACACACACACACACACACACACACACACTCACTCACTACACGTTCTTCAACAACGGACACAAAGGCACATCAAGGCGCCGTCCCTCCGTTAGGCTAGACGGTGCCTTTCTAAAACACAAATCATCAGTTAAGCTCCTTGGCGTTGTGTTTGATACAACACTTAATTTTCATTCCCACATCGAATATCTGAAAACTAAAGCCGAAATATTCACTGCACGATTCCTCGCATTTCTGCGTTCCCAACATAATCTAAACAGCATGCTCATTCGCCGCCTATATAGACAGGTCTTACTTCCCTCACTCACTTATGCATCGCCAGCGTGGTGGCCTTCCCACCCTACACGCTTCCTAAGAGACCGCGTATTATCACTTCAACGATCAGCCTTAATATCTATCACAGGCTCGTTTCATACCACCAGAACCTCAGCATTACAAATAATCGCTAACGCTCCGCCCTTAGATTTAGAACTCACCCGCCTAGCAGCAGAATTTTCTCTCGTTTGTGTGCGTGTGTTTTTTTTTCTCTCTTTTTCTTTTTTCTTGTCGTGTCTCCTTTCTGCTATCTTTCAGTCCCCTTACCCTTCTTCCCCTGCACAGGGTAGCCAGCCGGTCTCAGCACTGGCTAACATCCCTGTCTTTCCTCCTTTCTCTTCCTCCTCCTCCTCTCTTTACACAAAAAATAGTCACGCTTTACGGCACATGTACACTAAATCCCGACCACATCCAGCGCGACATTACACCCTGTCTTTATCACCCCAGCCTAAAACACAGATTTTCCTTTACTGAACTTGACCCCTCCCAGCACGACGACGCCTTCCGTCTACCCGTCCTGCACGCATATACGGACGGTTCCTTTACCTCCATTTCTGCTGGCTCAGCATACATAATACTGGATAACCAAACTCGAATTTTGAAGGCCGAAAAATATAAAATAACACATGCATCTGGCGCCTACACAACCGAACTTATGGCTGTCACCGAATGCCTACAGTACATGAGCACGCTACACACTCAAACCCCTTTTCACCTGTACACAGATTGCCTTTCTTTACTACGTAAACTTGCAAGCCTTAACGATAATGACGAGAGGGTGATAGCCATAAAAAACATTCTTTATCAGTTTAAAACACAAGGCATCTTTTTCCGGTTATTTCACGTCCCTGGTCATAAAGGCATATTAGGAAACGAATTGGCAGACAGACTAGCAACTTCAGCAATGCGTTTTGGGTCTGAGAGGATGGCTACAGATTCAATCCGCACCGTTCGGTCCGAATTATACAAAATTATGGTTTCTCATTGGCACACATTTTGGCAAACAGAAGGGACGAACACGTCGTTATTTCACTGGATAAAAAGCGTCTACAAAATTCCAAAATGGTTTCCACCTAATCGGAAGTTAACTCATCTAATGACTGGTCACGGCCATTTCCAATATTACCTCAAGCGATTTAATATAACCATGTCTGACCGGTGTGCATGCACAAAAATATGCGTAGCCGATCTGCATTACTTCAACGATTGCCCACGAACGCAACACATCACTCAACACTTACGAAGCCGCACAGATCCAACAATATCACACGTACACTTCCCAAGATATCTACTAGAAAAAAAAATGCGTGCATACTTAATTCAGCTAGTTAATATAATGCGTGAATCGGCGGTTGTCGTACCAACCCCCACTCACTATGCAGAAATTTTTGAGACATAACCGGATACCTCATCGAAACTTCCCAACCACACGTCTACCGCTCGCATACATTTTCCTTACAACAACCCATCAGACACTGCATGCTCAACGTTATAGTTCCAATTACGCCAAAAAAAGGCGAGGTTACCTCGGCAGCTATGACGTGAGCATCAACTTTTCAACACACATAGACCCATTGTTCATGTCATCCTATTGATATGACAAAACCCGTCTTATGTATCTGCGCAGACCTTTTCTCATCGCAGGTTTCACCTCCTCTTCGCTCAATGTTTCAACCGAATGCTTCCGCCTCAACCTCCAGATCATGCCTACAGGTCCGCCATGCAAGGCGAGGCCCTTGGCTCGAGTTGTGGCTTCCACTACGTCGTCGGTCACGGAACTTTAAACTACACCTAGCAGTGCACTCCCGCTTTCCCCTTGTTACAAGGACGCTCTTGCTGCTGGAAGCTCTCACTGCTACGTAGTACTTGGCACTAACATTATCGCGGTCTTCATCTCCTGTCTTTATTATAGAAGGAAAAGCCCTGCAGGCCTTGCTTCCGAATACATACATTTTTTTTTCAATTGGCTTTTTCCACAAAATTTTCTTTTTGGGAACACTTCCCCTTATTTCTTTATGGTGCGATTGGCTTTAAGCCCGATATACCTTCTGGTGGCGCGGGCTACCCCCACTTTATTTTAATTTTTTTTCCATACCAGGGGGACAAATTTAACACACACACACACACACACACACACACACACACACACACACACACACACACACACACACACACACACACACACACACACACACACACACACACACACACACACACACACACACACACACACACACACACATGTCTGCTTCTTGCAAGGTGAGGTGTTACGTGACGCTTTCTAGCTAAATAGAGTCTTCCGCAATAATTGCCGCCATGGCCAAGTGGTGCTAGCTACCAGGATTATATGTTCCAGCATTATATGTACATAAACACGATATAAACAGGTGGAGTGAACGACTACCGTCGTAGCTCAATTGGCAGAGCATCGGGCTCGTTGTCCTAAGGTTATAAGGCCGATTTCCTACCGACTGCGGGTGTTTTTTCTTTCCACTTAAATTCAGTTACATTTGTGTCACAGTTACTGCTCTACTGCTCAAGCTACAACAATGTACCACCTGGGTTCCTTGGCCTCGTTGTCTGCTGGAATGATTAGGTTATGCCAGCAAAGCAACGAGTCATTGATCCAGTCTATTTCCTTTTTTATTTCATAACGAGTGTCTCGTTCCGGCGGACTTGGTGACATTAGGCAGCATTCCAGGTTTTGCGGGTCACCTGCCAGCTTCTTATACGAACACAAGTGACGTCATGCCTTCTGGTAAAGATATTGTTCCACACTTGTCGCAATGCCCGAGGGAACTGGCGACCAACACTCGCATTTCTTCGGCGCCGGGATAGACTCTATAAAGTCTATACGATGCTCTAAATTTAATCCACACCTCCAGTTTTCTTGAATTACGCATCCACCTGTTCTTCAAGAGGATTTGAACGCATCCCTGTTACGCGCTATGCTGTAAATCAAAAGTCCTTGGCAGTGTTGCCGACTGTCTACGAGAGCTGTGCTTGCGTAAAAATACGTGGACATCATTCGTAAACACTTTACGCACGTCGTCAACTTACCTAACCTTGTTATTTCTAGCACCTACGCAAGGAAAACAGCATTCATCTCTTGTTTCTTTCGGAATCTTTATTCCTTGTTTGCATCAAGCCTGTAATTAAAAAATATGTTAAGGTATTCCAGCTCGCCCATCTGGCCCTTTTAGCGCAATAAGGCATTTACGGAGTGCACTACGTGGTCATATGCAGAATGTCACACTTAGTGCGATCCACTTAACGTAAGTTACACTGAGTGTCCAGACGTAGGTTTCACTGCACTCTGTTTCGCTACTTCCGTGCAGTACAGCCAAGGCTACGAGGCCATCGAGTGCAGAACTCCCTCGAAGCGAAACGAAATGTCATTGCCCGGACAGGCCCGTGCGAGCCGCTTCTGCCAATATGGCTGCTGATTCCTTTTCCTTCCAAGGCTGCCGCTGGCACTGCAGCGCCTATCATTGACAGATGTCACGGCGCGGGAGCACACGTTTAAACGTGTTCGCCCTCCTGATTGGCCGAAGGCCTGTAGGTTATACAGTGCTGCACGGAACTTTCTGAAACAGAGTACAACTCTGAGTGTATGTCTGAGTCCTTGCAGGAAGCCTTTTGCCCAGCACGCTTAAAATGCTTTGAAACGCGCCCTTGTGTAATGCAATTAGCATAATGGCTAACTTTTCTGCATTTTCCCGCATTACCGCAGGACGTGGTAGGTATATATGTGTATTTGTGCTAATTACGCCAAGAGCATTAGTCCATCCTGACGCTTCGAGGAGGCCCTACTGCGCCTGCGTCCTGGCTGTGCCCGCAAATGAAAAAGTTTCTGGTCGTTAAGAATCTGGACGACAGTCCCCATCAACGAAACGGCGCGCGAAGTGAGCAGCTCCGCTAAAAGGTGTTTTAAGTTGACAAAGGAAGATTCCAAGGAAGGCACAGGCCGAATCCACAAGTCTTCTGTTTATAGGCTTTTTGCCTTCCGGGATCACTAATGACATTTTCAGCACCATGAGTGAGAGAAATATCTTTTTAGAATATGTTTAGCGCAAGAAGTTTCCTCGATCGCAAGACCAGAACTTTAACGAAACCTCGAGGCGATAGCAGAAAAAGAGCGGGATGATTAAGTTAATTTCGGTACTCCGAAAAGCGGATTCTAGTTTTATTAAGAAAACGTTTGCCTTTATGTAAGTCCGTCGGTGTTTGTGCTTTCTCTTGTCACGTGTAAGCTGTATTGACACTGCGAAAGACTTACGATTCGCGAGTCCTTCAGTATTTAGGCCCGTACACTGTATTTGGCTAATGGCGTTAGCGAGTACAGAGCCAAGTAAAGCGGTAATTTCTTTTCCTTCTTTTTTCTAATCGTTGGTGTCAAAGCAGTGCGCACATGAGATCCTGCGCCTGACATAAATGAAACCTAAATGTGTGACCTGCTTCTGCGGCGCACAGAAAAATAGTGAAGGAAGCACATAACTCGAAGACTCAAGGTGGCGCTTGTGCTACTGTATGTTGTTCCCCATTGTAGTTTTTACAAATGACAAATGTCTCGCTTCACACAATTGGTATCAAAATTTACAGGGAAGATATTCCGTGAAACTACAGTCGCCAGTTCCTTCAGTAAACAGCACGCACACATTGAAAGAGAGTTGAGAATGAATACAGAAAACATGGAATGCAGCATTATATTTGCCGAACCTACGGCTAACAGAAGTTTCACGGATTTCAAATTTCAAAGATGGCGGCCGCCGGCTTCACCTTTCGCACGAAATCTCCACTCTAGAATTTTTCTTCTTTTTTTTTTTTTACCCTTCTTGAAGTTCACATAGTAAGCAGCGCGCGCCCGTAACGCATGGACTCTCGGCAAACAAAGATGTAAATACGTGTGAGTAAAATTAATCTCTTGGATTTTCTACCATAGAAAAGAAAGAAGGAAAGAAAAAGGTGCGAGCACGACAAACTTCCCTTGCCCCCAGTTTCCTGATAGAATACGCACTCCCGAATTTCATTGCTGCATTCTTATTTTTTTATCAATCTTGCGTTCCACATCAAAATTACAAAAGATGTCTGTTCCTTTCTCTAACCTTACTTTATATTTCTTCTTCTGGTTCGGTTATTTCAATTATTTCTGGAGTGTTATGAGCAAGAACCACAATATCATTGTTAGGCACGCCGACGATAAGGCTCGAAAATTTAGACCACGTGGGGTTCTTTAACCTGCACTGATAACGCGCAGCAACACGGGCTTACATCGCCTTCGTCTTTACGAAAAATGCGGCCGAGGCAGCCCGTATATAGAAGCAGCGCTTTGGGCTTCTTGTTTGATTTCAGACAAGTTTGACGAATTCCACTTCTTAGATCTTATCGGTTTCTTTGCTTTTTACCTCCTCCGGTTCTTGCTTTTTTTTTTTTAGCTCATTACGCCATCTCAAGCTTCTTTGAAATAGCGCAACAGGAGCATGTAACACGGCAGTCATCTTGCGTTTCTATTAAAGTCATCGTCTCCTTCATAAGAGCAACATCTGTGCCGTCTTTCGCCAAAGAAAAGCGGGGTGAGACGAGAAGCTCTCGCTTCAATTTCGGCGTTCCTATGTCGTGTTGAAGCGCAAGTGGAGATGTGACGAAGATCAAAAAAAAAAAAAGGGCATCAGAGATACAAGTATCCTCAGGCCAAAATTAACAATATTACACCCAGTCTTCGAGGACAGAAAAAAGAACAACAAAAGAAATGGGTGTCTAATAAAACCTGTCCCTGAGAATAAAGTTAGTCGCGTGACAGTAGAAAGCAAAAAGCAAAAGAAGGAATGGTAAAGTCTGGCTGCATTGAATAGATATCCTTGCAGTTATGTTTCGCCATTTAATACAATAAACAGGGCGCAGAAAGAGGGGTCACAAGTGATCACAGACGCGCCATCGGCATCCGAAGGGGCACACAAGAAGGTGACCGTTCCCTTAATTTCACGCGTAAAAGGAGCGATTCACCGAAACTCGAGCAAACGGCTGCTCCAAAAGGAATCGCTGTGAATGGGGATCTCGTTTACGCCGAGAAAGCCGGACACACGCTAAAAAAAAGATAAAAATAAAACAGGGAGTTCGGCCACTCGGCCATCGACGGGGAGAGGGCGTTGACGCGGAACTGGAGAAAGCGGAGGGAAAGGTGCAAACGCGCCACGGCGCGGGAGAAAGTTTCGAAGTGCTCCTCCGGCAGCTCCGGCGAAAGCGCAGAGCAGACGACGGGATCGCAGGCGCGGCCCGTATTCGACCGGCTCCTCATCTAACCCGCGAGCTAACGCCGCCGTACCTGTGGATATCGACGCCGCCTGAGCGCGTGGTTTCCTTTTGGTGGTGGGCCGGGACGAAACTCTAGTGCGCACGCAGCTCTCCCAGAGACTCAATCATTAGCGAGTGCAACAGAAACTTCCAGGCGTCACTGCGAGGCTTCTGGAACGTCGCAAAACGCCGAGTGTTGTTTTAGCTTTGGTGCACAAGCTCTTGCTCTTCCGCTAATTGTTTCGCCCGCTACAACTACATTGGTGCGGTGTGTGTCGACTACAGCGTGGCATCCGTGACATCCGGGAGACCGTTCCCTCTCTAGTCGACTGTTCAGTTTGAGTGCTGCTTCGTGGTTTGTTTCGTGCGGTATCCAGCCGAGCCCCCTTTGGACTAATCAACTATCGGCTGGAAGTTTAAGGTAAGTGATTAATTTTCAACAAAACTAAAGGTCGCGCCTGGAAAAGTTCAAGCCTTTTCCATTTGTTTAATAGCTGTTTGTTGAACAGATACGCACCGCAGCCAGTCATGGCACATAATTCTTTGTAGCTACAACAGTAGCGCTTTCTTGCCTTCCCGTTCTTTCTTTTTTCTGTTCTTTTGATAAAAAGCGCGTGCATTAATTATCGAAGTATATCGTAACACCTGAACAATAGACGGGCCGGATTCCAGCTGACGCATATAAAGATAAATGGGCAAACATCGCTCAACGAAACCGGAAGTGTTGTCTGATGGTTTTACTTTCGAATCAAGTGCAAAAGAAAAAAAAAATAATGCACTTACTTTTGCTTTGAAAACACGTTGCGTGCACTCAGTTTTCTTTAGTTTTTATTTATTTCAGTATACTGTCAACCCCAAATGGGGTTTTTACAGGGGTGAGTACACTTAGAGAAAAAGAAACAGCAAACATACAGAAGTGTTACTGTGCAAATGTAGATGAAGAAGGGAATCGCATACGTCTGTTCAGTTTACACATAGATGCCTTGGCATAGATAAGCAGCTGATGGTATAACATGCTAAACACAGACACATACACAGGTTACAATATGTTCACTGAGGTTGCAGCATCGTAGGATACAACTCATGTTACAGGCATAGGATAAATCAACAAACAAGGAGGAAATTATTTAAAAATCAATCTGACAATGCCAAGAATCTAGATCGGTGCTGCAATGGACAACTCGGCGAGTTCTAGAAATTTTTGTACCGTCGCTTGCAACACCGTTGAGGCGTCTAGCGCATTCCACTCACGCACGGATAACGGAAGAAAAGGAAAAAAAAAAGAAAATGTTGTTGTTGCAAAGCAATTCTTCGAGAGTGAGTGGTGTTTGTGCCGAGTGATCCTAGAGTGGCTTATATTGACGTAGTCTGATGCTTTAATCCTAAATGAGTTGTGCAAGAGAAAGTAGATAAACTTTAGACGGTGAAGCTTCGATCTTCTGGATAAACGAGCGAGCTCTGCGCGTTGCAATAATTGAGTAGGTGAATCTGTGTGCCGGTGTTGGTTGCAGATAAATCGTGCTGCTTTACGCTGCACCACTTCAAGTGTTGATATGCACGTAGACGTGTAAGGGGACCAGACATTGTTCGCGTATTCCAATATCGGACGTATGAGTGAAAGATAAGACAGAAGTTTTATCTCGGGGGGTGAGTCTTTCAAGGCAAGTTTAAGAAAGAAGAGCTTGTTCATGGCTTTTTTTTGTTGTTGTTACATGCTGAACATGCGTTGTACAGTTCAAATCGGATGTAATGTTGACACCCAGATAACGGTATTTGTTAACAGAACGCAGTGCAGTGCTGTGGGAACCAAACGTGACAGACAGACAGACAGACAGACAGACAGACAGACAGACAGACAGACAATGAAATTTAATTAATCCTGAGGAGCTACGTAAGGACTCCCTAGCGGGAGGCCGTTGTAACCGCTGATAGGTGTATTAATCTATGTTTTTCATTGGCCTCGCTCATGCGCTCATTGTCTACATCTGCTATAAAGGGTCACTTGTGTGGTTTTAATAAAGATAGTTGAAGTAACGCCCGTCCTGTGTGTTAACTGTACTGTCTACGTCTGTCTTACAAGTAGCGTTTTATAATTTCTGTGTTTGTACCTCCCGAAACCACAATATAACGACGAGAGACGCCGTATTGAAGGGCGCCCGAAATTTCTACCGCATGGGTGTTCTTTAATGTGCACTGTCATGGCACAGTACACGGGTCTCAACATTTTCTCCCCATCGAAATGCAGCCGTCGCGGCCGGGACTCGATCGCAAGATCTCCAGATCAGCAGCCTAGTACCATAGCCACTAGAGCACCCTGGCGGGGGAGAGAAGTTTCAAGCATGAGGAAGTGTTCTAACGAGAAACCATACGCGAACACAAGGAGCACCGTTCGTCGTCCCTGGCAGAGTATTTAGAAATCGTTCATGAGTGTAGACTTCGCGTGCGTCACAAAGCGTCAGTGTGGAATCCATGTTTATTGCATTGACATCACGTGTAACATTCGCCGACAAAATTTTCGATTTCTCGTAGCTGTTCAATAAGTGTGCTCGTTGATTTCGCGCGAGCGGTTTCCCGCTCATGATGTCACCGCTAAGTTCTCTTTTTTTTTTCTACAACACCCGAAAAATGCATTTCCAATGACTCTGGCTCAGTTTCGCCAAAAATGTGTAATCGCAGGAACAGACCATATTTTGTGGAGCGCTTATCAACAGCAAATGCCGGTCTCAAGCCAAATGCTGAATCGTCAGCACCAGCACGCGCAAAGCTCACATGTACATGGCGCCTATTTTCGCTGTTTGTGTGAAAGGTCTATAAGAGAAAACACTATTGTGTATTTAAGTGGTGTCGCGAGTGGAACATGACCATTAACAAAGAAAAAACCGTTTCCATGTCAGTTACTAAGAAAAAAAACTAGCCGAGCAAGGTTCATCGCCTTCAGCCTGAGGAAAGGACATGTACCAGCTGAAGTGAGTGCCTTTTTTGGCCATGTAAAACCCTCGTTAGGGCACGCCAGACGTGTTAGCAAAGTATGAAGAGCAGAGTTGTGGAGGCAAGTAAGACTTCTTCAAGACTGGTTAACCTTGGTATGCCTTAGTGAATATGAAGAAACGGTTGCAAAGAGGAAGCTACAATCCATGTGACGACTGGCAGCCCAGAGCACTGAAATGTTGCGGAGCAACACGTTAAATGAAATTCTTCATAGCTCCAGGAAGTCCCCAGCAAAATATGAATGTAGGCAGGAGCTAGTGGTTCTAGGTGACTTCGTGCTACCTAAATACATCATGTACTTACAGTGGTCAACTCTCATATCTATAACGACGGAGCGTCGTGCTCGGAACTGCACGAGCGACATCTGCAGTTGGAAACGGGACACATCTGAGCATGCGCAGCACCACTGACGCACATGCCTTGCATTCTCGACCTTTGGTTATCACCGCGGTTGCAACAACCGCTTTGGCCGTCAGTAGCGCTGTCGACGGTTTAGCGCGATAACAAAAGAAAAAAAAAAAAGAAAAGAAACAAAGCGTATTGTTGGCAGTGCGCGATGCAAGCTGTGCTGCGTTCTAATTCTCAGTTCGCGCTCACATTGTCCCAACAAATGATTTACGCCCACTTATGAACTGTATAAAATTTTCTGTTTTTTTTTTTTTTGCGTCAGGCTGCTCGGAAGCTGTCCTTTGGCCGGTATAGAATTTTGCACTTCCAACTATGAATAGAGTGCTCGAAGCATTTTATAAAGAAGGTCGGCTTGCTTATGCTCCCCGTCGTCGGTCATTAAGCGCTACAACCGACGAAGAACCGACTGATCGTTGTATGTATCGGCAATCCAAATTACATTTAGTCGGAGTCAACGAATCGTTGGTGAGTTAGAATTAATAGTAGCTTTACGAAATTAAGCGACAGCACACGGCAATAAACGCAATGCGCTATGAAAAATTCACAGAGCGATGCGCAATATACAATATGCGGCGCATTGCCGGCACGATATGATACCGCAAACCGAGAATTAGTACGCAGCAGAAAACGCGCCGATCCGGGTGATTGCAGTTTTTTTTCTCCGGCGCTATATGGCTGACAGCGCTTCTGCCGGCCAAAGCAGCTCTGCTTTGGCCGACAGAACAACAGGCCGGAAGCAACAAGGACGGAAACTGCAAGGGAAGCGCGCCAGTGGCGATGCGCATGCTCGGATGTGGCCTGTTTTCAACTGTAGATGTCACTCGTGCAGTTCCGAGCCCGACGCTCCGTCGTTATAGACATGAGTGTTGACCACTGTACGTACTGGGAAAAGGCCCTAAGTACTGCTTCGAACCTAGTATCCCAACGCATGAGCTATTGGCACTGAACCGCCGCATAGCCTCAAAAGCTGGAAAAGAAAACGAAGAAAGGTGCGTCCTAGACGGCGTCGACAGCCTAGCAAGGACTACGCTCAAGAAAACCACCTCAAGAGGAAAGGCTGTAACAGATAGGGTAGTCTCGTATTTTAAGCGCAACGGTCTATCACTTTTACAAGCAGATGAAGACGGATGCTTCGTCGTCATTCCCACAGGCGTATACAAGGAGAAGGCATTGCAAGCCATATCAAAGAACTTCGTTAAAGTGAAGCCGTCCGCTACTCGTATTAAGGGTAAGGCAGTGTCCCTGTGTAAATCAATGGAACTCTCGAAATTGTCTAGAGCGATTGTGAATTCCGCCCCGCCACCGGTGGTCTAGTGGTTATGGTACTCGGCTGCAGATCCGAAGGTCGCGGGATCGAATCCCGGCCGCGGCGGCTGCATTTCGATGGAGGCGAAATGTTGAGGCCCGTGTGCTGTGCGATGTCAGTGCACGTTAAAGAACTCCAGGTGGTCGAAATTTCCGGAGACCTCCACTACGGCGTCTCTCATAATCAGAGCTGGTTTTGGGACGTTAAACCCCACAAATCAATCAAATCAATCAATTGTGAATTCCAGCTTTAACACTTTGTCCGCATTCTTTGCTGTTAAAACGCATAAACCTGATGCGCCTTTCAGGACCATAGTAAGCGAAAAAGGTACTTGGCAGCAGAATATCAGTCATTTTCTGCTTCTGCACCTAAAGAATTTAGAAATTTCTGACCCTTTCGACACGAAAAGGTCCCTAGATGTTGTGAACATGTTAGAAGAAGAGAAACATGTCGGCTATGCTTTCTCGGTAGATGTGGAAGATCTATTCGATACCCCATAAGGACCTGTTTGTTGCTGCTAGAGAACGTATAGAAGCGAACGGCGAAACTGCTTTTCGAAATGCTTCTGGGTTGAGCGTCGACAATCTTATGTGCCTTTTAGAATTTATCTCAATGCAACGTTTATAGAATTTGACAACCAACGGTTTATCCAGCGCCATGGTATTTGCATCGGTTCATGTGTAGCTCCTGTTTTATGTAACATATTTTAGCATCTTTTGACAAGGCTTTAGCTGCAATAACTGACGACGGAAGCAGTCCTTAAGATATTTAGCTATGTCGATGATTTTGATCCTTCTAAAGGAAAATGCATTTGCTTGCTATGAAAAAAATGCAATGGACATTGTGCAGAAGTTTGCACAACATGGAAAAGGGTTGTCATTTACGTGTGAGCTACCAAAAGAAAATTGCCTACAATTCTGGACCTTTACATCAAGTTCGGGGATAGGTGTGTTTGCTGGTGTCATCGTCCTAGAGCAAAGAAAGATTTTTTACCATTCGATTCGGCTCAGTCCAAGACTGTAATAAGGGCTATCGCGACCCTCTCGCTTGAGTCGGCCCTCCTCAAGTCGTGCCCTCACATGATGCTGGCAAGCTTCAAGGGTGAGGTGGCGAGGTTGCTGAAAGCAGGGTATCCTGACCACGTACTGACAGCCGTGATGGTGTCGCTTATGCAGAAATTCAAGGGAAGGAAGAAGCCTCGGAGACAATAACGTCGCGACGCCAAACCTGTGGTGATACCCCTACATGCATAGGGTGTCTCATAACCTCAAAAAGGGTTGACAACAAGTACGGTGTGCCGATTGTCTTCTCTGCCCCACAAAAATTGGCCATACTGTGCCCTAGGGTCTGCGGTGGCGGCGAGGTTCCTCACGGCTGTGGAAAGAAGCACACGAAGCCGTTTGGACGATGTTCCACCGGCGCGGTTTACGAAATACCGCTATCGTGTGGAAAAGTTTACGTGGGTCAGACGGGCCGCTGTGTTAACCAGCGCGCCAAGGAACATGAGCGCTCATTACAGGATGAGTCAGCGAGATGCCTAAACCTGCCCGCCCACTGCAGCACTTGCCCGGATTGTGAGCCACGACTTGACGGAATAAAAATTTTAAGTCGTAGTAAAGACCAATTGGCCCGCGAAATATCAGAAGCGCACTTTATCTAACAAAAGGGCGACACACATGCATCAGCTCCACATCTATTTGCTTGCGTGACTGCGAGACTGGATGCCTAGATAAGAGCTGATAGGTGTATTAATCTATGTTTTTCATTGGCCTCGCGCATGCGCTCATTGACTACATCTGCTATAAATGATCACTTGTGTGGTTTTAATAAACATAGTTGGAGTAGCGCCCGTCCTGTGTGTGTAACTGTACTGTCTACGTCTTACAAGTAGCGCTGAATATTTGAAGCAACATGTGTGACCGACTAGCCCCGCAACGTGTTTTGTTAACAGAAATTATAAGCCTGCACTAAACTGCATGATAAGAATATGGTCACCTCTTCTTGAATGATTGTCGCGATCACCGCCTGCTGGTAGCGCAGCTGCACTCATTTATTCCAAGCTGCGAAAATCACTGCAAGCGTTCTGCATGTACTGTACGCTATACGTGGTGATGTTGTATTTAAATGTGCTCCAATTCGGAAACCCATTTCTTTCCCGGTGAAACAATGATATCAGAAATTTCTTGTGCGAGCTCTGTTCGAGCATTTGACGGAAGGAAACCACACACAATATTCGCGAAGCATTCCGAGATAAAAAAAAAAGTATACGCTTCAAAGAAACACCATAGCTTAAGCAAGGCAGAGCCTAAAGATAAAGGCGCGGTTAGTAAAATCCTCTGGCCTCAATGACGTCATCTTCAAACGCCCATTGTGCTTTCAACCGCTCACTGCAAAAAGAAAAAAAAAACGCAAAACGTACACGCCAGATGTTTTTTTTTTCTTCTTTTTAACGAGTTAACACAAATTCAGAATCTCTTTCTGTGGGCAAAACGGGCCTGTAGTTCCAGCTGCTCAGAGAATTTCAATGCCTACAAAACACACTTACAGTTCTGTGAGAAACCGCATCTCGTTTCTCGACCTCCTATTAAGACCGTAGCTCTCTTTAAAAGGCTTTGGAAGATCTGAAAGGTGGAGTATTTCTTTTTTCATGGCAACATAACCTTAACTTAAAAAAAAAAAACCGCTCCCATTACGAAAAAAAAAAAATTGCGGCCCCGTGCGGGCTAGTTGCTCCATCCCTCACGGAGTCGCTAATTTTTGTCACTCACGGAAGCCACCAAAAATACAGAGCTCAACACTCATGTTACAAAGTGAAATGTGATCACATGACGCGTGTAACGACCTTTCTTGTTATGCCTGGGGCTCCTAAAAGCCAGCCCACGTGCACATTTAAACTTCCGTTCCCCTGTACATATACTGGGCCGAACGCATTAACACTGATCCATTAATCGCCTACAAAGCCTTCCCTAATTTGACGCTCTAAATTTAGACTCTGATTATGCGTGTCCTGAAGCCTTCAACGCTGCACCTACGTTACATCCTAGTGGGAGAAAAAAAAAACAGAATGAATGCAAAACACGTTCCTGTAAACAGAGAAATTAGAGAAGTATTCTTTTTTCTTTTGCTCCGGTGAAATCAAATATCGACGAGCACGACTTGTGTAACTCGTACTCCAGTTTCAAGACTGCCGGAGCTATTAAGAAACATTCGTACCTATTTGTTGTTGTTATCTAATTTACTGTGGATCTAACAGTTTGTAGCAGAAAAGAAATCGTTCCTTGTTCAGGAATAAGCCGGAAAATGAGGACTGTGGTTCTCAGTGTTGGCTAAGGAATGCAAAAAAAAAAAAAAATAGGTGATGAGTTCCGGAACTTCTTACTATTGCAACATAATAAGCAATATTTAAGCGAATTTTTGACGACAGGGCAGCCGATATACAACAAATGCATGTTTGTAGTAGTTACCCCTTGTATGTTTTCAGTAGCCGGCCCATCACAAAGGACTCATTCTCTATAAAATAACGAAGTTCTAAATTAAAGAAACGTGGTTCTAATGCATTTCGTTGTTTCGCGCGGGCGCACTTTCTACGTCCTTAGATGCGTGACATTTGTTCGTTAAATAACTTGCAAGCTCTCTGCTTTTGGGTTTGAGACCAGTACGAGAGAATTAACTGCAAATATTTCAAACAACACGCAGCGAAGAAGTTCTTTCGTTTTTTTTTTACGTGCAAGGCGCGCGCAGTATTTTTATTATTATTATTTGCGCTGACTAGCGCTTTTGCGAATGGCTTGCATGATCCGTGAAATCCAGCCGCATATTACTTGCACGAATAATGGTCCTCGAGCAAAGATGTTCTGTTATAGGAACGATATAGCGGGGCAAAATCGCGTGTCATCAGTGACGTAAAAATAAAAGAAGGCTCTCAGAGAACAGTAAATATCTAGCCCTTCAATGTTTGTGCGGATGCTGAAAGATATCTGCGTTTGTACTTGATTGAAGTGTCTCGACTGTAGCTTCACTGAAGAGGATAGTTGTAATTCGGCAACATACAGATGGGTGAGACATGCACGCTTCATTTGTAAGCGAAGTACCAAAAGGTACCAAGAAACTGTACCGACCGAAATATACCCAAGAAAAAGGAGATCGTGCTACATGCCAGCAGGCATTAAACACGAATACAACAAACCAGGATACTGGCATTCCTACTGAATCACCGACGGAGAATGTCCTTACACCGAAACCCTTTATGCACGCATGGAAGCTGGTACCGTCGGAAGTGTGTGCTGGCACAGTTACATACTGGCGGCCTAATGCCGGATGTTGTGCACTGTTACGTTGCTGCCGCCGTGAAGGCACGTCAGTGATGACTACAATGCCTATGCAGATGTGTGTTCTGCGTACTCAGTCGACGTAATGAGAATAGCTTAACCTGATTCTCAAAGGATGCAACCATGTTACATTGAGAAATTTTCATGTGTAGCACAGCATGTCCATATATATGAAGAATAAGTGACGTCAACTAACATTTCTTGTGTCTAATTTCATGTTTTCGTGATTTCCACTCCTGCCTCCACTGAGTACTCCGTAAATTTATTCGGACTTGTAAGCAGCTGCATCGACCGCGAAAGGCCTGTATTGCTTAGGAGTAAGAATTATTTGGCTGTGAGTGAGTCACGCTGAGCAAAATCTTGCGTTTATAGTTTGTGAATATTGCTGCACGTCGGAATGTAGGTGGAAACATGTTGGCATTTACTTGAAGCACCGTTTAGTTCACCCTAAATCATGCAATATAATGTCACTTACGAGGACCGCCATTTGTGGCCTGCTCTGCAATAACATAGCATTCAAGATGCCTGACTCAAGAATTATGCATAGATGTATAACAGGAAGTACTCAAAACATGGTCTGTTTTCTAAAAATATATTTTTGATGCCGTTATGCGTGCGTGTTATGAACTTACAAAGGTATCCGCAGTACCGTGATGTACGGATTCGTAACATACAAATCGAGATCAGACATGAGAAATTCAATTGGACAGCCGGCGATGACGTCATGAAAGAGCGTAAAGTGAGCGTGATGACCACTTTCGTTGCACAAATATTTGAATACGAAAAATAATGAACCTAAACCAGACAAAGGGAACGTTATTTGTGCATTTCTTTGAAGCGGGGGAGTTGCAAGACAATTTTTATGCTGTAATCTTAAAACAAAAAGGAAAGTGAATTGTATACTTGCCTTTCTTCCATTATTGGTTGGCTTCCAATGGCTGAAGGTTTCGGGGAGTCCGCGCTTCCACTATCGCATAATACAACTGCTTCCATGCTGTGTTGACCCAATATTTCATTGTTCGAAAGACGTGTTCTTATAGTTCGGCAGAAAGTTTCGTTCACAGCGTTTTGTGATGTAAGAAAAATTGGGGAGCGATTGTGAGCGTACTAGAGCGATGCCCCACAGTCGACGCGCTATGAACCGTGACACTAGATCCTAGTCATCATCGTCTGAGCACCACGGACGCATAGGTTTCAACGTCCACATTAAGTAACATTACCGTCATGCGCTTAACCCGCTGCAACGGCTCTTTAATAAGGTCTCTATGATGCAGGAATATCCACATACGTTCTCGATGTCCAGCCAGTGAAAGCATAAAAAAGGGAGGGGGGGCACTAAGTAATCGAAACGGTGGTCGATTTGTTTCGCAAAGCCTCTGATGTCACGTTCGGCCCCTAAAGAACAATGAATCCCCGAGGTTTCTGTTTTCAAGAGAACAAAAAGGCACTCGTGGAATGTCGAGTTCATTAGGGCCAAGAACAAAAGGACAATCATTAGCCAGTTTGCATGTGCACAAGCAGAAAGTCAAAATTAGATTCCAGCATCCCTCGTTTGTCGCTGTATTAAAAATGCGAGTACTGATCATGTTAGAAGATACGTTTCATTTGCGATCTTTGAATGCGTCTCTTGTGCACATGTTTAAAAGCAGCTTTAGCTTGATGGACACACTGATGAGTTTCACGAAATACTTTTCACAATGCCTCTCTCCCTCAAGAAATCAAAAATTGATAAATACGCGTTTCTTCTCTCGGAAAAGCCTGCAGAGCATTATGCGGAAATCATTCTGCATCTTCTAGTCGCTATTCATGCTAAATGGACGTTAGTAATTAATGATGCTTTAAGTGCGATTGCAGCTACGACGGGTGGAGGGCTTCGCCGTAATTTTTGACCACCCGGGGTTTTCGAACTTGCACCTAAGTCTAAGTACACGGATGCCTTTATTTTTGTATTTTCTGCTTTCTTAATTTATTTTTTATTATTTTATTCTTTTTTACTATTCTTGCATTGCGCTTTCCTTGGAATGCGCCGTCGTGGCCAGGATCTGGTTCCCATGACCTCCAAATTCGCAAGCCAATACCTAACCGATAAACTGCTACGACGGGTACCCTATCGGATCGGTTTTGAAATATTATTATTGAAAATACAACAAATACAACATATAACAACATAAATATAACGTAACATGAGAGTTGTCCAATCGGCCGGTGCTCCACGTAGCATCTCTTGTCGTTCATATTTTGTTTTTACCTTGTGCTGCAGACGTGCCAAGATAATATCTGAGCTTTTACGTTTCTTTTCCCTGATGTTTTTCCTATATATCGCTGCAATTATCTCCGCCTCATCATCCTGTTAACGTGAGTTTACATATTTCTATGACGTTCCCTGCTGCTGGCAGCCCTACAAGGTCAAGCTTTCCTCGCTTTTTCTGTCTGACGCCTTCCGCTAACCCTAGCGCTGGTGGGCAATAAAATTTATTTATTTATTTATTTATTTATTTGGTATATTAAAACTAGGACTTCTATATATAGCCACATTTGTATTGCAATGTATCAGATACTATTATCAACCTCACTTCGTAAACTTTCATCGCTTGCTTTTAATAACCATTATAAAGAAACCTAAAGTAAGATTCCTGTTCATATTGCTACTTTTATTTAACGCTGCTGGTTGCGCTCTGTCGGCTGTACGGAGGCCATTGCTTTGTCATGCTGCTGTTACGGGTGGGTTTAAACGTGCAGCATCGAAATGCGAGTGGTTATAAATAGCATCACGATGCTTATTAAACAGGTGTTCGTCATTGTCCGAAATGGAAACGCAGGATTTTCTCGATAGTTCTGTGTTCATAATTGGCGCTATTTGAACATATCGTTTCAGACGAATACCGGCCCTCGATGGTTCGCGTAGTACTTATCGCATTTTTCAGATGCTGGAATATTAGAACATACCGGTTTTTGCGTGTGAAAAGGCATATGAAAGGTCAAAAAGAGACAGGAAGCGCGAAGGGATCTGCTGAGATACACAATGTTCCTACGCTGACGGATTACTTTTCGGCGTTCGTGCATATGGCATATTTCTTCTGACGTCATTAATGTCGGTGATACATAGAATGTATAGTTTCTGTTCAAATGGCCGACTTCCGAAATCCGCACGTCGTGAAATTCAAACGGACTCTCGAACAGTGAAGTAACATAGCGTTACCAGTGTAGGTAATCGCTAAAGACGTCGCACCCAAAATTTCTTCGTATTGCATACGAAGCTCGATTTGTTTAGCCTCTGTCTAAAGCGAATTTTCTCTGTCTAAAGCGAAAGTTTACCGGAGGAGGTTGTCTTGTCGCCAATCGATTCCTTTGACTACATGTGCCCTTATTCATATCTTGTTTCATTAGGTATCGCGTCGTCTTTATATAGCATACAATCAACCCTTGTCTATTAATCTGTTTGTAATCATCTTGTAATGTGATGTTCTTGGCTTCAGCGTCATTATATTTTCCGAGTGTCATGTTCACAGTGTAGATATGTCATGTCATCTGTAATCTTAACAGTGTTGCTGATCTTGATATGTTAAATCTTGATGTTGTATACCACCTGTAATGTATTCCTTTTTTTTTGTCCCCCCCCCCCCCCTCCCCACAATAATGCCCATCGGGCGCTGTAGGTATCTGAATAAATAAAATAAATAATGTCGAGGCCCCGATCTAGGCGATATCGGAAGCGCCAGTTCCGGGAGCGCTGGAGAGACGGTCGGTCTTTTACTCTGGACCAATGCTTCCACTGAGGAGAAATTTGAATTAAGGCTTGTCGCCGCAGAATCTAGTCAGTAAAACAACAACAACAACAACAACAACAACAACAACAACAACAACAACAACAACAACACAAACTACGACAAATCAATGCACTTGAGCGATAGCATCACCTTACCTTTGCAGTCGTGTTCGGTGGTTATATGTTTCTTTCCCACTGCGCAAAACAACACCCGAGTAGTCTAGTGGTACTCGGCTGCTGATCCGAGGGTCGCGGGATCGTATCCCGGCCACGGCGGCTGCGTTTCGATGGAGGTGAAATTTCGAAGCCCATGTACCGTGTGATGTCAATGTGGGTTCAAGAACTCCATGTGGTTGAAATTTCCGGAGTCCTCCACTACGGCGTCTCTCATCATCATAGCTGGTTTTGGTACGCTAAACCCGAGAAATGAAATCATTCAGAACCAGAATTTCTGCTTTTTTTCCCGATCTGGCAGCGTTTTTGATCTGCGGCGCTTTTCGGTGGCGAAAATGCTGCTCGGGCGCGCTGTCATTGGAAATTGAGTCGTTCGTTTATACACGTCTAAACACATATCGAACAACATTGAAGAGCTTGTATCGCGTTGCCTCAGCACCGTCTTGACCGGATTTTCTTGTTTGCTTTTCTCGTGAAAGGGCAGGTAGCCGTCGAATCTTTAAGTGTCCTTATAGTTTTCGCACATGTCTACGGTAGCCCATGGCGAACCAAAGTCTATGGAAGTACTTGTTTTTCAGCGAGTGAAAAACTTTCTTTCACAGCGACCTATGTAAGATGGTGTACAGAGGCGGACAGGCCCACTTTGCGCACTCTGTTAACTAATGAGTTTGCACAAAAACATTGATCCTCGCAACACCTGGCTCGTAACACTTCGTTGAATGCCAAGGAATTCGGCATACCCAAATTCCTCGCTAAATCCTTCGCATGAAGTCGATTTCAACAAGTGGGATCTGCCGGCTTTAAAAAAAAAGAAGAAAATAGCTTGGGGCCACATTCGACACTTTCCTTTTTGTTTGCGTCGGCATTCCACAGCCAAAAAGCGCGGTTGGGCAGTTAGAAAAAACAACAAATTTAGGTCCAGAAACTCCTGCTCGTTTCCTGCGCCAGTGTTTTCTTTTTAAATTTAGGTCGAAAATTTTAATAATTTGTATCTTGCTTATTTGACTAATTCTTCTAATTGCAATCATATAGACGTATTCGAATTCAAATCTTATTCAATAACAAGGAAAGGCCTGTCTACCCAGCGCACGGGACAGCAAAGAAGCGTGCGGCTAAAACAGTTATGTTGGGATAACCCGCTCTGAAGTAGCCTAGCTTCTCATGTTTTTCGCATCTAAATAAAAAAAAGTGGTGCAGCCTACTGCGACAGAACATTTTTATAGACCAACATTCGAAGAGGAGATTATAAATAAAACATCAAGACAGAAAGGTAGTCAATGGACCACATCAACGTAAAAAAAAAAAAGAAGAATCTCTGGTCATTTATGATATACCATAATTGAATTTGAAGCAAGTTATTTTTCTTTAGTGTGTGGTCTACAACTGGAGTGTGTTGCGAATCGAAAGCAATTAAGCGCAAAGTTACTTGACTGGCATTAGTCGTGAACTAAACGTGTAATTACCTCAATCTCGTGTGTTAAGCGCACTCAATGAAAATAACAGGCATGTTCGGCGGAACACGTAAGCAGCTTCAGCCGTTCTATTTTTTAACCTTATTCGGGGCGTCAAGCTCTGTACTGGGCAGTTTAGCAGAATGATATTTCTAACCTATGTCATGAAAAAAAAATGAAACGTTGCAAGAAAGGAGGCAGAGTACGGGTGACCACTTGCCGCATTGATACTCTGGCATGTAGCACAATTGAAAATACTTGAAAACCAGTAGACTCGGACATTTTGAAACAGAGTTCGCGACGCCGTCGTCGGAAACGCGGGCCCCAGTTGAACCCCATGAATTCACCGATGCTCTTATGAAATTGTGTCATATTTACTTGTTGTGCTACCCTTCTCCAGCCTTGCTGTGGCTCAGCTAACCGCTATTCCGCGCTGTACTCCCACAATCCGCCAACCAACGACAGTTCTCGTGCCGGTTGCAGAGCCAGTGAACACAAATGTCGAGCAGAGGTCCTGAGTGACACTGTATCCTTCCAGCAGTGGGCGCAGGTTACAAGTGTGAGAAACAAAAACAGAATAACGTTAACGTGCTTTAACAAGCTAACCAGAAACATGCTTCTCGGTTTTCACGTGAACTATAGAACCGTCAGTGCAAATACGCGCGTACAAAGGCGGAGAAACGAACCCTGCAACATTTCCGCGGAACGCATTACTCAAAAAAAAAGACGCCTTTCGGATACGATACTGAAACCTGTTTTGCGTCAGCGACGAAACATCTACAGCTCCCGTCAACGGCAAGTACACCGGTCAGGTAGAGGTGGTAGGTCCTTGCCCAGACATAACGTCAACAAAGCGAGCAACCAATGCTTTCGTAAAACAGTCGTAACGATAAGGTTTCTTCAAAGAATAATTTAGGTCAGTCCTGTCCCAGCAACCAGGGACACCACTCGTGAGCTAATCACGTGCTGTCGAAGCGCGGCTAACCGGTCGTCATGGTAAATTAGTCTGCGCCCACTTTACTGGGACGAAGCAGAATGGGACACGTAGACCAGCGTGCTTTATTCATGGTTCTTCCCTGCGAATCTAGTTAAAAGCCGGCGTTTGCAGCGCCACAGGCACGATATGATCATGAGGCACCCCGTAGTGGAGGTCTCCGACAACTTCGACCTGTGCTTCTTGCACCTGCACTACACCGCACAGTACATGGGCCCTTCTCATTTTCGCCTCCATCGAAGTGTGACAGCCGCGTCATGGATGCAAACACCGTCCGCAGCTGAGCGCCGGAACCTCTATATACTACACTGGTGGCTGCCATTAATTGAAGCCAACTAGCCGGCCTGGCCAATTTTATTGAAGTTCACTGGCGGCCGCTACTCATGTGAACTACCTTTTCGAAGCAGCTATAGGATTAGGTGAGATTGAGGGAACCATCTGATTACTTTGATATTGCTAGAAAGCGCCCCACAGAATAATTAAACACAGTTATAGCATTACGCTCGGAACGGGCTCTCCGGAGACCAAGGTCTATGTAGTCGCATATTCCTCGGTACATGTCACACTGATTACTTATCTTGCCGTTCCTTCTGAACAGAGGTATATATATATGAGTAGTAGACCCTTGGAAATAGCAACAAAATGGGGAAAGCGTTTATTCAACGTTTCAGTCGGAGACCGTCCTTGACCAGGAATGCTTATGGTTCTACTGCCGCTTCTTTTTATACCTGTCTGAGAGAGCTAGGAAGAAGAAGTAGGTAGAGAAAATAAGAGAAAAAGAAGACAATAAAAATAGAGAACATGAAACAAACTGACAGAAGAGTGCAAGAAAAACGCGAACGGCGTGCGTCAGTTGCGCGCATATCTTCCCCCCCCCCCCCCCCCCTCTTGCTCCTCCCCTCTTTACGAGGTGGTTATCGTGGCCGGACCGGACAGTTATGTATATGGTTCAGGCCACCCTTAGGTGTGTCGATTACAAACAAAAAATGGAAATAAAGGAGATAAAGAAAAAGGGTGGGGGATGGTTGAGTACAATTGCAATGACGTCAATGGCCATGGCGTATACGAGGCAGCAGCAGGGCCAGCAAACACGTGCACTGACGCATCTGCACGTTTGGTGACTCTCAGAGAAAAAAGATGCTGTAAGAAAAATTTTTAGAAAAGTCAGGTAAAAGATCAATATTCAGGAAGTAAAAAAAAATCAGATAGGTTTACATGACTCGCCTTGCAAAAAACACGTCATATTTCAATGGTCCGGTTCCCGCTGTACATACGCGGTTCCACAGGTTAACTGTTTGCTAATGATTTGATTATTATGATGTTTTCTCGGTTTTCGTTTACACCTTTCTCGATCGTTTTGAAATGGTATATTACATATGATTCTCGTTGCTGACGTTCTCGCTTTGACTTGAAGACCGTTTCTAATAGTGCCACTGCTAATTTATCTAATGAATGGTTTGGGAGGTTTAGATATTTCGAGAGAGGTAGGTTTGGAATAGATTTGGCAGGGACATTGTGGTTGTTGAAGCGGAGCCTGAATGAGGTTTCTGTGACCTATGTACTCCATTCTGCATACAGTAAACTCCAGCAGATAATATTCGAGGAATCGCATGTTAAATTACCACGAATTTTCACAGAGTACTGTGATTGGGGTCTCTTGGCAGTGCTCGTCTGCTGGATTACCTTACAGATAGGACGTCTTGGTTTCAGGCATGGCCTGCATCCGCTGTATGACGGTGGTGTGTTTAATCGCGAGTTCACAAGCGTGTCCCTGAGGTTGCATGATCGTCTGTAGACAACACAAGGCGCGGATGGAAATGCACGCTTAAATCGCTCGCTTTGTTCTATAATGTAGTACTGCCGCCTTACGATTTTTTTTTACATTGCGGAAATTCGTGCTGCACCGGGTGTCGACACCACCTGCACCTTTTTGTGCGTGGTTCCGTGCACCTTTCTGAATCGAACAGACCTTACACCGCCCAGTACACGGGCCCCTCTCATTTTCGCCTCCATCGAAATGCGACAGCCGCGTCATGGATCCAAACACCGTCCGCAGCTGAGCGCCGCAACCTCTATATACTACACTGGTGGCTGCCATGAATTGAAGCCAACTAGCCCGCCTGGCCAATTTTATTGAAGTTCACTGGCGGTCGCTACTCATGTAAACTACCTTTTCGAAGCGGCTATAGGATTAGGTGAGATTGAGGGAACCATATGATTACTTTGATATTACTAGAAAGCGCCCCACAGAATAACTAAGCACAGTCATAGCATTACGCTCGGAACTGACTGTCCGGAGACTAAGGTCTATGTAGTCGCATATTCCTCGGTGCATGTCACACTGATTACTTATCTTGCCGTTTCTTCTGAACAGAGGTATATATATGAGTAGTAGACCCTTGGAAATAGCAACAAAATGGGGAAAGCGTTTATTCAACGTTTCAGTCGGAGACCGGCCTTGACCAGGAATGGTTATGGTTCTACTGCCGCTTCTTTTTATACCTGTCTGAGAGAGCTAGGAAAAAGAAGTAGGTAGAGAAAATAAGAGAAAAAGAAGACAATAAAAATAGAGAACATGAAAAAAACTGACAGAAGAGTGCAAGAAAAACGCGAACGGCGTGCGTCAGTTGCGCGCATATCATCGTTTTGCGGCCCCGATAACCACCTCGTAAATTTACGAGGTGGTTATCGTGGCCGGACCGGACAGTCATGTATATAGTTCAGGCCACCCTTAGGTGTGTCGATTACAAACAAAAAATGGAAATAAAGGAAATAAAGAAAAAGGGTGGGGGATGGGTGAGTACAATTGCAATGACGTCAATGGCCATGGCGTATACGAGGCAGCAGCAGGACCAGCAAACACGTGCACTGACGCATCTGCACGTTTGGTGACTTTCAGAGAAAAAAGATGAGATAAGAAAAATTAAAAAAGTCAGGTAAAAGATCAATATTCAGGAAGTAAAAAAAAAAATCAGATAGGTTTACATGACTCGCTTTGCAAAAAACACGTCATATTTCAATGGTCCGGTTCCCGCTGTACATACGCGGTTCCACAGGTTAACTGTTTGCTAATGATTTGATTATTATGATGTTTTTCGCGGTTTTCGTTTACACCTTTCTCGATCGTTTTGAAATGGTATATTACATATGATTCTCGTTGCTGACGTTCTCGCTTTGACTTGAAGACCGTTTCTAATAGTGCCACTGCTAATTTATCTAATGAATGGTTTG
This sequence comes from Hyalomma asiaticum, assembly GCA_013339685.2. Lineage (NCBI taxonomy): Eukaryota > Metazoa > Arthropoda > Arachnida > Ixodida > Ixodidae > Hyalomma > Hyalomma asiaticum. The sequence continues at coordinate 56,165,627 of CM023489.1, read as the reverse complement.
GGAGGTTTAGATATTTCGAGAGAGGTAGGTTTGGAATAGATTTGGCAGGGACATTGTGGTTGTTGAAGCGGAGCCTGAATGAGGTTTCTGTGACCTATGTACTCCATTCTACATACAGTAAACTCCAGCAGATAACATTCGAGGAATCGCATGTTAAATTACCACGAATTTTCACAGAGTACTGTGATTGGGGTCTCTTGGCAGTGCTCGTCTGCTGCATTGCCTTACAGATCGGACGTCTTGGTTTCAGGCATGGCCTGCATCCGCTGTATGACGGTGGTGTGTTTAATCGCGAGTTCACAAGCGTGTCCCTGAGGTTGCATGATCGTCTGTAGACAACACAAGGCGCGGATGGAAATGCACGCTTAAATCGCTCGCTTTGTTCTATAATGTAGTACTGCCGCCTTACGATTTTTTTTTTACATTGCGGAAATTCGTGCTGTACGTGAACCACAGCTCTACGTTGAGGGTCGCGTTGTGTAGGATGGTTCAAAATGAGATCTTGTCGGTTCAGTGCTTTGGCTGTCTTAGTGGCGTCGTCGATAACACGTGGTGGATACTTTTGTTTGTGAACGACGGTTTTTAGAGTTACGACGGTCGAGTCAAAATCTTCATCTTTCAAGCATATTCGTTTGAACGGTGTGCTTGGCTGTATGGAACGCAGTTCTTACAATGGCGCGGATGGTATCTGTAGTAGTGAAGATGGTAGTGCGATAAATACACTGAAGCGAAGCACTTTCAGAAGGACGTCCGCAAGTTCAAACTGAAAGTGAGGGCCTCCTATAAGAATTGAACGAAGCAGTTTTATTTGGCTTAGTGATGAATGAGCGATCAGCTGTCTAATGCAGGTACGGTTTTATTCGCTATCTTGTTCTTTTTCGTGCACTATGCCGGATATATTAGAGGTGCCTCATAGTTAAGTGCGCTTTAGAGTTGACCACATATGGGATGTCGCAGCTGGCACTCAGTCTTAAGGCTAGGAGCTGTGCCATTCACTTAGTAACAGGAAAATTACCGAAACAACAGGTGGGCATAGGCAATGTATCTGAAATGGCAAAAAAAGAAGGTGCCGAACATAGACTTCTACGTTAGTTAGTGAATTTCCGTAGTTTAAACGCCTAGGAGCAGACTCCATAAGTCACCATTTCTTGCGTTACACTCCCGTCTTCACGCAACAGCAAAAAACAGGCGCGCCCACTGGGGGCGGCTTTCCTATCTGAAACAAAACAGAGCTTAAGCCCTGTAACACGGGAGACCACTGACTTCTGCGTGAATGCATGTGTGTGTGTATATATATACATATATAGCTACGGCACATACGCGCATACAAGATGTCTTTCATGGTTGGCACGGAGAAGACCACGAAGGGATGATGCAACACGGGCTGTTCTAGTTGTGGATGGTTATGGTGGTGCTTGGAATTAGTTGTATATAGCCCTGTTGGTTCGTAATATATATATATATATATATATATATATATATATATATATATATATATATATATATATATATATAGTTCGGAAAGAAGATTTCCCTGAGCCCGAAAAAATATTTTCAATAGAAGAGATTCACACGATTAACAAAAAGAATATAAATTTACTGACGTTGCGGCCGGTGGACCGGCCTTCACCAGAGTAAAAAGGTGTTGCAGAGCACCCTCCTTTTAAGGGCACAGGAAGGGGAGAGAGTGCGGCTACAAAGGCGTATTCTGTACACGGAATGGCTATGAAGTCTTCCTTGATAGAACACGTGATCGGCTGCGGCGAGTCACAAAGCGACCCCGTAGCCTCTCAATTAACGCCTTGACTGAACGAAAATACCCAGCACGACTAATAAACGACGCAGTAGAACGCGCGAGCCGTCTTGACCGCGAGTCACTCCTCAGATCTGAGAGGCAACTATCTGGAGAATCGCAAATCAACCTGGTACTCACCCACTCAGCATCGATCCCAAACGTCGCGGGCATTTTAAATAAACACCATGGAATTCTGATGCAAAGCGACCGCCTAAAGCCCATATTTCACCAAGCACCCCGTGTCGTCTACCGCCGTGCCAAAAACCTTAGCGACATTCTAACTTCATCTAAAATAAGCTCCACTCTTCCAGCCGGCTGCCGTCCATGCAAAAAGTCACGCTGCAAAGTTTGCGCACAGATGAAGACCACAATGACAGCTTCTAGCACTGCGTCAAACTTTAATCTGCAAATTCTAGGTAATTACTCGTGTGACACTAACAACGTAATTTACATGCTTGAGTGTTCAGTCTGCAAAATTCAATACATCGGACAAACAGAAACGGCGTTCAGGTACCGTTTTAATAACCATAAATCTCACTGTAATACACTGCCTGACCTTCCTATTTCTAAACATGTAAACATTACTAAGCACCCCTTTGAAAAAATGCAAGTGACTCTACTAGAATCTGGCTTCAAGACCAACCATGACCACGAAGTTCGCGAATCGTTCCTAATACACAAATTTAACACTGTTTCTTGTGGTTTGAATGAAAACATTGGAAAGCTAACTTGCCTCTCGTCATAACAGTATCGCATAGTATCATATCCCACTGTTTTTCATGAGATTCCGTTTAATCTACGGCGAATTTTACTTTACACCCCCCCCCCCCTTTTTTTTCTTGGTTGGTTCTTTTTTACTGTTTTCTGCTTACTTAGTATATTGCCTCCCGCCGCAAAAGCATCACATGATGGCACCGTACTTCATTGCCTGTCACGCGGCGCCTGCCGATGTCTACACTGGTCTTTGTCTGTGCCCTCACTTATCTAAACCTTTTGTGATGGTTCAACCCCCCCCCCTCTCCCCCTCAAATTTTCGTGAAATTTTTGTGATATATTTGAGCACATTTTTGTCGCCATTTACTGATTGCATTGACTACTCATGGCCCTTTAATCACTTGATCCTATGTATCCATTCATGCTGAGTAGTTGCGTACTGTTGCCACTCGCCACCTAAACGCGCACGTACTTGTATAAGAATTGTTACATTGCTTGTAGCGCATCACTCTGACGAAGGCCAGCCCCTGGCCGAAACGTTAGAAATAAAGTCGTTTTTCTACCGTGTGTCACCGGCATTACGTCTATATATATATATATATATATTTTTTTTTTTCCTACAACCCTAAAAGTTCGAAGGTTATCGTGGCTGAGCTCACCGTTTTCGAGGCTGACACCGAAATTTGAATTCCCAGCAATGAAGAAAGCTGCGCGCATGTATCTCGATTTAATGTTCATTATGAGACCGCAGGTAATGCAATCGTCGGTCATTCACTGAGCTATGTTTCACATATACCTATACAGGTCGTCAAGGCGCCGCCCCGTATAACCTTGCAAGATTAACTAAAGTATTCAAGCGAAAGCCTGTTGTTTCGGTTTAGCTATCTTCATTTTACAACTCAGTCCGTCCTCCCAATCCTTTTTTCCGTTCTTGCAAGGTCAAGAAATTCACAGCTATTATGTAAACAGAAAGCATAATATTCAAACCGCAATGACCTAGGTGTCACATAAGCATCTAATTACAGCACGACTCAACTTACCCCTTTGTAGCTTTGCGGCATTAGCCCCTACGCCTTCACACAATTCTCCACAAAAACCCAATATACACACCAGAGGGGTTTAGGTGTTAAGGCTCTAATTACAGCATCACGCTTAAACTTAAGCGTCGATGTTTACGACGCTGCGCGCCGCCGCCATCACCATTATGGCCGGGGCTAAATTTCGTCGTAAGTGCTGTGCGCCGCGAGGTGCCGACGGGTTCATCGTTAGTTTCCATCCGATCCAGTTCTCTCTCTTTCTTTCTTTTTACCTTTGCTCCGAAAGAAGCCCGCATCTCCGCGGCGACGGCGGAAGCGACATAAAATAGGTGGCACAGCGCTCTTTTCGTCATCCACCCTCCGCGATATCATCGCGGGGCCATTTAAGTGCCCTCCGTTTCGGCGAGACGAGGGTTATTGGACTTTATCGCCCAACCGCAGTGACGCTCTCGGACATACACTGGATGGAACTCCGTGGCTGGCAGGCCGCACGCAGGCGTCATAATTCCTGCGAGACCCCCCCTAACACCTCCCGAACTACTAACTCTGCGTGGTTGGGTGGCGTACATTGCGTGTCATTTTGAGGTCGCGAAGCATTTGAGGCGCTCATAATTTGTGCGCCTGTATCACAAAATTGTGATGATCACTAGTTCAGGTCCCCAAGAGAGCGCGTGCACTTACTTTTATGTAATGCCCAATACGCGGCGTTCCTACACGCGCGTATTCTATTGCGCACATGAACTCAGCCCTCTAATACATCGCTGGCAAAACTGCGGCAAGTAGCCGCAGATGTTGCAGCATAACTAAGAGATACTGCTCCATAGCTACTAGACCATAGCCATTAGACCACCAAGGGGAGTACCGCAGTCACTAGACCACCATGGCGGCGCGAAAATAGTTTATATGCTTCGGGAATATTCCCAGAAGGATTTATACGTTTCAGGTATATTAGATGAATGTCTTGAAAACCATCCAAAAGGGATTTTTTTTTTCTGAGCGGGCAGCCCTGGCTGATTCATTAAATAGAGTGGATCTGAGTTACTTTTGAAAATATTTCTCCATGCCGCAAACTTTCAAGTCCCGTAATACCTTTCTGCATCACTCCGTCCTAGCCCGATTTGCAATGATGATCTTCTATCGACACTTGCCTATACAGCCTTCACTTTTTCTCCATATGAAGGTCTCTCCGCGGCGGGACATTCGTAATTTGTTGTTGTAGGATTGCGGTACTAATGCTTAAATTGCGATAGAAAATGTGGGCATTGCAAATTTTGAAGAATGACTGCAATGTATTGGTGTGAAATTGTGTATTGATGCCCTGTTTGCGCTGTTACAGCTCTCAATGAGGCTTTACGTGTTATGTCGCGAATAGGCCCATGTGTTAAAATGTAAATATGAGTTGCTATGTATCGATGCAATAGCACAACTCAGTTAGGTAGTGAATTGGCTAGCTATATAATGCATCTTTTTTCTGGGGGAGGGGAGAGGCCTTACAGAAATGCCATATATGTCGATATCAGGAATTGGGAATATGTTGCTTCATATGACACGTGCCGTACGTGGCCATATTTGCCCAAAATCTTGATACAAAGATATATGGCAATGAAAGACACACACGAGAGACGCCATGCAAGACTGATCCGTATTGACCAAATACAACCCCGTATGGCATGTGCCATATATAGCCACATATTCCCAATTCCTGATATCGCCATATATGGCATTCTTGTGAGGGGGAGGGGGCTAACAAGTTTACAAGAACAAGAAAAAGCTCTTAATGGTGTACGAAATGTGCTGCTCATCTGCACTTCATAATCATTTGATTACTCACGAAAGTGTGTTATTATATGAAACGTCGTTTCTTTAGAATTGTAATGTGTGCAGCAAAAGAACGTGATGACCCCCGCAGCAATTTTCTGTATACGATGAATTGTACGAAGATGTCTCTTATGTCTATCTAACGGACACAGGACGAAAAACATCTGTGCATACTCTACGACATGCGCGCCTCTATGCTATTGTGGCATGCACTGAATTTCTTTGTTTGCGATACGTCTCTAATAAAAGCAGCCAATAAACCACATTTCCCGACTAATCCGGTTTCTTGCACAAACAACGTTGTCACGCTTCAGGGCGTGGTGGTTCGCGCGCATTGAACTCGGCAAGATTTCCAAGCAAATGTTTTGTGCACGTGCTGAGAGTTCAAGCACCAGAAACACACCCAGGAACGCAAAATACAAGCGGTGTTCGTTTCCGCTTGCGGCACATAAGAGACTCGCGCACTCGTTGGGCGCGTAGAGACGACAAGCGGCTCGGTGTTTCCTCCTCGCATATTTATTTATTTATTTATTTATTTATTTATTTATTTATTTATTTATTGTGTGGTTCGTTGGAGGAAGGAATGCTAATTTTTGCAGCCCATGTCGGGAGCGCGGCTAAGCGTCCGTGGGGGTGTAGGGGAAAGGGGCTGAAGGAGATAGAAAGTAGAGAAAAGCCGCAGTGGAGGACTCCAGAAATTTTGACCACCTGGGGTTCTTCAAAGTGCATTGATAATGCACTGTACACGGACCTCTGGCATATTCGCGTGCACCGATTTTCAGTCGTTGTCATTGTAGCATCAGTGATTTCTTTTCTTTCTTCTTTTTTTTTGTTGACAGTTTTGCCTATCAGCACCAGGGGATAAATTGTCGCTAGCAACGATATTCCCGATTACCTGGGGGGGGGGGGGGGGGGGGGGTTATACCAGACCTAGCCTTGAGCCAACCTCGGAGGCTAAGCTCCTGCAGACGGTCGCACCCTTCAGCATTTCGAATTTCGCGGGCTTAAAATTTCTGAAAACATGGATTTTACAATATGTCGCTAGTGACGCGCACGAATCTCGAAGGACACACTTTGTAGCGCTCCTACGGAGCGCAAGGGAGCGGCACAGTATACTTTCCAGAGCGAGAGGCACGCCGTAATTCGGCCACATAGCTCCTTTACTCCATGCAAACACGAGTTATATTTCAGGCGGTGCTACATCAGCACTGTCTTTAGAGCTTTTGGGACACGTGCATATAAACTTAACATACAGACACGTGAAGTTTCTATGTACGGTACACATATCAGCGAATGAACGAAACGTATAACCTCCTACCACCGAAACGCGTCTGGAATGTTGATTACTTCGCAATAAAATTTGGCGAAGTTGGAGTTTTTTGTGATCTGTTCATATTTACATGCACATTATAGTGCTGCTCTGGAGAGAACATTTATTCCACAAGCTTAAGTACATTAAATCGAAGCCTTCATAAAATGTTTTCCCTTTTACATTTGTTCGGTACCATGGGTCGTTCTGCAAGCATAAGCAAAAAAATTACAGCATATCCACGGAGTGAATGATCACGAGTGGGCGAAGCTCGGGAGGTTCATCGCAGATCGTGCCGAGTTCCGGATTAATTGAGTTAACGCGCACGCTACGAATCCTCATGGTTCAACTATACGCACAAGTGAAATCTCCCACCGGCACTTCGTTGCAAGTCAAGACCAGTGCCTAAATATATATATATATATATATATATATATATATATATATATATATATATATATATATATATATATATATATATATATATATATGGGTGGCCGGTCAACGGTTCTTCAACGCGAGCATTCGGTATTTCTCAATCAAGAAACTGGCTAGGAGACGCTACCTGCGCCAACGTTGCCTCTCGCGGGTGACGGCGCGTTCTACTTCTTTGCGACCTGGTAGAGCGTTCATCTAAGAAAGAGCGTTTCCATAGTCAACGCGCCCCTTTCGCTCTCTCTCTCTCTATCACAAGACAGCGGGTGCCTGGCGTCTTTCGTTGGTTTATTTCATCAATCAACGGCGTTTTGAACAAAATTTTTATTGTCTAATCACGCACAGGAGAAATCTCACCAGGCACTACCTTGGAGGTATACAATGGCTGCTAATGGGAATGAGAGACAGAAGAAGTCGGCTTTTAGCTAACACTTACACATCTACTTCTACTAACGTTTCCTACTGGAACATGCCAATGGCTGCTAATGGGGAATGAGAGACAGAAGAATTCGGCTTTTAGTTAACGCGCACGCTGCGAATTTTTTATTGTTCAACAACGCACAGGAGAAATCTCCCACCGGCACCACCTTGGAGGGCAAGATGTGGTACTAGCGTTAAGACTGGTTACACACTACTGCGACGAGGGACGAACGGGTGCCGCTATAAGGAGCTTCGCCCCTAAAAACCTAGATAGGTAAGACGCTCGTCTTGGAGCGTGGGGCTCTATATAGGTATAGTTCGCAACATGCCCCCTCCAAGATTTCAATTTCCCTTACGCATATTTATTTACAGTGATTCGTCTCATGCGATGAACAGATATTTTTGTCGTTGAGAGGAGATTGAAATTCTAACGCATTTACAACGCGGGCTAACTTTCTCATGTGCGAGTGGTATAGAACTGGGAAGTCTTACTCGTTCACGAAATGTCCTCAACGTTTACGTCTGGTGTTCCACGAGCTACCGACAACGTGCTCGTAAGTGGTGTAAAAAAGTGGCAGATCCCACGTGCAGTGGGAATCAAGGAAATGCGAAGCACGCATCAGGAACGTAAAATGGATCTGCATTGTTGTCTCGCTACACCGATTTTGGTACACATGAAGTTAATCGAACGGCCGCAAGAGCACCATGACTGTGGCATGTAAACCATGCCGCTCATGACACGCATTTTATGATTGTAATGTTATGACCTGTCATTTACGGTGGTCATGCAGTCGTGATTTGCCATAGCAATTTTGGTATACATCCCACTAACCAAAAGCCTGGCATGTAAATCATGCCGCTCATGGCATATATGTCATGTTTGTAATGTTAAGACGTGTCATTTACGCTCCTCATGCGGTCGTGTTGTGTCATAGCAATTTGAGCATACATCTCATTAACGAAAAGGTCAGGAGAGCACCAAGACCGTGACACGTAAATCATGCTGCTCATGACATGCATGCCATGATTTTAATGTTATGAGCCGTCATTTATGTTCGTCATGCAGTCATGTTGTGGCATACCAATTTTCGTGTACATCCTATTAACGAAATGGCCAGGATAGCAGGAATTCGTAGGCAGCTATAGATAGACACACACGCTCAAAGTCGCCGAAGTGCGCTAAGCAATGTTTCGTATTTAATAATAGAACATTGCGTAATAGTGCATGCCACCGCCTCTCACCGAATTTCTGCATGGTCGTAAGTGAAGTCGAATAAAATTCTTGGCCTCTTCGTGGGCGTGTTTTTCTGCTTCGGTGCACCGCAATTCCTGCGCGCGTCCTGATAAAAAAAAATTATGTAAATCTCCTGCCATTTGTGTACGTAATACTAAAAAAAGAAAAGAAATTAGTCATTACTATATTTTGCTAACATAACCTCCCATTATAATCGCTGGTTCTCAAGTTGGACACTTGGGGGTTTTCTGCTCGTCTTCCTGCTTTTCAGGAACCTCATCATTAGTTAATGACTAATATAATTATATAGTACCGTTTCACTACGCCATGCAATCGTCTATCTACGTATACATATTTTTATGTGTTTTTTAACAATCAATTATCATCTATTCTTCAATACTTCCAGCTTTCCGACCCATTTTCCTGGTTTATCATGTTCATTACCATCAGCTATTTAGCGACTACCATGAACCATATATTGCTATTTATATTGTTCTTCTAATTACCAATCGACTGGGATATAATCCGCGGGATTTGCAAAGATTCTTATTGAGGTGCCTATATTTCGCGAATATTTTTGAGTGGTTTCTTGCAGATTCCTTGCTCCCTTCAACGTCACCTCAAAACACTCATAAGACTTTAGATTCAATAGAGGCTGAAGTTTCACCTTTCATGTGAAACCGCGTGGGTCCTAATGCGACGGGACGTGCTGCTGTTTCGAGCATGCGTAGATGACATCTCTAACTATATCTGGCTATTTTAATTTGTGTATTATATCTAAGTAATTCGTGTGGTGTATCAAGAAACTATCATGCAATGCCACGGCCGCTCAATATTGAGCGGCCGTGGCAATGCCCACAGTGCGGCGTTCGCACGCGCGCTTCTTCTCTTGGGCACGTGTCTCAGCCCACTGACAAAAATAGGGGGATGAGGGTGGCAATGTGGGCTTGTTGGTAGAGCATCTTGAGTTTGATGGTAGCGCACGTAGGACACGGACAAAAGGAAGACACACTTAGCGCTGTGGTGTGTCAAGTGTGTCTTCCTTTTGTCCGTGTCCTGCGTGCGCTACCATCAAACTCAAAAATAGGGGGACCCTTAAGCTTAGCCTTTAAGAGTTGAACGCGATAGCGAAATGCGGCCCCCAGTGTGCACTTCAACCACTCAGTGCATACTTATTAATGTGTCACACACACGCGCGCGCGCGACGTATCTGTAGTAATGGTAGAGGTTTTCGATCTATTTTACAGCACTTTTATATCAACTTCATGAAAATTTTGCACCGTGATGTAGTCACATGCTCCTGTGTTATGAACTGCGCGTAGGCCTGACACTTTTATTCGTAAATGGTAACATTTTGTCGTTCTTCTTGCGTTAACTACCTGGCAGCTGTTCGATTTGTTCCTCTGGAGACCTCTTCCAGCCAACCGCAACAAGCATCGCCTTATGGTCGGTGAAATGGCAACTGCAGTACTTCACTTCTTTAATGGTGTCGTGAGAATGAAATGCTAAATAATTGGATGCAGAGCATCCGACGAGACCGCATATAGGCTCTGCTGTAGTCACATGGCCTCCGAGATGGCGAGCGCGCCCGCCGTCTTGGAGGCCATAGTAGTCGAGACATTGCTTGACATGTTTTCCGCTAGATGACATAGTTGTCCATTTTTGGTGCTGTTATTTTTCGCTCACGCGACGCCGTCACCGACGGCGGTATTTCTGCGGAACGAGCTCTCTAACGCTTTCGCGTTAATACTGCAGCTGGCGGGCGCACATGTTCAAGCAGAAGAAAAAAGAAGGAAGAGAAAAATGTGCGTTGATTTGTCCGGAGCACAGCGTCTCGCAAGGTTCCCCTTCTCCATATCATTACATGTGGTTTGGCCAATCCCCCTCGAGGGTATGTGCCAATTATAGAGGCCACAACAATAACCATCTGCATGTCCTCAGCTACGCACCACGATAGCATGCATCCTGTCATGGCGCGATGCTGTGCACAGACGGAGTGTATAGCATATTTCACTAGTTTCGTGCCGTAGAGACAAGACCACGAAGCCATCCAGCGCAGAATTCTTCCCAAGCTAGAGGAAATGCCATTGTTGAGATGATGATGATGATGATGATGATGATGATGATTGTGGTTCGTTTAGGAAAAGACGCTAATTTCTGCAGCCCATGTAGGGAGCACGGCTAAGCGTCTGTGGGGGTGGGGGAAAGGGAGTGAAAGAGATAGGAAGGAAAGAAAGCCGTAGTGGAGGGCTCCGGAAATTTAGACCGCGTGGGGTTCTTTAACGTGCACTGACAACGCACAGTACACGGGCCTCTGATACGGACGCGCACATGCGCTCCGCTACTGCCAACAGTGGCCCCGCTTCATCCTCCTCCTCCAACTTCCAAGGGTGCAGCTGCCACAGCCGCGCCCGCCATTGGCAGATGGCAAGCCGCGGAAGGACGCGTTTCAAGGGACTGCCTAGGATCCCACATCGCTCTCCCGTTTTTAGGGGCGAATCTCCTTAAAGCGGCACCCGTTCGTCCCTCGTCGTAGTCGTAGTCGTAGTGCGTAACCAGTCTCACGCTTTGACCTCCAAGGTGGTGCCGGTGGGAGATTGTTGAACAATAAAAAAAATTCGCAGCGTGCGCGTTAACTAAAAGCCGAATTCTTCTGTCTCTCATTCCCCATTAGCAGCCATTGGCATGTTCCAGTAGGAAACGTTAGTAGAAGTAGAAGTGTTAAAAGCCGACTTCTGCTGTCTCTCATTCCCAGTAGCAGCCATTGTTTACCTCCAAGGTAGTGCCTGGTGAGATTTCTCCTGTGCGTGATTTCTTAGAGGAACGCTACCAGCTCGCAAAGAAGGAGAACGCGCCCTCACCCGCGAGAGACAACGTTGGCGCAGGCAGCGTCTCCTAGCGAGTTTCTTGATTGAGAAATACCGACTGCTCGCGTTGGAGAAGCGTTCACCGGCAACCCATATATATATATATATATATATATATATATATATATATATATATATATGTAGGCACTGGATCTTGACTTGCAATGAAGTGCCGGTGGGAGATTTCACTTGAGCATAGTTGAACCATGAGGATTCGCAGCATGCGCGTTAACCAAATTAATCCGGAACTCGGTACGATCTACGATGAACCTCCCGAGCTTCGCCCACTCATCATCATTCACTCCGTGGATATGCTGTAATTTTTTTGGCTTGTAGAAAGCGCACCTTTCGCAGTGTACCAGCGTACAGTGGTCGCTTCAGAAAACGAGTAGAAATTATTAAAACAGGATTTTTTCATCTACGAAGTCGCTCCTTTCTTACGTGTGCAAACGCTGACAACAATGGTACTGGGCGCGATGCGTCGTTGTCTCCCTGGCAACCCTTTCGGGCGCGGGAGGCTTCTTCTCAACAGGAACAGTTTCCAAGGGCGACATTGCAGAGGTGCCCCGCCACGGTGGTCTAGTGGCTAAGGTACTCGGCTGCAGATCCGAGGGTCGCGGGATCGAATCCCGGCCGCGGCGGCTGCATTTCGATGGAGGCGAAATGTTGAGGCCCGTGTGCTGTGCGATGTCAGTGCACGTTAAAGAACCCCAGGTGGTCGAAATTTCCGGAGCCCTCCACTACGGCGTCTCTCATAATCAGAACTGGTTTTGGGACGTTAAACCCCACAAATCAATCAAATCAAAGACATTGCAGAGGTGACGAGCAGGAGAGGCGAGAGAATTTCGGCGAGCGGGGGTGCGCCTCGGATATGCAGCGCCGCATTCATGACAAGCGCAGTACTATGCGCCTGTACAGGCATACAAATTCGAAGGCAGCGCCAGCTGCGCCATCCGGAAAGCGGCGAAAAGAAGAACAAATTGCTCTTGCGCGCTGTAAAAACGTCTCATAGGGTGAAGTGCGCTTGTAAGACATGCATAATTGTTTTTCGGCAGTGTATGTATGTCTGCGTGGGTTGGTTCTCGTGCACTTGGAAATCGACAACTACGTTGTTGGCCATGTAGATAGCAGCGTTTTTGCACCACTTTCGGAGGAAAATTAAAAACGTGATTCCTCTTTTGTGGGGTGAAAGCGTGCTCGTTTCCGTGAATGTGACGCAATATCTGCCATTTTTTACCACAATATTAAAAAAGTTTTCGAGCGGTAGGCAGTCCCTTTAACATGTGTTCGCCCTCCGGATTGGCTGAAGTGGCCTGTAGCTTTCGCAGCACTGCGCGACGGAACTTCTGAAACAGACCATAGCATAGTGGTACGGCGTCAAGCCGAGGCCTTACGTGTCGCGTCTGCGACAGTCTGGTTTGACCCGAACGCCTTCACGCTGAGCTCGATGCCAAACATTCAACAGCGTTCGCTGGGCCTCGCAGCTATATGCGAGGTGTCTTTCAAAGCCTTGGACCACGCCGAAATGCGGGTGTGCCGGAAACAAACCCGGACCAGCCAAGTTCCCATCACCTTCGCTGCCCAGCGCCACTAGTGCAAGCTTCACTAATTTTTTTCATCACCGTGTGACCTTTCAGTCCGTTAGCCGGCTTTTCTATCGTATTTTCCTTTGCTTGTGCGTGCGCGAATGTCTAATAGTTCTTTGTGATGAATTCTTCCCAGTTAAAGCTTCATTTTCAGTTTTTATAAGAAACAAACTTTCTTCTCAAGACGCGGAATTGTGAAGAAGCGGCAAATTATCCCTCGGACACTTACCAGTGCACGCCTAAATAGTTGCTTTCCTTCAAAAAAAAAAAAAAAAATATCAGTAACGTTTGCAACGCAAGCAATTACGCCAGGCGGCCGAGCGTAAAGCGCTTACTATTCTTATTTATTTATTTTTTTGGAAGGATCTCGGCCGTTTTGCCCATTGTGCACTCGGGCAAATGGCGCGCAGCACACGAGGTGGCGCTGGTTAATTTTGCGGGTGTAATTACCTCCCGGATAAAGCCTGGCTCAGGGCGCATCCGCTACTCCTCTATGCAGCTTAATGCAGGGTGTGTGTATCCGCATCACTGCCAGCGCTGGTTCTCCGCTGTTGTACTGTGATCCATGCACTATGGAAGAAAAAAAATTGTGAATCTCAGTAAGGGCCAGCACATTTAGGGGAAACTAACAATTTTCATAATGACACATTTTCAGTAGAACTTGCTGTTCGGCTGGTTGATGAGACACGACCTCATACATTTAAGGACGAGGCTTATAATAGGACGTCAACGCACCCTACAGGACTACGCATTTCCTAGCGAACTTCGGCGACTTTGAGCGTATCTATCTATCTATCTATCTATCTATCTATCTATCTATCTATCTATCTATCTATCTATCTATCTATCTGTCTGTCTGTCTGTCTGTCTGTCTGTCTGTCTGTCTGTCTGTCTGTCTGTCTGTCTATCCAGCCGCCTACGACAATTGTGCTCTCTTGGCCGTCTCTTTAATGGAATGTATGCTAAAATTGGTATGGCACAACATGCCTTCATGAAGATCATAAATGACACGTCATAATACCAAAATCATGACATGCATGTCATGAGTGGTATGATTTACGTGCCATGGTCTTGGTGCTCTTGCGGCCGTTTCGTTGGTATGGCGAGACAAGAACGTATGACGACCATGCGTGACACGTTCTAAGAACATGAAAATCGTGACATGCATATCATGAGCGGCATGATGTACATGCCACGCGTTTTGTTAATAGGATGTATACCAAAATTGCTATGGCACAACACGACTGCATAACGAACGTAAACGGATAGGTCATAACATTAGAACCGTGACATTCGTGTCATGAGCGGCATGGTTTACATGCCATAGTCATGGTGCTCTTGCGGCCGTTTCGTTAACTTCATATGTACCGCACTCGGTATAGCGAGACAACAGTGCATATCTATTTTACGTTCCTGATGCGTGCTTCGCATTTCCTTGATTCTCACTGGACGTGGGATCTGCCATTTTTTTTTCTAAAAATCAGATGTCTGTGCTTCAGAATAACGTTAGTTCTAAAGTTACGTCGTACCTTGAGGTACCATTCAGTCGCTGCGGTGCTGCCGACGTTCCTGGTTAATCTAAGTTAAGAATACTCTGAGTGTGTACGCTCGCTTTGCGCTGAAACCTTTAACCTACTTGTAACAGTTGGCTGAATGTCAAACAATTTTTCATAGGCAATTTCATTGTCGACTTCTCAGCATACGACACTGATTCCCATGGTCCGTGGGATCTGCAATAGTTCTTTCGTCTGAAAGAGCACTACAAGACATCCCTTGGTTTCTATAGTCACTGACGTAGACCGAGCGTCCACAGTAATGTTAAGGACATTTGCCTTTTTCAGTGGACTCTTCGACAACCTAATCGGGGCAGACAAAGCTTTCGTATGTATGCGTATTCTTGAAATATTTCATATCAATACAAAACCAAACACCTTTCCGTTGCATCGTTTTTTTATGCCCTATCTTTTGTATTCATATCTTGCTTCCATCCCTTATGTTCCATACCATGAATACACGGTAGGTATACCGTGCATTTGTTACCAGCATAAGCTTTCAATACTTTAATTGCGGTTCCCGTAATAATATCGGCAAGTGATTCGCAAGACACGCACTTGCGTAATGTCGCTCTCCCGACTGTGCTTCCTCTGAGCGATTGCGTAAGTTAACTGCCACGGCTCGGCAGAGTTCCGGTACGCGATCTGTCGTTCGTTTTTATATGACGCATTAGGAAGTGTCAAGCCTATAGGAGGGGCCCTGGGAGGCAAAGCATCGCGTTTGTTTCTATATCTGCTTCCACGAGAAGGGCGCTGGTTCCTCGCTTCCTCTTCTGTGGCCTGCTTCTGTTCCGTTATCGTGACAGCGGTGACACAACACACTGTAGCAGCGGTTGTTCAACCGTAGAGCGAGTGGCTATGGCAGGTTCGCTGAGCGAAAATATACCGTTGCGCTGTGCTGTGTCTCGCGGAACCATTTTCCTTTATTGCCAAACCAAGCGTGCAGGCTTACCCGCCCCAAGAGGCCTTGTTAGGAAAGGGTTGCAGCATCGACGTCTTGGATCGCGTAGGCGGAGTCTAAAATTAGAAAACGCCGGATACTTGACAGACACAGAGAAGGGAGAAACGGCCCGTGAGGAGAGTGCTCTGTGAGACGGTTTTCCGAGAAGTGGTCCTTTATTGAGACTCCGTGGGAAGAACCTGGGTGGAGTTAAATTTCGTGACCTTTAGAAAAGCTCGATACACACTGTGAACCCTAACTGCCAGTAATCATTGATGCGTGTCTCAACAGCGCAGGCACGTGTTGCGAATTCAAAGAGGAAGTGATCACCTTGCTTTTGTTCTGCCGAGTTACACAGACACACACACGCGCACGCACACACACACACACACACACAAACACACACACACACAAAATGTGACTATTTGTATACAACCGCCACGTATGCCTTGTAGCGGGCCATTGGCCCCTGTGAAGCTGTATTTCAAACAGCTTTTCGCCGGTGGTATCTGCCAGATTTGTATTTCTGGAAATAAATAAATATTGGATTGGCGGTGAAAATCAGAAAAAGAATATTTGTGTCCGTATGCGAAAAGACACCCTTACATGCGCAGGGTTGACTTCTCACAATACTTGTGAACGAATCTCACGAGTCTCACCGTGATTGTTAACAGTTATTGTGAACGTAAGTTCCTGCATTAGAATTGAAAATTGAGCATGTCGGTATCGGTTCACCTTTACTCTGCTTCTGAATTCCTCCCCCTTGTCCCGTGAGCGCTGTACCAGCCAAACAGGGCACGTCCCTGTACGGAAACCATAATTCCTTCTCTACTAAGTCATGCCCATTTTGACCGGTGATGTCCTTTTTTTTTTTTTTCGCCTATGTTATTCCCGGGAGTAAACGGGGTGCCGTCAAACTCCTCTGCCTCATAAAAGGAGTAAGCTGGCCAACAAAAGCGTTGTTTCGATGTGTATGCCCTTGGAAATGAATGTTATCCGTCCCTGCAGATATGCTTGCTTGCATCGCGCGTCGCCTTTTCACTGTGTATAGACTGGAATAGACGTTGACATCACGGCACTAGCTGTTCCTTTCAGCAGCAGACGAAGTAACATCAATCCTGCTTCTTTTGCTGAGTTCGCCTATGCACAACCGATACAAGGTCTTTGCATCTATATACACGACAAAAATTATACTGAACATTAACCAAACACATAGTTAGTTCGCTGAAGCGTCATGGACTCAAAAATCAAAGGCAATACTGACTCTCGTGTTTATGCGCTCGCATCGTTCCCAACAAAACAAGCTAACGGTTCCACGACGACATTCACTTCCGTGATTGACGTCGGTAACGTACACAACTCGACTCGCCCTGATCGTAGCGTAGTTAATGGGCAGAGGAAAAACCACAACGGAACTGAGTCAGGGCCGTTTGTTGGAGCACTCTTACGTTAGCCGGAAGGAAACAGTAGACATCAATCCCTATATGACTTGTTCCATCTTCTGTGCAGCATGGGCTATGGTGCGAGAACGGGGCTTGGAGTCACGCAAACGGGTGCGGTGGTCAGGAAAGATCCCCTTAGGCTTTTCCAGAAAATAGCGCAACCTTTATGAATGAATTTTCCATCTATCCATATTTGCTCTGTGTCCAATGTTGTACTGCCACAATTCTGCATTCGTATGACACAAAGAAGAGTCACCGTGACAACTGCGTAGCAGTACACCAAACGATTCCTCACTCTCCTGCGGGATAAGTTAATATGTGCTTCACATCCACACGCATTGCACGGAACTAGCGGATCCGGTTAGATGACACCAGAACCATTTGGGCAGGGCAGTTTGCATTGTTAGATGCGCTTTCTGTCAGTAGGCAATGTCTGGTAACAAGAAGCCGTACGCTCAGTCACGGAAGTGCAGCGACAGGGTCTTGTAACGTATATCGCATTGTGTCCCATAGAAGGAAAAACAACAACAACAAAAGTCTGATGGCAATAAGCGATATTGGCCATTCCGTTTTGTTCTTGGTTCTTGGGATCTGTCGTGGTCTGATTAGCAAACATGTACAGCCTCGGGCCACTTTTCTGGCTGCTATGAAACACTGCGACGCGGCATTTGGCACAGGCGCTGCATATATTTGTCATGCGGCTATGACGTATGGCAGGGCGCAGCGCAAGCTTCAGGTTACTTAATAACGTTCATTATTTTGCCGCTATCACGTGCCTCACTGCGCAGCGATGGAGAACAATCGTCACGGAAAAGGTGTGTGCGATTACGGATCTAATGGCTGAACATGCAAAAAGTAAAAAGAAAGTGGGCACAAGCCAACTGCTTCGAAAGAATATATGTAATCTGAGGCGAACACGCGATTTTAGCTGAGTGCGACTAATCAGGACACGCATAACTACATGAAAGTACTGAGCCACAGGAGCACGCAAAGCGCGAAAAGCATGACATCAACACCGGCGCTCTTCAATATCCTTGGCTCCGGCCAAATGATGGGATATGATATACCATTGTAAGCTGTTTTAGGCTATATTCCCAGAGAGTGGTTGAGACAGAGTAGGGATTAGAAATACGCACTCTGTGCTTTAAATTAAGCAGTATACCACATGTAAAGCTTCGTATTGTCGCACTTTTGTTCAATAATCTATACAAATCAAGCAATGATGAAAAATCGCGTAGCGCTGCTTATTCAGCGGCGCTAATAAGTGGCCGACGAGATGGCACGTGTTCATGGTTGTGGAAACGGCCCACCACACAAAACGCAGACGCTGATCCGCTCGTCTTCGCGCCTTCTTCATTTTCAGTGTCTCGTTCTTTTTTGTGTAGTGCGCTGTTCTCTTAATCCTAGGCGCTGCTTACGGAGCTGCTGGTCCGAATGATCGGTATATATGTTTCGTCGCAATGCCAAATGCATGCGTGTAGTGAACCGTTTAACATAAATCGAAATAAAGTACCAACTCTTCTAGAATTCGCGTTAGAGATAACACCGTCAAACTCCATCGTGTGCGAGGATATCAAATAAACGTCGACACTTATGGACAAGCACTAGTAAGGCCACTCCCAGGCTAAAGAACCTAAATAAATTTCTTCTGTTTTGTTAGCGAAAGGGAAGGGGTCAAGGGCTCGTTCTTTATTTGTTAGAAACAACTTAATGAGCAAACAGACAATGAAGTCTAGGAAAGCATAGGAGAAGTTACTTGTGGTATTGTAATTGTGGAGAAAGTAGAAAGGAATTAAAGTGGACGAAAAGACAAACCTGCCTTCGGTGGGAACCGAACCCACGACCCTCGGATGTCGCGACCGATGCTCTACCAACTGAGCTACGAAGGCGGTCGTCCCTCCGTCCACTTTATTGTGTATTTATGTACGTATTATCCTGGGAGTGTTAGGCAGCGCCACTCGTGTTAGAGAATTTATTGACCTAGGTAAGCATTGGGCTCGTTTACTGTAGGTGTTTATTTTCTTTACCTATGCTGGAACCGAGTCTCGGGAATATGTGTGTTGGGCACAGTCTTTGTGCGGTTTCCATGCAAATGTGCCCTACTATAAGAACGGACCGTTCGATGTTTGCATGAACTTCGTAGTGGGCCATTTTGAGTGGCATCGCTGGGACATACTTTCTGAGCAGTTAGTTAAATGCGTTAAACCGCTCAAAATTTGCTCAGAAAGTACCTATATATAGAGGCGACATACTGTCTCACCATATTTACATTTTTCGCTATTTGATGAAAGACCAAAAGCAGGCCACTAAATGCCTTTTGTTGTGGCCCACGGCTAATAGACCCGTTTTAAAAATCTCAAGGGCGCTTCGCTGCACATCGCCTTTGCCCGAGTAATGGCGGTGTCTGCCCTGTGTAATTGTGCGTAGTGCTGTAGCTGCGCGTGCTAGGGCTCGTCTTTTGTGCAGTAATATCATGAGAGAACAGCCTACTTTTTTTTTTATGTAAACGTGCACGCAATCCGCGCTTATGCACGCCTTTTTCATAAATGCCATTAGTTGGGCAAAACTGCTTGGCAGGATCGCCAGCAAACCAGTTCTCAAAAGGGCTTATTACGCTTTTTTTTATTATTGAAGCGGTCAGTAAATGAGAGTGTATGAGGGCATAAGAATAATAAAATCTTGCAGGCCATTTGGTTCATGTCGATCGGGTACTGTACTGCGCTAGTATGAAGGAAAGAAGGAACGCATACCGGACAGAGCGCAGACTTCCCACTGCTTATTTCATGAAACTAACAAGCATACATGTAGGCCAACACATCGGCTGTGCCACCCAAGTGCGCAAAACTTTGACAGCAACGCTAATCTCAAGTGCCGACATGACCGAAGAAAACGATATGCATAACTAGTGCACCGAAAGGAAAGCCATCATAATAATGCTGTCGTGAAACAGTCTCCGTGTTCTAGTTAGAAAACACAATGATAATCAATTCGACAAGCCCTGACCAAGCGTATTTATCAGAAGCCGAAAGGTGGCGACACCAACAGAATCTAATGCTCCAAATTCTGCGAACTAGCGAAATGATCGTCATAACAGAAGTGTACATCACCAACAAAAGCGAATAATCTCTCGGGGTCTTGAAAAACACTAGGAATGTATAAGAATAAAAATTTCTTTACAACGCTGCCAAGATGAACTCAAGCCAAACAAGGAATAAGGGCAACGAAAGGAAAGAGTCATGAAACGGGGCATAAAACCACAGGTAATGAAAAAAAGAACAAGCGCTGAACCATTTTCTATGAAGCAAGGATTGGCTATCCTTAGATAAGGATGAACAAACAACAAAGAACACAAACACAGCAAGGTAAGCGTAGCCATCAAGAGATTCAAGGATTCAACTTCCTTGGATGGAAGTGAAATGGAAGGCGTGCTGACGCTTTTCTTATTGTACTGCCTCATGAACAAAGCTCTATGATAGGCCTTTGGGTCTTGTCTTTTGATTTGGCCAAGATACTGACTGTTTTGAATTGCGCTTCGCAACCGCAGCTTCTAAGCGAGAAAGAGAGTGTTTAAGAAAAGAGAAAGCGTATGACTAAACGAGACCTATATAGTTAACAGGAAAAGTTTGCGGAATCCGAAACTTTGGAAAAGCGTACATTACCGCTTAGCCTCGCAACGTAGCCTCGAAACAAAGATTAAGTGGGTCGGTGTTTTTGCGATGTACTGCCTGTAACATTTAATTGGAGGCTCTGTTCAGAGGCTAACTGGTAATATAAATTTTTCCGAAGTTTCGGATCCCACAAGCTATTTGTGTTAACTGTACGTACGGTTTGCAACCCTACACAGTCTAAGGAACCTTACGGGCTCCAAACATGTGCGATAACAAGTACAGTTTCATTCAAATGTTCATATTAACGCGCCGACAAGACACTGTGCATCACATGCGCAGGAAATACAGGGCCATTTACGAAAACATTAGTGAACTCATGGTGGTCGCTTGAAGAGTTATGTTGGATCCCAGAACGTGACGTAACGTTTATCAAGAGACAGAGAGAGAGAGAGAAATAAGGAAGGGAAGGCAGGGATGTTAACCAGTCATGAGTCCGGTTTGCTACCCTACACTGGGGGATGGGAAAAGGGGAATAAAAGGGGAAATCTAGTCATCTATACGGCGTCACGTGCCGAAACCAGCTATTATTATGGGGCACGAATTTTTGTGTAGGGCTCCGGAGTAATTTTGACCGCCCGAGGATCTATAACGCGAACGTATACCTAAGCACACGGGTGTCTGCATTTCGCCCCCATCGAAATACGACCGCTGCCAGTGCGGTTCGATCCCGCGACCTTTAGCTTCGCAAGCCATCACGTATACCACGGCGAGTTTATCACAGGAAATTGAGCCACCCTTCGAAGCACAAAGCCAACAGGTAATCCATGCGATGAGCGCCGGACACGTCATAAGGTCGTTGCTCCCAGGTTAAATCCCCGGACCAGGACGAAGTTTTCGGCAGCTAAGGAGACTTCTCTTGGCTGTGAAATCCGTGTGTATTCCCTTGTAGTCTTGAATGACGAACAGCGGCTTCTCCATTTTCGGCGTCACATGGCAGTGGTTTCGAGTATCTCAATGGGCCTAAAGTTTACTGCAGCGTGTAGAGAGAGCTTGACCTCAGTATAACGAATACAGATATAACTAATTACTGGTTATAAAGAATTAAACGAAAAGTATTCGCGCCCCTGAAACAGTGTTGAATGTATACATGCGCAACGACATACGGGATATCACGAAGGTATTTCTGTATCACAATCAATTTGTTGGAATGGGGTTCGAACGTACCGGTTTTAGAACGCATTTTTCGTCAATAGTCTGTTGATCCAAAGGTCGCGGGATCGAATCCCAGCCGCGGCGGCTGCATTTCGGTGGAGGTGAAATGTTGAGGCCCGCATAGCGTGCGATGTCAATCAGCCTTGAAAAACCCCAGGTGGCCCAAAATCCCGGAGCCCTACACCACGGCGCCTGCCACAATAACATCGTGGTTTCGGGATGTTAAGTGCTAGGAATCAATCACATCAATAGTGTAACCACAAATAACTTACCATAACGAACGATTTGTGAGAGCGTACCGACGCATAAGGTTATAGATTACGAGACGTGGGTGCATCCTGAGTCTGGCCTTGCGCTACCAGATTCATACTTATGGCCAAAGTTATTCGAATGACCCATTAAAGATACGCTATCACACAGTGCGAGCGTGCACTAAGGTGCACTAACATTTAAGGCGTGCGCTAAGGTGCACAAACATTTAACGCGCTTTTCGAAATGTGATTTTGTCGGCTTGCTAATAAATATCCGAACAGCACCAACCAGCGACTATGCAGCATGACGACGGCCTGTAGGTAATCATCCTGCGGCTTATATGGAGTAAATACTAAGTTCTGCGCTTTTATTTCGCCTGGTGTAAAATCCCGATGTTTGCACACGCTTCTGGTGGCGGTGTTTTTACCCATGACATATCTGCATCAACGATCACATAGCTCAAGATAAATGTGCCAGCATGTTGAGCACTTGGTGGGAAAATTTGCCGATGCTAAAGCCATCAAAAGCAACATCCTAGTGCGTCATGTAATCAGATATATTCTTTGCGATTTTCAGCTCGCTGTTTATAGCAGTCCATTATTCTAAATATTGGGCACTGTTTCTTTCGTGCAGTTAACTTTTCACACTCTTAGAAGCGCTCTTGTAAAGCAATACGAGTGCACAGTGTGAAACATTTGACCCCGAAAAATGTATCATATTTGAGGTGTAGCTTTATGTAAGAGAGTGCAGTAATTCCACGATTTAAAAAATGTTATGAACTCATGATATCCATAGCAAGATGCCTTAGCTAACTTCACCTCCTTTGCTCACCTCTCTCCCCCCTACCTGTGTGGATGGCTGGCATGCGCTCCGCGTACGGGTTTGCACCTATCTGCCACGCCTAGCACGTCACCCAGGGCGGTTCCTCTTTCTTTGTAGTTCTCCACCCCATTCTCTTCGTTTTTCCTAGTGCAATAAAGATTATTATTATTAGTATTATTATTTTACATTTGCACAAACCGCAAGCGCTGCATGGGTGTTCTGTGTAGAGGTGCCGAGGCTTTGTACGTGGTTTCTGTTATAATGCGCGAAGCAACACTTCTACGTTTAGGGAGATATTACAACGATGTCTTTTCAGTGATGTGGCATTGGACACAAAAAGTAAAAAAAATCAATAAAACAATGTTGAAATGACGATGGATACACGAGTTCAGAAGAAATAGCATCTGATGTCTATAGGAGTGCGCTACAGTGATAGGTTTGCCACATATGGAAGCACTGCGAGTCTGGTGAGTAAGCAGAACAAGGAGTCACGCTGCTGACGTTGTTGTCACAATGTAGCAAGCGGCGCACTGTGCGTGCATTTAGAAAAGGGCCATAAAAGAAGAAAAGGGCAAGAGCATGTCAGGTTTATTATATGCGCAGAAATAATATAAGTAACCTCAGGAATTTAACGGAACTGAGGAGCAAAGCAGCGGCCTATCCGCCGAGACATGGCGAGGAATGGATTGCTCCGACACCTCGACTTAACCTTGGCAAAGAACGCGCCTTTATTGTACTGTTCCGTCTCTCTTTAATAATTAAGCTCGCACTAATTTGGATTTGTTCGCATGTTGTCGTGAAGTATACTTGAGACTAAATATTCAAATGACATGATTTAAGTTTACTCACGCGTGCATATTGTTGATTCGTGCATTCTTTGCTGATTCTTGTGTATTTATGTGTTTTCAAGTGTATAACTTCCACTAGTGCTACCTTCCTGCTGAACTTTAGGTATGTAGGCTCGTCAAGCTGCCCTTGAATAGCTTTTACCTGGTTTTGGGACGTTAAACCCCACATAGCAACAACCCTACATAACAGCAAGATGGAGGGGCTGTACTGTAAGATGGGAAAATAAAATTGAACGGAATTGAAAAACGCTCAGTTATTTGTTTGACGCTCAGTTTAAGACAATGTTGCTTCTAAAGCAGCTGTGAGCTAACAATAACCCATCCTATAGCAGCAATCAAGCAAATACTAGCTTGTATTTGCGAAGTGGTAATCAGGCACCATTAATGCTAGAACAGGCACAGTTATATTATACCTAACCAGTCACCGTTTATCCAACATTAACCCGTGTCTTACAGTACTGGTAGTGTCCGAGTAAATACGGGAAACCACGACATTACTGGTCGCTGTGCACCGTTCACTGATCGCAAAGGGTTTCGCTAAAATATGCCGCCGCACATAAAAATGATACGCGAAAGGCTTGTCCTAATTTAATATCGTGAAACCCAACCGTCTCCGAGAGCGGAAGACTTCCTACATATATCGCCGCGAGCTGTCTGCCTGAAGACCGTCTAGCATGCAGTGCATGCCACATTAAACTTTTGTTTTTTCGCCCATTTCCGGTTTCGCTTTTTCACGCGATCCGTCTGGGGTTTTATTGCCCTGTTTTGTTTTTGGTAACTTCCGATGCAGGCGGCATGCATTCGGGAGCGCTTTTTGCCAAAGCACCGAGTCGGGCGGACAGATGCCAACCCTTTTTCGCCGCATTGTTGGCACATCGTCGACACTCTCGGCAGTCGCATCGTTTTGCCCGTGCCGGCGTCGTGTTTCCGACTCGGCACTTCCGGTCTCCGCTATAGTCGTTACGGCAAGCGGATCTTCTTTCGTGCCTGCCGCGAAACATTGTTCACTGTCAGTGCGACCGAAGCAGCGAAGAAGTCATCTGCACTGTCGTACTCGCTCATGTTGCCGGCGATTCGAGACAGATGAGCCAGAGCAGTTCGGACTTGCTTGTTCGCCGTAGTTGTGGACCTCTTACTCGTTTCGTAACGGTTTCTGATTAATGACGTGGTAAGCAACTTGCGACGAGATTTTATTTGCTGGGCTCTCTGTGTGCGGCAGCCATATTGCTTTCCGACAGCTCATTTGATTATGACGCATACGCTTCGCAATTAATGGGGGGGAGGGGGGGCGCAGAAAAGTAGCTCAGAAATATTTCCGTATTAGAGTTTGACAGCATCGAGGTAATCATGAATAATATTATGTGATTGGAATGGTTGCCGCCAGCGCAATGTCTGGGGTTTTGAGACATAGAGTGTAATTTTAAGGCATAGAGGGGTTAATTAAGACATAGAGCGTAAGAAATTCAAATCGTTGAAATATATACAAAACCAGTTATGCAAAATAGAAGTGTCTGCTCGCGCACACCTTTGCTACTCCGAACACAACAATGATTGTGTTCAAACACCAGACGAACATATACCTCAGCGGTACGCGTTGTTGTTCTGGTACTCACCAGGACAGATTATAGAGAAAACTTTCCATCCCACGCCTTGTGCGTGACGTTTTCTGTTGGAACTCATTGCGATTATGTGCGCAAAGCGTATAGCGGTGTAATAATATTCTTGAGTGAACCCTCCAAGTGCGTCATTGCGGAGCAGTCTGTATACATTAGAACGATTCAAGGAAAGAACAATGCTCATCAGCGTGCTGCTTTGTATCTGTGGCAACACGCGTGTTTCCGGTGCACAACATTTTGATTCCACCAGTGAAAGAAGCGGGAAACTGGGGTTCTTCGTGTGACACTTTAGTAAGAGATTTGCAAAGCAGTGGTTCCTCTATAAGCTTTCTTTTTTCTTTTTTTTTCGCTCCACCACAGTTGCTGCGGCACTAGGCTGCAGATTCGAGGGTCCCGGATCGAATTCCGGTCACGGCGGCTGCATTTTGATAGAGGCGAAAATGTTGATGCCCGTGTACCGTGCGATGTCAGTGCGCGTCAAAGAACCCGAGGTTCTGAAAAATTTGCAGAGTCCTCCACTGCGGCGTCTCTCATAATCATAGCTGGTTTTAGGACGTTAACACACACAAATCAATCAATCATCAATGTATTTTTCCGTTTAAAGGGGTCCTGAACCACCGCTCGGGCTTGGTTTTGAAAACGGCTGGGTGTGTATTGAATGCCTGTCAGAAATACACATCCGAAAGAATTTTTCAAAACGGTTTGTTAGGAGCGAAGATATTGCGACCGGAAAACTTCCCTTTCCAGTCCTGTTTCAACTCTGCGGAATAGAGGGTACAGAGCTCATTAGGGCGGCGTCGAAGGAGGTGCCCCGCCCACCGCTTTACGTCACCAGACTTCAGCGACGTGTCAGTGGCTGACGAAAAGCGCGCGACTACCGGGGGCTGTTTAGGGGCTGTTTCTTCGCAGCGCGCTTGTGGCCGCCTGCTCGCTTCGCGCCTGGGCTCGGTCGCGTGCCCTCGCGATCACCGCATTCTTTATTTTTCGATCCTCCAAAGCTTTGTTTTCGTTCATCACATACATTTAGGCTCGCAGGTGTGAGCGTTTACTTTGTCAGTGCGCTGCGTGTCGTCGATATTGCGCATAACGCGGCGTCAGGACAAACAGCGCAACTACCAACGCTGCTCCACCTTGTCCTGCATAACCCCAAGTTAGTTAATTGTTGATCAGTGATTGTAGACGGGATAATCATGCCGCCGGGCTCGAACGTGACTAATATGACTCGAAAGGAAGACCTTCACCACTCGGACCCTTGCCGAAGGGTTAATGCGGAATAAGGTGCGTCGGCATGCGGTAAGATGGATGGATTGATTTAATGTGTGAATACACTAGTTCAATTTTAACAGTGAAGCTGTTTAAGCTATTGGTGAAACTGGGAAATCTGCCGAAAACTCCGCTAAGCTATGTGATGCTAGCATAACACTACCACGCTGTAGTAAAGACAAAGCTCCCTAGAACTGGTTAGGTAAGGCTAAGTCTAATTCAAAGGAGCCTAATTAGGAATAATTAATTGAAGCCTAGTTCACACAGGACTAATCCAACTAAGCCAAACCAAGCCAAACTGAACTAATTCAACCTGAATTGAGCTATGACAAGTAAGTCACACCTAATTAAGCGGATACTAATGATTTATAATTAAGTCACGATACTAATAAACCACGTCTAATTAAGGTAAATCTAATTATGCGATGCCTAATTTAGCTGATATGAACAAATGTCGTGTAAGCAAGCTTCTAATTAGACATTGTCTAATTAATTAGTACTAATTAAACCACGCATACCTAGGTTATTACTAGTTTAGTCAAACCTAAGCTAGCACTTATTAATCAAAGGTAAATTATGCTAAGACTTCAAGGTAAAGCCTCATTAAGTTCACTAAACATTTCAGGACTAATTAGGCTAACACTGATTAAATCAGACCTATTTCAGGTAGTATTCATCAAGCGATATCTAATTAAGATAATATGTCAAAGAACAGCGTAACTAGGCCTGTATTAATTAGGCCATGTATAATTAAGATATGACTAATTACCGCAAGCATAATTATATCATGAGTAATGAATACCAGCGTATTAAACAATGTATCATTAAGTATAAGTTAATTAGACCGAGTCTAATTAGTGTAACACTAATTAGGTCCTGACTAATTAAGTTAAGACTAAGCCAAGTCTCAATAAGCTCAGATTATTAAGTTACGCCAAATTAAGCCAAACATTACAGATGTAATGATTTCATTCGAAACTAATTTACCTTAGTCAACCCTAATCTGCTGTAATCCTTAATTCACCCTAACCTAAGTCTAGCATAATCCGCTCTATAATATGCCATAGTCCACCTTAATGCACCTCCGTCTGTCTTAATCCACCCTAATGCGCCTTAATGAGCTCTAATCCACTCAAGTACACCGTAATCAGACCTCGTCCTTTAATCTACCTTGTAGAAGAAATATTTTGGGTTCGGCTCCAGCCATGTTATTGAGTACGAGTACTAGAAGGTGGCGCATTGGAGTACCATAGGGAATAAACCCATCTACAATCACTGATGAATTAAAGTTTGGGACTAATTTGTGATGTATTACGGGCTGCAGGCATGCATTTGTTGGCTACTTGGAAAACTATATGTATGTGACTTTTGCACCGCACCGTTCGCGTCCACGCCGAGGTAGTTTACGGACGCCTTCCAATGGCATCTATGAGGCTTGCGCATTAACAAATATATTTTTACACATTTCCAGCAACTATTTTGCCTATAGGGGTGCTCACAACGCATGGAAAAGCGAGCGCACGGCACGCACGCGCTTACGGTTTTAAAAAAGGCGCGCTGCGAAGGGCCCGCACACAGCCGAGGCGGGCGTGTCTGCCATCGGCCAATAGCAGCGACGCTCCTTGTAAATGCTCTATGACGAAATAGAGCATATTCAAAGAGCGTGAGGAGAAGCCGCTTTTTGAGTTGAGGGCTCCTGAAGAAGTGGAAGCTTTGTGCTCCGCTTGCGAACGCTACGCTTCGCGGATGACTACAGCATTTGGCTGAGATGTTCGTTACAGCGTAGGCAAGCCGTAGAATATGTTTTTTCACCAAGCCCGGAGGGTGGTTCAGGACCCTTTTAAATAATAATAGACTGAATATCGCCCTTTGCATGATTTTTGAGGATGAACTGCGTGAGGTGCGCTACACTGCCCTTGAAAACGTCTTGTAATGCCTGTTACACTTCTTGCCACATACTTTATTGCCTCCGATGACGGTAAGGAACCTAGAACACATACAACCCTTTGCGAAGACAGAAGACATGCGAAGCTCTGTAGCCGTCAACGGTGACGAATCAGTGGCAACACCCATTACAGCGGACATCCCCGATCAAAACGGCCGGAACACCCGCTCTTCCTCAATGGCTCCTGAGGAAATCCATTGCCGTAAAGCCGTCCGGCGGCCGCACCGCGTTGCTGCGCGCGTCGCAAGCCGCTGGTCGCGGCCAGGCCTCCAGGGAACCACAGACGATCGCACGCTGCACGCCCGACACCGAAGGGGATCTCGACAAACTCTCGCCGGAATCTCGAACACAGTCGGCGCCTAGCAGCTAGTTGAGAAAGCTTCCAAGCGTGGATTGCGCCGTCTGCTAGCCACTACGTCTTTACACGCGCGCGTAAGTGGCACGTACGTCCTCCAATATGTTTGTTCCCTGAACCGGTGCACTGTTGAATGCTTTCATGTATTCTGAATCAAGCATAAAAGTATTGGTTATAGTATTACTTGGCTCTGCGCCGCAGTCCTTGACTTTTTTCAAAAATCACTGAAAGCATATGTAGTGAGCGTGCTATGTCATCTCCGCACCTTCGGTTCGGCACAGCTATTTCAGTTTGGCTGCTGCTGTGCATTTCAAGTATACGGCAAAGTGCACTTAGCGTTCTTCTGAGTAAGTTAAGCGGGAAGCGCGTAAATACAGTGCCGAAGCGATATCGTCTCGCGATATGTGATGGTGAGCACGACGAAAAAAGCAGACTCTTTTCGCTTGAAGGACACATTTCTTTATGTACATTAAAGAATAAGCGCTTTCTCTTCATGGTCACGCAAGTAATCCTGCGAAGAAAGCCGTGCGTTTGAGTATTAAAACGTTACTTAGTAGAGGCGTGTGTCAAACGTCGTGATAGTACTCCAGCGGCGTATGCAGTCGCGTACCTTGACAAAATGATCCGGTGAACTGCCTTGCATTTCATGCAACATCACATGCAATGCATATTAACGCAGGTATTAGTGTAAGTGATACAGCTGAGTGCTCAAGCTGCTACGTCAGCTCAGTGCGCAGTAACAATCATTTTTTGTTGTAGCTAATAGTGAAAAATGAGCGAGAACACAATGCTAAACTTTTTCAGTCGCGTAACAGCGATGCCAACATTGTAGACAGAAAAGAACTTAAGTATGGTGAAAGAAAAATAGACGGAAACAACCGCCGAGGAAGTCAAACTGTGAGGATGGGTGATGTCAGTGCCCTATTGAATGACATATCACGCTTTATTCACGTGCAATAAAAACGTTTTGCGTGCTTCCTGCATAGACGTGAGATTCATCAAGGTCGCATGTATTACCGTTTGACTGCAATCAATGCTTTTATTTAGCTAACGACTGCCTCAAACCGCTCACAACAGAGCGTCGCTGTGTACATCTCAATGCGCGCCGGCGAACGCCTATCCACACTCAGGCGCGACTGTGCTGCCGCCTACGTCTCGATCCCGAGGCTAATAGTCCCGAGGAAACGTGGCATGCGCCGCGCTTACGTTTGGCTTCCTTTGCCCTAGCTTCGTCGGTGACATTGGCCCGACAGCGACGAGGGAACTCGCGCTTCTGGGCGCACTACGCACCTTGTGCTCCTGTTGCTCCTCTTTGGAAGGTACAACACGTGTCCGAGACCCATGGCGATTCCAAAGAGCAACTCAGCCCGCCGTCCTCTATCGACACCTCTTACGTCACTATTCAAAGGGTAAATGGGATTGGCGGACTAACTGTGTTGCAGAGACGCTATACGCTGTTTTACTAAGGAACGCTACGTCACTCACTGAGCGTGTACTAGCGCTGACGCACTCACGTGGCCTCCAGAGTGGGCTAAGTCAAGTAACGAAGAAACAAAATCTGACGTTCTGAGTAAGGCGCGGTGTAATGAACAGTTTCCTTTTCTTTCTTTCTTTTTTTTTTACGATCTTAAAACGCCGCTGACCCGGTGCTTCATACGATGCCACAAGGTGGCGCGACGCATCTGAAGTTCTTCCCCGCGGAGACAATCGCTTAGGACCTGGCATATAACGGCTTGGCTGTGGAAAATTACTTGTTGCTCTGAACCATGACCCCCTCTACATAGGTCGTGCCCTGAACTACGTTTCGCCCAAGAAATTTTCTTTCGTACCTCTATGTGAACTGTGTTTCGCTTCAATGAGCTTACAGAGAGGATTCGTCTCGGTCTGCCGGGCGTCGCCGAAGGTCCCGCTGTCAATGCTCTTCTCGTGACGACATTCTGACATTATTCGGTGACATGCAATGTACACTTTTCACTTGTCTCTCGAGGCTTCACTTTCTTGTGGGAACAATACGTCCGGCGTACAGCCTCTTGATCTTGTGTGCCGACTGCATGGGGCAAGCGTTGCGGTTCGAGGCACCAGACCACTTTTGCTTTTTCTCCTAGTATAGGAAACAGATTTTCTAGCGACAGGCAAATCTTATTAAAAGATCCAAAGAAGGAACTTCTCCCTCCTACACGTTCCACTGAGTTTGTTAAACATGTTCAGGCGCGGCAACACACAAGGAAAGGAGTATTAAACACGAAAGAAAAAAGATGAGACGCGTGTCGCGTCTAGCATTAATAAGTACATTAAATTAGACCACAAGCACAGTCTCATATTCTAAAGTTCTGTTTGTTCATAAGTATGACATTATTTCCCGTATCAAGAGAACTACTAATTTGCAATTTTGGCATTGACATTCGGTTCACAAACATTTGCAGTTCTACGCCACCTAGTTTACACTGACAAAACTCCACACTAGCGCCGCCACGGTGGTCTAGTGGCTATGGTACTCGGCTGCAGATCCGAGGGTCGCGGGATCGAATCCCGGCCAAGGCGGCTGCATTTCGATGAAGGCGAAATGTTGAGGCCCGTGTACTGTGCGATGTCACTGCACGTTAAAGAACCCCGGGGGATCAAAATTTCTGGAGCCCTCCACTACGGCGTCTCTCGCAACCACGGCTGGTTTTGGGACGTAAAACCTCAAAAATCAACCAAATTCCACACCAATCATGTAATAATCTCAACCCGCGCACCTATTTAACATTTTGGAGCCCCTCTCCCATGATTTAAGTTGCGGGGGAGGGGGTAAGAAAAGAATAGAGGGGAAATTCGTGGTCGCTAGATTTTGTAAGACTAGTGAGTGGGCGTTTTAGTGCAAGCTCACATACTCTACCGTGGGGCATATTCACTTTTGGCGCGGGTTAGCAGAAAGTAAAAATAAAAACGGTATAAACTCATTTTCCTTGCACGTAATACGGTTTTTTTGCTGGGTTTCCTTGCTACGTTTTACGTTGACACGATGTCACATAACGATATGACATAAGCTTAAAACACCTTAACTTAGGCCAGCAGCGCAAGGCGCGCCAAAGCTGCGACAGAAATGTGCGAACGGTGATTAATCTTTTCTTTTTTCTTCCAAATTCGTTACTTCCTACAAAACAACACAACAGGAGGAGGAGGGGGAGAAAGGAATAGGAAAGGCAGGAAGGTTAACATGGGCTGAGCCCGGTAGGCTACCCAGCACTGGGGAAGGGGGGAAGGGGAGGAAAAGTTCTGGAAGATAGAGAGAGAGAGAGCAAAAAAAAACCAATAAAAACACAACAGGATTTTTGCTTGTGGTATGGTGTATGTACTACACAAAGGGGCCGTGTTTCCGCTCTTCAAACATTTGCGAAATAAGGATAGATAAGAAACGTCGCAGATTTCTCGTTTCGTACAACCGGCGGGGCAAGATGAGACGTCGCATGGGGAAACGCAGGACTCTTCGAAAATTAATTTGTTGCGCTCTTCCACACACAGCCTTCATGCAAAACATGGAATCTTAAAGCGGTACTGCAACACTTGTTGAACACGGCATCGGTCAGTCATGGAGGCTTCTGTCAACATGTGAGTGAAATATTCACTCACCGAGAAATTCGTAACTTGGTTTCAAACGCAGCCGGAAAAAGTACGCTCTTCTTGTTCCAACATATGACGTCACGTGTGTAGCCAACAAGATCGCTTGATTTTATCATGGCTGTTTAAGAGAGACACGTACATTATTATTTGTTTATTCAAAACGAACCATTAAAACGTAGCGGGGGATCTTTACGTAATTATTAAGCTATTCAGTGCTATTTCTGCTTGAAGCGAATTAGTCGGCGCCACGTGGGACATCAAATACTGAAAAGAAAACGGATGCTTTCCATATGTGTGTGCAAAAGAAGAGTTTGCAGAGATGTAAACAAAGGCAACTGAAACTAAAAGAGGAATGTTCAGAGAGTATGCAAGATGGTCATAGCTGGCTGCAGCGCGACTGGTCATCTTTTATGACCATCTTGGTGTCATCGGAACTGATATGTCGGAACTGACATGGCAGAGCACACTAGACTCAACATTCCGCTTCCATCGAAATGCAGCCACCGTGGCCGGCATTCCATCCCGCGACCTTCGGATCACCTGCCGAGTGCCCGGCCACTAGACCACCGTGGTTGTGTGTGTGTGTGTGTGTGTGTGTGTGTGTGTGTGTGTGTGTGTGTGTGTGTGTGTGTGTGTGTGTGTGTGTGTGTGTGTGTGTGTGTGTGTGTGTGTGCGTGCGGGTGTGTGTGTGCGCACGCTTTCTATGAAATTGATCCACTGTTTTCGCGACTGCGCATTGCGTCTTTGTTAAAAGTTCTGAAATTTTCAGTCTTCAGCTTCTTCAGTAAACGTCCGTGGCGAGCGCAGAACAACAACGTTCATTTTATAACATCGGTACACTGTTTTACAACGATGTCTTTCTCAGAGTCAGTTAATATGACTGTGAAAACTAAGAACACCATCATAGATATTCATGCGCAGCAAAAAACGGCGTAGGCAAGCTACTGTAAACAACTATTCCGCCCTCTCAAATAAAGTTTCTCGATGCCGTTCCGAGAACCCGTCAACGCATTTGCTTATGTCTTAAAAGCCGTCTAACGGCGTGGAGCGACCCTGGGCTAACGCTTGGTAGTTTATAAACTAGGACGCCGTTACCGGCATCAAAATAGTGAACTAGAGGTCGTAAAATAAGTTTCGTAGTAAAGTTGTTTGCTATTATGGCCACAGAACAGTCGCCGCTCCTCTTCCTGTTTTCGTAACAAATAGGAAAAAATTCAAGCGCAGAATGGATCGTTACCAGCAAGGAACACACACCAACGCACGCACGCACACATACACACGCGCGCGCGTGCGCACGCACACACAGTCCCTTTCCCCTTCCTCTACGGACGCTTAGCCGTACTCCTGACATGGTCGCATTTTCGGTCCGCCGCGGTGGTGTAGTGGTTAAGGTACTCGGCTGCCGCCCAAAAAACGTGGGTTCGATCCCGGCCGCGGCGGTCGCATTTTCGATGGAGGCGAAAATGCCAGAGGCCCGTGTACTGTGCGTTGTCAGTGCACGCTAAAGAACCCCAGGTGGTCAAACTTTCCGGAGCCCCCCAATACGGGTTTTCTCTCCTTTCTTTCTCTTTGACTCCCTTTCCCTCACCCCCACGAACACTTAGCCGTGCTCCCTACATGAGCTGCAGAAATCAGCGTCCTTTCCTAACCGAACCACAATAATCGACATCATCATCATCATTTTCTAACTGGACCACAATAATTACCAGCTCGCAAGGAACGAGAACGCGCCCTCGCCCGCGAGAGACAACGCTGGTGCAGGCAGCGTCTGCTATCGAGTTCCTTGACTGAAAACGACTGCTCGTGCGGTACAACCCTTCACCGGTCACCCCATATAAATAGGCAGTGGATCTTGACCTGCAATGCAGTGCCGGTGGGAGATTTCTCTTGTGCGTAGGTGAACCACAAGGATTCGCAGCGTGCGGGTTAACTAAATTATTTCGGAACTCGGCACCATCTACGACGTGGGATTGCAGATATCTCATAAACACCAGGAGCATAAATGACAACGCGTGTATAAATATACACACGCGTTGTCACTCATTTACATGCATGAGTGGGCAATGTCTCGGGTGATTTACGGTAACAGCGAACATTCCCCAGTGCTTCGCCCACTCGTCGTGGTTCACTTCGTGGAGAGGCGTGAATTTTTTATATACGGCCTCTGTGGCCGGGATGCAGTTCCGCGACCTCGAGATTCGCTAGCAACAACATAGACGCTAAGCTATTGCGGCGGGTGGAGTGTGGAAATGTGTGACGCATATGAGTGATAAGCGGATGACATCGCTAACATGGAATGCTTGTTGTTTATGTCCCGTGATCAATAATAGTGCAATCACTTCTGGCGTATAACGCCTTCCTCAGGTGGAAGTTTACGGATAGGCGCCGCAGGTTTTCCTACATACGATTAAATACAGCGCAAACATTCAGGACAGCCACACAGAAGAAGCTCGACACAGTGTGTCATGCCCATTCTCTGTGGTTGACCCGTATGTTTGCACTGACTGTCATCGTACGTAATGAAACAAGCACCAACTATGCTCAACGGAAGTTGCAATTAGGTGCCACATATTCTTAAACATTAACTTTTTTAGCTTGTGACAATGCAGTATCTGAAAAGTCATCCTAGCGGATGATTGTGGACCGGCGAATTTGGAATAATGGCGAACCGCAACTGTGTTCTGCAACCCTCATGGTCTATTGCACTGTAGACGGTGTGGTAGACCGCGTGTAGCAGGCAGCCTAATTGTCTTGATTTTATGACGGGACGCACAATCTAAGAGCTCGTGCAGCAATACATTTTAGGATATGATGAAAAGTTGAGTTGCCTGGTACGTCAGCATGTCAGATGCAGGACTAAGGACGCAGACTGAATAATTTCTGGGGTTTTACGTCCCAAAACGAACTGTGATTATGGAAGTCGCCGTAGTCGAGTGTCTGCGGAAATTTCGACCGCCTGGGATTCTTTAAGGTGCGCTGATATCGCACAGTATACGGTCCTCAACATTTCGCCTCCATCGAAATGCAGCCGCCGCGGCCGGGATTAGAGACGGCGACTCTAGGATCAGCAGCCGAGCACCATAGCCACTAGACCACCATGGCGGGGCGACTAAGGACGTGTGCGTCTGCCACCGCACAAGTCGGTGAAGCGTCGCTGTCGTTGACGGATAGAGAGCTTGTGTGTCTGCTTAGCATGAGCTCTGGTGAGGTTTTCGAAGATTAATGACTAGTTTTCTGCACTCTTCCGCGCGTTCGCTTTGCTACTCTTGATATGCTTCTTGTCCGTTAATAAAGCGGAGGCAGCTCTACCCCTTCCTTCTCATACTATCCTCTCCTTTTCCACCGCAGCGCCTTCGGCACGTAACAATGTGGAATAAACGTGGTTTCATTCATTCGTTTCCTGCTTCTTTTTAGATGCGAAGCAGCTCTTTGACTAGCCTGTGTAACGATGTCCCTCCGTGCGTCCGTACGAACGCGCCGCAACGCGCTCCCCTCGCCGCAGATGTTGGAGCGGTGCCAATTAGGTCACGCCGAAGCTGCGCGTTGACGTCACGCTCCCCTCGCAGTGCGCGCTGACGCCACTCTCTCCCTCGCCTGCCGCGCGCTCTCCGCAGCGCCCGCAGCTGCCGCCTCGTCCGTTCGCCCGCAACACCTGCCGCTACCGCCGCTCGCTCCGCTACCGCGACCGCCGCTCGCTACACCGCCGACTCGTCGGTTCACCAGCAAAAAATCAACACCATCTTCCCAAAGGGAACCCTGATGGGATGCGAAGCACCCGCGTTAGCGCCGTTCAATCCGTGACGCCACCCGTGCCAACGCTGCTGCTTCGCATCCCATCAGGGTTCCCTTTGGGAAGATGGTGTTAATTTTTTCCAAATTGCTGTGTCCGTTGCCAGTCAGAGCTTGTGCAGTCTGCTCCTGTTATTCATTGTCTACGTGCTTAGCGCGGCATGAGGCATGTGAGCGCAATGGAATCTTTGTAGAAAACTGTTTGACAAAGGCCCAGCTCATACCGCGAGCAGTGATAAAGAACATATTGCAGACCGCTGCAATACATCACCGTTCAGTCATCGAATTCCTCGTGGCCTAGTCGGACCGGACCAATGCAGAAGTGTTTTGTTTATAAGCTCACAAACGGCTCAATAACGGTGGTTAATACGCACGTGTAGCAAACATGAATTATTGAATTAAGCGCTTAAAGCTTTTACATGTGGCCTTTTGAGGTCTCATGAAGGTATTAACACATTCTTTTGCGTAAATTTCAAGATTTTGTGCATGGACGAAATTATCGTCAAGAAAGTAAATCGCCAGGCGAGAGTTACGTGCAACTGTACCGATAGTTGATGAGGATATGTAGAATGTGGTCATCACGTGTCAGAGACGCTTCTTACCCTCCGTTTGTGAAATAAACTTTTCTAGCGTGCTCAGGGAGAAAAGAGAGCGATTTTGGGACGAATATGGGGATAATAACAAAGTACATGAATGCCTTTCGTAGGACGAATCATTCATTGCAAT
Source organism: Hyalomma asiaticum (assembly GCA_013339685.2). NCBI lineage: Eukaryota > Metazoa > Arthropoda > Arachnida > Ixodida > Ixodidae > Hyalomma > Hyalomma asiaticum. The sequence goes on along the minus strand of CM023489.1, from coordinate 56,128,438 downwards.
TATTCCTCGGAAACGAGGAGGAGGAAACAACTTTAATAAGAAAACAAAAATTAAAGGCAGTTCAGGGTGGGGCCCTCAGTCCAGGGCTCCACTGGCTCCTGCGGCTCGCTGAGCTTGGTCCAGGAGGGCCAGTTGGCTCTCCCGGTCCTCGCTTGCGAGCAGTGCCTCCCACTGCCGAATGAAGTCTGCTACCCTCAGAAGGGGTGAGTTGATGTTTTTTGGTCTAGCCGCACATTCCCACGTGATGTGGGCTAGCGTAGGTTTTTCGCCACACCACGGACAGGTGTTTTTGTAACAGGCTGGGTGCATCTTGCAGAGAAGGTTGAGGTGCGGGTATGAATTGGTCTGTATACGACGCCAGTCCCGTGCTTGCGAAAGGAAAGACTCTTCTTACCGCTTCTCTTCGAGTGATGAAGCCTGGAATGATTGTCACTAAAGCGTCCTTTCAGTCGCAATGCGCGAACGCTAAATTGAGTAATACTGGCTGCAATAGGCTATTCGTGCTGTACATGATTGACTCTGTTCGCGAAGCCGAATCGGGCCAACCTTAGTAAGTGTTTGGTCGTTCAAGCTGAGATTTCGCATTTTCACGCGAAATTATGGAAAGTGGGAGGGAACAGAGGAAGAACAGTTTCCCGAGATGGAAAGAAAGGAACATTTCTCGTCCCGGCAACTGCCGCCGGATGAGCACGTCTTCATCGAACTGACGAGAAGCAGATGCGTTATTCATTACAGAATCCATTTGCCGCTCTTCGATCAATACCGTCGTTGCCGAGAATGCTACGCGTGTCAAGTGGCCGCGAAATTGCGCCGGAGTTGAGAGGACGGAACGGCGGGGCTCTCTCAGGACTGGCTCGCAGCTGCATTTCTTAATTACTAACTTCGCTCGCGATGGCCTTTCGATTCGCGTGACCTGCTTTTCGCGGTTGTAACTAGATTTCCGAGACGTGGGCCTAGTGGCAAACGCGAAAAGACAAATCGATGCTCAATGTTATCTACCAGTTGAATTAAATGTACGAAATGGTTGCCGCAATCGCTTATCGAGCGTAATCGGAAAAGCTGTCTTTGTTCTTCGCGCAAGCACTATACAAGCCAAGTTTGATTTGTGGGGTTTAACGTCCCAAAACCAGTTCTGATTATGAGAGACGACGTAGTGGAGGGCTCCGGAAATTTCGATCACCTGGAGTTCTTTAACGTGCACTGACATTGATCGCTCAGCACACGGGCCTCCACATTTCACCTCCATCGAAATGCAGCCGCCGCGGCAGGGATTTGATCCCGCGACCCTCGGATCAGCAGCCGAGTACCTTAGCCACTGGACCACCGTGGTGGGGCACAAGCCAAGTTTGTTTATCTGGCTGAATAGCGAACACCAATCATAGCAGCTGCACGCATTTCTCGCTGCACCAGCGGTGCGCAGCAAGTCGCACCCCCAAGTGCCCGAACTAGTCATTTTTCCCGCATCGTTCATGCCAGGGACTGCCAAAGATGGGAACGACCTTCCTGCTGACACTGTCGCCATTAACTGTCCGTCGTTGCTACAATAACCTGTAATTAAACGCTTTAAAACGAACTAGTATGCAAATGAGGAACATTGGGCGAGTTGGTACATATTCATCTTCGATGTGACCCAAGACTCTGTCCAGTGTCCTGCGCCACGTAGAAGATTAGTACGCAAATCATGTACAAGTTTGTCAGCCCAACTGTTATGCAATGCCTACTTCGAAAGGCCTTCAAGGTAAATGTAAACTGTACTGAATAGAACTGGAGTAAACTGAAATTTGCTGTAGTACTTTTCGAGCGAGGTTTGTAGTGCCAGGTGTGACCCAAGACTCTGTCCAGTGTCCTGCGCCACGTCGGTGTCGGGGTTAGCGTCTGTGCGGGAAATGAGTCATCATCGTCCAAGCAATGTGCTCGCACTCCTTTTCGTTCTCGTGCACTTGTTGGTACGCGTGAGCGACGAAGGGACGAGGCGTGTTGCTAGGGGTCCCGATACCAACGAGTTTTTAGGAGCTTACTCCTTATTCTCGGGGCTTGTCCATCGTCGGCGTAGCCGCTAGTTCTCATTGCTCCCACTCTCGCCTTGGCGCGTGGCACGTGGCGGAGATGCGTGGCGCGTTTCCTTTGTCTTCGCCGGGAGCTTACTCAGTGCACTTCGCTACAGCTACTCATCATTAACACCCAAGAGGCCAACGCTGCGGCGATGACAGCTCGCAAAGCAGCAGCAGCGCGGGCTCCCCGCCAAGATCCTGCGGTGAGAGCCCACGAGGTCGAAGCGAAGAGGGCTCGTCGACAGGGCGACCCCGAGTTGAAAGCCCGCGAAGTCGAAGCGAAGCAGGCCCAAAGAAAAGCGGACCCCGAACTGAAAGCCCGCAAAGCCGAAGCAGCACGCAAGCGGCGGCAAGTGAACCTCGAATAAGTACTGGCGCGGGAAGCAGCGTCTAAGGGCCGAAAGCAGTCGCTACCTGAAGTTGGTGGCGCAGACGCGTGCTTCAAGCGCGACTTCCTCGACCACACGTTCGGGCACAGCTGCAAGGTATGCGACCGCTTGTGGTTCGAGAACAATCTGACCACAATCGTGGCAGGAGTTTCCTGCCACGTCATCAACCGACAACAGTGAGTACAGATTTTGCTCAACTTGCAAGGACTCTCTAATCGCTGGAAAGGTTCCCACTATGAGCGTAACGCACGGCTATCGCAACCCTCCCAAGCCCGATCACCTGCCCGCGCTCAACCATGTAGAAGAACGCCTGATTGCTCCTCGTCTACCATTCATGAGCATCAGGCATTTGGCTCACGGCAGCGGCCAGTACGACGTTAAGGGGCAGGTGGTCAACGTTCCGATCGAAGTGCCCAAAGCCGTCCAGTGCCTGCCGCGGAAGGTGCCCGACGCCGCCGCCTTTGACGTCCACATCAAGCGCCGGCTCTTTAATAAGCCTTCCTACAAGAAAGGTCTCGTTACTAAACGCCACGTACACACCTGGCTTAAACATCTAGCACATTCCCCGTTGTACAAACATCTCAAAATCAAGACCGACTGGAGTCACCTGGTTGTACAAGAAGAAGAATGTGATGGAAAGTTCGACGATGACGAGATCGAGCCGGCGCCTGAAGTGACCGACCTCGACGATCCTCTGCAGGCTGTCATCGCGTTCGCGCGGTGGGGCCGTCCTTCTTGTAATACGTAAACTTGTCTATATATAGTTTATCAAATTGTAAGTTGTGTATATAGTGCATCAAAATGTAAATTAATAGACATTGTGTATATAATGTGTATATAACTTTAACAACGTGTCACGTCTTTATATGATAGCAGAGGACTTGTACGGAAGATTCACGGGTTCCCGATCATTTCCGAGCAAGCTCCTCTAACATCATTCGTCTTCGTGGATATGGTGGGATTTTTAGATGCGAAGCAGCTTGTGGGGGGGGGGGGGGGGGCTTGATGATGATGATGATGATGATTGTGGTTCGGTTAGGAAAGGACGCTAATTTCTGCAGCCCATGTAGGGAGCACGGCTAAGCATCCGTGGGGGCGGGGGAAAGGGAATGAAAGAGATGGAGAGGAGAGAAAGGCCGTAGTGGAGGGCTCCGGAAATTTAGACCACCTGGGGTTCTTTAACGTGCACTGACAACGCACAGTACACGGGCCTCTGGCATTTTCGCCTCCATCGAAAATGCGACCGCCGCGGCCGGGATTTTTTTTGTGCGTCTCCTCCCCGAATCCCACGTCCCACACCCCCACAGCCCATGCGCGTCCCCTCCCTCTCTCTCCTCTCCTACGCTTCCCCTTCACTCCTCTAGGCATCCTCTACTCTACGGTGCGGCGCCCGCATTTCGTGTCCCACACCCCCACGGCGCATGCGCGTCCCCTCCCCCTCTCTCTCCTCTCCTATGCTCCCAACCTTCCTCTCCTCTAGGAATCCTTTACGTAGCGGCGCGCACGACAGGTGGTGCGACAGCTGCGGAGGAGGGAAGGAGAAAAGAGAAAGGCAGGGGGGTTAACCAGAAAGGCGTCCGGTTGGCTACCCTACACTGGGGGAGTGGGAAGGGGGAATAGAAAGATGGGAGAGAGAGAATAAGGAAAGGGAATAATGAAAAAGACGTTGTAGGACAAGTCCAACTGTCAGAGGCGTTCGCGCAAACCAGTCATCTTTAAAAAGCTCAAAAGTGCTTTCACTGCCTTGTGGGCCGACGAGCGATGAGGGCGGTGTTCGAGTATCATCTGTAAGGAAAGTGGCCGATCGTCAAGGTGGCGTAGCGTCTCAGCAATGATTTTCCTTCCCTCGACGAATCGCGGACAGTGGCACAGCAGATGGTCCAGGGTTTCGTCGGTGTCGCACATCTCGCAGGTCGCACTGTCGATCGCTCCAATTAATGCGGAGTATGCCTTTGTGAACGCAACTCCCAGCCATAGTCGACAAAGAAGCGAGGCCTCATGTCGAGGAAGTCCTGATGGAGGGCGGAGATGCAAGGAAGGGTTTAGCTGGTATAGTCGCGTTCGTCTGATGTTTGGTGAGTTCCACTCAACCAGTGAGAGACGGCGTGCCAGGTGTCGAAGCTGCATTGCAGCATCTGTCCTTGAGAGTGGAATTGAAATAATGTTCGCTTCTTGATGTGAAGTGCGAGCTGCGCCATCTGCAGAATCGTTGCCGCTGATTGCGCAGTGACTGGGCACCCACTGAAAGTCAATGTCGTAGCCATTTTTTCTGAGGTGGTGGTGAAGCACGATTACATCGTACGTCAGCTGCTCGTGGCATTCGCGCCTAAGAGCTGACCGCATGCACTGCAATGCCGCCTTCGAGTCCGAAAACACAGCCCATTTCCTCGGCCTCTCAGTACGGATGAATTCTAGTGCACGACGTAGAGCCGTGAGTTCTGCCGCCGTGGACGTCGTGACATGAGACGTCTTTAGTCGAATCGTTATCCCCGGCGTTGGTACGACCACCGCTCCGCCAGAACTGGAGGACGTAGTCGATCCATCGGTGTATACGTGTACGTGGTTACCGTACCGCTCGTACAACAGGTGTAAGCTGAGTTGCTTTAGCGCAGATACTGGTAGGCGACCGCTGCATACTCCGCTGAGAGCGCCACGGTAGTCCCGTCCCGCGGTATGAAAATGACGGAGCGCGTGCGCCTCTTAGGATGGATGGATGGATGGATGTATCAAGCTGTACCCTTTATATCGGGCGGCGACTCACGCCACCTAGCTGTAACGTCTCGTATTATATATGTCTAACTGTCACTCCTGCCTTGATTTTAGCCACCAATCCGGCAACCTCCTCTTCATCTTTTCTACCCTCTTAGAGCCTATTTTGCCTTCACTATCCCTGAACCCCAGTGCTTTAAAGAATTCTGCCTCATTGCCTTGGACTACAGGGTGGAGTCCTTTACAGAAAAGTATCAAGTGCTCTCTCTCCTGTGCAGCGTCGGGATGAGCGCTCGGGCCGCTGCCGCGAAAAAGTACACCATCTCCCGCTCAAGCTAACCATCTCCCCGCTGCTTCGCATCCACACATGGTTCCCTTTAGCGGGAGATGGTGTAATTTTTTTATTGCCTGGTCAACTCGGCGGACTGGGGACCGGTTCTCCCTTTCCTCGCCTTCTCCACACTGCCTTTGTTGCGGTGCGGAGGGAGGAAATGGAATGTCTTTCCTCGACACGCTGGCAGCGCCACGGCTGCACCGTGACACATTTAGAGTTCAACACACTTTCACTGTTCAAGAGCAAAGCGCGCGCCTGTCACGTGTGCCCGCTATTCAGTAGACGCTCAGCAAACGAACAAGATGTGAAGATATCTGAGATTCTGAGATGAAGATATCTGAGATTCCTACGTCCGCCACAGTGGTGTAGTAGTTACCGTACTAGGCTGCCACAAAAAACGCGGGTTAGATCCCGGCCGCGGCGTTCGCATTTTCGATGGAGGTGAAAATGCAAGAGGACCGTGTACTGTGCGTTGTCAGTGCCCGTTAAAGAACCTCAGGTGGTCTAAATTTCCAGAGCCCTTCACTACTGGCCTTTCCCTGTTCTCTATCTCTTTCCGTCCCTTCCCCCACCCGCACGGACGCTTAGCCGTGCTCCCTACATGGGCTGCAGAAATTAGCGTCCTTTCCTGACCGAACCATTATCATCATCATTACTCTAAAAACAAAGAGAGTGCTAGGCACTCACCTTGAGGCAGGACTTTCCTGTCTCAAATTTAACTCCTTTTCTGAGAGTCGATGCACCCCATTTTATGCAGAGTACAGTAACCCCTTGAGGCATGACCTTAGCACTCCACCTGACAGAGTGCCGGTACTCTCGCAAAAACCGAGCAGTAGTACGCCTCCGAGGAGGATTCGAACACTCTTCGAAGAGAGATCTACTACCCCACCAAGTGGGGAGCTAGTACTCATCAGAGGCAGTATCAGAGACAAGAAAATTGGCAGATCCCACTAGCAGTGGGAATCAAGGAAATGCGAAGCAGGCATCAGGAACGTAAAATGGATTTGCATTGTTGTCTCGCTATACCAAGTTTGGCACATATGAAGTGAACGAAACGGCCACAAGAGCACCATGACTGTGGCATGTAAACCATGCGGCTCATACACGCATGTCATGATTCTAACGTTATGAACTGTCATTTACGTTCGTCATGAAGTCGTGTTGTGGCATAGCAATTTTGGTGTACATCCCCTTAACGAAACGAGCGGCATGTAGATCACGCCGCTCATGACATGCATGTCAGGATTTCCATGTTACTACCTGTCATTTATGATCGACATGCAGTCGTGTTGTGCCAAACCAGTTTTCGTATGCATCTCATTCACGAAACGGCAGTATAGCACCAGGACCGTGGCATGTAAATCATGCCGGTCATGACATATTACATGGAAATCATGACATGCATGTCATGATTTTTATGTTATGACCTGTCATTTATGATAGTCATGCAGCCGTGTTGTGCCACAGCAATTTTCGTATATATCCCATTAACAAAACGGCCGCAAGAGCACCAAGACTGTGACATGTAAACCATGCTGCTCATGACACGCATGTCATGATTCTAACGTTATGACCTGTCATTTACGTTCGTCATGCTGTCGTGTTGTGCCATAGCGATTTTGGTATACATCCCGTTAACGAAATGCGTGGCATGTAAATCATGCCGCCCATGACATGCATGTCATGCTTTTCATGTTATGACCTGTCATTTATATTCGTCATGAAGTGATGTTGCATACCAATTTTCCTATATATCCCACTAAAGAAACAGCCAAGAGAGCACCATGACCGTAGCATGTAAATCACGTTGCTCATGACATGTCATGATTTTCATGTTATGATCTTTCATTTACGTTTGTGATGCAGTCACGTTGTGACATGCCAATTTTCCTATACATGCACCCCGTTAACAAAACGCGTGGCATGTAAATCATGTCGCTCATGACATGCATGTCACGATTTTCATGTTACGACCTGTCATTTCTCTTCGCCATGCAGTCATATTGTGGCATACCAATTTTCACAAACATCCCATTAGTGAAAGGCCAGGAGAGCACGAAGACCGTGGCATGCAAATCATGCCGCTCATGACATGCATATCATGATTTTCATGTTATGACCTGTCATTTATGTTCGTCATGGAGTCATGTTGTGGCATACCAATTTTCGTAAACATCCCATTAGCGAAACGGCCAGGAGAGCACAAAATCGTAGGCGGATAGATAGATAGATAGATAGATAGATAGATAGATAGATAGATAGATAGATAGATAGATAGATAGATAGATAGATAGATACGCTCAAAGTCGCCGAAGTTCGCTAAGAAATACTTCGCATTTAAAAAGCAAACACTGCGTTTTTCGTGCACGCTGCAATCAGCAGGCATTTCATTACATCAGACTGAACCTAAACCTTCCAGGTTGACATGACACAAACTACACGCCACTCACACAACCACAGCAAAGCCCACAACACACTCGAGATACACCCTCTTGCATTGATGTACGGTATATATAACCCGTATACTTGACCTCCTATTCAGTCCCTATACTATGCACAAAGGGGGAGGCGGTTCTACACCTTACGAGACATCGCTCATCCACCACATTTACACTCGCTGACCCTTTGGTCACACATCGAATATTAGGGGCGAAGCTCCTTAGGGTGTGGGTCGTTCCGTCGTCTATAGTATGTCCGTAGTAGTATGTATTTAGCCACCTCGCGCCGCCGGGAGGCTCGCGCGAGCCTCACGGCGCGCGAGCTCTCTCACTCTTCTATCTGCTGTCTTGTGAGAGAGAGACACAGTGAGAGCGAAAGGCGCGCGTTGACTATGGAAACGCTCTTTCTTCGATGAACGCTCTACCAGCTCGCAAAGAAGGAGAACGCGCCCTCACCCGCGAGAGACAACGTTGGCGCAGGCAGAGTCTTCTCGCGCCGGAGAACCGTTCACCGGCCACCCATATATATATATATATATATATATATATATATATATATATATATATATATATATATATATATAGAGAGAGAGAGAGAGAGAGAGAGAGGAACTGGATCTTGACTTGCAATGAAGTGTCGGTGGGAGATTTCACTTGTGCGTAGTTGAACCATAAGGATTCGTAGCGTGCGCGTTAACTAAATTAATCCGGAACTCCGCACGATCTACGATGAACGTCCGCAGCTTCGCCCACTCATCATTCACTCCATGGATATACTGTGGATTTTTTTAACCCCAAAACGGATTTGTGCTGGGGCCGGGAAAAATAGGGAACAGGCTCTTTCAAGTTAACAAAACAAGTAATTTAATGCACGAACATGATTGAAACATACAATTAACAGTTAATAGCTAACGCAGTGACAAACGAACAAGGTTGTCAAGGAGCAAAATGAACTGACACTACAATCGAGGAATGAACATGGCAGATATACTAATCAATAAACGACCGACAAAGGAAAAGTACAAATCGGCTAACAAACTAAGCTGCAATGTCTCGAACACGCTTTCTGCCGCAGCTATAGAGAACGCTTAAAGGAGTACTGACACGAATTTTTGACATTCTCGCATCGTCGCTGTAAATGAAAGCACTGGAGTGGAGAACCCCCAAAAGAGTATCATGATGCCGCGCAGTGCAATGAATATATTTTTAATACGGCTTCCTTAAACGCTCACTTTCGATTTCGAGGGGGTGGTTTTGTATTGACGTGTCAAAACAGTCGCACGTACGGCTAAGTCATGTAGGGAGAGCAATTCCAGAGACGTCGCTGCAGCTCTGTCGCCTGTGGTCAGTTACACGTGGGACACGCAAACAACGACAATTTCACGGTCCTTCAGCGACTCTGACAGCGATTTCAGCGACTTTTAAGCGGCCATGTTCGTAGTATCGTAGTGTCCATTGCACTGGGGCTGGCTTGCAGTGCTGGGCGACCAATACTTTAAAACCAAGCTAAAATATTTTGTACGTGTTTCCTGGCATGCGTGTGCGTTGGGCGTTAACAATACATGGCTGCAAAACGAAAAACGTATATTTTGCGCTGCCACAAAATTGTGTCACTACTCCTTTAGCTGGGAGGGCTCCATCACTGCATAGGTCTCGTCGCCGGGCACGTGGACTGGTGCTGGGGTAGGACCCCGGACGTCGTCTTCGAAGTCCCCGTAGCTCACTGATCATCTCCGATAATTGCTGCTGACATTAGGCCCTCGCGGCGATGACTACTACATAATCTCTCCGAGGTTGGCGAGCCGAACGGCGAGGCTCGCACGAGGGATCGCGAAGGAGCTTTTACTTCATCCGAAACGTGACGGAAGGTCACCGCGTCTTTTCGAGTCTCCAAAATTCCGCCTTTCTCGGCCCCGAGACGACTTTTTCTCACCGACAGTCCCGCCTCACCAGAGTGTCTATCCAATGGTTGTGTACGGCAACGTCGCCAGTAGGAAACGCACTAGTCCAACCCGCCGTGCGACTGTTGTTTGAGGCCCGCCTCCATAGTAGAATGCAGTATAAGCTCCTCTCCCAAAATATAGGAAGCAAAATATAAACATACACAAAAGTCGACGTTCGGAGAAGACGTCGGACAGCCTAACCGGCGACACATGTGTATAGATTACCGCAACGAGCGTTGGCAACTACCGCTTCCATCCCGAAACACTCCAGGTACAAGCAGTAGTCTAGGCGTCCTCACGCTGGAAGTACCCGGTGACAAGAAGGGCCTGTCGGCAGTCGCTCTTTTGTGGCCGGTCAGGTGTGCTTGCGCGAGGAGGAGTTCTTCGTAATGCATTGCACGTCGATTGCAATACGCCGGGGACGCTCCATTGGCTTTGTTCAAGCACCTAGGGGCGCGCGGGGAGCCCTTCGGCATTGGCACTCTGTCGTCTCCAAAGTCGCCGCCTGACGTACACGCTCACTTTGGGGGCACCGTCTACTGTCAAAGCGCGGTTTCCGCAAACTCGCGGACAACGAAAGCCCCAGCGATTTTTACCGCCGCGGCAGCAGAGATGATTGTGGTTCAGTCAGGAAAGGACGCTAATTTCTGCAGCCCATGTAGGGAGCACGGCTAAGCGCCGCGCAGACACTAATACAGATGGTTAAAATGCCCGTTTCCTTCGTTCCCGTCTCTCCCTCCGCCGACACCTCTTGGGGAGTCACACTGTGTAGCGCCAGTGGTAAAATTATATCTTGCGTAATTAAACAAAAACTATGCATACAACAGGTGTATATTTAGCGTTGGCTTATAGGTGGCCGTTCGCCACACATAACTTTTAATCTAAACGCGCGGAACATGCAATGAATTTTAACTCCTTCCTATCATGAGCTGGAATTCTCTTTTACGGGCAAATGCGCGTTCGCAGTGCTGGTCCGCGAAGATGTAAAATGCACCTCAGGAAGCAAGTACGAACATAATAGCGGCTGAATTTCATCGATGCCAGCGAAGAAAAGCGGCATCCGGGTGCTCCGATACCACCCGCTTCATTCCGACGGCGTCCCCTTTCGAGTCCGTCGAGCGCGTCTGTACGGCTTAGAACCGCTGGCGATCACAAAATAAGTACTCCTCGTTCCTCGTTATTCTGCCCAGAGATGGAATATAGTCTCTGCCATCAGAAGTGTCTAGGCTACTATCGGATCGCAGTCACGGTACTTTCACCACCTACGCGTTCGTGGCCGTCATACGGCTCGATGCCGAAGGCGTAGCGAAGCCTTTTCTTTACATGCATGAGTTATATCCAGTGTGTCTTCGGAAACCAGCCTTCGACGATCACAACAGCTTACTGAATAGCTGAAAGTGTATTCCTCTTCGTTTCGCACATGTCAGCAAAAATGTCAACGAAGATGCCTCACGATGGCATCTTCGTAAACATTCACAAAGCTTTAACGAGATCACCAAACGCTATAAATTGGGAAGTGTCCATTTCCCCCCGGCACACTCCTCTCTAAATAGACGGCAGGCGACGGCATGGCGCTTGTTACAAACAGATACGTATCCGAACCCGGTGGCCTACCACCGTTACTATCCGGAGCTTTACTCAAATATATGCAGATTCTGTCAAGAAAGGGCGGACCTACAACATATGGTTTGGGCTTGCCATCTGGTACCCACACAGAACAAAACTTATAAGACCAGAGAGCAGTGGGAGACCGTGCTGCTCAGCTCTACACCGGAAGACCAACTAAAGGCAATCCAGCAGGCCGAAGATGCCGCTAGGGCCCACGGGCTCGAGGCCGTCATCTAAGCATAGAGGCCTAGGTCTCATAAACCTTCTACCTTAAAAAATAATGTTTATTCATCCTCCTCCTCCCACGCACTCCGTAGAGATAGCGTTACATCGAAGCTACCTTGCTTACACCAAGCGTTACACCGAGTGGCACACCTGCAAGTCAAAGTTAGCAAGCGGTCATTGTATCGTTTCCTCCAGCATTACGCGATCACGGCATGTACCATTTTTGAAGGAGCTTGCTTACATCCGATTCAGCAAAAGCGTGAACACGTAACTCTCCGGATCAGTCAGATGCTTTTCTGCGGGAGAATAATAAGGTACGCACGAGACAACCACTCGCTGCTAGTTTTGAAAGCGCGGCTTGCATTCGGTTGGTCGAAAGCGAGATCACGTGACTCACCAAGCCCACTAATGGCGTTTCAGCGACTACAGCCAACGGCACCAGCTAGACAAAGGTCGCTGTGCTGTAAAATCAAAACGAATAAATCAGCGTGAACGTGGCGCGAATAAATCAATGTGATGACAAGCAAGGAACCGTTGTTCTTGAAAGTGGCTTAGGTGCTTGTGGTTCGGCGAAGGAAATTACGCTAATTTCCGCAGCCCATGTCGGGAGCACGGCCAAGCGTCTGTAGGGGAAAGGGACAGAACGAGATAGAGCGAAAAGCCGTAGTCCGCAAATTTCACCCCCTGGAGTTCTCACCTGCCGTGGCGGCTGCAGTTCGATGGAGGCGCAATGTTGGGACTCGTGGGCTATGCATTGTCAGTGCACGTTAAAGAACGTCAGGTGGTCGAAACTTCCGAAGCCTTCCACTACGGCGTGTCTCATAATCATATTGCGATTTTGGGACATGAGGCCCAAGATGTTAATTATTTACACGTAGATGCCATATATTTTTCGCATATTGACTGCATAATCATAGGAACCTTGCGGAAACTTGCAGTCTTTTTAAGGCCGTATGGAACGTTTCAGCAGGGAAGTTGGCGCCATACGAATGTTTAAGATAATATATAATAAACCCAATTCGGCAGTTAAGGCGTGTTGATTGATTAGGATTACGCTATCCCTCAAATTAAGAAGGACGCGTACGGTGTTGACAAATTCTGTGACATGGGTACTTGTTTTTGTTTGTTTTACTATATACCTCTTTTTCGACGCGTTATACCAGCGTAAAATAAATCGCAGGCTTGTGTGTAATGACGCCGACTTTCAGAGGTCATATGGGGGGTGAGCGAGTCTATAAACTAGCTATATTTAACATGTGTCTACACCATTGCTGCCTCTTGATTCTAGTTTTACAGACCAAGTATAAAACAACCTTTAACAGCGAGGCTGTTCTAGCTTTTGGTAACATGCTTGTCTCGACTTGAAAACTCGGCATATCGGCTATGAGCTACAGAGATCCTAAAACAGCGGCTCAGTTGCCTTCAAGTAATTTAATGCACGAACATGATTGAAACATACAATTAACAGCTAATAGCTAACGCAGTGACAAACGAACAAGGTTTTCAAGGAGCAAAATGAACTGACACTACAATCCAGGAATGAACATGGCGGATATACTAATCAATAAACGACCGACAAAGGAAAAGTACAAATCGGCTAACAAACTAAGCTGCAATATCTCAAACAAGATTTGTTCACAAGATTCGGCCATGTTCGTAGTATCGTAGTGTCCATTGCACTGGGGCTGGCTTGCAGTGCTGGGCGACGAAAACTTTAAAACCAAACTAAAATATTTTGTACGTGTTTCCTGGCATCCGTGTGCGTATGACGTTAACAATACATGGCTGGAAAACGAAAAACGTATATTTCGCGCTGCCGCAAAATTGTGTCACTACTCTTTTAAATGGGAGGGCTCCATCGCTGCATAGGTCTCGTCGCCGGGCATGTGGACTGGTGCTCGGGTAGGACCCCGGACGTCGTCTTCGAAGTCCCCGTAGCACACGGATCATCTCCGATAATTGCTGCTGACATTAGGCCCTCGCGGCGATGACTACTACATAATCTCTCCGAGGTTGACGAGCCGAACGGCGAGGCTCGCACGAGGGATCGCGAAGGAGCTTTTACTTCATCCGAAACGTGACGGAAGGTCACCGCGTCTCTTCGAGTCTCCAAAATTCCGCCTTTCTCGGCCCCGAGACGACTTTTTCTCACCGGCAGTCCCGCCTCACCAGAGCGTCTATCCAATGGTTGTGTACGGCAACGTCGCCAGTAGGAAACGCACTAGTCCAACCAACCGTGCGACTGTTGTTTGAGGCGCGCCTCCATAGTACAAACCAGTATAAGCTCCTCTCCTAAAATATAGAAAGCAAAATATAAACGTACGCAAAACTCGACGTTCGGAGAAGACGTCGGACTGGTGGGACAGCCTAACCGACGATACATGTGTATAGATTACTGCAACGAGCGTTGGCAACTACCGCTTCCATCCCGAAGCACTCCAGTTGGAAGCAATAGTGTAGGCGTCCTCACGCTGGAAGTGCACGGTGACAAGAAGGGCCTGTCGGCAGTCGCTCTATTGTGGCCGGTCAGGTGTGCTTGCGCGAGGAGGAGTTCTTCGTAGTGCATTGCACGGCGATTGCAATAAGAGCCACACCAGCTGCTGACGCTGCCTCCGTAAAAAGCCCCTATACGTGTTTAATAACAAAGCATATCCATGTATATTATTTACAGCAAGGACGTCGGGAAGGAAAGTGAGGCTGAGGAGGAGGGAAAGAAGTGGGGCAGAGAGTAGAACATGTTATAGCCTTATAGAGTATTGTATAGCAGTGGGTGGGAAGGGATATTTAGGGTGAAGATGAGGTGTGTGAGAGTGAACAAGAACGAAATGAGGAGGGAAGAGGGTAAACCATAGCATACCTATGTGTAGTGTGGTGTAGCAGGAAGGTGCGGAAGGGATTTGGTGTGAGCAGGAGGGAAAAGGGAGGGGTGGCTAGCATTGGGATCTTTCTAAATAAAGAAAAAAGCAGGTTCTTGTAACAATGAAACATCGTGGACATTGTACTCATCCGAATATGATTTCTTATTATCACGGGTTAGGTAAATTCAGCTTTCTTGTCATTTTCATATGTCTGCAGGATCGCGTGCATGGTTGAGTGGCTTGGGACATAGATATGCTTGGACAGTGGAAGAATAAAATCATTTGTCAGTACAGCGTCAGTGTGTCGTGTCTCTTCTCGGTGGTCGTCCCGAATGTGTGCGCGTAATTTCTCCGTATTTTAGGAAACACGTACCAACTAGGCCCAACAGAAGTTTTGTGAAAGCCACCAGTGCCAAAGTATAGTGTCACAAGCGGGTGGGAAAGGTTGGTGCTGGCGAAGAGTAGTGGTGTGAGAGTGAGAGGGAGGGAAACAATGAGGGGAGAGGGTAAAGCGTAGCATGGCCATGTATAGTACTGTATAGCAAGGAGGTAGGAAACGGAAGTGAAGGTGTGGATGGGGAACGGAGGAGTAGAAGGCTGGCACCTCCGCTGTTACCTAGCCTTGCGGCGCTAGTGCCAGCTGCCCACAATTTTTTTTTGCGAGATTATTTTATCCTGACGGCCTTCTTTCCCTCAGATTTCCCGAAACCGTCTGAAAAAAAAAAGAAAAAAAAGAATACATTGAGATGGACAGCACTTTTCGGCTCCAGCTGTCGATGAGGTCACACGGCTCCTTCCATTGTGTAAAGCCGCCTGAGGCCACTTCGGCTGCTCGCGCCTTTTGAAACGACTGAAAGGCACTGAACTGCGTCAATGACACTCGCAGAGAGAGGTGGGGCGCCGTGGACAAATGGAAAGCGTGTCTATAAAGATGGCTTCTTCGACGAAAACCTTCGAGGCTGAAAAACTGTGACGCCACGCAGCACGGCCGCAACTATAAACAAGAAAACAACTGAGTCAAGAATGAATCTAGTATGGGGAGCGCAAGTGCGATCCGCCGGAGGATGTGCTCGCCATAAAGAGAGACCGCCCAGGGTGGCCAGAATTGCTTTGGGGAGCGAAGTATCTTCAACAGCAGCAGCGGTCCCCAGTGTGAGTGGGTCTCGGTGTGAAAGCCATATCTGTCAGACGCAGCGTAACGGTCACAATGATTCGTTCTATATTTGGGAGACAATGAGCGCAGTGAATGTTATGAAGTACGGGACGAAGGAAAAAGAAGAATATCCTTGACCCAGGAAAGCAACATGATAAGGACTAGGCTTGTTCCGCCCGCGGCAATTTTGGTTAGGAAGCGGCGGTGGTGCTTTCTTTTAGACCCGCGTCCGTCTCGTTCTTCGTTTTCTCGCCCTTCGCGCAGCCTTTTCCATCTCGGGTCTCGGGGCACACAGTTCGTTGAATGTTTTAGCGGGTCTGAGCTGCGCTGTCACGGCGGCCCGGGGATACATCGTTCACGAGAGAGGTTTCGGTGTCGGCGCTAGAAAACGCAGCAAGTACGTACGTGCAGAAAAGCGAAACATAGCCGCGGCATGCAACGGCCGAATCGCGGTCCTGAAGAATTCCCAAGGGTGGAGAAACAAATAAGAATGAAGGAGAGGTCGTGAGGGGATGGATTTGCATACTTACGCTGCGAAGCAAAAGGAACGGATGTCGTTGACGCGTCATCTCGCACCTGCGGCATTCTTTTATCTTTTGTAACATCTGCGTGAACATGACAAGCTTTATATCTGGGCCGAAACAGAAAAGAAAAACATAATGTTCAGTTCGCTGTATTAGGTGCGTACGTCTTTATGTATATACCGAGAACAGCGTTGTCAGCTTGTTGTGACGCAAGTTTAAAGGTTATGTTCCCGAACAGCACATGAGCTCAAGTTCACCGGTTGTCTCCTGCCTTCGGCTTCTTCTTCTTCTTCTTCTTCTTCTTCTTCTTCTCATGTGCCACACACCCAATAGAAGGGATTGGCCAAGACACGGCTGGATCATGGCAACTTTCCTTGTTGCGACAAGATTCCTGGGCTGTTACGTTCAAACTATGTCTGGTTATACTGCTTCAGGCTGTATAACCACCCATAGTTTGCCCTCCCACCATCCCCCATTTCTTTATCTTCTTCGCTATGTTATCAATTTCGTTAGTAGGCAGACATTGGTCAGCGTCTCGAGCTCTTGTTAATAGAAACTAAGAAACACAAAGAGAAGCATGCACAAGAAGGATCGACGATTCTTCACCATGTGGTTCGGGGAAGCTCGCACGAACTGGGGGCCACTCTGGTTTCCTTCCAGCGTGCTCTTTCGCTTGTCAGCTGTTCGCCCTTTAACGAGAACGCAGCCGCTTCTGCGGAACGCACAAGACGGAGCCCTGTTCCGTTGCGTAACTACTCACTTCTATTCGTGCAGTTTCAGCAGAAGGTCGCTCTTTAGTGCTCAAGGCAATCGAATGTGAGCACTTCTACAATGTTCCCCCTAATAGCTTCCCCTCCGCGTTTCTTGGTTCTTTCGTGAGTGTAAATCCGCGCTCAGGTTGTTTTCCGAACGATCCTGCCCTGATTTTTCTTCAGCCAGGCGATTTTTGTGGAAAGTGGACGGCCTCAGTACTTCGTTTTGAATTTGCGATATTTGCTGCTTCGTGTTAATTAAGAAAGAAGCACCTGCACCTTGGCGGAGAGCTGGACGGGTGGTCCGTGAAGCTGTGGTGGTTCGAAATGATTATTTCGGCCGTGTACGCCGAAGCCGGGTTTTCTACGACAGGGGTTTCTTAGTGCTATTGCATTAATAACAGTGGGTAACTAACATCTAAGGGTTCTTGGCAATAAAGCGCTTAGAATGAAACGCAGAAGGAGCAGTGCAGGACAAGTGCTTATTGCTCAAAAGGACAGAAAGTTGAGCGAGTTGGTAACAGTCCATAATCAAAAGAAGAGGCGTGCAGGACACGGACACAAGGAGATTTGATTATGCTTATTGCTGTTTGTTTACTGGAGCCGTGAAATGTACTGTTCATTCCGCCCCCCTCCCCCACTCTCGCCCAAATGTTTAAGTATCACAAGTGACGGTGCTGGTCCATCTTTTAGGCGTGAATTTATGGAAGGGGCTGTGGCTGTCTGCTCAGGAAGTCTTTTCGTACAGATGAGTGAAAAAAAAAAGAGAAAGCTTTACTAATGAATCTTTTTGAACCGTTATCCTTAGAGAAGTTGCTGCAGTTGGACGAAATCGAAGACGTATATGATAATGGTGTCATTTCCACGGAAGAACCCTTGTTACAGCATGAGTTTCATGATGTCTGAGGATAACGTTTCCTCTAGTATCTATGTCGCCCCACGGTTATTCCGTTTATTAAAGTAATCTTCGGTCATTTCATTTTTTTCCTTGAAAGTGAATCCTATACAGTGCTGCTCATATAAAAGTTCTGCTGCTTAAAGGTGACCTAAGTGCATCTTGGGTTCAATTTGGGGTTATCGTATAGTACAGAGCATACATTAAAGAGAAAAAAAAAGTGGATTTAGGCACGTTGCCTAGTGCCAATGACATTTAGATAGTGGATAGTGAATTATAGATGTGGAATGAATACGAAGGAACACGAAAAGTACAGCAAACGATGGCGGAGAGTTGGGATAGGGGCTGAAACTGAAAAATTTTGAGGAATAAATCGGAAAACATTGCCCCACCACGGTGGTCTACTGGTTATGGCTCTCGGCTAACGATCCGAAGGTCGCGGGATCGAATCCCGGCCGCGGCGGCTGCATTTCAATAGAAGCGAGATTTTGAGGCCCGTGTGCTGTGCGATATCAGTGCACGTTAAAGAACCCCAGGTGGTCTTAATTTCCGGAGGCCTCCACTACGGCGTCTCTCATAATCAGAACTGGTTTTGGGATGTTAAACCCCACATATCAAATCAATAAATAGGAATCAGGTCGCACAAGACAGGGTAAATTGGATGTCGCCGGTGTAAGCGTTTATTCCTCGTGCACGTGCAGGATGGACATGCTAAAGTATACATCTAGGATTTTATTTACTCATTTTATTATGCACAGCTCTGTGTGGCTACACGTACGGAAATTGGGCGGTACTGTGTACGGAGAAAACTACCATAACGTTTCTTCGCTTGTGCCGGCATGTTCTCGTGCTCTTCTATCTTCTGTCATGCTAAACATAATCTTGCCTTCAGCGCACTACTACGTGGTGGTGATCATGCAGAGAAATTATTGATAAATAATTGAATGAGTGGTAGGATGCTTCCACGGTGCTAAATACCAGGACTGCCCCTTTCAGCTTCTCTCGTTAACCATCTCTACGGGTTGAATTGGCGGTGACATCTTGTTTTGTTTTATAGTTATTTCGGCTAAAGATTGACACCCGATATCAGTATACTCCCTCACCGAATGTTGCGGGAGCGGCCTATAGAGGACAAATTCAAGAGGGGAAAGGGTCGCCTGAGCACGAATGCGCGCGTGTTACTTTAGAGATCTATACGTGGAGGATAAATCTAAAAACAAAACTTAAGGATGTCGTTAATTTTATTCAAATTGTCTTGTCCATTCCCCGTTAACTTCGTTACTCCGGGATCATGCTTTAAACCAGGTCTGCAAATGATGGCCGGATGTTGTTATAGCTTGTTGTGCTCGTAATGTTCGGACTCTCCCTGTTCTCTGCAAACATCTGGATCGATTCCGGCAGCATTTGTAGTCGAATCCCCAAGTAGGTCTGTCTGGGCCAGCTATTACCATACAAGCGAGATAAACCAGATGATCCGAGCTGTTCTTCTCAGTTTACGGGCAACCATTTACGAGTGCCCCAGGGAAGGAATGTTGTTGTTCGAGAAGCACCCTCCGCCCGCCTTCGGTGTTGTATGTATAGAGAGGCTGAGTACACCAACTGCTTTTGTCCGTTTACTCGGCCACATGGTTGCTGAGCATTCATCCATATTGGAATACCCAGCCTACATGCTGGAACGACGTTCAACTAATGCTTGTAACAGGCGTGCACCGCCTGTGTGGCGAAATAATAGGAAATTGGGCTTGTTAATACTGCGTGCCTAATGAGTACTGAATTGGAACAATTGGAATGCATCACGCCTGCCAGAAAGAGCGCCAGAGCTTAACCATAAATGGGCCCTGCAACACTTTTTGCGTATAGCAAATGAAAACCAAAAAAAAAACACCGCCGGTCCATCGTGAAGGCTCATGTGAGCCGAATATCATTGCACTATACATGCACAAAGGAATTTACCATTGGGTTTCAAAATGCACCTGGAAAGCACCCGCTCTTCTTTCAACAAAACACGTCATAAGAAGCCCGAACTACGAAATTGCAGGGCGAAATACCATTGGCTGATTCTCTAGCGCAGTTGCCACATACGCCATGGGGTGGCACCACGTCCCCGCAGTGACTCTGGACACAAGTTTGCCATCACTGCGGAAACGCGAATACTTAACGAATCCTCATGGTTCACCTATGCACAAGTGAAATCTCCCACCGGCACTTCATTGCAAGTCAAGATCCAGTGCCTACATATATATATATATATATATATATATATATATATATATATATATATATATATATATATATATATATATATATATATATATATGGGTTGCCGGTGAACGCTTCTCCAACGCGAGCAGTCGGTATTTCTCAATCAAGAAACTCGCTAGGAGACGCTGCCTGCGCCAACGTTGTCTCTCGCGTGTGAGAGCGCGTTCTCCTTCTTTGCGAGCTGGTACAGCGTTCCTCTAAGAAAGAGCGTTTCCATAGCCAACGCGCGCCTTTCGCTCTCACAAGACAGCAGAGGCACGCGCCGGGAGAGAGAGAGAGAGAGAGAGAGAGAGAGAGGCACGCGCCGGGAGGCACGCGCCGAAGCGAACGCCGAGCGCGAGCGCGTGCCTCCCAGCACGCGGGTTACGCCTGACGCCTGACGACTGACGCCTGACGCGTGACAAGGTTAGACTAAGAGGAGCTTCGCCCCTAAATGTAAAGAGCTAAGGAGGAAATATTGAAGGTCGCATGACGCGTGCTATCGTGGCCTCTTGGCTCCTTTTTCACCCCCTTCTGTGCGGCTTTCATCGCACTCATCTCAGCGAAATGATCGTGAACGCGCTGGTTTCGTAGAACACCTCTCAAGCTTGCCGCTCTAACTCTGCTGACACCTAATGGATTTGAAAAAATTCTTGCGGAAGGCGATGCGTGAGGCAATGGGGTCCCTAAATGATGTCGTTCGAGGGATACCTGAAAAAGTGTTTCAGGTACCTTCAAAGATGGCGGTCGAAAACAGGAAAGACTACTTTCTGTTGTCGTTTCGGTAAGTTAACATATTTCTGCTGTCTGACATCAAGAGTTCAGCTGGAAAACACCACGCGTGTTTGCATGTCACACTGCCAGTGACCTTTAGCTTAACGCTATAGCTCTTGTACGCAGATGCGTAATGAACATGTGCGGGAACTGTATAATAATAATAATAATAATAATAATAATAATAATAATAAAAAGAAAAGTTTATTTAACGTGCCCAGGAACA
Source organism: Hyalomma asiaticum (assembly GCA_013339685.2). Lineage (NCBI taxonomy): Eukaryota > Metazoa > Arthropoda > Arachnida > Ixodida > Ixodidae > Hyalomma > Hyalomma asiaticum. The sequence goes on along the minus strand of CM023489.1, from coordinate 56,107,318 downwards.
ACCGTAAGGTCTTTGTACTGGCGCACGAAAAAAAAATACAAGAAACAATACAATAAGGAGAATCTACAGGAAAAAAACTAATAAAAAACAACAAAGGCCAAGTTTCATAATAAGATATCAGGGATAAAAAATGCTATAAAATTGCACATATACAACTATGCGCAGGCAAAACAAGAAAAAAAATATCAACAGTGTACGACACTATGTTAGTGCAGTGCAAAGCTCGGAGCAGAACAGCGACTGGGAGCTGTGAAAAACATCGAGCTCTAAAAAGTAAGCATTGTAAAGACGTTGTATCCTGTCAACGGTCGAATGTTCACAGAGGTAGGCGGTTACTTGAAAATGTCTATTCTCTCTGGTCAGCTTACGTGGAATTCGGAAATTAAGACATTTGAGCAGTACAGGGCAGGATATGATACCATGCACAAGCTTGAAAAGAAATAACAGATCAGCGCGTTTTCTCCGGCAGTGTAGTGACGGCAGTGATAGGGATGATGATGATAATAATAATAATAATAATAATAATAATAATAATAATAATAATAATAATAATAATAATAATAATAATATCGTTATTATTATTATTATTATTATTATTATTATTATTATTATTATTATTATTATTATTATTATTATTATTATTATTATTATTATTATTATTATTATTATAGATTGTGTACTGTCACATGGACAGCGATCCATGAATGAAGATTTCTTGGAGCCTCGACAGCGACAAAGATCTCGAGCGTGGGAGTTGTAAATCTCGTTCAGCAAACTCGCGTAGCCTACTGTATTGTTCGCGCCGACCGTAATACAGCTAAAAGCGCTAACATAATGGGGCAGGGAAAAGGATAACCTTCTAAAGCGTTCAGTTCAGTCTTTCATTTCCCCACGGCCACCCGCGGCCTTTCGCTGCAATCAGACACCAAAATGGTCGTAAACAGTTCGATTCACTACGCGAGAGCAGTGCCACTATAGCAAACGGCAGTGTCGGTGCTGGGCGTTGTCTCAAATAACGGCACACGGAATGCCCCTTTCTCCGTAACGCCTTCGACAGTATACCGTACTACAAGCCCACGCACAGTGAACTGCGTCAGCTTATCCGCGCGTTACTTCATCGTGAGTGCAGCGCAAACAGTGTTTGATAGTATGTCTGCGCCCTTTTTGCGTCGAGCAAACAACCTCACGCCTAAACTGTAACCGCGCACTGAGATGGCGTAAAAGCTCGGAATCGATTGTCGGGTTCCGAAACTCGGGCGCGTTGGCTCTTTATTTTCTCGACGCAGAACGTGCTATCGCACTGAGACCCGATTTATATGGGATAAACTTTCTTTAAAAAAAAGAAGAAAGTGAGTTGTCTGTGCACTGCTCCTTGGTGAGCGAAGGGACGGCTTTTCGAGTTTTCGGTGCACTGAGAACGAACGGCTGTCGTATAGCTAGCTCCATTGTGAACTTGACGCGACAATGCGACAATGGTTGGCAATCGATTTGGCGATGTCAACGACCGAGGTTCTTTTCCTGCCATTCTATGTGACCTCCTTTATGGGAGGTGGGGCTGATAGTGGTGACATGGGAATAATTAATCAGATATGTTTTTTACGCGCTGGACTATCAAGGCGTACGAACTTAAGCAGTGTTGGAGATTTACTTAGGAGATAGCTGGAAGAGGTAGTAAGGTATTGCAAACAGCTGTATTACAATTTGAAATATAGGCACGAAGCATATGAAAAGAGAATTGATACAGGGAGCACTTTCCATTGAACACATGGATATGTGTATATAAGTCAAGGAGGCTTAAAATTTTAAAAAATTTTAAACCTTCTTGATATAAGTCCATGACAAAAATTACGCTTAACCGTCACCTTTAGGAGTGAACGCTGCGGCGTCGTTGGGCCCCGTTCGTGTCGCCTCCTCGTAACAAAATTGTTTCCTCGTAAGTTCAAATTACAGTCGCAGCCATCATATGTGTAGACATTAGTAAAGCCGTAGTTTACAATTTTGCTGGCGGATTTTAATTTCAGAAATTGAATTTTGTTCGCTAACGCACCTGCGTCGTGGCGGAGGACTCGCGAGTTCGGCTGCTTCGGGAAGCACCGTACGGCGGTAGCTATAGATGATTATTTCAGGTCTGGACGCCTACGCCGGCGCACACACCGGCTTTCCCGTGACGCGAGATTTTTTTACGCTATTGCATTTCAGGAAGTTGGTTTAACCCTGATATTGAAAGAATATAGCACCATCTCTTTTGTCTTGAGTGATGAGTCCTTATCTGTTGCTGAGGTTGCCGCGAAAATCTAGCATCCTGACGTCTCGCCGAGCCTTAGAACGAATTCGTGATAACTACGTCACCCACCTCGTGGTGCGAGAAATTAGTGGCACAGGAAGTCGTCGCCTTGCTCGTCGCCCGCCCTCACCTCATTGTATCGACGTCTTATTAGCCATATCATGTAGCCATTATTGGGAAGAGACGCTTGCTTGCACGCGGCAATGCTTCTAGAGAAGCCAGCTAGCGGAGAAAGTGCTTTGGATTCCCCGAGAAGAGGCCACCCTGTGCACGCGTAGGTGTACGCAGGTTGAGTAAATGTCTGTGTGTGCGTGTGTGTGGGGGGGGGGGGGGGGGCAGGAGGAGGGGGGCGACCACGCCTCCTAATCGCCTGAGGGTGCGCCGGATCTGCCCCATTCCTCTGAATTCCATTGCGTTGTGACCAAAATGGCCTCGGTTGGAGGAGGATGGGAGGAGCAGAGGGTCGCTGCAGTAACCTTCGCCCCCCCCCCCCCCCCCACCTCCTCTTTGCAAGGACACAGAGGACGCTATGCCATCACAGGACGGCCAAACAACGTTTCTGTTTGTTGTACATTGTGATACGGAATGCTACAGGAGGCTATTTCGCATACCCATTAACTTAACGCACGCAGTCAGTGCGAACCATGTGCGAAATATCTGCCTCTTGAGAGACGTACCACTCTCTCATTAAACAGAATTATATATAAGACACTGAAGGTAAGGCATGCCATGAATCACGGTGCAGGACCACGTATAAATCAAAACTAATCATTTTTTATCTCTGCGTCCTCAAATATGGCTTAAAGACAAGGTGGACTTGCGTGACGCGTATTGCTGTACGGCTAACGCATACAAAATCACGCACGCGAAATAGTTTCAAGGTGAACCATAGAACTGATCCGCAGATCGTCGGATCTTTCGAGCAAATACAATTAAATTTTGTGACGTGCAGAATGCATGACTCCTGAAAGCAGTGCTTAACACTTGCTTCATTTCTCGGGTTTAACCTCCCAAACCATGCTGTGATTATGAGAGACGCCGTAGTGGACGGTTCCGGAAATTTCGACCACATACAGCACACGGGCCTGAACATTTCGCCTCCATCGAAATGCAGCCGTCGCGGCAGGGATTCGATCCCGCGAACTTCGTATAAGCAGCCGAGTGCCATAAACACTAGGCCACCGTCGCGGGGCACTTAACCCTTGCTATATACGTGGCCAGATGTGACACTACTAAATAGCGCAACACTCTGACTGGCACCGAAATTATAGAACACTGTGGCCGTCGAGTGATCGAAGCGGAACTTGGTGGTTGTGCATCTATAAAAGCTGTGTGAAGGCTTTTCGCGAGAACGTCTTCACGCATTTCCCTAGCAACTGTTCGTGTTGATGTAAAATGACTACCCTAACGACAGTATCAGTGTCAAGTATTTACACACGTTATGTGTCGCGCTGACCAATATTTTTCTTTTTATTGTGTCTCTTCTTTACCATTCCTTATCTGAACGCACCCGTGAATCATTCTTGATTAATTCCTTTGCTTGTATATTCTTCACTGCTACTGCATGCGCCTGACCTCCCTACGAACTGAAACCGCAGGGACTCTCATGCTCATTACATCTTTCGTTCTCAATCATTGGTTTAATTGAGTTCCGCGCTTTTACGGCCCAAAACCGCGATATTGTTATGAGGCATGCTGTAGTAGAGGGTTCCGGAAATTCCGACCACCTGGGGTTCTTTAACGTGCACTGACATGACGCAGTAGACGGGCCTCAGCATTCCGCCTCCATTGAAATGCAGCCGCCGCGGTCGGAGTTCTTTCGCAAATATAAAAAATAATATAACAAAAAAAGCGAGGGTTGTCGTCTGTCAGTTGCAGTTATGGTAAAAGCACAAAATATCAAGGAGATACCATAAATAAACCATAGCCATATCGCAGCTTTTATAAAAAGCTTTATTGTTTTTCTCTATGCTCAGCACATGAAATCAGAGACGTATTGCCCACTCTCATGCGTAGCTGGATTATGTGCGTCCAGCATGACTTGGTCAGAACTCCGTTATCAAAGTCTATTGTCCTCCAGCCACAAATCCCGGAGCTGCTGCAGCGTCAGCTGCCGTCTAAACCCTGTCAGTCATCCACAGCTGACGCACCTGCCAGTTGATTGCAGAACAACGTAATACTTTTCGCTGCTCGAGTTAAAAACCTTTCTCAATTAAATAGCCCTCGGACTCCATCGAAGGCTCCACAGGTGCTCCGTAGGGCGGAGTTCCAACAGGCCCTGATAGCTTCACGAGCACGCATCACTGGATAGCCTTGACCAAGTAAGCCCACAACAGGCGGGTGGTAGCTGCTGAGCTAGTTGTGATTGTGAACACAGCAGTGATGATCACATTTGATTCAGGTGTGATGCACGAACCCTTTAACGCAGTCTATGAACCTGTAAGAGGTGCTTAAATTTATTAAAATGTTGTCGTTTCTACAAAACATGAAAGCAAGAGCCTTCATTCCTTTTTTTTTTGTCCTTGTCTAGAGGGCCTTGCCATAACACTAAAGTGTTTGTTCAGCATTGGAACAAACAATTCAATTTCCTTATGCTTCAAAGCTTCATTGCATGTCAAGTTAATATAAGTCACTTTACCGAAAAACATCATTCTTAAGTTCCCGTTACCGGGCTTATTCAGTGTCATAGCGTGTTGCTTCACTTAAGCGGTCGTAAACCGCTAAGCTTGAACCAGCGTACTACGTTGCTTAAAGCACAATAGAAACACTATTACCTAAGCCGATAACTTTCCGTGTAATGATGCGGCGCATTATTCTGACTTCCAGTTGTAATCACCATGAACCGGCTCACTTCACTTCCTCTGGCACCTTCTTTGTCTCATATGCGGAACATATGCATGCCGCTTCTTTGTCTGTAGAGCATATGCGGAACATGTTAATGCATATGTTTTTGACAAAACTTTCCAAGGTGCGTAGGTGTGCATAAGTACATGTGCAGAAGTTTCTTGGCATTGTGTGCGCTGTTTTCCTATCAACGCGGCCCAGCTGAGACGAAACATTGTAGGCATCCTTAATATTTCCCTTAGGGACGTTTCGGCGTTAGCCCGTGAATCCTCGCGCTTCGTCTAAACGTAGGGTCTACTTGAATTCCAAACGGCATCTTCTGTACACGTGTGGCTGTACCCGAATATTCGGTGGAGGTATCAGTCAGATTTCTTTCTCTTTGTTTCTTTCTCTTTTTCTCTATTTCCCTTTCTTTCTTTCGTTCCCCGTGTGTAACTGGGGTTTGTGTAACGTCTGTCTAACGGGGGTTTGAACCGCAAGTAAATTTGTCGGTGTTAATCATGACGTAACCGATGAGTTCGTCGTGTTCTTCATGTCGCGGCTTATCATGCACGATAGTCACGAAAGCATCCCCTTCCATGCCAATTTTTGTATACATCTAGTGAACAAGACGCTTGTTCTCATTGGATTTCCACACATCTCGCTTCAAACCTTCGAGCGAGGTTTTTCAAGGTCATTTCAGGTCCTGAAGGTCAGGCTCTCCTCTAAAAACTCATGTCGCTGGCACCTAGCGCCTCAGGAAGGAGCTGTGCTGAACGGCAGCCAGCTATCGCTGTCTTTCAGCACGCATGCTATTTCTTGCTGTGGCGTGAGCGCCGAAGAACAACGCCAGAGCGCGCCAAATATTTACGCCGCCGGTGCCGGGACTCGCAAATGAAATGGAACGAGAAGCGAAACCGATGTTCTGATAAACATGCGCCGCCTTTCGCGCCCCAAAATACCCTTCGCAGCTCCATCCGTTGCCGGGTGAACGTGCGATTTTTCAAGTCCCGATTTTTTAAAGTGCCTAAAGGTCACCTTTCCCTTTTGCGCATAATAGTCACCGGGCCTGTAGCCAGGGGGTAAGGGACCTTTTGAGACCAGACCCCCCACCCCTCCCCCTCACGCTGTTTATTTATTTATTTATTTATTTATTTATTTATTTATTTCACAACAGTGCAGGCCATGACAGGCCCAAGCAGGAGTGGGAAATCAAAACATAATTAGTATTAATCGGGATTACAAGTGAATGACGCCATTAGCATTCAAACAGTGTTACATCACTACACATATAACACGTACTTAGTAACAAGTAAAAAGAAAACTAAAACAACAATTTTTCCAGTGCCATTTGAAAATCAGCCTCCTCCAAAAGGGTTTTAGAAAGCGCGTTCCAAACAGAAATTGTCTGGTGAAAAACTCTTTCTTTTTATCTGAAATGATTCGCTGAAAAATAGGCGCTTTTCTCAAACAGTCAAAGACTTTTAAAACGATGTGCTGTACTCACTGATCGTGAATCGGTAATAGGAATGGCAGTGAGAGCGAAAGGCACTCGGATCTGGTAGAAGCTCCCGAGCTATTTTGTTGAGTACCGCTGATATGAATAGCATACATCCAGCACTGGCATTATGCGGAGCACTACAGGAAAAACACAGTGTAGTGTAAACTGTGCCGCAGAAGACTTCCTTACAGACTTCGAATACTTGCAGTGATGTGATACGAGAAGGCACGTGTAACATTTTTTTTTCTTTTTCGCTGTCCATAGGCATATTTAAAAACACACGTCGGTAATTTTAATGTTTATTTCAGGTAATGTATTTGCAGTAAAAGTAATGCATTTGGCTTCATTCATCTTTTTAGCTTGGCTTTGCCAACCTGCTACTCTACAAATAACGTGTACCAGGCATACAGAATGGTTGGGCGATATGTATTGTCTCGTGGTCGTGACCCTGAAGCACGCAGAAAGAACCGCACGTGTCAGTACTGTTCGCAGAGCGTGCTATAATAATAATAATAATAATAATAATAATAATAATAATAATAATAATAATAATAATAATAATAATAATAATAATAATAATAATAAAGGTATGGCTTTAGCCGCGAAAACACCGTAATGATTATGGGGCACCCCGTAGCGAAGGACTCCTAATATTTTTACCACCTGGGATGGTTTAACGTGTACTGATAAGCGCAGTACCCGAACGTGTACGATTTTCGCTTCATAAGTAAACAAATGTGTAATAAGCGAGTGAATAAAAAATAAAAAAAAAACGCTTGTTCTTCTTATCAGCTGTGTTTGCTGAACTGTTTTCGCCAATGAACCCGTTCGTACAATCAATTCCTGAACGATTCAACGTGTACTTTGTGATCCCGACATGCACAAATTTTCTTTATTGATCCATCCTTTTTCCAGCGTTATGTGCTCCTGAAGTCCCGTCTCTGCACGAGATCTGCACACAAAACAAATGCCCTTTCCTTTTTGTTGATTGTAGTTCAGAAAGCGGATTTGGGCAAGAGCAATGCAAAGCGAGGCAAGCGCAAACGCTAACGACGAGATGATGGCCGTATGTTTGCGTTTCCCGACCATTTTTTTCGCTGACTGGACTATACTGCAGCAAAACGTAAAAGGAGGTCTGCAAGAGTTTTTCGTTTTGTTCAGTCTTACGTCCACGCCAGCGATTCGTGCAAACTGCAGTAAACTTACGTCACGCAGTAAGCAGCCGCGCCAGCTGCGCTTTGAGTACAACAAATATAGCGGCGGCGTCGCTGCCGGGAACTCACTCATGTGGGCATAGTGTGCTCATATCGGTCGATTAGGTGAAGCTATTTTTATGCATGGGAAACTGAATGAACTCTAGAACGTGTGCTTAAATAGTTTCCGGCGTGTGTTAGGTAAAAAGTGAACTTCGGACAACTCTTTTGTCTATTAGGTAAATGAAATTTTGGGAATTGCGCATGCAAGTTTTGAATGTTCCTAGACTCAGTTCTTACGTTGAGCAAAACTGATTTTGATGGTGCATCCCGAAAATATTTATGACAAGCTAAGACAAGTTTCAGGTTGGTTCGGGTTACTGGGCACACACAATTTCCGAATTGTGCGGTCAGTTATAGACGTTAATCATTGAAATGCGTATGGTGGGCCAACTCGAGTTTTATATTGGGTCATGTTGGTTTTTGAATGTGGGTAAACTGAATTCTCGAACTGGCCAAGTCAATTACTCCCTCCCCACGCAGAGTAGCATGTCAGCGATATTTCAACGCCGGCTAAATTCTCTGCTGTTCAATAAAGAGCTCTCTCTCTCCAAGTCAATTTAGGGCTGTGAAACCTAAATGATTTGAGCGAGACATAAAATCTTGTGCATGAGCGAGATCGCTCATGAATGTTGGTGCCCTCAATGGTTTATTTTTTCTTTCACATGCAGCGCGATTTTGCTGGTGACGTAGTTTATCTAGACGGGGTGCTGGCCAGTTGCCGCCTTTAAGAGTCTTAAGGCGGCGTGCGCAGTTGCGTCTTTGCCGAAATCGGTGATTCACTGTCGCAGATTAGTGCGTATAATGTTGCGTCTACTGTGCGCATTTCACGTGCATTTTACAGCCTTGAACATGTGGCCGAAGCAAGGTTCACGGTGAACTTGCCATCCCGGAGGCTACGTTCTACCACATAGAAATCCTAGCGTAGGCTTCGCTCTCCCTTTTGATCATAACATAGCCCTTGTTTGAAGAAGAAGCTTCTTGAGCCTTCTGTCTTCCACAAAATAAACAATCCAGTACATCAAATGTTATATCCGAACTATTCCAACCGTTCTTTTTAAATTTGATGCCGATATCAGTATTATTTTCTCATGCCTGTGAATTGCAATGGGGCAAAGTATACACTTCAAGATGGATGCTCAGTGTTATGGTCGTGCGTCCATGAAGGGAGCCCCCGCAGCGCGCACTGCCGCAATATAAGGAGAAGGCATGATGAGGAGAGTAGCCCTACTGAACGACGGAACGCGTGAAAGGCATACACACCACAAAGCGCTTTGTGGTGTGTAGGCCTTTAACGCACTGTCCTCATCATGCCTTACCAACACGCCCAGTCTTCAACCTTAATAAGGAGAAGCGAGACCCGAGGCGCCACCCGGCGTGTCCTTGGAAGCACCCTTGGGACGAACATAGGACACATCTTAGAGAAAAAAGTACGTGCCTACAGATTTTTCGAATCATGCTGAATAGGACTGCTACATGAGCGGCAAGCTTTCCATTATGGCGTTTCGACGGAGGCAAAGTGGTAGAGACCCGTGTACTGTGCGATGTCAGTGCTTGTTAAAGGACCCCAGCTGGTCGAACTGTCTGGTGCCCAACACTACGGCGTCTCTCGTAATCATAGCTGGTTTCGGGACGTAAAACCCCAGAAGTCAATCAATCGAGCCTTCCATTATCAGGTAAGATTTCTATGCGGAGCAATGCAACAGGTTAAACTTCACTGCGATGGTGGCACAGTAGCTACGGTGCTTTGCTGCTGACCAGAAAGACGCGGGATCACTACCAGCCGCGGCAGGCGCATTTCAGTGGAAGCGGAGAACAGCATGCTTATATCTATGTGCAAGTTAAAGACCTCAGTATTGCAGATAAAGCACGCTGAATGACGACGCGAACACAGAAAACACAAGACCAGCGTAGACTATCAACTGAAGTTTATTCTTGACAAAGCGTGCACACACACACACACACACACACACACACACACACACACACACACACACACACACACACACACACACACACACACACAGCACATCGTCATTTTCGGTGCGCATGGACGCACAAAGCACTGATTTCCTGTCATATAGAACAATAAAAACTATAAAAACCAAGATTACTAAGCACTCCACGCACTGTGTGTTTTCTGTGTTTGCGTCGTCGTTCAGTTTGCGCTATCTACAATAACGAATCATAACCAACCAGCCCTCCTTTCCGTCTTATTTAAAGACCTCAGGGAGTCAAAATTGTGGCCTCTATTGCGGTGATACGCTGAGCCATGCTTCTTTCATGGGTTGCAGAAGTGGTATCATTTACTCTGTAGTGTCGTTCAAAAGTATGTTTATCCTACCGATGCACGGAAGCACTACTGACGCTTTTGCAATAAGCCTACAATTGTTGCTTGCATCGGGTATAAATTATACAAACGCTGTAGAGGCAATGTTACACGAAGTACAAATATGCGCTTTATACAAGAAAGGGGCTATGCAACAAGAAACATATTTGACTCAAACTACATTTCTCTCCAAGCAGGGAAAAAAATTTCGCAAATCTTATCGTTAATCGTAACTGAACTGGCGAGGGTGGGAGGCTATTGTTGTCAGCTTCACCTTGGACTCGGTTAGTTCTTTTTCTTTCTTTCATTTAGATGCGAAGCAACTCTTTGACTAGCCTGTATAACGCTGTCCCTCCGTAGCACCACCATCATCATCATCCTCCTCCGCACAAGCGCGAGGCAACGCGCTTCCCTCGGCGCAGGTGTTGGAGCGGTGCCAAGTAGGTCACGCTCCCCTCACACGCTTCCCTCGCAGGTGCGCGCGTACGTCACTCTCTCCCTCACCCGCCTGAGCGCCCGCAGCTGCCGGCTCCAACGCCCGCTCGCCTCCCGTGTCTGCGTTTCAAACAAACGTTTACGCCAGTAAACGCTACAGCGAGTTTCGCTTCAAACTGTTCTTCCAGCACCCGCGTTAGCGCCGTTCAACCCGTGACGCCACCCGTGCGCAACGCTGTTGCTTCGCATCCCATCAGGCTTCCCTTCGGGGAGATGGTCCAAGCTTTTTGCATTTCACACCATAGCAATGGGATCGAACCCGTAACTTCGAGGTAAACCTTTTCTACACTTTATCGCACAATGGGCTTCCTCGTAATCACAGCCACGAAATAGTGGGCTTAGGTCAAGGTTGGATCGAGCGCGAGAGATGGAATATGCGTGCACGCAAATGCAACGCTTTCCGTTTCGCGCAACCACCGCGTAGTAATGAACCCAGTGCAAGTGTGCATCACCTTCTCCTTCTTCTGTAACGCCGCCGGGCAGGGCGTCAGTTGTCCTTAAAAAAAGAAAAAAAGGTTTGCATTCTGTAGTACGGCACTCCCAGCATCTTCAGATTTTTCGCGCCCGTTAAAGGGCCACTAAACAGGCTCCTACTTTTTTTTAACCCAAACCACGGTCGGTCTGGACGCGCGCGTTCGCTCGAAGACGGAGCGAACGCGCGCGTCCAGACCGGCCGTGCCCAAACAAGCTGACTCAATCATAGAGACGCTTGCGGCGACCACATTCTGCGCATATGGCAGCGTTGCGCGCTACACAGACGCCGTATTTCAAACAAAAAAAAAACTCCCGCGTCTCTTTCCTGCGATTGACCAGCCGTCCTTACATCCTAGGTGTCGTCATGTTGCGCCGTGAACAACTTTGCGCAGTTGTAGCTCGTTGATTGGTCGAAATCAGGTCTGTTGTCAGACCCTGTGGCCATCCCACCGGCGTGAGCCAATAGAAGAAAAGGCCTCCGCATCACCTCCTCTACTTGTCAGTTACGTCACGCAAGTCGGATCTGCGTTCCTGAAACGCGGCGCGCGTTCTGTAAGTGGGCGGAGTCTCGACAGCGCGCCGCGCCTACCCTCTCCTCGGCAGAGAAGGGTGGGGAGGCCGACCGATTAAAAAAAGTAGGAGCCTGTTTAGCGGCCCTTTAAAAATAACGCAACATATTTGGCACTACTAAGGAAGGATTTGAACAGTATGTTCGAGCTGTCTTTCATATAGCGCTGTGGAGTTTTCCCACACGACCTACCTGATAAAGTGTTCAATTAGTTGAAGCAGCCAGAGCCTCTCTCAGTGATCTTTGAAGGAAATTATTGGTTGATTTGAGGGGTTTAACGTCGCAAAACCAGTTCTGATTATGAGAGATGCGATTTTGGAAGGAGAGGCCATAGCAAATAAAGCATGGCAAGGCGTAGTAGCGAGGACAAAAGACGAAACAGAAAGCTTCGGCATCGAAGCTGTCGCCATTGGTGAGGGCAAAATGGTCAAGGCGCTGGCGTTCTGCATCGCTGGTTTGATGTAGCACTTATGCAGCGCCTCCTTACGGTTAGTGGGACATTCATACGGAAAGGCACGTCCGCCGAAGTGAATATTACTAGCGTTAAACAGCCCGCACATCACGGTGGTCTGGGTCTTCAGGATAAAAAAATCCACAGCATTTCCACGGAGTGAATGATCATGAGTGGGCGAAGCTCAGGAGGTTCATCGTAGATCGTGCCGAGTTCCTGATTAATTTAGTTAACGCGCACGCTACGAATCCTTATTGTTCAACTACGTACAAGTGACATCTCCCACCGGCACTTCATTCCAAGATCCAGTGTATATATATATATATACATATATATATATATATATATATATATATATATATATATATATATATCTGGGTGACCGGTGAACGGTTCTCCAGCGCGAGCAGTCGGCATTTTTCAATCAAGAAACTCGCTAGAAGACGCTACCTGCGTCAAGCTTGTCTCTCGCGGGTGAGGGCGCGTTCTCCTTTGCGAGCTGGTAGAGAGCGTTCATCGAAGATTGATTGATTGATTGTTTGTGGTTCGGAAAGGACGCTAATTTCTGCAGCCCATGTAGGGAGCACGGCTAAGCGCCCGTGGGGGTGGGGGAAAGGGGGTGTAAGAGATAGAGAGAAAGGCCGTAGTGGAGGGCTCCGGAAATTTAGACCACCTGGGGTTCTTTAACGTGCACTGACAACGCACAGTACACGGGCCTCTGGCATTTTCGCCTCCATCGAAAATGCGACCGCCGCGGCCGGGATCGAACCCGCGTTTTTCGGGTGGCAGCCGAGTACCGTAACCACTACACCACCGCGGCGGACGATATCGAAGAAAGAGCGTTTCTATAGTCAACGCGTGCCATTCGCTCTCTCTCTCTCACACACAAGACAGCAGATGGAAGAGTGAGAGTGCTCGCGCGCCGGGAGGCACGCGCCGAGGGCGCGCCTCCCACACGCGCCCTCCTAGTAGCCCGTTCCTAGTAGATAACGCGCTACTACAACGGAAGGACAGACCCAAACCTTAAAGAGCTTCGCCCCTAAAATTGATAGCAGTCGGTTGGCCGGTGGTATGTCCTAATTTCGCTTCCGCGTCAGCTTGGTCATTCCCAGTGATCCCACAGTGGCTGGGAATCCACTGCAATGCAAAGTTGTGTCCGTATTGAGAAGCCTCAGTAAGGAGGCTCATGATCTAACAAGAGGACCATAAGCGGCTCCTTGCTTCATGTAGTTCATTATTAGTTGAAGTGCCGACCTAGAATCTGAAAATAATGTCCACTCCACAGGACTTTGTTGTAGAAGTCCCAGAAAGTAAATTCACACCAGCACAGCAGACCGAGTTTAAGAGAATTTTGTTTCCGGATGTGTTCTACATTACAAGGCAATTACTCATTTGTGCACTCAAAAAATATAGAAGTACAAAAAATACAAAATTCAATACACACTGTTGCTGATCCTCAACATGTGTGTTTAGAAAAATTTAGTACATCACAGTCGATTAACACCTATAACATTAAAACACGTTTTCATACAAAACATAAGACATCAAATTGCGAGTATCACAAGACAGTTCCGTCACATCTACACAACACAGGAATGCAGCGTGTATAAAAGAGCATTCTACATATTCACACACATACACAAATGTGCGGCTACAAAGAAAGCACCAATCAGGTGAGAGTATGACCAGCCAGTCCAATGCATCACTTGCGAAGTGCCGAGTTTTGTCAATACGGGTTGAACGCCTCTTTCTCAAAGGCCTCTACCTTTTCCCCGCTTTGTTCGCATCTAATGTGCGCGCGTTTGCTGAATTGTGCAAACCAACCCATTCTCTGCCGTAAATGTTTGCGCTTTCGTTCCTTCTGCATGAGCCCTTTAACTGTAATCAACCGCCAGTCTGTTAACACGTGCATTACGCCGCCTGCCTGCCCTGTATTTCTTCCTCATAATTTCAACGAGAAGCCCGAGAAGGAAGGGTATAAATATTATCTTGGATCTGTTGGCTTCTGCGTGGAATTCATGCATGAGGACGACGCCATGAGCTATGGAACGGAAAATTGTAGGTGTAACATAAGGGAAAAGAGAGCGGAGTGGGTTAGCCAACAAACGCGTGTTAGGGACATATTAATAAAAATTCACAGCATGTCCACAGAGTGAATGAGTATGAGTGGGCGAAGCTCGGGATGTTCATCGTAGATCGTGCCGAGTTCCGGATTAATTTAGTTAACGCGCACGCTACGAGTCCTTATGGTTCAACTACGCACCAAGTGAAATCTCCCACCGGCACTTCGTTAGATCCAGTGCATATATATATATATATATATATATATATATATATATATATATATATATATATATGGGTGGCCGGTGAACGGTTCTCCAGCGCGAGCAGTCGGCGTTTTTCAATCAAGAAACTCGCTAGAAGACGCTGCCTGCGCAAACTTGCCTCGCGCAGGCGAGGGCGCGTTCTCGTTCTTTGCGAGCTCGTAGCGCGTTCATCGAAGAAAGAGCGTTTCCATAGTCAACGCGCGCCTTTTGCTCTCTCTGTCTCTCTCTCACACAAGACAGCACAAGGAAGAGTGAGAGAGCTCGCGCGCCGGGACCGGGAGGCATGCGCCGAGGGCGCACCCCCCACACGCGCGCTCCTATTAGCGCGTTCCTAGTAGGTAACGCGCTCCTACAACGGACGGACTGTCCGTCCGTTGCGAGTTTCTTGATTGTTGCGAGTTTCTTGATGCGAGTTTCTTGATTGAAAAACGCCGACTGCTCGCGCTGGAGAACCGTTCACCGGCCACCCATATATATATATATATATATATATATATATATATATATATATATATATGCACTGGATCTAACGAAGTGCCGGTGGGAGATTTCACTTGGTGCGTAGTTGAACCATAAGGACTCGTAGCGTGCGCGTTAACTAAATTAATCCGGAACTCGGCACGATCTACGATGAACATCCCGAGCTTCGCCCACTCATACTCATTCACTCTGTGGACATGCTGTGAATTTTTATTAATATGTCCCTAACACGCGTTTGTTGGCTAACCCACTCCGCTCTCTTGTCCCTTATGTTACACCTACAATTTTCCGTTCCATAGCTCATGGCGTCGTCTTCATGCATGAATTCCACGCAGAAGCCAACAGATCCAAGATAATATTTATACCCTTGCTTCTCTGGCTTCTCGTTGAAATTATGAGGAAGAAATACAGGGCAGGCAGGCGGCGTAATGCACGTGTTAACAGACTGGCGGTTGATTACAGTTAAAGGGCTCATGCAGAAGGAACGAAAGCGCAAACATTTACGGCAGAGAATGGGTTGGTTTGCACAATTCAGCAAACGCGCGCACATTAGATGCGAACAAAGCGGGGAAAAGGTAGAGGCTTTTGAGAAAGAGGCGTTCAACCCGTATTGACAAAGCTCGGCACTTCGCAAGTGATGCGTTGGACTGGCTGGTCATACTCTCACCTGATTGGTGCTTTCTTTGTAGCTGCACATTTGTGTATGTGTGTGAATATGTAGAATGCTCTTTTATACACGCTGCATTCCTGTGTTGTGTAGATGTGACGGAACTGTCTTGTGATACTCGCAATTTGATGTCTTATGTTTTGTATGAAAACGTGTTTTAATGTTATAGGTGTTAATCGACTGTGATGTACTAAATTTTTCTAAACACACATGTTGAGGATCAACAACAGTGTGTATTGAATTTCGTATTTTTTGTACTTCTATATTTTTTGAGTGCACAAATGAGTAATTGCCTTGTAATGTAGAACACATCCGGAAACAAAATTCTCTTAAACTCGGTCTGCTGTGCTGGTGTGAATTTACTTTCTGGGACTTCTACAACAAAGTCCTGTGGAGTGGACATTATTTTCAGATTCTAGGTCGGCACTTCAACTAATAATGAACTACATGAAGCAAGGAGCCGCTTATGGTCCTCTTGTTAGATCATGAGCCTCCTTACTGAGGCTTCTCAATACGGACACAACTTTGCATTGCAGTGGATTCTCAGCCACTGTGGGATCACTGGGAATGACCAAGCTGACGCGGAAGCGAAATTAGGACATACCACCGGCCAACCGACTGCTATCAATTTTAGGGGCGAAGCTCTTTAAGGTTTGGGTCTGTCCTTCCGTTGTAGTAGCGCGTTATCTACTAGGAACGGGCTACTAGGAGGGCGCGTGTGGGAGGCGCGCCCTCGGCGCGTGCCTCCCGGCGCGCGAGCACTCTCACTCTTCCATCTGCTGTCTTGTGTGTGAGAGAGAGAGAGCGAAAGGTGCGCGTTGACTATAGAAACGCTCTTTCTTCGATGAACGCTCTCTACCAGCTCGCAAAGGAGAACGCACCCTCACCCGCGAGAGACAAGCTTGACGCAGGTAGCGTCTTCTAGCGAGTTTCTTGATTGAAAAATGCCGACTGCTCGCGCTGGAGAACCGTTCACCGGTCACCCAGATATATATATATATATATATATATATATACACACACTGGATCTTGGAATGAAGTGCCGGTGGGAGATGTCACTTGTACGTAGTTGAACCATAAGGATTCGTAGCGTGCGCGTTAACTAAATTAATCAGGAACTCGGCACGATCTACGATGAACCTCCTGAGCTTCGCCCGCTCATCATCATTCACTCCGTGGAAATGCTGTGGATTTTTTTTATCCTGAAGACCCAGACCACCGTGATGTGCGGGCTGTTTAAGGCTAGTAATATTCACCTCGGCGGACGTGCCTTTCCGTATGAATGTTCCACTAACCGTAAGGAGGCGCTGCATAAGCGCTACATCAAACCAGCGATGCAGAACGCCAGCGCCTTGACCATTTTTGCCCTGACCAATGGCGACTGCTTCGATGCCGAAGCTTTCTATTTCGTCTTTTGTCCTCGCTACTACGCCTTGCCATGCTTTATTTGCTATGGCCTCTCCTTCCAAAATCGCATCTCTCATAATCAGAACTGGTTTTGGGACGTTAAACCCCACAAATCAACCAATAATTTCCTTCAAAGATCACTGAGAGAGGCTCTGGCTGCTTCAACTAATTGAACTTTATCAGGTAGGTCGTGTGTGAAAACTCCACAGCGCTATATGAAAGACAGCTCGAACATACTGTTCGAATCCTTCCTTAGTAGTGTCAAAAATGTTGCGTTATTTTTAAGGACCTGCTTTCCGTCCCTTCTTATTATCGCTTTCTTCTGCTAAATATTTTGTTTAAGGTTTTCGCTACAGTAGCTAATTTATACACGCAAGGAAAGTTTTCTCTCGCAGTGCATCACCTTTTAGTTATTGTAGTTTACGAGGAAAAAAAACGGTGCCGTTGCCTATCTGCACTAATAAGCTCCCCGCTACCTAAGTGCGTGTGATGCTCTGATTCGTCTGTGGACTTGATGTCTGAAGGCGAAACACCAATGCGAATAAAGCCGCGATGTTTTGAAACGTGTGAGCCTCGTTTGCGCAGAATACGAATATATGTGCGGAAACCTAAGGTCCGTAGATCTTTCTTCCGTTTTAGGGGCGAAGCTACTTAAGGCGTGGGTCGTACGTCCCCGATGTATGTAGTAGTAGTAGCAGTAGGTAGCCACCGGCGCGTGCCTGCCGGGAGGCACGCACGCGCCGAGGGCGAGCGCGTGGCTCCCGGCACGCGCTCGCCCGCGAGGGACAGCGTTGGCGCAGGCAGCGTCTCCTAGCGAGTTTCTTGATTGAGAAATACCGACTGCTCGCGTTGGAGAAGCGTTCACCGGCAACCCATATATATATATATATATATATATATATATATATATATATATATATATATATATATATATATATTGGTAGGTTATTAGCAATACGGGAGCGAAAAGCAGAGGAAGCGCAAAGGAGGGAAGAGGAGAACGAAGTTCTGAGCGCCATCGCCACGGACTGAAGCTTCGGCCCATCCATACGCATTAAAAGACCCGCTTAAGGCTCTGTGTGGCTCGTAACAGATTTGGTGGAAGTGCCGGGTACGACGAACCCAACGACGGAAGCCCTACTGTGTAGATTTCGCCGCAGCCGCCGCCTTGCTGGACTCCCGCCTTCGCCGATCGAGATGTCCCGAGACCAGACCGTCTCTGATGCTCCGAGGCCTACCCCTACTGGGCCATTCCCGTACTACCGAGTGCCTCCGAACTTCGGCGGCAGCTCAGGGGAAGATGTCGACGAATGGCTGAAGAAGTACGGAAGGGTGAGCGCGAGCAACTGTTGGGATTCGGCAGCGAAACTCAGCAACGTTGTGTTTTCGCTAACTAACACCGCGCTCCTGTGGTATGAAAACCACGAGGACATGTTTACCACTTGGGATCGCTTTGTCGAGGAAATTCAGAAGTGCTTTGGCGATACTAACGCGAAGAGAAAACAAGCAGAGCAGACGCTGGCCCAGAGAGCACAACTTCCAGCTGAGACTTGCACGATGTACATTGAGGAGATCTTGAAGTTGTGCAAGTTGGTAAACACCAGAATGACTGAAGAGGACAAGGTTGGACACCTCCTTAAGGGGATAGCTGAAGACGTCTATAATTTTCTGATCGGAAAAGAGAACTTGAACACCGTGTCCGACGTGGTGCAGCACTGTCGCACGTTTGAAACGCTGAAGATGCGGCGCATTGCACCGAAATTCGGCCGCTTGTCCAACGTTCCCACAGTGGCTAGCGTTGACACAATGTCTCCCGGTGACCTTTCCTCGACAATACGGCAAATCGTGAGAGAGGAATTGCTGCGATATCGGAAAATGTGTCATTCTGCCGACGACATTGAAGACGACTATGCAAGGGAAGCTGAACGCGTGCGAGTTCCCGTCACTCCGACCTCATGGCAACCATCGGTTAACGCAGCAGACGCTGATGAACACCTAGAACCACTGCCATCTGGGTTCTCGCACCGTACACCGTCGAACAACGGAAGAGGATTTCGCTCGCCTCGTTATCCTCAGAGAACATCTGCTGCCTATGATACCCGCGAAGGGAGGTACTACCACCCCGTGCCTTCGGAGAGGACCGGTTACCCGGAGCAGGCTCGTGTGTCTCGATCTCTCCCTGTCTGCTACACTTGCGGAGTCCCGGGGCACATTTCACGATTTTGCAACAACCGATGGTCACACAAGAGAGAACCACCCGTCACTTATTCCTCTTCGCAGCCTTTTGATCGCCAGTTCTCAGCGCAACGGTCGCCACGCATGTTCACAAGCTCCCGATATCCCTCCCCGGCATCTGATCGGAGCTTGACGCCGCCACCAGCTCCGCGTGCTCCACGATCTCCATCGCCTCGGCGGCGCACGCAGTCACCGCCGCCGGAAAACTAGTTGGTGCGGCCGATGGGGGTGAGGTCGCAGGATACCAGGAACTATCGGAAGACATGCCCTCATCAGTGTTAATGCTGAAGAACAAAGTTCGTGTACTTGTTGATGGTGTACCTACCCTGGCACTTGTGGATACAGGTGCGACAATATCTGTGATGAGTGTTAGCTTTAAGAACTGTTTAGGACTTAAAGTGATGTTTTGTCTGAGCCGTGGCGCAATATTCCGTGGTGTAAGTGGTGACGCCGTGTGTCCCCTGGGCGTATGCACTGTGGATGTGTCTTTGTGTGGCAAAGTGTTTCCAACAGAGTTCGCGGTTATTGCCCGATCCACACATGACGTAATATTGGGCATGGATTTTTTGCGGGAGTGTGGAGCGACCGTTGACTGTAGAAGTGGGCATCTTTCCGTACACGGTACTTTCCCGTCTCCGCTCTTAGAGAATCCGTCATGTGGTGAATGCAACTTCTTTGTCTCCGAGGACACAGTCGTGCCCCCATTTTCTGCCGTGTGCATTCCAGTGAGTTGCTCAAGTAACGATCCCGCTATGTTCGAAGCCACCCTTGAACCAATTCATTCGGCTTGTATCAAAAAGAACATTTTGGTACCCCATTGCATGGTGTCTGTAGTCGACGGGAGCTCAAGTGTGTGGGCTATTAACAGTTCAGTGGAGCCTGCAGTGTTACCCAGTGGCATGAAACTTGCTTTGTATAAACCTCACTCCCCTAGTGACGCTGGTCGCATTGGTTGAAGCTACAAACGAGGAGCTACACGTAACTTCCCAGGACCCCGGAGATTCGCAACTTCTAAAGATGATTAACAACTCCCTCAGCCAAAGCGAACGCTGCGCGCTCTTGCAAGTTCTGGCCAAGCACTCGAAAGTATTCGATTTTTCAACGAGCAACAAACCACCTTCAATCCCTGCGTCTCGAATACGTCACCGCATCAACACCGCGTCGGCGCAACCCATCAGGCAGAAACCTTACAGAGTGGCACCAGCAGAACGCAAGGTCATCAACGATCAGGTGCAAGAGATGCTAGCAAAGGGCATAATTCAAGATTCAGCAAGTCCCTGGGCCGCTCCCGTTATTCTCGTCAAGAAGAAAGATGGCACGTGGAGATTCTGCGTTGACTACCGCCGCTTGAATTCGGTTACCAAAAAAGACGTCTATCCGCTGCCGCGTATCGATGACGCCATCGATTGTCTGCATTCCGCTTCCTACTTTTCCTCCGTTGATCTCAGATCCGGTTATTGGCAAATCCCAATGCATGCAGCCGACAAGGAAAAAACGGCATTCGTCACGCCTGATGGACTATACGAGTTCAACGTCATGCCGTTTGGATTGTGCAATGCGCCTGCGACCTTTGAAAGATTCATGGACACTGTTTTGCGTGGTTTAAAATGGCAGATTTGTATGTGCTACCTGGATGACGTAGTAATTTTTGGACGTACATTTCAAGAGCATAACACTCGTCTGGACATTGTACTCAACTGCATTAAGAACGCTGGTCTCGTGCTAAACTCAAACAAATGTCATTTTGGCGAACGCCAAACGTTGGTGCTGGGACATCTCGTTGATAAGGACGGCATTAGACCTGACCCGCAGAAGACGGCTGCCGTTGAAGCGTTCGAGCAGCCTAAGTCAGTGAAACAGCTCCGTAGCTTCCTCGGGCTATGCTCCTACTTCCGGCGGTTCATACCCGGTTTCGCGGATGTAGCTCACCCCCTGACATGCCTCTTACGCAAGGACACCCCGTTCAAGTGGACCCCTGAGTGTGCTGCAGCATTCCGCCAACTGAAGTTCCTATTAACCACACATCCAATACTTCGCCACTTTGATCCTTCGTCTCCGACAGAAATTCACACGGACGCCAGTGGAGTTGGAATCGGTGCCGTTCTCGTTCAGCGCTCAGATAACCGAGAACACGTCGTCGCTTACGCGAGCCGTTCATTAAGCAAGCCAGAGCGAAATTATACCGTAACTGAACAGGAATGCTTAGCGGTGGTCTTTGCCGTGCAGAGGTTTCGCTCGTATGTTTACGGTCGACCCTTCACCATCGTCACCGACCACCATTCCCTGTGCTGGCTGGTTAACCTTCGTGACCCATCCGGTCGCCTGGCGCGATGGGCTCTGCGCCTGCAAGAGTATGTCTTTACTATCTCTTACAAGAGCGGCCGTCGGCATGCTGACGCGGATTGCCTTTCTAGGATGCCATTATGTACAACAGACTCTGAAGCTGAGAACTTTGACCACCTTATCGCCGTCCTGTCGCCTGACTTTCCCGACGCTTTGACGTTCGCCGCCGAGCAGCGCAAAGACCCAAGCTTGAAAAGCTTTTTCTCTGATTCGCAAGGCGATCTTAGCGACGACCGATTTTGCATCCGAGATGGTCTCCTCTACAAGAGGAACCTGTCCACGACTGGCGCTCGCTTCCTGCTGGTGGTTCCGCAATCTCTCCAAGCATCTGTTCTGCGTACTACGCACGATGATCCAACTTCTGGTCACTTTGGCACAGCGCGGACACTTAGCCGCACCAGAGATCGATTTTATTGGCCCCAAATGAGAAAAACGATTCAAACCTACGTAGCCAGTTGCGCGCAGTGTCAGAGTCACAAGCGACCCACTTCAGCTCCAGCCGGTCACTTACAACCAGTAGAGCCCCCTAGTACGCCTTTTGAAAAAGTCGGCATTGATCTGGTCGGACCATTTCCGCGTTCACCTAGAGGAAACCGGTGGATAATAGTGTGTGCTGACTACTTGACACGTTACTGCGAGACGGCAGCGCTCACTTCCGCCACCGCAGCCCAGGTCTCCGACTTTCTCCTGCATTCCGTCATACTCCGACACGGGCCGCCTCGCGTGATAATAAGTGACCGTGGTCGCCAGTTCACAGCCGATGTCGTCGAAGAATTACTTCGTTTGTGTGCCTCTAAGTTCAGACACTCAACCGCGTATCATCCACAAACAAATGGCCTGACTGAGCGCACTAACCGAACATTGATTAACATGTTGTCCATGTACGTCGCTTCAGACCACAAAAACTGGGATGAAGTACTGCCGTTCATGACGTACGCTTTCAACTCGGCGAGACACGAGACGACAGGCTATAGCCCTTTTTACCTTCTCTACGCTCGCCCACCTCGTCATACGCTCGATACCATGTTTTCTTTTGTTATCCATGAAGATTCGTCTGTGGCGGAAACATTGTGTCGTGCGGAGGAGGCCCGCCGAATTGCACGATTACGGACGCTGGCCTCCCAAGACTACTCCAAAAGTCGCTACGACCGACGACACAGAAATCTTACCTATTCTCCCGGTGATCTCGTGTGGTTGTGGACTCCAATGCGTAAACGTGGTTTGTGCCAGAAGCTGCTCGCGGACTATGCAGGACCATACGTAATTCTTGAGCGTTTAAGCGAGGTCAACTATAAGATCGCACGCCTCACTTCAAGTGGTCGACGCTCTTCAAAGACTGACGTGACGCATGTTGCCCGTCTGAAGCCTTTCACCGAACGGAAGCAAGACTGACTCGCCCGGAGGGCTTCGTCTGGGAGAGGAGAAATGTTAGGTTATTAGCAATACGGGAGCGAAAAGCAGAGGAAGCGCAAAGGAGGGAAGAGGAGAACGAAGTTCTGAGCGCCATCGCCACGGACTGAAGCTTCGGCCCATCCATACGCATTAAAAGACCCGCTTAAGGCTCTGTGTGGCTCGTAACAATATATATATATATATGCACTGCATCTTGACTTGCAATGAAGTGCCGGTGGGAGATTTCACTTGTGCATTGTGCATAGTTGAACCGTGAGGATTCGTAGCATGCGCGAGATGTTATAAAACTAGATGGCGCTACTTGTAGTTGATGATGAAAGATGCGAGATGTTATAAGAGTTTGATGACATTTACTCAAGTGTTTCACTTTTAATTGTGGGGCGAATTGCACGAAAGAGTTTCACGGTTTACCGATGATTCCTTCCGGAGCTTCGCCCCACTCATCATCATTCACCCCGTGAATATGCTGTGATTTTTAAGTAGCGACAACTACCTCCTCTCCCGGCGCCCTCTCGCTCAAAGCCCGCATTGGCAGCCATGGTCTTCCTAAACACTTGGAGCGGAGCAAGAGCGCGGATAGCGTCTGGCCGTCAACATATGCGTTCATATCAAAATGATATAGTGGACGTGCCATACGTAAGGAAACGCCTACTGAAACCCGCAAATTTCTTTGGCGTTCTCTCGCTGCAGCATTCAAGTAGCAACTTTAGGAAGAACATGGCTACCAAAAGCAACGCCAACCAATCAGGTGCGCCAGCGGCACATCAAAACTTTTCGTTACGTAAAAACGGAAGAAAATATCTAGGGACTTTACGGAAACCTAGAGCGCCGATCGCCGACAACGCACGAATAACGCCGCCTTGACGGAAGCGGTCCGCGTGGTGGTATTAGGGACAGTTAGCGTGTCCGGTAAACAGGTATACGCAAAGCTGTAGCGGATACCGGATAGCGTGTAGCGTTGTTTTTCGCAGTGAAGTGGCGCCAGCTATGGGGGATAAACAGAATAAGCAAACCCGCGTTATATGTCCTCCGAGATTCTGGAAGCCGCTCGCTAAGCCTACAGCTTCGATAATTTCAGCCTGGCTCTCAGAAACGGCGTTGAATCATCACGGATACTTTACTGTCGAAGCTGCATGATACAAAGCTAAGGCAAATACGACCGTCAGTTAGTTACTTAAGGGCTACAGAGCGCGCGACGACCACTTGAAAGATTCGAAGCGGAAGGTGGTCAGTCGGCCATGTTTGCCAATGCGCTGTTTACGCCCGGTATTCCGCTCTACGCAAAGCGCTTGCGTATAGTGGTTTACCGGACACGCTAAATGTCCCTATTGTGGTTATCGTGCTCGACTGTTGACCCAAACGGCCTAGGCTCGATTCCAGCCACAGGAGTCTAATTTTTGGAGGAGACTAAAATGCTAGAAGCCTGTGTAGTCTGCGGCGATGACCACGCACATTAATGAAATCTGGGCTGCCAAAATCTCTGGAGTCATCCTCTGCGGCGTGCCTGAGTATCATATATGCTTCTGTTGCCACGTGAGACCATAGCAAGCCTTACGCGATATAATTCGGGAAAGACGCAGTCCATTCTTCAAATAGAATACATCGATTTGATTTCCGGATTTTTACGTCCCAAAACCACGGTATAATTACGAGAGACACCGTCTTGGAGGGCCCCAAAAATTTCGACAACCAGGCGTTCTTTGACGTGCACTGACATCGCACAGCATGCGGGCCTGAACATTTCGCCTCCATCGAAATGCAGCGGCCACGGCAGGGATTCGATCTCGCGACCCTTGGATCAGCAGCCGAGTATCGCAGCTACTTGAGAACGGTGGCGGTGCTTCAAATAATATGCAATAATGTCCTCTGGTTAGAGGCAGTGAGCGCTATTTTCTGCAGCCCTTGTTTGGAGCTCGGCTCAGCCTCCTTGGTACTAGGGAAACGGGAATTAAAAAGAGAATAAACGCTCCAGTGGAAGGTTCCGGAGATTGGGACCACCTAAAGTTCTTTAACATCCACGGAGTCCCAGAGCACTAGAACTTCACATATCTTGAAATGCGTTGGCCGCTGCCGGGTCCACAGTCAAGTGCTGCAACAGTGGCGGTGGTCGCACGTACAAGCGCTTGAAATGGGTGTAGCTACTATTAGATACTCTCGCCCGCACCGGCTCAACGCCGTGTCTGAAGAACCCCACGAGGTCGAAATTTCTGTACATCTCCACCATGGTTGACCTCACAGTCATATCGCGGTTTTTGCACGCACCCAAGAAATTATGATCCATCATTCTCTTGTCGCTCCTTTTAGTATTCCTAGCTTCTAAGCCTAATTGCATTGCTTCTTCTTTTTGTGTAGCGTGCTCTCGTTCCAGCACGAACGAAGAAACCTGACAAATCTTATCGCTCCTAGTGGACACTTCTTTCACATGATAGCTTTAATTCCGCAAAGAAAAGCGCCAGTAAGCGTGAAACAAGTGCAAACCTCCCTTACACAAAAGCAAAAGGCTGCGCAATGCGCCTTCAGTGAGGATTGATGGAACAGCGCCGCCATCAAGCGGCTTACAAGGAAATAACGAAACTGACGGTAAGGGTACGGGAGGATAGTTTGGCAAGTGGACCTAGTCCAGTAACGTTGGACGTGGGTGCGTCCACGTCACACAGTGCCATACAGGCAAAACGCTGGTATCAATGTGCAAGTCCATCTAGATGTACAATACACGTTCTACTGCTTGCATGAATGCGCATTTCACTTCTGTGTTATACCGATTCCTATGACAGAGAGATCAGCCACACTTTTTTTTTCTCTCTCCTCCAAATCTTGTCTTCGCCTTCCACAGCAGAGTTGAGTTGAGTTGACAAACGTTTATTAAAAAAAAAGGAAAAGGAGGTTGGCGAAGCAGGTGGGTGGGGCCCCTAGTCCAGGGCTCCACTGGTTTCAGCAGCCCGCCGCGCCTGGTCGAGGAGTGCCACTTGGGCCTCCTTTCCCTCGCTGGCAAGCCAGGTCTCCCACTGCTCCGTTCGAAATTTTTGCTCCGAAATATGAGGCGTATTAATTTTAGATGGCCTGAGCTCGCATTCCCACGTGATGTGAGCGAGAGTTGGCTGTCCTCCACACCACGGGCAAGTGGCGGCGTATGCGGTTGGGTAGACGGCATGTTTTAAACGCAGGTGCGGGTATGTGTTTGTCTGCAGAAGGCGCCATTCGTGCGCTTCCTTTACATTTAGCCGCGGGTGTGGTGTTGAATAGCGCCGTCGTTGTCGACGCTGGTGTTCTAAGATATCCCTGGGAGTGTGGGGCGCCTGGGGTATCAGACGAGTGTCTAGACGAGGAACAGTCGCTCGGTATGTAAGAGCTCGAGCTGCACCGTCCGCTCTGTCGTTACCCGTCGCTTCGATGTGTGCCGGGCACCATATAATGCTGTGATCCTGGTCTAATGTTGCACCTAGCAGGTGGGCGACACACGCAGGAACACGGCCGCTAGTAAAATAGCGACACGCTATTTGAGAGTCTGTGAGGATATAAGATCCTTGCCTCAGTGATTCTTTGGTCTTGATGGCTAGAGCTACCACAAGGGCTTCCGCCGTGTTTGCTGAGTTAGTCCTAGCTGAGGCACAGGTGAATAAGCCTGGCCTAGAGACCGAGCCAACAGCAGCTAGCAAGAACCCATGCGTGCCGCAGCGGGCTGCGTCCGTGTAAAGCGTGTCCGGGTCCGTTCCGTACTGTTTGGCGAGTTTTCTGGCTCTGGCTTCGCGACGAGCTCGGTGGTACACCGGACTCATGTTTTTCGGTAGAGGAGCGATATGAATTTGGGCACGCACCTGAGCAGAAAGGGGCACAAGTTCGTCATCGCTGTATTGTGGTCGTACAGGATACCCCAGGCCACGTAGGACTTCCCTACCAGCGCTTGTGAGAGAGAGTCTTTCTCGTTGTGAAATTAGGACAGCGGCCCGAAGTTCCTCAAAAGTGTTGTATATCCCTAACGCTAGGAGTCGATCCGTGGATGTCCCTCTTGGCAGACCAAGAGCGGCCTTGTTCCACAGCAGAAACTAGCCAACCGGTCTCAGGCCAGATTAAATGCGTTGCCTTTCTTTTATGCTTCTCTTCGTTGCTTCTTTCCTTGCTTTCTTCCTTTTTTTGCCGGTACTGTGGCAACACCTTTCAGATAGCTCGTCGTCTCACAGGGAAGACACTTTCGCGCTACTCGAAGACTATGGGTCCGCGCCAACGCCTTACGATTTAGTAATGCAGTGACACGCACGTCAGCAAAAAGGAATGGCACGTTTCCGTTTCCTCTGTTTCACTTCCCACTCCCGCCTTGCCATTCCTGTAGCGTAAGGGAGTGAGCAGCATCACTTCCCTTTTTTTTCCCTCCACCTTCGCAAGCCGCTTCTACCCTGCACCCGGCTGCTTCGATCCGATTCTTTCTCTCGAGTGACGAGCGCGACTGCAACTATGTGGGTGGTGAGGAGATTATGGAAGAAGCAGAAGCCGCAGGGTGGCATGCGCGTTTGCAGACCAGCGAGCAAGCAAGCTGCGACGCCGCGCAATACAATTTTCGCCACAGACAGCGCACAACGTAAGGGAGAAAATGTGGGGCTGGGAATCTATTCGTCGTCGCAATCTCTCTGGACAGCTCCCGTGGAAATGCTTAGGAATGTCACAATTAAAAGGTGTTGTGAATTTACTTGAACTGTATCGTAAACATCGCCAATAATGTTCCTGAAGTCTTAAAGGCGCAACCGTACTTAATCACCGAACGCAGAGATCAACCGCTGACCTCAGCTACTAAGCCAGCCTGTGCAGTCTTGCTTAACGCACGTTGAGATTGCGCGGGTGTTCGGTGTATGTGGGATACGCGGGAGCCCTTCTGTACTCCGTCACGTGTTCACTTCTCTCCGCCGCCGAAACCCGATGGCATGTGGTTGTCTTCTGAACTTCGGCATGTCATCAAAGGTGTCGATCGTGAAGCCCACAAGTGTTGAAGATTGGGCGAGTTGTTTCGTCGTACTTGAACTGGTATAGCGCATTACGGAACACGAGAAACGGCCAAGCAGGTCGACACAAGAGGACAGAGCTCTATCGGCAAAGAGTATAGTATAGGTCTTTGATGTCTACAGAAAATGCTTTTAGGCCCCTGCCATTCTGTTCGAGGAAGTCAACAAAACTGTCCGAATGCCTTATTAGAAAGGGATGATCAGTGGTGAACAAATTGAACTTTCTTGCAGGAATAATGCCACAGTGTTTTGCCATGTTCCTCTCTCTGTTACAATTACCCGCAGGGGGCAATCAACCTTGTGTGTCTTAGCCTCTGTCCTCTTCTGTCTTAGCTATTGCTCTGTCCTCTTGTCTCGGTCTGCTTGGCCGTTTCCCCCTGTTCCGTAATGCGCTATACCAGTTCAAGTACGGTCGTAAAGGCTTTCTAATCCTCCGACATCAGGGCGCTGATATACTTAGGAGGACAGCAACGCCGAAATCGCAGTCGCCACGCACATGTGCCAGCGGTGAAGTCGATGAAGCATGGTGGGGGTTTTAAGTGCGAATGCACTTCTTAAGCGACCCCGAAAACTCCGCCGGCATCCGCGCTCCTCCTCCTCTCCCCTAGCAACGGCGCGAGGAGCGGAGAGGAGCGTCTGTAGCAACGGCGCAGCGACGTCACGCCCCACGTGACTGCGCGCGCTCCGCCCTCCGCTCCGTGGCTGCGCGCGCCCCGCGCCGGCTCCGCACCGCTCTCCGCGCCGTGACGTCACGGCGCGTTGTGCAGCTGGCGCCTCCGCGCCGTGGCTGCGCGCGCCGCGCCGGCTCCTCGCACCCTCTCCGCGCCGTGACTTCACGGCGCCATGCAGCTGGTGTGCCTCTCCCCCCGTTAGGTTTGCACTCACCCTACTTCATATATAAATGTGTGTGTGTGTGTACAAATGCATCATGACAACAACACTTTAAATCATTAATTACACTTAATCATCATCATCAGTAAAAGTGCTTTGCACTTAAAAACGGCCAGACCTCCTTGGATCGGCTGGCGCGTGCTCTCTCGCTGCCGTCTCCTTCGCTCGGCTCTGCAGTTTAGTCGCGCGCGCCCCCTCATAGCATCACCCCGTGCTTCGCACTTCCTCATACTCCCCTTCGGGGAAATGCGGGTTTTTTTTTTAGCCAAGAGATGAATTTGTTGGGATATTTGGCGCTTCATAAAGTGTGCTTGTGATGCTTCGCGCTCTCGTCTTGGCTGTGTCGTTACAATATAGCAGGAGACTGCAAAAATGCAAGCCTTGAGGCAGTAATAACACGAACGACCTCTGTGCTAGATCTCCAGCCATCTTAGGCCTCAAGGGTCCAGTACAGCCGTTCGCGAGTGTCCGAGATGTGGTCCGATATCAAAGTACTTGGAGCGAGGACGCCCCTTGAAAGATCGTCACTAAAAAGAAAGTTGTTCATTTAATGTTGTTCTCGATGTCTATCCTCATAGAATAGCTGAAGCGCATAGAAGAGAATGCAGAACGAAAAAACGAAGATCACAATGCATACACCCACACCAGTCGTCCCGTATCCAAATCGACAACGACCCACCCATCGCTTTCATATCGATCAGCCGAGGACCGCGTCTTGAAAGATCGACAAAAGAGTACTTTTCTCTCGCTCCCCCTTATCGTGAACGCGGAAGCCAGCCACGTCGTTGTCCACGTTGTGTTCTGGTGTATATTTTTCTGCATCCCCAATTTCCATGCTTTGACTTCGTTCCGTTGTGGTCAAATGAGGCGAAAAACCGACTAGCCCTTGCGAGCAATCGATCTGTCTTGCGTGCGAACGTCAGCCTCAATAGACGTCACACGCAGGCAGTGCTCGACAAAAACAATGGCACCATGTACTTTTTTCTTCTTTTTTGTTTGGAAAAGTTTGGTATATGTTGTGTCTCGTGTCCGCGTGTTCCTGTATCAACCATTTGTACCCATGAAAACGGCAAGAAAGCAATCCGACGTAGGAAGCACAAAATGATTCCTTGAATACTTCGGTCGATCTTCATCACACTGGGCGCTTCCATATTGCATGATGCTTTATGACAACAAGGCGCTGCCAACTTTTGCTTATCAATGCGACTGTAAACGACATGTGGGAGCCTTAGGGAGAAGCAGTGTCTCCTTTTCAGAGAGAAAACACCAAAAATAAACCAAGTAAAACAGTTGCCTATGAGGAACCCGAAATGTGTGTTAAAGCGCATCACAATGTTATCGACATTGTATGCTAACGTCGCCGTCAGGGCCGCGGTTGCAGTAATGGCAAAAGTACTTCAGTATTTTAATATCATTAAGAACTTAGCATATTTGCATTCTTGGCAAACTTGGGAAAACAGAGTAGCGCGGGCGCTTTCTGTACCTCGACTTCTTCGCTGGTACAGATCTATAAGAAAGTATGCCATGGTCCGCATTCTCAACGACATCTTCCGATAACAGTCGTAAGAGAATCTATCGGCAAATCCTTACGCGGCAATAGGCACGTGCGATAGAGTTTTGAGAACGCAGCCGTTGGTGTCTCACTTTCTTGTTTAAGAACGAACGGCCGAACACGTCTCGTAAACGTCAGGCAGCGGATTTACTATTTGCCTACTGAGTCTATGAGATGGTGTAGAGGGGCGTTATGCTACGTTGTCAGTCGCTATTCATTTTGTTTACTTTAGTACTCTTGATTTCAAATAAACACAAAGTATTTCTTTCTCTTATTTGCATGCTTGTGATTGTGCCTTCCCTTTGTATTATGCTTGGGTATGTTTGAAGCGGTTTGTATCGCGCCTCTTGTGCGCGTTTCTCTCTTGCAGGACCCTGAATAGTCTTTGTAAAGATAGATAGATAGATAGATAGATAGATAGATAGATAGATAGATAGATAGATAGATAGATAGATAGATAGATAGATAGATAGGCCCCGCCACGGTGGTCTAGTGGCTACGGTACTCGGCTGCAGATCCGAAGGTCGCGGGATCGAATCCCGGCCGCGGCGGCTGCATTTCGATGGAGGCGAAATGATGAGGCCCGTGTGCTGTGCGATGTCAGTGCACGTTAAAGAACCCCAGGTGGTCGAAATTTCCGGAGACCTCCACTACGGCGTCTCTCATAATCAGAGCTGGTTTTGGGACGTTAAACCCCACAAAACAACAACAAAACAACATAGATAGATAGATAGATAGATAGATAGATAGATAGATAGATAGATAGATAGATAGATAGATAGATAGATAGATAGATAGATAGATAGATAGATAGATAGATGCGGTCACAGAGACTCAAGTTCCCCAAGAATGCATAACATTT
The DNA here is from genome assembly GCA_013339685.2 of Hyalomma asiaticum. NCBI lineage: Eukaryota > Metazoa > Arthropoda > Arachnida > Ixodida > Ixodidae > Hyalomma > Hyalomma asiaticum. Next base: position 56,075,972 of record CM023489.1, on the reverse strand, counting down.
AAAAAGCGCAAAAACCAACGCTACGGCGCGTCCTGACCATGACCGTTTTCTCTTCCCTTTTTCTTTGAACGTATTCGCGCTTCCGCAGTGGCGACTGTCTTGTCACCATAATCAACGTGGGGACGTGGCGCTGCACCATGGCATTGCGCACAGGAATCAGCCAATGGTAGTTCTGCCAATTAAATCGGAGTCCGCGCCCGTTACATGTCTTGTTGGAAAAAGAGCAGGTTCGACATGTACTTCGCAACAAAATTGCAAATTCGCTATTGCATTTAGTGCAATAATATTCGGCTGACATGTTCCCAGGAGACTCCACGACATGTTCACAACGTTTTTCGGTCATGTTCACAAAGTGTTTCGGACCCCTTTAAAGGAACTCATTTGCTTACGCACTACACGACATCGAAGGGCGTGCCACAATGAATGTACCTACCCGCATCGTACTTTCTGTAATGTGTCCTATGGTATGGTGACCCGTGTGCCGCATATGTGTGTCCGCATATGCGAGAGACGTCGTAAGTTTGGGGTAATGTACGACGCATACCAGTAGCGTGGCAGCCAAGCGGTAATGACTATACTCGCGTATCTCTGTTTTCCGGCAGTGTGTCTGTGTCACAAGTGTATGGCCTCTGAGCTTAATGCAGCGCCACGTACGCGGAATGGAAATAAACGATCCATATTTTCTAGGCGATGGTAGAATTGCAATTTTTTCACAGTGCACTGCTGCGAAAGTTGGTTGAACAAACGGCTGTTCCATCCACGTTGCAGGAGAGGCGTATACAGGAAAGGGCACAGGACGCGACTAGTGTGCTCCAGTGAAGGGATGCGCAAGACCTGCAGGTAAGTGCAAGCCCATTGCGTTACGTGCATAAACTTGCGTGCTATGATTTAACCACTTCATGAGGCCCAAAATCGCGGCTATCCGCGATATCCGGCTATCGCGGCTATCCGCGGCTATCCGCGAACCGCGAACGGCGCACGTTGCTGTATGCCTGCGTTGCAGTGTCCCCAAGAGAGAGCGACTAATTCGGTTACCCTATAGGCCATCGCTGATGGGCCTCGACACTGCAGGCGCCTGTAAGCGAACGTTCGCAGGAGACGTACCCGACTCGTCTGGTGCGTCCGCGACAGCATGACGCCGCCGAACGACGCTGCTCATGTGCTGTGTTCGTGTGTATGTGTACGTGTGTTAACACTAAGACTTTGCATGCACAAGTTAAGTTGAGTGCTGTTGCCCCCTTTCGCTCGAGACGGACGTAGAGATGGGGTGAAGCTTGCGCCCCCTTGGAAGCGGTCACCGTGGGCGTCGGAGGGACGACCCCTTCGAACGGACCCTCGTGCTATGATTGGATCCCTCTACGGCATGTTCCCTAACAAGGGACTTGAAAGTGTATAAAACAAGCCTCCGAGCTCGATCTCGGCGCATTTTTCCTTCGACATTCCTGTAAATATGCAATAGAGTCAAGTTTTCCCACTCTGCCCCGGCTCCCGTCGCTCTGAGTCCCGGTACGTGCGGGTCGTCGTTGCGGCTCACCACCGCGCTACCCGCTGGTCTGCTCTTGTAGAAGGCCAATCATAACACTACACGCTTTTGTTGTTGGCATTTGGTTCATTTCGTGGAGTGCTGGCAGAGACCATGACGCAAAGCATTTAAGACTCCTAAGACTAAAACTCCTAAACGCCGAAAACCATCACGCAGAAGTCCAAAAACTCCTCATATCAGGGTCTTAAACTAGCCTTAGCTAGCGGGCAACAGTCACGTAATTTAGTACCGCAAGAGGCAGGGCAGTGAGAGAGAAGAGATGTTTTCATAAAGGAGAAGAGAAAAGCACAGGCTACTAAGTGCCTCTCGTCTAGGAAGGACCTTGTACGGTGTAATGAGAGCGGGAAGGGGGGAGGGGAAGAACGATTTAGTGAAAGAAAGGAAACGTTTAAATGAGAAGGTTAAAGCGAGAGATAGGGCGGAGAGGGAGTTTGAAGAAACTGTCAGCTAACTTTGCAAACATTCTTACGTCTCATATATATGTGCCATAAGGGGTTGTAAAGAGGGTGTGGAGCTGCTCGGTTGTAATTTTCACTGCTTCAACAAGAATTCGACATGCTGAATACGAAATACTTCGGCGTAATATATAATGTACAAGTAATAACGCCGGTTTTAAACCTTACCGTTGCTACGCTCGCGAAACGACCATGCAATTTCACCAAAGGGTGTATATGGTGGCATCACCTCGTAATGTTTAAAAACGCAACACCGTGTTTACTTTAGTTTGCTCTAAAATAATATATTTGTATAAAAGCTAGAAAGAACAAAAGTGCTTGGAGCCAGTGTGGTGCCGCCGTACGGAAGCAAGGCAGAAGCACTCCTTGTCGCGTGGCCTTCGAGATAGCAGTTATCTCGGAGGCTACCTTGACAACTAAGCTGACGACAGTTGAAGCTTTGAGGGGAAAGCTGGCTGGGAAATAGAAACCGCGTTTGTATAGCTGTAAGCAAGACATTGGAATGAAACAATATATATCACGCATTCGAGAGCTGCGATTTCTAATGCATACTTTGTAAAAAAACTTTTCGGAAAATGTTCACGACCCCGTCACTACTATTTCGCGTCAGGATTCGAGAAACATACCGATTCCAACACTAAAATTAACGTATGCTTTTACGACACTTCCTAAATGAGGAGGTTTAGTTCCACGGTTATGTTTCAACAATAGATGACCGCACAGCCCTTGCAAAAATGCCATATATGGCGATATCAGGAATTGGGCATATGTGGCTATATATGACACGTGCCCGTATGCGGCCGTATTTGCCCTAATTGTGAAAGAAACATAAGTGCCAATGAAATACACAAACGCGGAATGCCATGTAAGACTCTGATACGTATTGGGCAAATATGGCCATATACGGATACATGCCATATACAGGGTGTTTTTTGTCACGCGTCAGGCGTCAGTCGTCAGGCGTAACCCGCGTGCCTCCCGGCACGCGCTCGCCCTCGGCGTTCGCCTCGGCGCGTGCCTCTCTCTCTCTCTCTCCCGGCGCTGCCTCCCGGCGCGTGCCTCTGCTGTCTTGTGAGAGAGAGAGAGACAGAGAGAGAGCGAAAGGCGCGCGTTGGCTATGGAAACGCTCTTTCTTAGAGGAACGCAGTACCAGCTCGCAAAGAAGGAGAACGCGCCTTCACCCGCGAGAGACAACGTTGGCGCAGGCAGCGTCTCCTAGCGAGTTTCTTGATTGAGAAATACCGACTGCTCGCGTTGGAGAAGCGTTCACCGGCAACCCATATATATGTATATATATAGGCACTGGATCTTGACTTGCAATGAAATGCCGGTGAGAGGTTTCACTTGTGCATAGTTGAACCATGAGGATTCGTAGCGTGCGCGTTAACTAAATTAATCCAGAACTCGGCGCGATCTACGATGAAGCTCCCGAGCTTCGCCCACTCACCATCATTCACTCCGTGGATATGCTGTAATTTTTTTCTTTTAGTTGCAACACATTTTGAAAATTAGAAAAACATAAATCGCGGGAATGTCTTGTGTGCCATTCGAGTATACGGATTGGCGGCGTCTAGATACAGAAAAATTTTCGCACTTCTATGAATAATTAGAGAAATTACACTAATTAACTTTTTAATTAACAGTAATATGTGGCTACAGCAAATGAGTACGTTGGAGCCCGTCCTCGACACTACCTATCCCAATGATCAAATTTTGAATAGCGGAGTGCATGTCGGAGCTACGCGAACAATTAGTTCCCCGTGGCAGGCTCCTTGATACCGAAACTGGACGGAAAAAGAGCGTCTGTGACGTCGATGTCACGGCCCCCCACGGCTTTCGTCACTCTCCCGCAGCACCCGACGCCGCAGATAACAAGGAGATAACGGAAACTGCTTGCGCGGCCGAAGCGGCCGGAGCGGCGGTGACCAAGGGCGTGTGGCGAGTGACGAAAGCCGTGAGGGCGGCGACATCGACGTCACAGACGCTCTTTTTCCGTCCAGTTTGATTGATTGATTGATTGATTGTGGTTCGGTTAGGAAAGGACGCTAATTTCTGCAGCCCATGTAGGGAGCACGGCTAAGCGTCCGTGGGGATGGGGGAAAGGGAGTGAAAGAGAGAGAAAGGAGAGAAAGGCCGTAGTGGAGGGCTCCGGAAATTTAGACCACCTGGGGTTCTTTAACGTGCACTGACAACGCACAGTTTCGGTATCAAGGAGCCTGCCACGGGGAACTAATTGTTCGCGTAGCTCCGACATGCACACCGCTATTCAAAATTTGATCATTGGGATAGGTAGTGTCGAGGACGGGCTCCAACGTACTCATTTGCTGTAGCCACCAATTATTGATAATTAAAATTTTAATTAGCGTAATTTCTCTAATTACGCATACAAGTGCGAAAATTGTTCTGTATCTAGAGGCCGCCAATCCGTATACTCGAATGGTACACAAGACATTTCCGCGATTTATGTTTTTCTAATTTTCAAAATGTGTTGCAACTAAAAAATCCAATCCGCGCGTTCCAGGAGCCTGCGTTACGGCGTTATGAGTTGAGGCACCGGTAGCGTCGCTGGCGTTTACGTCTAATGCTACACAGAAAAATATGTCACGAATGATACGTCACAAACGGCTCCAGTAGCGTATAGGTGCAGAACGCAATTTAGACACTCTCTGCTGATATCGTGGTGAATTGGGAGGAAGTGAAATACAAAAAATTACAGCATATCCACGGAGTGAATGATGGTGAGTAGGCGAAGCTCGGGATGTTCATCGTAGATTGTGCCAAGTTCCGGATTAATTTAGTTAACGCGCACGCTACGAATCCTTATGGTTCAACTACGCACAAGTGAAATCTCCCACCGGCACTTCATTGCAAGTCAAGTTCCAGTGCCTATATATGTATATAGGGGTGGCCGGTGAACGCTTCTCCAACGCAAGCAGTCGGTATTTCTCAATCAAGAGACTCGCTAGGAGACGCTGCCTGCGCCAACGTTGTCTCTCGCGGGTGAGGGCGCGTTCTCCTTCTTTGCGAGCTGGTACAGCGTTCATTTAAGAAAGAGCGTTTCCATCAACGCGCGCCTTTCGCTCTCTCTCTCTCTCTGTCTCTCTCTCACAAGACAGCAGATGGAAGAGTGAGAAAGAGAGAGAGGCACGCGCTCGCCCTCGGCGAGCGCCGGCGCGTGCGTGCCTCCCGGCAGGCACGCGCCGGTGGTTACAAACAAACGATAATGGGGACGAACGGGTGACGCCATAAGGAGCTTCGCCCCCAAAAATTACACCATCTCCCGCTAAAGGGGACAATGAGGCGATGCGAAGCAGCACGGGGGGTGCACACGGATTTTGCATCGTTTCGACGATAGCAGACGCTGCCTGCGTCAGCGTTGTCTCTCGCGGGCGAGGGCGCGTTCTCATTCCTTGCGAGCTGGTAAAGCTTTCATCGAAGAGCGTTTCCATAGTCAACGCGAGCCGTTCGGAGAGGAGAGCAGGAATGCCGAGAGGAGAGATGAGACAAGGAGAGGAGGGGCGGAGGATGCGCATGCGCAGTGCGGGTATCGCCACACGGCGATTTTGGAGGGAGAGAAATAGCCCCCAAACATAAGCTGCTTCACATCTAAAAAATCAGAAATAGCGAAAGCTTACCCGCGTAGGTATTCCATGTTGACTGTAATAGCGCTTACACAAACAAGGGACAGAAAAGGTGGACGCGGACACGTTTGGGTAGCACCCAAACCGCGTCCATTTCTGTCCGCGTCTAGCACCGCATCCATTCCTGTCCCTTGTTTATGTATGCGCTAACAAAAGTTGGCGTATTGGTGGATTAAAGTTTGTTAGGGCACCTTATGTGTGTGTTAAAATGAAGCAGGGCTCATTAAGGACACAAGAATGAGGATCACGGTAGATTCAAAAGAAATAAGGCATTTCTGTGTATATATTATGCACAGCTAAGAGTAGTCAGTCTGTAATCTACATGTAGTCAACTAATACGCACGTACCTACGATACATCAATGGCCAATCCCGTTTCTTCTCTGTAAAACCTCCCTCAAATGAGTGTCGCTTGATTTGTTCTGCTTCTATGCAGCCAGTCTCTGTGACTCATCGAAAAGATTCTCGGGCCAATAACGTTTGTTTTCCACGTGATTTAAGGAAGTCCCCCCAAAGGACGTTGTCGAATTAGGTGCGTTGGACAAAGCGGCAATTTCCTTGCGCCGTGAGACGTGTGAAGTCCTTATGTAATAACCGAAAGAGCCTTTGATGATGATTGGTTTATCAAAAATTCAATTGAAGACGGCTATCCGCCGAATGTCCCAAGGCTGAGCATCACAAGGGAATTGTTTACGTATAACTGAACGTTGTGTACTAGACATGACGCCCAACCAAGCCATTTCCTTTACAGCAGAATTTTCCGTCACTTTCTGTTCGCACTCAGTCGCCGACAAATCTGCATATGTAGATGAGTCATCATTATCATCATCGTCAGCCTGTCTACGCCCACCGCAAGGCAAACGCGTCTAGCGTAAATCACCAATCATCTCGCCGCTGAGCTAGCTGAGACCATGTATCCCCACAAAGTTATTGCTCTCACCTGCATATCCCTCGCTGTGCCGCATGCTGCCACGTTTGCTTTCTTTAGGGATATGCCGTCCTAGCTTTAACGACCAACCGTTTCACTCCCATTTCTTCTTTCTTTCTGCTAGGATGACATTCACACGCGTTTGTTTTCGAACCCATTCCGCTCTTCCCCTTTAAAGCTTCGCCTGCCATTTTCCGTTCCATCGCTCGCTGTATAGTACATATTCTGAGTTGAACATTTTAGGCGCAAAGCTCCTTAGGGTCTAGCCTTGTCACCCCGTCGGCGTGACATAGTACTTAGAGCGCCCGCTAGAGGCTCTGCGGCAGCAGCGCTCGCTCTTGGCGCGTGCCTCCGGGAGCGCAATCTCTCTCTTCGACAGCCTCAGTCATGAGTGCAGTCATACGGTGTGTGTGTGCATGTGTGGGCCGATCCCGGAGGCTGTCCACTAAGACAGTGTCGTTTGCTGCCGTGAGAGAGAGCGAACGGCGCGCGTTGACTATGGAAACGCTCTTCATGCCATGAACGCTTTACCAGCTCTCAAGGAACGAGAACGCGCCCTATCCCGCGGGAAAGAACGCTGACGCAGGCAGCGTCTGCTAGAGAGTTTGTTGATTGAAAAAACCGATTGCTCGCGCGGCACAACCGTTTACCAGCCACCCCATATATATAGGCACTGGAACTTGACCTGCAATATTGTGCCGGTGGGAGATTTCTCCTGTGCGTAGTTCAACGATAAGGATTCTCAGTGTGCGCGTTAACTAAATGTAATGCGGAACGCGGCACGATCTACGACGTGGGAGCGCAGGAACCTCATAAAGACCAGGGGCATAAATGACAACGCGTGTGTAAACATACACACGCTTTGTCACTCATTTACATGTATGAGTGGGCAATGTCACGGGTGATTTACGGTAGCAACGAGCGATCCCCAGTGCTTCGCCCACTCGTCATGGTTCAGTTCGTCGAGATGCGTGAATTTTTTTGACGAAACGATGCAGTGGGATCAAAATGTGGCATTAGTATCCAAATAGCACCTTTAGAAACAAATTAATACAATTAGGGATTCTGAATCTTCAAAGCAATCGCACAATGTCATAAGGGAACGCCTGTCTTAGCAGCGCCGCCCTGTCAATCCACTAATACGAAACGAAATAACTCATCACCGCCACGTGTAATATAAATTACGTAGTGTGCATGGGTGTGCTTCTACTACCGGGGGTGTTCCTTCGCAAGGACCGCCAGCACACACATACTTATTCTAACAAATGGCCTTCTTTCCCCGTTTATTGTGAGGACTTACGAATTTGCCTGCTCCTTTGGTCTAAGTTCTTCATTTCGTCATCCACTGGAAGATGTTAAAAAGTGATAACTGAATGATTGATTTATAGGGTTTGGCGCGCCAACACCACGATATGATCATGAGAACGCTCTAGCGGATCACTACGGAAATTTCCCCCACCCGGGGATCTTTAACGTGCACTGACATCGCACAGCACACGGGCCTCAACATATCGCCTCCATTGAAACGCAGCCACCGCAGCCGGGATTCGATCCTGCGACCTTCAGATCTGCTGCAAACTGCCACAGCCACTAGATCGCGTGGCCGCGCGTAAAACACTGTCAAAGGAACAGGCTTAACTACTACTGACACGCCGCTAGGAAACATGACTTGTTTGCTGCACCGGCATTTTTGCGCTGAACAGCTTTAAATTTCGCAATAGTGCTCAAATAGTTTAATTAACTGAGTGCAATTTGTAAATTTCTTCCTTGCTATCGGTTATGATACATCAGGAATATCCGCTGTTGGTCGTTGCACCTGCCCTGTCTGTTAGATTTTCACATGGAACCGGAAGCTTGCGGTACCTATGTGTTGTTTTCTGTATCACTTCGTTTTAGGAATGTGGTGGTGAAAAAAGAAACCGAAAGAGAAAGCGTTTGTTTGGTGCAGACAGTATCCAGTGCGATAAGAGTTTCGATTCTGTCACGCCCCGACACCATACCGAATATAAAAGGGAAAATTATCATCCATCCTTATATTAGCGCTACGCTACAAGGAAATCCATGCCTGTTTCACAGAAATGAAAGCTTCGTAGTTAATATTTTTTCCAGATTAGCTGAATTTGTAGACCAAGCACCTGGGACAGGCGCTTTTCGCGGGTCACGACGAATCTTTTAACTAAGCAGATTTCAATTCCAAGAAATACTTACGGATTTCCTTGTAGTCTTGTGCTACAAACTCTTGGATGCTGATTGTTCCTTTCGTAGTCGGCGTTATATTTTGTCGAATTCCGCAAAATCCTTTTGACGCAACCACGAGTATTTTGTATCTTTCTGGTGGTCATCAAAAGGAGGTAATTGCCGCATCTGGTTCTTCATTTTCACCTGGATGACTGGGCGTGGCCGGTTGACGGAGACCTTATAGAAAGGGCGAAGTTACTAATCGAGCAGCTGCAGCTAGCTTCTTTTTAATTTTTTTTTCTGCGCAAGTGCAAGTGCTACACTATTCTTCACACAATCATGATAAAACTGATATGGGAACCGACAGCCAGGGAAGTGCTTCGTTGGAACGCCAGAATTTTACGAGGCCCCGAAACACCTTCAAATACGTAAATCGAAATTCCTCTCGCGTGATAACTTCGCAAGTCATGCATATTTGTTCTCTCTTGGTTTTTCGCGTCCTGATGATATTCAGCCCATGCTCACTGCCTTGTGTCGTTCGTAGCTGCTCGCAGTCGGAAAACAAGGCACGTTCTCGCCAGCTCGCCTGCGGAGATTTGCGCTCGGGACAATTCTTCCAGGCACCCTTTGCGGCCGGGAGTCTTGTCTCCGCAGCAATTCTCGAGGAAAAGTTCTGAGGCACATGCGAGCCCTGCTTCCGGCGTCAGACTCGAGTAGTTCCTGTTTCGTGCAGGGGTCCCGTGCTTCGCTTCCGTTTGCCGCAGCCCTTTCTTCGTCGATTTAGATGCAAATTCTTTCTGTCACGCACATTCAACGGGACTTTCGTACATAAAAAAAGAAAGAGAAGGTGACTACGTGGGCTTCCCCACTGAAGGGAAGCTACGTTAGGATATTGTCTTCCTCAGCTGAACACCCGAATGACTTTGACAATAGGGAACGTTGAGAATTTTTTTTTATGGTTCTGCCACATAGCGGCATTATGTGTCTCGCTCAGGACCTCCGATTCACCTCCAGATGGAGGTCACCACAAAAATAAAAAAGAGAGTGTCGGAATAATGAAATCATATAAAAGCACCAAGTTTAGAGTCGTGTGAGATATTCGTCATATCTTTAACATACAAAAAATGTAACTTCGTTATCCAGCTCGTAAAGAAAAATTAATCAAATGGAGGTATGCCCGCGCGACATTGCACATAAGAAAGAAAGAAAGAAAGAAAGAAAGAAAGAAAGAAAGAAAGAAAGAAAGAAAGAAAGAAAGAAAGAAAGAAAGATGCTGAGAGCGTGCACTTGTGGTGCGAGGCTAGGCTAAGAGCGAAACTGGGGACCGACCTAACTCCCGGTTTCTGCAAGCTCAACTGAGTCAAGTGATTTGGCACGTGAGTAGCTCTTACATGGTTGTAATGCGAACATGTTACGTGACTTTCCGTGACTTCACGTTATGTGATTTGGGTCAAGTGCCTAGGTTAAAAATGCCTTGGCGAGAAATCTCCTTTGTGACGTCCTCCTCGTCCTTTCACACGTCACCCTCACCTCTCATGCCCATCCATTGCTATACTATTGGCCTCGAGGGCCACCACTGGAAAGGCCGGCGCTGCTGTCGTTGTGACGTAGTAAACGACATCACGTGACCACTCCGCCGTCGGCGGCGAAGCGCGCTGGCTTTCTTCACCAAGCCGGTTACTTGTCTTCTTGCTTTTGCGCGTGGAAAACTGCCTCGGCACCACAGCACTTGACATGTTCGACCGAGCTAGGTGCAATTTTCACGCGTGTATACAACAAGACGAAGCGTCTAGGCTAAAAAAGCTGAGAATGGGGAAACAGGCAAGTGCTCACGCATTTCGAGTGCGTGGGAAGCATTCCGCGAAGTCAATTTTGTGCACGGCATTGGAGCTAAAATGTTCAGTGAGTACGGCATGAACTTTCTCGGATTGTAGGCATTCGAATTTACGACGTGTATTTGCTGCTGTGGAGGAAACGTCTTGTTTACGGAAGCCATTAATGACCATCATGAACATATGATGCACCTTATAGATACTAAAACTGCGCCGGACGCCGCAACGCAACCTATATCGCTGTTACATATCTCCGGCTGATGATGTGGTAATGATGAGACTTTCTCTAACTGTAGGCATTCGAATTTACGACGCCTATTAGCTGCTGTAGAGGAAACGTGTCTTGTTTACGGAGCAGCGCCATCGCAAAAAATAACAGGCTGCTTTGATTCTTCATCAGTCAAGATACCGTGTGCAGAGATACATGCGCACAGTATCTGGTGATACATGGCGGAACCGTATGCATGAATTTAAGCTATAATTTACTGGTGATAAATAAACTCGTGATGAATCATTGTCCCGCGATAATACTGGCAAAGTGTACCAAACTGGGCATCCATTCTGCATGCCAATTCCTCTAGGAATGGAAAGGCAGGTTGAATTAGCAATATCAAGACGTCACATATATTGCCCGCTTAATCACGCGCCAAAAATTGGTTGAAGGGATGGGAAGGTATGTCGTGAACCACGTACAGCTGTCAACGCGAATCGAAATGTAACCTATCGCCGTGCACCGTCCGCGCAAGTGCACGAGATGTAGCGCCCATTCGCGCCTCAATAAGTAACTGTACGCAGGATGTCTGATTATTCCCAGTGAACGCTAAGTAAATTTCCCGAGCACCTTTTACGCGAGCGACCTCGTCACTTTCGTCGTGCATAGCACCGCGGGCACACGTTTCCGACAAGCGTGGATGATACGGCGATGCCTCTTGTTCGCTCGCAAAATACTTTGCCGACCTGTAGAACAGGTTCTTTTGCAGCTAAGATTCACACAGACAACTGCTGCAACACACACACACACACACACACACACACACACACACACACACACACACACACACACACACACACACACAAAAACCGAGTCTGAACGAGCTGCGACATTAGAGAGTTTTAGTCTAGAGCGCGCAACGCAACACAACGCGCGGCGCTCTGGGTACGTAACGGTTGAGGCTGTCTCGCACAGCGTTATTTTACCGTACGCAACAACCGAAACGTGGACTGCGCTTCGGCGTAAACAGCCTTGAATATGAGTGCTGCTCTGCGCCATCTATAGGCGAAGAAATGAACTGCAGTAGCCGATAGTAGATGACAGCCGATAGTCGTGACGAGCTCGCCACGAAGCGCTCATTTTTGCTAATACAATTAACATTTGTACTCATACGTCGTGTGTCAACGCATACGATTAGTTTTCTCGAAATATATGCGAAGCGCAATCGTAAAAACGAAGCGAGCCGCTTCGGTGAAACAGCCCCTGCCGATGTTTGTTTACGTTCGCACCGCGTCTCCTTACGATCTCTCGAGTACTTTGGAAATGGGCGCTGCTTTGCAGATTGGCTCACTTTAGGCGTAACGTTACTCAGTGAGAATTAATTACGTGTCACAAACAAATGATAAGCAATATTTTCGACGCGATTACATCGACACTGGCAAATGCTTCGGTCGCCTCGGCGGGACGTACGCTGCGCGGCCGGTATCACGTGATGTCGTTTTCTACGTCACGGAGAGCTTCCGGCAGATGGCGCCACGGTATGTCCTCGAGGCCAATAGTGTACATTCCTACACTGTGCTTCACCCTCTCCCCTCCTCATTTCTCTAAATTTCCTTTCCCACCCTCTTGTTACACTAGACTGTACAAGGCTGAGCTATGGTTTACTCTTCCCACTCCTCCCCCCTCTCACTTCCCCTTCGCGCCCGTTTGCTATACTGTACCAATCTATGCTGTCCTATGTAGCGCATTTGCTTTTACGTAGTAGTGGAATGATGGTATGAGGGCAAGAGAAGGAAGAAGTGAGCGCGTAAATTTATTTTATTTTAAATATAATATAGCGTAAGATAGCCCTATATAATTCCTAATGAGCTAGCGATACCAATTCATGTCCCATCCCCCAGTGTGGGTACGAGCCATTAACGTAAAGATCATCATCATCATCATCACCATCATCATCATCATAATCAATTTTATGCATTTCAGAGAAGTGCAAGCACACTTCTTCGTGGTATGCCATGATGATGATAATTTTTCAAGAGTCGACATATTCTTGAAAAGGGGTCCGCTCTTATAAGAAAGAAATAAAAGACGGAAAGGAAGCATCAATGCATGCATGATTGAATAAAATTACGTGCAGCCCCGCGTTGGATATCGGTCGGCGTGTGATCCAGTCCACGTAAAGTGAAACACGAAACCACAGCTCCACCTCAGTCAACAAATGCGCGCCAATCGCGAGGGCCTACAGCATTTTAAGACAGTTAAGTGCACATTCAGGTCGTCTGTATACTTTTTGCGTTATGTGTGCCTGCTGATACCATAGTTGAAGATGCGGGAATCTCAGAAATCCAATTGAAGCTGCCGTAGTGGAGGATTGAATCTGCGCCCTTAAAGTGTAAGCAGCGCCATGCCGTCACCGTAACGTCACCAAGTCAAGTTCTCTGTATTTCTGTTAGGGACTGTCTCCTTCCTTCTTTTTGTGCATCCATGCTCATGCCTAGAAAGTTTGACTTTTGCAAACATTTATTCTTCACAAATATTCGCAAGATTTGTACACACCGCTGTCTATATTATTTGCCTACATTGCTGCGCTTCTTAAGAATATCACCTAAATCCCTAATGTACAATAATTGCCAGCGTCTCACACATACGTCAAAACTGCTCTACAGTCGATGAAAGAACAATACATAATGTTTCCGTTTCATATTTCAATAATTCTGCAGTGCTTCGGGCGCGGCACAGTACCCTCAATAACTCCGTGCTGTGCATTCACGCGTTACCTGTTTCTATGATTAAGCAGGAGTTAACATATAGCAACGTCGTCATAGCAACGCCTACGTATTACCCCGATGCAATGGAGCCACGCCTGCACTGTGTGGTGTGATGCAAAACGTGACCATTTCCACGTTAGTTCCTATAGTTTCCCTTACTTTTCTATGTCCGCCAGCAGAATGGAATGAAGAAATAAATAAACAAGCAAGTAAACAAGCAAATAAATAAATAAATAAATAAATAAATAAATAATCCGCGTCCCACCAACAGCTTAGGATATACAGCAAAGGTTAGGCAGAAAGGCACGCAGCTTAACCACCTGAAGAAATGCAATATTCTACAGCCTGCACTGTAAAACAGACGCGGGGGGGGGGGGGGGGAGGTTGTAGGATAAGGAAGCCTGAGGGAAAAGGGAAACACAGGACGTTGCGCTAGAGTCGGTCACTCGCCCCGCCATGGTGGTGTAGTGGCTATGGTACTTTGCTGCTGATCCGAGGGTCGCGGGATCGAATCCCGGACGCGGCTGCGATGGAGGCGAAATGTTGAGGCCAGTGTACTGTGCGATGTCAGTGCACATTAAAGAACCCCAGGTGGTCGAAATTTCCGGAGCCCTCCACTACGGCGTCTCTCATAATCAGAGCTGGTTTTAGAACAACAGGGTCGGTCACTACAGCACCAGGCAGCGACAGCGCAAACTCGGTTGGGTGCCGCTAATAACCGAAAATTCAGATCACAGCCGCTTAGGCAGTCTTAGATACGTTGCCTGATAGTGTCAACGTTCCAAAGTTGTTATCTCTAATTATGCCTTTCGGTGAGCTAAGTTGGCACCGTGCCATTGTGGGAAGTGGAAGCGCGCGCTGTAGTACATTATAGCGATGAGGTCCGTCACGTCGAATATACTGAATGGTCTTCTTACGGCCGCATCCATTAATCACGCGGATGCGTTGCCGATGATTCTGATCTGAAAGGCAGGATGCTTTGTAACAGCCGCTCAAAGGCAACGCCAATCGAACGCGGTGACCTCGCGTCGACCTTGGTAGCTTAATCGCGGAATTTCTCTCTAGCCTAGCAATGCTGACGGAGCGGTCTCATTGGCGCTGGGTTTATATACTACGCAGTTCCTGAAAAACATCGCGGCCAGGAAAAGCTATACACGTATTCACGTTACTGTTGTCCTTGAACACATGCAAAGATTAGGTGGGCGAGCAACACTAGTATAAATTATTGAACTACGTAGGCTATTGCTTTTCTTGTTTCATTAGTTAATTGAGCTGGGAGTTACTCGTTCAGGAGCACCAGTATATTATGAACTGTAAATTCAGGAACCTGCCGGACGTGAGCATCTTTACTGCTTTGTAGGCTATAAAGGAAGTGTTAAATTCGTAAGGAAAGCGCCGTTTATAGAAGCACATGCATCGTTTGCAAGAGATGCTCTTTAAGAGTTACCCTTAATATAGTGATTAGCTATAGTATACGTGCGCGGTCTCATGGTTCTATTTGCGTTTAAGTTACAGTGCTTATATGCATCAAGTAACATGTTCAAGAAGGAGCGACATCGCATGCCAGAAGTTCATGTCTTACTGAGATCACTGGTTTACCAGACGTTAACGTTTGTGTATCAGGGCCCTAGAGTAAGGACAAGTTTACCCTTCACTTAACCGCTTCTTGAAATTAAATACCCAGCCTTGAACACTTGGACGCAAAACATATTTTCATCGGGTAGACGGGCTGATCATATAAAATATCGCAGCATATGCAAGTGCTAACAAGTACTAAAACCTGCCATGATGAAATATTAATGGTTCCAAATGGTCAGGCCGCTGTAATGAGTTTCGACGACATCCCGCATAAGGAGGCGGCTGCAAATGGCAGTGTAACACTTTGTGCCTGTCTATTGAAAGTGTGTAGTATATCACTATGGTTGCGTGAGAGCCAATCACTTTGACGAGCGTGAAGTTGAAGATGCTTACCCTGACAGCTCTCACATAGTGAAGTGAACTTTATTTTCCCTTCGTACAAAAGGAGGAAGCCGGGGCTAAAGGCTGGAATGCCTGACGAAGGCCTCGGCTCCCTTGTACAGTATGGCATAAATAGACACATACATATAGCTGAAAATATAACAATAAAGTAACAGTCTAACTAAAGCAACAATATAATAAAGGTAACATAAACAATATAAACAATAACATAAATAATGCAACAATATAAATGCAAAATTAGCTGCACTTGCAAGTGTCACATGTTACAAGGGAGAAACGGTGTTACAAATAACAAAAACCAGAAACTATTAAATATTCCTTTGTTTCCTTTTTAAAAATTTTCAATGAAACATCAAACTCAACATCCGGAGACATTTTACTAATAGCCGCAGTTACCTGATGGTTTAGTTTTTGTTTGCCATAGTTAGTACGCGTCATAGGGAGCCGGTGGATTTGTTTACGTACATGGTGGGTGGTACTAAGTAAAGTATTGTTTTGAGTGTGTATTTTATTGACTTTAATGTGCTGGAGCAAGCGAAGAAGGTAGACTTGGTTCACCTGAAGCAAATGGTAACTGCGAAACAGTGGCAACGTAGAAAAATCTCTTGGTCTTCCATAAAAACCGTGGATGCACCGCAAAGCTCTCTTTTGATGGACTAGTAGTTTCTGGTAGTTAGTAGCCGTAGTTGTTCCGCATACTAGAATAGGTTAATTCAGAGTATACAAGCGCGTAATACATCTGCAGTCTCAACCGCACAGGTACCAGGTTAGCTACTTTGTAGAGACAGTCAATGGGTCTTTGGATCGGCGACAGCCACTGCAAGAAGCAGAAGAATTAGTCTGATGCGTATTGCTTGAGCACCGCGTCCAAACTGGCGCGGTGCGCGGTGCTCTTCTCGACGGCCGCCATCACGCCTCGTGAACTGTCAAATGTTGTTCGCGTGGGCACCGCCGGGTTCGGTGGCACCTTGCGCGAACGCGAAAGATTGGTAATATTCGCGGCAAGGTTGCTGGATCGCATGCTCATTCTATCCGAACGAGCGCCTATGATACTATATACGACTGCCCTGTAGGCATTCCCCCTCTCTCCTTCTCTTTACTTTTATTCCCCTTTTCCCATCCCCCAGTGTAGGGTAGCAAGCCGGACTCCTGACTGGTTAACATCCCTGCCTTCCCTTCCTTATTTCTCTCTCTCTCTGCAACCGCCTGCAATATTCGAAAATATCTAAAGCCATATTTTCGTATTGAATATACGAGCATTTAAAATGTTGTATAAGACTCTAAATTATTCGCACATCTTTGTTTGTTCATTTTCTCTTACATTCATGACCCATGGTTGACGCTAGCAGGATCCAAATGATGCAGCATTCTGCAACCTCTTTACCACATAGGAACAAAAATTTCCCTCCAGATCTTTTATATAGAAGGCAGAGTAGAGTAAGTATTCCGTAATATCGATATTAAGCAGCTGCAACGGTCACCAGCGAAGCAATGCTATATTTCAATGGGGCAGGTGTTAAAAGGGTTCCTTTCATATGTGAGTTAACAGCAGCCCAACTTAGAGCTCAGATCGAACGACGGAGAAAGCTTGTTGTATATGTGCTCTCATGTTTTTGTTAATTCTACCTTTTGTGAATGGTGTTCGAAGACGGAGTGGTTATCATGTAGGAACGTAGCGCCGGTTAATCGTCGTCTAATAGCTGGATTTGCTGTTTTCATAAGAAAATAATGAATACTAACGAGGTCTTAGGTGTTCAACCACGATATGCATATGAGGCAGGGCTCCGGCATAATTTTGACCACCGGAGGTTCTTCGGTGAGCACTTATGTACACGGGTGTTTTCTTCATTTCGCCGCCATCAAAATGGGGCCGTCGGGGCCGGGATCCGATCCCTCTACCTCGAGCTTGGAATACAACACGCTACCGCTAACTCGTGTAATGTTCGCAAGAGAAACAATTGCTTTGACGGAAAGAAAAAAAAAAGACTTTGAGACGTCACTCGCTACGTTATTGGGGCGCAGGACTATGTGCTGTATGAATTTTTACGTAACATGCGCATTACTATTTGTCCATGTCAGGTCCTTCTCAGCATTGAGCTTCCCTCATTCGCTCACGCGGTCACAATATAGCCACAGAACTGTGAGCAAGCCGATAAGGACAAGCTCTACTGCACGAGAACAAGATTAACGTACAAAACAATCATAAAGAATAAGAATAAATGTGTCGCGACAGCCATTATCTGAATAGACGACGTTGTGATAAGACCGATCCCTCCTTAGTACCCTCGTTTTGTCTTATCGCTTTTGCCACGGGAAAATTAAGCTTACAGAGGAGCTTATGCACAGGAGGCAGATAGGAGATAAGACTACGGAGTGATGTTGATATGTATTTTCTTTCTTTTTTTGCCACCCGTTAATCCTTCTCCTTCTGCCTCTATCCACGGTTGGGGCTTCGCGGGCTACAGAAACCCACGCCCTTTCACTTTGTTGCTGCAGCCACATACGATACGTAGAAGGACATGAGGCAAGACGCAGCGCTGCGCTGCGCGATGTAACTGGACATAAACGTATACAATGAGCACATACGCTCTGCTAGTGTAGACTTCTCTGTCTCCACTCACCAAAACTTCCGGGGGGTTTCATTGCCCCAGATCGGAAGCGACGGGAAGCCACAGTGGCATGCGGTTCTCCAGCAACCATATCGCTCCACGGCCTTGCTGCCTTCCCTATCCCCTTCCCTGTATTTTCTTTTTCTCAGCGAACTTTTCCCCGTTCCTCCCCATCTACTCCCGCGTTCCTTTTATAGCCACTCATACGCTCTCGCAGCCCGAGGTCCCCACGTTTCCATTCATGATTGTCCTTCACCTCGCAAGTTCCATTGCCGTTTGTTCTGGATCTCTTATGTTCTGGGACCTACGCTTCCTTTTTCTCCCAGTCTCTACCGAACGGCCTTTGTTTCGCTGCTCCTCGTACATGGTTGTTGCCGCCTGGCAGCGTTTTTATTCTCTCTTATGCGCGGCTCGGCACTGAGCGGAAAGCACAATAACACTTGCGCAGTCCGCTTACTGTATTTGTTTTACTTTCTCGTCAAGCGTGCCTGCTTCGAACCAGGGCTATCCGGCGCTCTTTCGCCGGAATGCACTGCTCAGAGGGCCGTTTGTACACGGCCACCGAGAGACCACTCCACGCGTTATTCAGCCGCCGCGTGGTAGTGGCGGCTGTAAGCGGCCTCGCACGGTGCCAGTACAGCGGCCTATCGGTGGCACCAGTGAACGGGGTCGGAGTCGAAATGGCCTCGCGTAATGGCTTTCTACTGCAGCGGCTCGCTATAAAGCCTAGTCGGTCGATTTGAACGTGGGAAGGCGGGAGGTGCGTCGGAGTGTGGGAGTGATCGCCAGTTGGCGCTTCCGTGATGAACTTGTAGGTAGAGGAGTGCGGAATGGGAACGGGTAAACACACGTGGATTGGAAGGGCTGCTAGGAAAGTAGGCCTTTTCCATCCGCATGTACATTGCAAGCCACTTTCAGGGCAGATCTGCCTTGAAAAGCCGCGCCTTTCGCCGGCAGCAATTCACGATGCCATACGATGGCGGGGAGCAGGTGGTTGCCTGGCTGAACGCAGGGCGTCACAAAGGCTATTTAGTAGCAACCGAGCCACTCTGTCGGGGAAGAAGCGTTCACCCACGGGAACGTAGCTCGAAAGAACTGAGTTAACTTGTCAACGACAGGTCGTGACTCAGCCAAGGTTATTGTTCCCAGATGAACAAATTATTGTTCGAAGATTCCATCATAGGAAGAGCTCTGCAGAATTTATTTTCCCTGTGTGAGTTCGACCTTGAGTATTTATATAACGGGTATAGAAAAATATTTAATTTTAAATGACCCCAAATAGCGTGACCGAGAAGTAAAACATGCTTCTCTAAGTTTCCCCAACATACTACACTAATTACTGCAACATACTACACAGCATACTACAGCGCTGTGGTTTGTGTCTCTTCCTTCTTCTTTTGTCCTCGTGTTTCGCGCTGACCATCAATATGCCTAACCAGTTCCAACTCGCCCACATGACCATGCTTCTACAATAATTTATTTTTCCGGACGTACATTCTTGCACGTACGGCCCATGTAAACATGCTTCCATGTTCGGCGTAGTACCGCAAGCAGTGTCACTTTGTTCAATGCCCTTCTTAATCTGAAAGCCTCAAATTTCTCTTGCAAATAATTAAAGCTGTTTGAGTAACTAGTTCACAGTTGAATTATGACCGTCATCATCGAAAATTCATTAATGGGAACTGCAGAACCTCCGGAGCACTCCTCCTATGATCTCCAATTAATCCCCTCCTGCGAGTGGTCATTCAGCTTTTGTCACTTTCTTCACCGCTCGTAAGCTTCTACGGTCCTACGTTCATTTCTCGCATATCGAGATCCATTCCACCTCTCCAAATGATCATGTGTCATCTCTTTTGCTTCTGTTATCTTTCAATCTGTTATCTGTAACCGCCCTTATCTCCTCCTCTTCTTGATGTAACCAAGATAGCGGCTGCTCCTGCAGTCTCATACACTCTGCTGTCTTGTCATATCTTATAGTGTTACGTACACCCATCATTTTCTGTACCATAGTCTAAGCTTCGTGGTTCTTGATTTTCTGTTGAATTTCTTTGTTAGCCTCGAAGACTCCGTTATGTGAGCAGCGGCGAATTGCAACGATTGATCACTGTTCGCCGTAGTTATCGCGGTAGAGGACCGGTCACAACTAGCGAGTAGCTACTGCAGTATATGCGAATAAGCTCATCGTTATTCTTCGGTGAATGCCCTTTACGTTGATGCCAGCATATTCAGATCAAACTGAAAGGGAATATTATCTAGTATTCATGAAAAAAAAATGCTTGCGAGAATATTCAGACCACCAGCTTGAAGTGACGAGTGCTGAGTCCAATAGAGAATATATTAAAATAATTAGCAGCCTTCTACAGAAGAAAGAAATGGTAACGATATAACGTATCTAGGCTGATACTTCTTATAGCAGCCAAAGAATCTCGCTTAAAAAGACATATTTTTTGGTGGTTTTTCTGGGTATGGTAGTTAATGTATCGGCGAAGGCATAAGTATGCCTCTGCGAATTCAAGCGTCCAGCTGTGAACCGCAAACTGTCCTTGTTACGACAGGGCCTTACACATTATCTGCGTTTTTTGCAGATTATTCGCCAACTCTGCTTTAAGAATTTCTCAGTTGGGAATAATATGGCGCACGATTGACTGTATTTCATTGTATTTTTATCATAGCTTTTCTCAAGGTTCAGGATTTCATTTGATGTATCTTATTGCACTGGTAACGACTTGGTGACACAAATGCATGTACCCTAACTACATCGTGTGGCGCGTATAACAACTTCATGATGCAACTGCACGTGCCGGAACCATCTAGAGAATGTGGGGCCTAATTCGGGTGTATTAGAACAAGTTTAGCCCAGTCTGCTTTCGTTTGCAGTGCAACCGAACAACTGCCAACCGAAAAAATAAAAACTTTTATTTTTATCGTACTGATTTCGGTTCGTTGGCACACAGCTCGGGGAGGCTTAGTTCTCGTCTCTTAGCTAGCTTCGTACCTACATGTGCCTTCGCCCTATATTCCGAGAACTTCTCGGTTGGGTTTCCTTTTCTTTGTAATTTTTTGTTATTCATCGCCATCATAACGGAGGAGCTTCATGTTGTTTGCCAATTGTCCATTACTGAGATATTTTGTGTTATTTACTTTCTTTACTTCCTTCACGTATGTAAATTCGCTTACCTTCCGCACACGCAGTAGTTACTACGGCATATTCGTAACATTTTCTGTAGGAGATGAATACGACGGTGCTGACAACAGTATGTCTTATGCTTGTCGCTATTAATTGTTAATGCAGAAATAAAAGTACTTGTTTTTTCTTTGGGGGTGGGGGGTGTAACACATATGCCTGGCGCATTTTTTAGACAATCGAAGTTATTTAAAAAGCACCGATGACCGCGTAATTGGGGTTCATGGGCTTGAATACTCAATCGGTGGTATTCCATGTGCAGAAATCTAAGTATACAATCAACTTTTTTACTACGACGCGCCGATTGCCATGGAGATTTCAAGGGAAATTACAAGATTTCAACAGCGAGATTTATTCATCGAGTTCAAAAACCGCAAGGTGATATCTTCGTATTAGCATTCGCGCTCATAACAGGATAAATAGATTTTAAAATAACAGATCTTATTCACTGAATGAAATTTTTGGCGATATTTCCTTTTTAACGGTGAATTCATCACTGAGTTTACAGAGAAATCTAATGACATTGTTGTACGGCACTTTCAATGATCCATCGTGCTGTATGCCGTACACCTAAGCGGCCTGCGCCCTATATATCGACCTTGCCAGGTAGAAGGTCTATGTGCTGGTTTTAAAACGAACCGCTCCATATTAGTGAGTGCTGTTTCAGAAAATGATTCTTACAAACATCCTTAATTCTTCTTGTAGCTTCTTGGTAAATAGGGACCCGTCATTCATGCCGGGAGAACAATGACATGCGTTCCTTTCGATCACCTGCGTCAATTATTATACTTCACTGAACACGAAACAGATTCTACAAACGGCAGAACTGCCACATTGGCTAGCCTTCTAAAGAGTTGGCCTGCCACAGTGGTCTTGTGGCTATGACGTTCGGCTGCTGATTCGGAGATCGTAGGATCAAATCCCGGCCGCGGCTGCTGCATTTTGATGGAGGCGAGATATTGAGGACCGTGTACCCTGCGATATCGGTGCGCACTGAAGAACCCCAGGTGGCTGAAATTTTCGGAGGCCTCCCTTGCGGCGTCTCTCATAAACATATCGTGATTTTGAAACTTAAAACCCAGTACATCAGTCATTCAATTAATCTTCTAAACAGTTAATAACCAGGCAGCCTGCGTTGAAAAGAGAAAAAATGATAGGCATAAAATCAAGAGATCAGAAAAAGGCAGAATTGACAACAGGACAGACAGTGCCGACATTCTGTGTAGTCGACATCAGGGAATGGAAATGTATCTTGGCAGATGACATAACGCGCACGAAAGGTAACCGATGGTCAACTAGAACAGCCTATTGGATACCGAAGGATGGGAAAGGAAGCCTTGGGTGACAACGAATAAGATTGAGTAGCAAAATCAAAGAATTTCGGATCATTCGTAGAGTCCCTCGTCCTGCAATGGACAAAGAAGAGACTGAGATCGACTGGATGAATGACAGCCATGCAGTCAATTGGACGCAGCCTGAACACGAATTACGCATGCTACGAAAACGATGTTTCGTCAACATTTCTCATCGGCTGTGGGCCCAGATTCACTCTCTCCTCCTCTGGGAGCACGAAAAAAAAAAATTCCGGAGCTAGAAGCCAATAGAACGCGTGAACACTCGCGTAGTCCACCCGCCAATCAATCAGGGCCCGATGTTGCACCACCCCTTGAAGAGACAAGCAAACAGGCGGCGTTTGTGCGATACTATACTATTTTCCTGATTCTGCTGGCTTTGTGTCGGCGCGGTTCGCCCCGCTACAAGAGGACGATGATAAGATAAGCGCCTGGCGACCGCAGGCGGGCGTCCGTGGTTCACGTTCCTTTTCGCAAGCGGTGAGCAACGCGATCTCAGACAGGCCTGAAGTGTGAAAATGTGCCCGACGTTACTTCCCTTTGCTGTCTGCTCATGTTGAAATAAAGCATGGAACTCCAATAGCCGTGCTAATTCGTGCGCGTGCTTTCGCAAAACAGTGACACGAACTTGTGCTGCGTGCGGCGTTGGGATACGTGGACCTGTTCGCGTAGAGACTGGAGTAATGAGCACAACAAGACCCGTTGATCCCATTGTCGAAGGTTGGTCTACATTTCTTTTTACTCTGCATACTTAAAGGGACATTAAAGTGAAACGCTAATGTAATTTAGACTCATAGATTATTATTGGTTAGCTCAACTGCCGTTTATTTTGTCAGTTTATGTTCAGTAATAGAAGAAATCAAGAACAATGTTTCATCTTAGTTTACTGCTTGAATCCCGCGCCAAAATTTTCCGGTGATTGTGTCACGAACTCCGTTCCTTCTTTCCGTTTTCTCAACGTATTGGTCCAATCAAAGCGTCTAAAATACGCCACGATATGTCGCTTTGTTCCTTAGAGTGGAATGCGCGTATCTCTTTTACCCATAAATGTTTATGTGCTACTTAATAGATGCCGTAAAATACTTATGTCGCCACGCAGATTAGTGCGGGATCAGCTGAGCTGGTGTCATCCCTTGTTTCTTTTTCTTTCTTTTCGTTTTCTTGGCGATTTCCTGGCTTACCAAGAATCTTCTCAGAGGAGTGGTGGTTCTGTTAATGGAGAATGTTACTGTGCCTGTACGTGACAAATCATAATTCTCTTTAGTGTCCATTTAGCCAAACTTTAATTTCCTACGTTCACGTACGTCGATGTTCTGGACTAAATTATGCCTCAACCATCATCGCGGTATTTGGAGGATCGGTATAAAAGAAATAAAAACGGGGAGGAGGCCCCACATTTCGTAGTGTATTTCCCCAGCCCCCCGAAGTGTGTAACATGAACGAGCCCAAATGTGGAGGTTCGGGTGCTTTGAACAACGCTGGCTGCATCTTGGTTCAGAGAAAAACCACACTCATAATATGTGGTCTCTTGTCTGCTGTGAACGCTGTCGTATAATGAATGCTTTGGATTCCTTTCCATACACGCGGTGGCCTATGCGGTGCTGTCGTGAAAGTATAACGTTAGCGTGGTTACTTCGCGGGCGTTCTTGGGATAACTTTGTACTTCCGCATGACCTTACGGTACGGTTTTCGAAGTGTGCCATACCGCTGCGGTGATAAAGTGTTATCTCGCTCGACTGCTGAACCCAAGGATGTGGTTTCGATCTTGGCCGTGGCGGTCAAATTTTTCGATGCAGGTGAAAAATGCTGGAAGTACGTGCACTACGCGTTCTCGGTGCAGTTTGAACAACCCCCCAGATGGTCGTAACATCCGGAGCTCTCCAATACGGCTTGCCTCATGATGTTGTGGTCTCGGGACGTTAAACTTCAGCGTATTAGAAGTTGCCGCGTTTTGTTGGGACATACTGCCGCCACACGCAGATGTCAGGCACAATTCATAGAACCAACGTATGAAGACGTTTCGACGTAAGGACGCCCTTACGAGAAAGCGTATTGAGAAGCTATGCAGTGTGCGAAGTAACGAAGCTTGCGGTGCTTCTATTTCTCTTTTTTTTTCCAAGGACGGCCACTCTATTTCAGGAAAGAGTGCGTCCACGCAATATATTAGCCAAAGTGAAAACATTTCTGCTTGCGCGAGAACCAAGTGTAACTCAGTATACATTCCTCAACCGCCCATCACAACTGCATGCCGACGCAATTAAGAAATTGTACGCCAATGGCATAGCAGCATCGTAACATAACGGCGCCGAGCAAACCCGTCCAGCTATCGTATCGGCTGAGACCTGTAAGAGTGTTCGTGGCTGATAACAGCTGTTTTCTGTTGTTGGTGACGGTTTATCAGCGGTCTAAAAGCCTACTGGGCAGTATTATTGGCCCAACGTATCAACAGCTAGGGGGAAGCAGTTCTGCCTCAGTTTTGGCAAAACCATTGGAACTACAGTGGGGAGCGCATTGCAGCCGGGATTTAGTGTTTGTACGGGTTTGCAGTGAATTGGCAAGCTTTACACGGCCGTAAAGATGTTCTGCGGCGCATAGTTCATAAAAATAAGGTACCGTTCTGCCATGATCGTCAAAGCTTGTCAGAGACCTTACCTGTCTGATGAACAATACACCGTTACGTTTTAGCATTCAGGGTCCGTATTCGCGAAACTTCGGTTTCTTGAGTGCCTCTTGTAATTGGATAGAAGGCATATTTAATGTTATGTCCAGCGCCAGTATTGGCTTAAATATTCGCTTCAGAACATTTTTAGCATCAGTTGTTCTTGTGAGCACAGACCCGGTAGGCTGCCCTATATGCTGTTCGACTATAAATCATTTTTAAGCAATACTCGTGCAGAGCCCTTTTCTCTGGTATTTATTTTTTTATTTATTTATTTATTTATTTATTCATTTATTTATTTATTTACAATACTGCCAGTCTCTACTGAGACCATAGCAGGTGGGCACTATGTACAGATACTATGAATACTCATCATATGAACCAATCAGCAATACATACAAAAAAGTGTAACATCAACTTTGCTCTTTATACATCTGCAACTTACAATACATGACATATAAACAAAATATGAGTACATATAAATGACAGATGAACATTAGAAACTGAACACACGACTACATGCAAAAAGTACAAGTACATATGCCTGTTGCATGAATGATGCTACTGCCAATTTAACATACTAAGATATTTTTTCAATCTCTGACTCAAAGTGAGCTAGCTAGTGACTCAGTGTTAGTGACGAGCGGCGCTAACATATTCCATTCACGAATGGCAACCGGAAAAAAGGAATGTTTAAACACACCACTGTCGCATTTGTACTCTACTAATGTGTTTGAATGTTTGTGCCTGGAAGCTCGAGTTTGTGAGTAGGAAATATAATTTGAAATATCTATTTTATAATAATTATGCAGGAGTTGATAAAGAAATTTTAAACGTGCTTGTTTCGCTCGTGCTTCTAGCGTAGGAAGTCCAGAAATAACTAGAAGGTTAGTGGGCAAGTCGTCGCGTTTAAATTTGTTGTAGATGAATCGCATGGCTTTCCTTTGTACTGCTTCTATTTTCTTTACGTTAGTCCGAGTATGAGGAAACCATACGGTGTTTCCGCATTCGAGGATCGGCCTGACAAATGATTTGTAAGCTAGGATTTTTGTTGACAAGGGTGCCAGTTGAAGTGATCTGCTAAGAAAAAATAATTTTTGCATGGCAGATGAAATAATGTGATTAATATGCTCGTCTCACCTTAAGTCTGACGTTATCGTTAAGCCTAGATATTTATGTTTGTGTACTCTGGTCAAAGCTGTGCCATTTATAGTGTAGCAAAAGTTTGAAGGGTCCCTTTTCCTCGTAATCATCATAAAAGCTGATTACGTTGATTTTCATCTGCCAGTCTGAGCACACTTCGGTAATAGTATTAAGTGATTCGTTGAGCGAGTAGTGATCTTGGTCATTTTTAATTTCCCTATAAATGATACAGTCATCCGCGAATAACCTTATTTTACAGTTTATATTAGTAGTTTGAACATATTGGGCATACGTATTGCGCATATATTTGTATATATGCGTGAGATTAAAGCGAGAATGATGCTTAACCGTCTCAATTTACGAAAATTTGCAGATTTCGTGTCATTTTCTATTGCCGCGCTTTATTCTGTAATAACACTCTTTGTACGTAGTGCAGAAGTAAGTTTCACAGCCGCGCTGTACACTCGGTTTAGCGTTGCTTTGTTTACGGAGTCGGCACTGATGCATACACGAGACTACATCCTGGCCAAGGTACGCGGTTGAGTGTCACTGCGATGACGCACGAAACAGCGAAAGGTGAATAACATCACGTCCGGTTGCCGCTGCGAATCACGCCAGGAGAGCTCGACTTTCGCTTGTGGCAGAAAGCAGCGCGACTTTAACTTCTACATAGGGACTAGCAAGCCAAAGGATGACGGTGATTCACCCTGAAACATTGTCTTAAGCCAATGGCGACATGGAAGGATTCGCAAGCTTCACGTGGTGGTCATTGCGGATCTTTCTCCGTTCCCACAGACTTAACGCAGGGTTTAAAGGGGCTCTGTAATACTTTTCTTGCAGTCATGTTTTATTTGTGGGCTGCGTAGAAGGGTACAGTTTTCGCACAAGTCAAACCACCGATATCAACTGATTCGATATTTTAATCGTTCAATCGCGGCCGACCGCGTCAACGCGTAGTGGCACTCACCAGAACTATCTGCGACGGAAGTGACGGAAGAGCCGTTGGTGTTCGCTATATACGACGCAATCTTATAAACTTTCCGCTAGCGATTCTTATTGCTTTCTTTGGCCTCGTTTCCTTCCTCCAGCAGTGTCACATTTGTAAATCTGATGGACTGGCTTGCAACTGCTCATAAGTCAGGGAGCATGCAATATGTCCAGATACGATTTCATGCCACATTACTTCAGGATATGATATCCCTCGTAGTTTCCTGATTAACGCGAATGTCATGCCCTTGCCGCCCCTTGTGACTTGTATATATGTACGTACGTTTTTTCAATAAGCACAGTTGGAAGTTAGCGCCCGTCCTGTGCTCTTTGTCTGTCCCTGTGTTCCTTTGCGCTACAATATTGTAAAAAGAAGTCATGAACCAACTAGCCCAAGAAAACGTTTTGCTAATCCTTCGGTTAATTCAAATAATGCGACCCGAGTATGTTCGGCCCGCATACCGGGCGCTATATTTTCCGCATTAAATTTTACACCTTACTGCTCTGTTGGGTGGCCCTTTTAAGGAACGGCTTCTCCCACATCTGTAGTACAAACATAGAAGCAAGACGCAGAGAATCGTGGAAGAAATGCTGCATGTGCAAATCACTGCGTCGCCTTGGCACTCGACGAGCTTGTCAGAAGTGAAACCCGGCGCGACTTCAACGTCGTTTTTACCGGTCTTGAAACCATTCGGCCGATCCCTGATAGCTTTACTGGTGTTCCGTTCCCATGGGCGTCTTTTAACGTAAAGATGTCCGTTTTAGCCATATGCTAATCTTGATGCATTCAATGTGCAGGTTTGTCATGATTACCTACACAGTATTATTTAAACTGTTTCAAAGAAAGTTGTTATTCCTGTATGATTCCTACTCTGATTTTTCTGTCATGTAGCATATTTGTATATCATATGCCCTTGATTTACACAATAATTATTTCGTTGGATTAGCGGTATGCTTAAGTAAATTAAACTAAATAAATATCTTATATCCTGCACCAGCTGATTCAAGCAAAAACACAGGGCATGGCTGACTATACAGACAACTAAGGCAGCGAGGCAAAATGTTTGCCCTTCCGCACTTACTCCAGCGTACGACGGGCTATCTCTTGTCAACTGGCGACGAGCAGCCACCGTACCCTTGTCAGCGGTTGGTGGCATAGTATATTCCATGCCAGCAGAGAAGGATACAAATGTGTTTTCGGCTTGTGTAGGTCGTCTTCGTTCGTCAATATCAACTTCCAGGATAAGCATGCTGAAGAAGCGACTAATTCTTCCTGATGACAGTGATAGTGATGTTGTGGCTACAGGCGGTGTTAGACTGGCCGACCTGAATTCTTCCTGAACCACTCCAACAACATGGCACGGCCGCGCCGCGCGGTAGCATACGATCCAGCGCAAACCAATGGACGCTTTTTAGTGCCCCTCATTGGCATTTTTCGTGCAGGGCCCTTACCCTGTAATGAAAAGGGGGCAATCGAAGGTTATCGTGTGCTTGACCTACTACTTTCCTTCGTTACGCGGCACAAGCATCGCCCTTACAAAAAAGCCATATATGGTGATATCAGGAATTGGTCATATGTGGCCGTTTTTGCCCGAATCGCGATAGAAACGTGTATGGCAATGAAAGACAAACACGAGGAATGCCATGTAAGACTATGATACGTATTGGACACGTGCCAGATAGCCAGATACCCAGGCAGCACGCAACGTAGGGCCGATATTGGTTTTATGGCGGCAAAGTTCGGCCCATCCACGGCCTAATGTTGCCGACAGCGAGCCAGTATCGGCCACGCCGCCGTCAATGACTGGCAACGTCGGGCTACTATAGCCGCTGCCCCGCCGATATCGGCAGGCCGTCTACTGTAATCGGCAACATGGGGCCGCTTATGCCGCGTTACTGCCGACATCGGCTGAGGCGATGGCTTTCAACGGCAACTATGGCGCCGATTTTGCCTTTCTACAGACAATATGGGCTGGCCGACGCCATTTATCGGCAACACTGTGCCAAGTATGCCACCTTAAAGCCCCCGTCGGCTAGCCGATAACTTTCTCCGGCAAATGTGGCGCCGATTTTGCCGCTCATCAGAATCACCTGAGGAATGGCGAATTTGGCGCGATATTTGCCCAGGAAGATTATTTCACAGGAGACATTGAGTCATTTCTGTTGTCCTGGAGGCAACGTCGACTACGCCGCAGCCTTTCATGGTTGATATCGGCCGGGCCTCTTTGGAAGCCTGCTGTATATAACAATAGAGATCCGATCGACACAAGGATGACCGAAATTCACTTGAGAGATTCGACGTAAGAATAAGATGTTGAGCTTCATATATTCATGTATACGCGTTTCAGTGCCGGAACATAGCGCACGGGCGTTTTGAGCAGCATATATGACATTATGTTCGCGCGCATTGTTTTTAATAAGCAGGGCACACAAAAAACATGCATATAAACTATTCATATATACATCTATAGGCTGTTTTGCGGGAACTTAGCGAAACAGGCTGGCGCAACAGTTAACATTAGCCAGAAGGATCGACAAGCATGGTGGAAAATTATCTGACAGCGCGCATGTCAGAAAATTTAAATTCATAGAAATTGAACTAGTTCGTGCATACATCGATGGGCATAACCAGCACTCATATGTTCAAACAAAGATAAACAGTTGCAAGCGGCGCTATACTACTGACATTTAGCAACCTATGGAAGGAAAAGGCATATGGAGGTAACAGCGCGTGGACAAAAAAAGGTCTAGCGCCGACTTTATGGTGCGCTGAAGCGGAGATAAACTCGCCACCGGCGTTATACTACTGACATTTAGCAACTTATGCAAAAGAACGGTATACAGAGCTAACATTGCGACAGCGAGGAGACAATACTGATCTAGTGCTAGCTCTATAATGAGAGGACCATGAAATACATAGATCCATTTGTATTGCAAATTCAAATGAAGTGCTCTTGTCAAGACCACGACATTTGCGAAAAAAGCAAAAACGAAAAATACCAAGCAGTGATATGGCAAGCATTTTTCATCTCAAAAGTAGCAAACAAATGCACACACCTATAATTGATATAGAGAGAGCTTTTCTGGTGAATTCTACTAGAGTGTATCTGATCACAGAGTGTTCTTGTGCAGGCGATCTGCGTATCTTATGTTATATAAAAACAGCAAGCATGCACTGAAAAAGAAATCAGTTGAAAATCAAGGCTCTCTTCTGTTCGCTGGTTTCTTCATACGTTTTAGCAGGGTTACAGCATAAACCAGCCGTCCTAAGTCAAGCTGTTGTTGACCACGTGGCCCTCCACTACATTTCATCAGTGCGTTCGCGAAACTAGTGCAATCCTTTCAAAAACAGCTCCTGTACAGCGCAACGCATGTATCGCAGCTCGCATAAGCTCAGCAAAAGAAAATAATTGTCTACTGGTCGGGTAGACAATGCACCTCCATGCTCTCTACTACCACGCAGATACAATAGGCTGATAATTCCTTAATATGTCCACGCCATTGCGTATAATTCCTGCTTTTTCTTTGCTTTTTTGTGTAACGTCCCTTTGTGCGTTCTTTCCATACATATCGAATTCGTTTACACATCGGCCATCGGTTACGTTGTACTGGTTAGATGAGCAGAATATATCGAGCTTGAGTGCATGCTCGGTGCAGTGTGTCGGATTTATCAATGACGTTCGTATGAGACTATGGCGTTGATATAAGCGCACATGTGCGTATTCTGATATTTAACAACTCATTTATTTATAACCAATAAGGGCAAAAGAAGGGCGCGTAGAGACAGAGTCATCGCAGTATTTCTTGTCGTGCGGAAAGGCAGAACGTGCATGTCTTTCGTGCGCTGAAGAAAATGGCAGGAATTCATGTACAATGGCGGCGCCGTGCGTCCTCGCTACGTTTGTTGCGTGCAGTGCAGCATTTCGCTCTCGTTTTTAGCTATAGTGGGTGGTTCAGTCTCTGCGAAATCCTGTGTTACAAGTAGCTGGCAAGAGAACACATGCGTGCCAGCATACGCCACAGGCTGCACTGAGCTGCACTTAACAAATGCAGTCCCGGCGGGTGTCCCCGCCATTGTGCAAAAATGTTTGCCCCACAGACATGCTGTCTTCCACGTTTTGAGACAGCTACAAAAAAAAAAAAAAGAAAGCAAGAAAAACGAGCGTGCTCTGCCGAGAAGCAACCTAGCACGTGCTAAGCCAGCAGCAACTAAACATAAAAATAAAGTGTGTGGGGAGGGGGGCGCGCGTCCCCTCCCGAACTGGCCACCTTTGTCACGGCCCCCTCCGTGAACATCCATTGTGCTCATCTGCAGTTTGCAAAGAATGTGGTTCTGAACCTGCTTTTGCTGGCGTTCGCTGCCTTCCGAGGGGGAAACCACGAGGAACTCTCTCCGCGCTCTCTCGTCGCGGCTGCATCGCTACCAACGTGCAAGGTGTAAGAACGAGTTTCAGCGGCTCCACGCAGTCTGTCCACGCGTTTATCGTTTATCATGTACCGCATTTATCGATCATTCAAGTTGATTACGCGATTCCTTGGCGAGTGTACCTCCTAAGACAATGCCCATCCCAACTGTGACATCGGTTGTATATGAACACAAGCCTGTGCCTTTTGGTGAGACTACAGTGTCGTCGCCGAATTTGTATTGCGGACTCACAGCTGAAGAGTGCAGAGCGGATGCCAAAATTCGGTAAGTTGCTGGCCAGTTTTCAAAATGGGATGTGGCATATATTGTTGTCATGTGGAAGCACCGGTTCCACTTTATATATTATTTGTGTCGTGAGGTGCGTAGGCTCTTTATTTTCGAATAAAGAGCCTACGTACATTGTCCCAAAGCAGTTTTACTTCATGTAGTTAATCCTGTGCTTGTATCAAACACCCTTTGTGTGGTGACTTGCAGTTCTCGTCTCGTAACATTTTCTTTTCTTGCCCGTATTTTTAAAGGTAATGTGATACCGAACACGCGCTCCTTGGTGCAGGACATGTGCGGCAGTTCGGCACGCGATGGCATTTTTAAAGTAGCCTTGAAAAGAGGTTCCTTCTCTATATCTGCTTATAATGCACCTTACACCTATCATTTAAGAACATTTTTTGCCTAACGACCCCATCCCTGGGGTGTGTCATGTTAGCTCACGTCTACATGTTTTTCCTTTACGATGTATGCCAAAAATATTAAATTTATTATAATGCAAGATGCACCTATTTCAAGTAATGTGCCGCTTTTAAAGTTGCTTTGCAACAGATCCTTTACTCACGTTTTTTCCCCCTTGGGTATCTAAAGCGACACGACACCAAGATCTAAAGTAGTGCCCGATTATGAATGTTTCTGACATTTCTTGTATTTCCGCGTTTGTTCATGAGTCGCACATAAGTTGCATGGAATTATAGTATAGTGCTGATGTGCTCCACAGCTGTGCTAACTTTTCACGCATTTTCCCGCAGGTTCCACCCTTGCCGAAGCTTTTCCACTACGACGGTGCAACACGAAAATAGCATATTATCAATGCAGAGTTCACAAAATAAATGAAATAGTGCTTTTCCCTATAAACCTCTCTTGTTGTGTTATTTGTTTTGGTGAGAACGCATTAATAGAAACTACAGAGGACCCCCTTAGCCACACTTATTACTGTGTTAATAAAGCTTTCGCGTATGCATGAGAGGCACATTTACACAAACTACTGTTGGTCCTTCGAAAATGTGAAAACAAAAAATAAAATTATCGCAATCCAAACGGCGCGACACACGTGGGGTAAACTACAAACACCATAGTGGCTGTGAAAGGTCGCGCAAGGGGTTTCCCGATGTCGGCGGGGCCGACAACACGCCAAAAAAGCCTGAATGCCCGCAACATCGGCGAATGCTACCTAGCCAAATCCGACCCATTCTGGCTGGCCAAATTTGACCCATTCTGGCTGGCCAAATTTCGCCCACGCTGGCTGGCCAAATTTCGCCCACTCTGGCTGGCCAAGTTCGACCCATGGTGGCTTCGCCACA
Organism: Hyalomma asiaticum; assembly: GCA_013339685.2. Classification (NCBI taxonomy): domain Eukaryota; kingdom Metazoa; phylum Arthropoda; class Arachnida; order Ixodida; family Ixodidae; genus Hyalomma; species Hyalomma asiaticum. The sequence goes on along the minus strand of CM023489.1, from coordinate 56,042,510 downwards.
GTGGCGCCATTCTGGCTGGCCGTCATCGGGCACATGTGGGTGAAAGTAGCGCGAGCGCGATTTGCCGACTTAGGCCCGATATCGCTGCCGACTTTGGCCGACTTCACGCCTATATAAGTCCCGTGTTGGCGTGCTGCCTGGGTATGCATATATGGCCATATATGCATATCTGGCTGTATATGGCACGTGTCCGTATTTGGCCGTATTTGCCCAATACGTATCAGAGTCTTACATGGCATTCCTCGTGTTTGTCTTTCATTGCCATACACGTTTCTATCACGATTCGGGCAAAAACGGCCACATACGCCCAATTCCTGATATCACCATATATGGCTTCTTTGTAAGGGCGGCATTGTGGCGCGTTCGCGAAAACAACCGTCATCGTGAAAGCATTGCGGGGCCACTTCTTCTCTTGCGGCATTAGTGTTCAAGCGCAAGGCACGCGGCCATAACACGTTCACACTCTTCAGTGCACGCTCGCCAAACAAGAGATCTGAACATATGTGAGCAATATGAATCTCTCGGATTTTCTGCCTAGGAATGAACGAAGGGAAGAAAGAAAGCTGGAATGAATGAAAGAATAAAATATAGAAAGTAAGAGACACCTATAGAAGACGAAAGAAACAAAGGAATAAGAAGAGGAAAGAGTGAAAGGAAGACAAGGAAGAAAGAAAAGCCGCAGGTATGCATACATAGGGAAAGAAACAAATTAGGAAGAAGAAAATAACGAATGAAAGCAGTAGGTGAGGGACGCACGATAGACCCCTATTGCCCCCATTTTCTTTGCGGGGGAAGGGCTTCTGAATTTATGAGTTGGCTTTTGTCAAACGCACTCTGTTCAGCTATCCTCAAAGTCAGCTGTGCCTGAGCTGCTGGCCCGGATGGCGTGGCGCCTATTTTGTCCGCCTCACACTATTGTACCCTTTCGCACTGTGCTGCAGTTTTTGTTCGAACAAGGGCCTGAGGGGGGTGGTATTTTGTGAAAAGAGTACGCTTCATTTTGACCGGCATATTGTGACGCTCTTCGCAAAGCGCTTCGGGAGTGCTGAAATATGACCGGCAGAATGAATATGCTATTGGAACACCGTCTGGGTAGACTCAGCGTGACGCTCTACCTTTGCTAACTACTAATAGAAGCTCAGGGGAAGGGGAAGGCTTGAATCAATGAACGCGTCGTTAAAAAATTGCAGCACATCCACGGAGTGAATGACGATGAGTGGGCGAAGCTCGGGATGTGCATCGTAGATCGTGCCGAGTTCCGGATAAATTTAGTTAACGCGCATGCTACGAATCCTCACGGTTCAACTATGCACAATGCACAAGTGAAATCTCCCACCGGCACTTCATTGCAAGTCAAGATCCAGTGTCTATATATATATATATATATATATATATATATATATATATATATATATATGGGTTGCCGGTGAACGCTTCTCCAACGTGAGCAGTCGGTATTTCTCAATCAAGAAACTCGCTAGGAGACGCTGCCTGCGCCAACGGTCTCTCTCGCGGGTGAGGGCGCGTTCTCTTTCTTCGCGAGCTGGTAGAGCGTTCATTTAAGAAAGAGCGTTACCATCAACGCGCGCCTTTCGCTCTCTCTCTCTCTCTGTCTCTCTCTCACAAGACAGCAGATGGAAGAGTGTGAGAGACAGAGAGAGGCACGCGCTCGCCCTCGGCGCGTGCGTTCCTCCCGGCAGGCACGCGCCGGTGGCTACCTACTACAGGGGACGCACGACCCACGCCTTAAGGAGCTTCGCCCCTAAAACGATGCAGAACAGGGATTGTCGCTGGAGCAAACGCTTCCTCAAGTCGACTTGCATTCCTTATTGCCGCACTGTCGTCCACATGTTGAAATGTTGACTCCAGCAACAGTCCCTGTTCTACAATCTCTTTAACAATCGTTTCATCTGTTTCCTCCTATGCTAAATAGAGTCTCACCGTGTTAGCCTAGCTGGTAGGATGTCGCCTTTCTGAGCTCGAGGTCTCAGGATCGAGTCCTGGCTATGGCTGCTGCATTTAGGTGGGGGCGAAAGGCAGGGAACGCCGGTCCGGCCGGTCTGCTCACGCTCGGGTACGCGTTAAAGGGGCCGTGAAACGTTTTCTGAACATTTTGTACTATGTGCGTATTTCAGAATCAGAATCCACTTTATTTCCAACAGATTTGTTGGGGGTCCCCCAGGCAAAAAGCTGTTGATGTGACCGTGCAAATGAGAGGCGGCCTCCAGACTCCGGTGACGAGGGACATCAGAGAAGCTTTTATTCTACATCAGAGGGCCCAGACGCACCACCTCCCGTGGGCCAGAAGTCGGAAAACCCAACAACGCCGAGCACTCCCGACACCCTCCTTTTTATAGCTTGTCGGGAACGCGCCACCTGTCCCGCGTCCGTCGCTGGACGCAGACTGCGTCCGACAGCAACGCGATGAGCGCTCCAAGCAACGCACAGGAGAGCGTTCGCGCCCATGCGGAACGCCGACCGCGCAAGACCGGGACGCCGCCGTGCGTCCCTTGCCGGTTATAACAGCCCGTCCGCCGCCCGAAGAGGTCACGAAAGGGCTGCAGTGGCGCTGCTCCCTGAAGTGGCCGTTGTGCGTTCCCGTAGGCGTCACACTGATGATCCACCACACCACATATAAGCACGCACACCACACCACAGAGAAGCACGCACATCCCGCCTTGCGGTGGCACACCTTGGCTTACGACGATTCCGCACAACACCACCCACTCGGTCTCACGGGAGCATCCACAACTGCAAGTCCCGCTCGCCACTACCCATCGGTCCCTTGGTTGAAGGTGGCACGAAGCGCTGCACAGACCGCAGTGTCTAGTTCGTGAAGTTCCTCTTGCCATAATGTAGACCGTGTAGGCCTAGCTGTGCTCCTCTCCTGCCTGACTTTAGCGGGGAAGTGTGCTCTCATACCGGACACCCACACTGAGAACACCCAGCTCTCCCGAGATTCACCAGGTGCATTTACTGCAAGGCTCCTTACTTAAAGACAGAAGTCTGCACTATGGTGATGGCCAAGCAAACTCTAAGCAAAACAATAATAAAAACCTACGCACACACACACAAAGCTAAATAGCTGCACTTCAGCCCGCCATAAGACTAAAAGGATATTTCACTTTACTGCGTTTCCTTTAGCTGGTATCTTTGGAAATCCTCTGCTGAAGCCATCGGCGTTAGCGTTCTCTTCCTTTGCGGTATTTGATCTCAAATCTATGCTCCTGTAACGCTAAACTCCACCGCAACAGCCTTCCATTTCTCGACGACATGCTACGCAGCCATGTCAAGGGACAATGATCTGTCTGGACCACGATGTGGGATCCATTCAGGTAGCATTGTAGTTTCTGTATTGCCCAAACGAGGCGCGCACACTCTTTTTCGGATGCACTGTAGGCCTGCTCACGAATTTTGAGTTTTCTGCTCACAAATTCCACGGGGTGTTCGTTTCCATCAGCGTCGTTTTGACTAAGCACGTCTCCCGTTCCCCTATCGCTAGCATCACCCTGCAGTACAAACGGGCGATCAAAATCAGGCGCCTTCAACACAGGCCGACCGGCATTGACTTCGCTCAGTTGAATAGCCTCAGGAAACTTTATGGCTGGAAAGACCATTGTCAAAAGGTACTTATAGCCTGATTTAATCACGGGGAGAGGCCCTACTACATCTACAACGAGTCGTTTGAAAGGCTCTGTGATCAGCGGCACCAACTTCATTGGTGCTTTTCGCTTTTCATGGGGTTTTCCGACTCTTTGACAAGCATCGCATGTTTGCACATAGTTCTCGACATCCTTAAAGCAACGAGGCCAATAGAACTCCCTTAACAACCTTGCCTTAGTCTTCTTCACTCCCAAATGGCCAGCCCATCCCTCTCCATGTGACAGGCGAATAATCTGTTTTCGATACTTCTTAGGGACAACCAGCTGGTCGTAATGAATACCTTTCTTATCTTTAAATTGTCGATACAAAAGGCCCGAACGGTAGTGGAAACCTATGCTCCCTTGAGACGCTCCTTCCTGGACCAGTTTTGTTAGATGTTGCATCGACGCGTCTTTTTCTTGTTCCTGCTTTAGAGTATTCTTGTCGACATTGAGGAGATCAAGTAAACTTTCAGAATGTGGTAGCACGATACGGGGAAATGCCGGTTCCACTACGTCGCATGCAGGCTCTTTTGCTGATAACGGTATAGGAGCGTCTGTAGCGCTACTATCGCCCAGCGTCACTGGTGCTACATACCTACTTCCGTCCTCACCCGCACTGGTGGATGCTTGCTCACAGGGATCCACTGCTCGTGGCTGCTCGCCTTCGCCAGCCCTCTCAGCGGCGAGCTCGCGTGCCTTGGAACGGGTAATGGCCTGTACTACGAATTCCCCGAAGCTGAGACCTCTCTTTTTCAGAAGCATATCAGACTTGTTCGAAAAAAGGTACGGGTACTGTTTCGGTAGATTCGGAGATACTGCCGCCTCAGTCTCCAGTACTCCAAACGGACCCTCAATCGTGACCTTCGCGATAGGCAGGCAAATGCTGTTCTTCTGTGCTACCTGCCTTATCCACGCGCACTCACCCGTGAAATGTGTAGCTTCCACGTAATCAGGATGAACAATGTCCATTGTCGCCCCAGAGTCACGAAGGACCTTGCAATCTTTGCCGTTTACGACTAAGTCTCGAAGGTACGGTCTCAAGAGCTGCATATTTTCATCGTCACTACCCGTAACTGAAAATACTGGTTTCGGTTTCCTACAACCAGCCGCTATGTGTCCTGGCTCTTGGCACCGGAAACACAGCAGTGGCTTTTTCGATTCAAAGTTCTTTTCTTTCTCCGAGTTTTCCTTTGCTCCGTTCTCGGTCGCATTCTTTACGGTGAAGGGGCCTTTACGTTCAGGGCGATCTTTTAGCGGCTGTTTGCTGAATGGGCGAACACGGGCTTTCTCTGACTGGCGACGGACTGTGTACTCATCAGCTAGCTCAGCCGCACGTTCAATGTTTCTCTCCCCTGGTCTATCCTGAATCCATAGCCGCATTTCCTCATCTATGGACCCATAAAACTGTTCAAGGCAGATCAAATCCACGACCTTGTCCCGATCCTCGTAGACGCCCTCTCCCTTCAGCCACTCTACCAAGTCGGCCTTCATGTTGAACGCGAACTCCCGAAATGTTTCGCTCGTAGTCTTTTGAGCGTCCCTAAACCGGCGGCGAAACGCTTCTGCAGAAAGCCGGAATTTCTTTAGGAGCGCCGCTTTGATCTTGTTGTAATCATCTGCGTCTGTTTCTGGCAAACGCGCAAGAGTGTCCGCTGCCTCGCAGGGCAACACCGTTAGGAGCTTTTGAGGCCACGTGGCACGATCAAATCCTACCCTCGCGCAAGTTCGTTCGAAATTTACGAGGAAAAATGCAATGTCCTCACTCATCTTGTAAGGCTGCAAGAGGCCCCTCATGTTCAGTCGTGCGTCTGCCTGAATCTCTGCATTTTCTTCTCTCACACTACTAGCGCATTTCGCCTCGACAATCTGAAGCTGAAGCCGCAAGCGCTCAATCTCCCTTATTTGGATTTCCGCTTCTTCTTTACGCCTGACAGTCTCTCTCTCTTTGTCTTCGCTTTCCCTTTTCATCCTTTCCTGAATAAGCTCCCAGCACTCGGACAGCTCCTCCTCATCGGCGCCGGAATCCTCAAGGGCCTGTATTAAAAGAGGCTTCCTACGTAACGTCGCTACCTCGATCCCCATCTCCTTGCACAGCATCACTAAATCCGGTTTCCTCAGTTTGCTCAAATCCATGGCCACCCTGTGCAGACTTCCGTAGCTAAAGCTGCCGTGAAGGTACCCCAATAAACCTCAACCTTCACAAAGCAGCAACCAATCTACCCCTTTGGATAAACGTTACCACCTATCCAAAACACCTGGTAGAACCCCTACGGAAAGCGAGCACTCACCAGCGCCGGTAGCCGGAAAGAGCAGAACTATCCCGCCGCTGCCAACCAGTTGATGTGACCGTGCAAATGAGAGGCGGCCTCCAGGCTCCGGTGACGAGGGACATCAGAGAAGCTTTTATTCTACATCAGAGGGCCCAGACGCACCACCACATGTGGGCCAGAAGTCGGAAAACCCAAGAACGCCGAGCACTCCCGACACCCTCCTTTTTATAGCTTGTCGGGAACGCGCCACCTGTCCCGCGTCCGTCGCTGGACGCAGACTGCGTCCGACAGCAACGCGATGAGCGCTCCAAGCAACGCACAGGAGAGCGTTCGCGCCCATGCGGAACGCCGACCGCGCAAGACCGGGACGCCGCCGTGCGTCCCTTGCCGGTTATAACACTGTGCAAACAGCTTGACGGGACCTGGGGGCCTACAGAGGGCAGCACATGCAGCGGATTCTACACAGTTGTAAACACTGTCAACAAAAACAAACAGCATAATACGAAGAAAACCTAAAGGTCACATACAAGGAACATCGGAGCACTGATACAACATGATGCACACAACATGAAAAAATTATATCTTCATCAAGTAATCACGCACATCTGATTTGAACACACTGAAAGGGGCACTGAAATTTATATGGGTTTTTAAGGAATTGTAAAGAGTTGGTATGCAATACTCTAGTGTAGCTCTACCGTAGTTTGTGCGTGTATGGGGTACTGGTGTTTGCCTGTTACGTATGCTGTAGTCATGACGAGTGTGTTCTTCGTGTTTGGGAAGCTGGTTTTTATACATATAAAGGGAGAGTTTATAGTCGTTTGGGGGGATCCTGACCCCACAAATAACAGTATGTATTGTTCCATTGCATCGTGTTCGTTGATTTAGAACGATAAAAATCGCGGTTTCGGTTTCACTGCTTGCGTTCCCGTCAACTCTACAGTTGACGTCATGTTAGTAGCCGCCAGACCTCCGAGATTGGCGCGCCCTCGGAGGCCACGGGAAAACAAACCGTGCTGCAGCTTTGCTTCCGAATGGCGGTACCGCAAGGTTTCTATTTTCTTTTTTGTTCTAGCTTTCAAGTAAATCGATTCTTTTAGAGCAAAGGCGACTTTACTATACCTTTGAACTTAAAAATATCTTACTGCAACGTCACCGAATAGTACCATGCCGGCCGGTAGTGCCGCATAGTCGTTTCGGGAGCGCGAGAACGCTGTGGTTTCAAACGGGCGCTATTAAATGTGCACCGAATATTTCGCCGAAATATTTCGGAATCGGCTTGTCTAATGCATATTGAATCAGGGAAAATTACAACCGGGCATTTCTATATTCTTTTCACGACCCCTTTAAAGAACGCCAGTTGGTCGTAATTACTCAGGAGTCCGCCTCTACGGAGCATGCGTCATAATTCAGTGGTTTTGCTACGGAAAGCCCCATACATTATTAGTTTCTCTCCTTCTTTCGGGTGAAGTTGATGCTTTCAACCAGTACAGCGTAATGCATATATACGCTTCAATACATGCACACGATCAAATCGTAAAATGCGGTGGTATTTCATTTCACCACATCTTACGGTTTCTATAAAGAAGCAAGCTATTTGTCAGAAACTTGCGGCTAGCGATTCGTCTGTCATTATACGCAAAAGTATTTTCTCGTGTAAGAAACACTGCATGTCACCGAAGGTAACTGAACCATGGCAACCAAGGTTGGGCAATGAGCACGGTTGTTATCGCCCTTGTGCGCGTTGACGTCGCAAATGGAAGTCGGCAAAGGAGAGCAGTGATTGGCCGTGAGAACGTTGCCGCCCTTGTAGGCTCCTGACAGGATATACCATAAGAATGGACCATGTGCAACTGCAGCTATTCTATTTATTTTTCTTAATTTTTTTTTCTGATCGTACTTTTGTTTCCGCCCTACTTTCGTGCGTCGCTGCAGGCAGAGTGCGACGCCACTGCCTGCTCCTGTACGCTGTTTTAGAACAGGTACTATTGAGGGCTAGATTTTCGTTTGCAGAACTAAAGCTGGGGGCCTTTTGGACGCGATCATTAACAGATATTTGTTACTTTGTCTGTGCCTCGAGCGGGTTGTTTGACGTGTTGCGTGGTCTCGCTGGGCAGAAAAAAATTCTTTAAAGTGATAAATAGAACAAGGCTGCATCCCAGTGTAAACTCGTAGCAAGAATATGCAGGTGACTGTGACATCACCGCAGCGTCAAATTAATGATGAGTACATTGCAGCTGCTTAGGTACTTAGCGGACGGGCTGAGTTATGCAAACTTCTATATAATGCCCAACTATCTATTCAGTCAAATTATGCTACTAGTGAACACTACGAATCTGTTTAAGGTAGATGCCAGCAACCTGAATCGCTTGAAAACGTGCATCGATGAACAAATCGCAAGGTACGATTTAAAACAGGGAATGTCGCGGGAGCCAACGTTTCGACAAGCGGACTTGTCTTCGTCAGGGCGGCAACTGCCTTCTCCAGCGTGCGTTTATGTACGCCTTTGCACACTCTCCCCCGTCCTCAGAAAGAGAGGAGGAGAAGAGCAGCACGTGCGAACACACACACACAAAAGAAAAAAAAAGGGGCGGGGGGTTGGGTGCAGGGGTATTTGGGTGACAGGTGTTAGCGTGACTAATATAAATGGCAAGAGCGAAAGCTTCCAGAGAATCCGCTCTTTGTACATATCTTGCAAATGCATTGTGTGCACAGGGCTAGAAAGCAGGGTGGAAAAAGGAACACACCCTCGGAACAGAAGTTACTCCTATGTCATGTGTCCCCCCCTGCACCCTGTACCACCTGCCCCGCACCAACAATGCATTTCAGGGAAAGCTTGGGGCTAAAAAAAGTAACTACACTGTTTAACGTCCTTGTTCTCCTGGAACTGGATGGGGGCTCAGCACCTGAAAGTAGACTTTCTGGGAGGAACATTGTTAGCTTGTGCATACCTCAACCTTTTGCCGTCTTTGTTAACACTCTACCGTATCTAATGGACTCAAGAGTTCCCTTTGAAAGGTTTATGCCTGTAGGTTGGAGAGTATTGAACCTGTATATGAGATACGATTCCCTGTATTTTCTGTCCCTCGGCGAGCGGAAGTTTCCTTGGAGTATGTAGAGTTTCAGTTCATCGAAATTATGACCTGTCATATTAAAATGCTGCGCCACTGCCTTTGGCAGGTTATTCGCGGTGTTCGCGCGGTGCCCGTTTAATCTAACATTAATTGGTTGACCAGTTTCGTCGACGTACTGCTTGTGACAGAGTGAACATTCCAACATGTAAATAACGTTGGAACTAGTGCAAGTGAAACTTGATTTTACATGATGGACATAGTCACTTCCCGTGCTTCCCGTATCGTATCCCACTTCCCGTATCGTATCTCATTTACAGGTTCAATACTCTCCAACCTACAGGCATAAACCTTTCAAAGGGAACTCTTGAGTCCATTAGATATGGTAGAGTGTTAACAAAGACGACAAAAGGTTGAGGTATGCACAAGCTAACAATGTTCCTCCCAGAAAGTCTACTTTCAGGTGCTGAGCCCCCATCCAGTTCCAGGAGAACAAGGACGTTAAACAGTGTAGTTACTTTTTTTAGCCCCAAGCTTTCCCTGAAATGCATTGTTGGTGCGGGGCAGGTGGTACAGGGTGCAGGGGGGGACACATGACATAGGAGTAACTTCTGTTCCGAGGGTGTGTTCCTTTTTCCACCCTGCTTTCTAGCCCTGTGCACACAATGCATTTGCAAGATATGTACAAAGAGCGGATTCTCTGGAAGCTTTCGCTCTTGCCATTTATATTAGTCACGCTAACACCTGTCACCCAAATACCCCTGCACCCAACCCCCCGCCCCTTTTTTTTTTCTTTTGTGTGTGTGTGTTCGCAGGTGCTGCTCTTCTCCTCCTCTCTTTCTGAGGACGGGGGAGTGTGTGCAAAGGCGTACATAAACGCACGCTGGAGAAGGCAGTTGCCGCCCTGACGAAGACAAGTCCGCTTGTCGAAACGTTGGCTCCCGCGACATTCCCTGTTTTAAATCGTACCTTGCGATTTGTTCATCGATTCAAGCATCCATCTTCCCCTGAGCTTCTCTTCTAGTTTTGAAAACGTGCAGCCACACATCCATTTACGCCAACAAAGCAAATCTTTCATGTGTGGACGACGTGTAAGTAACGCCTATAACTCACAAAGTTCCCTAACAGCAGATTGTATTCACCTCCGCGAATAAAACTGTCTGTACCATACACAAAAGGACACACCATTTCCCCATTCCGTTATAAGGTCGGCTCGTCTATTCAGCTTGGATGACCTGTGCTACCCCTTGTGACCTCACACCAACCAAATAGACAGACATAAAGAAATGGTGGTTCTCCCTAGGAATATTTATGACCCGAACGCTATTTACTGTGTCTTTGACAGCCAGGTATCAGGTACTTATACTGTACACAGAAATTAACGAGCAGGTGCTTACGACGGCACTTCACTGCGGGTAGGCACGGTTAAGAGCATGGGAGAAACAACTCACGGAATGCGGGAACGGGGAGCAGATGCACAAAATACAACGATCAAGGACAATTTACTCTCGCGTCAGCAGCAGGCACATGGACGTAGACCGCGTTAGCGTAGCGAACAAAAGGAAAAAAAAAGCACAAAACAAAACAAAACGGCTTCTCTCGTAAGGGCCGTTTGCGCCACAGGTGAACGTGTAAAGACACTCCCGCATCCCCACACCTACAACAGCAACAGCGTGGTATTCAGGTCTGCAAATTGCTTGCGCCAGGTCAACGAAACGCCGCGACAAATAGACGATGACGCAAGCCAATCGATATCGAGAGGCCGGACTGCGACGCCGAGAAACTGCCGTCACTGGCTCTTGTCTCTTTACAGCATCACAGAGCTTGCACCCTCCCACCAGCCACTAGGGCCTGCATCGGACGACAGAAAGTTGAACTAGTGATGGGGGCTCAGCGTAGGAGAAAGCGAGGCCTGCGTGCACGGACACAAGAGAACACAAATACACATTACAAATGCCAGCGATTTTTTTTTCTTCTCGTAAGTCCGTCCCTGAACGACTTACTTTCTTCTTCGATGTTTGCCTGCGTCTGGGATGGACACGACCACGGCTAGATCAGCTCGCCGTTGTTTTACTCCCCGGCGTGACAGAGTAAATGAGAGAAGGCGGGCAACGCTGCTATCTCTTTCTCAGGTCGGTGCAGTGATGGGCTTTTAAACACGGGCCCGTCTACTCTGGTGCCTGAAGCGTCCCAGGGATAGTGGCGTTGTTATAGCGAATGTGCCAGAGTTCATGTGAGGTCACTACATACTACATCTAGTAACCTCCCCTGCTCTGAGAGTTCTTGGGCGAAAGAGAGGCAACGTATAAAACATGGTAGTGTAAAAAGATCCGCTGCTGGCACGTACGTAATCACGCTGGTATTTGCCTAGTGCGAGGTATTTATGAGGTAAACGGCAATTTTCTGTAAAATTTCAGGTACTCCGTAAAGCGAAATCTGCATGCCGAAAGTTTGCATGATGCATTTGTAGGTTAAGTTACATCTGGTCGCCATGTATGTTAGCAGGAACTACGAGTACATCACTTTTCGTCATGAATATCCAAGAAGATCGGTGATGAAGTTACCGGCGTAAAAGTAGTTCAGTATCTATAGGGGTGCGGTATGGGGTCTTCTTCATTTGTCTCTTGATTAGAACTGTTTTATGAAATTGTTTTGTTCTCGTACACGCTACAAGCATCAGCAACACTTTCGGACGTGGTCACGCTGTAAAGCTAGGCTTTTGACTTTTTGGGGAATTCTTTGAACGGTTCGTAATTTGTCCCGGATATGCGCAATTCTTACAGCTGAAACATTGTTTTAGCCGCTTTCAAATAGCTGCATGCTCTCATGCGTCGCAAAAAGCAGCATGCAAAACAGGAACGCAACACAGCGAATGCATAAGTAGATTATTTTTTTAACAGCACGCTGTGTTTGTATGTGCATGATCATCAAAAAACGTTTAGGGCTCCACAGTGGCAGCTATTATGCCTGCTGCATCACAACCATATACGAAGCATATTTTGAATTCGTCAAAGAGCTCGTTAAAGGCAGTCTCGAAGGTTCCTGGTCTATCATAGAAGATTATGATTGTGCTTGATTGAGGAAAAATGCTGTAATTCCAGTAAAACTTGTTGGCCTACTTAGTGCAGTGCACAGACGAAAAAAACGTAATCCGAGTCAGGAAAACAGACGAACAAAGGAAAACGGCAAGTGTTCGCCTGTTTTCTTGTATGGATTAGGCTTTTTCCTTCAATGCGATAAATCCTCATTTACGTGGGGTCCTCAGAGGTTACCTAACTTCTCAGACTTCTAGGACAACCAATCTTCTAAACATTTTTGTTAGGCTTTCCTTAACACATAAATGCAACGTATGGCAGTAAATATGGTTACTAGCAGTATACACAGCCATCGGTTTCATGATCACATTTAACATTTTTTTCTCAACTAGGTATTGCGGCGGCTGCAAAAGGTAAAAGATTTCTTGTCAAGCGATGCTTTCCTAACTTTTTTATAAACCTTCCCGCACTATAAATCATCTTTTGGGTGCACGTTTCTTGTGAATACACAAAGAAACCTATAGTCGTCATCATCGCCTTCATCATAATTATCAGGGTGAACTTCAGAGCAAACGCTTCTCCCTTTCTTTCTTTCTTTTTTTCCACTTACCCTGGCCATGTGCTAATTGCGGCGACGTCACCACCGTAGATTTCATGACCTCCTCCACGCACCGATCATTTTCACACTCCCTTCTGCGCTCGCCTTATCTCGGAATCCTGTCTGTAACCTTTGATGACCACGGGTTTGCTTGCCTTCTCATCGCATTGCTTGCCCATCCCGATTTATTCTTAACTTCATCTAAGCGATCGATAACACTCGCTTGCTTCATAACTCCGCTCTTTTCTTGTCCCCTAACGTAGTATTGGTCATCCTCCTCTCCATGGCGCTCTTTATGCTCATTGATTTAAGCGGAACGTTTTTTTTTTTTTGTTAGCTTTAAAGAGGTGCAATAATAGCGCCAGTTCAGAACCGTCGTCCCCCTTTACAAAATTTGTTCGAATCCCTGTACGCGTAGGCAACATTCGCTTTTAACAGCAGAGTTGTCTGAGCCTGACTTCCAGCCGTGGCCGGCGAACTCTGGAAACTCGACAGGGAGAGTGTGGAATGCGGAGAGGAGGGGCAGAGAGAAATAAAGAGATACAGGCACGGAGCGAGAGAAATAAAGAAATAAATGAAACAACATAAACTACCTTGACGCAGTTGGTTTCAAGCCCGAGTACCCGTGGTCCCAAGGCGAGCGCAGTACCCACTAGACTGTACACCCATGCTTGCAGAAGGTGCATTTATGGGAACTACATAACAGCGTTGTATCGGCTAATGTAACACAACTTGCATTGGGCGACAGGAAGCGTAACAGAGAGAAAGTGTAGATAGGATGATTGCAACCATATGGGCAACAGGAAGAGGAACTGAGAGAGAAAGAGAGGCAAAGGAAGAGATACGCCCAACGAGAGAAAGAGACATAGCGCAACCCGCTATGGGCAACAAACAGAGAAGAAGAGAGAGTGGCAGAAAGGGAAAGAGACCACCATCAGGAGCCCCGGGGAAGAAGCCACTTTGCTAACCCCCATTGGGTCTTTCAGTATAAATGTTCTGCCTTAGGTTCCGTTTCTGTATTTGTTAACGTTGCAATCAGATCTCTGTCTAGATATCTCCGCCTCTTTCGAATTGGTCGCACTTCCTCAGAACGAGCTTGGCTGCCTGAGACTAAATGAGTCCCACAGAATCAATATAACACTTGTAAAAATTGATAATTAATTAATTGTTTAGTTTATTCATGTCCAGTTCCGTATTTTGGCGCTTACTTATTCGTACTTTCCTGTTTTCCATTTTTAATTGTTTTATGAATTTCATTTCATCTAAATACTAATATGCACTTCATTGTTTATGCATAAATTAGAGCCATAATTTTTATTTTGCGACTGTTATATCTCCATGCCTTTCCGGAATTTGTGTTATCTTTCTGTAGCTTGTCGATGAGTAGTCACTATCTCGCATGTTGTGTATTTAGTTCCCGTTGTATTTTTTTATCGTTATTGCATTGTATAATCGTCGTAATTTTTTGTTATTTTATTATAGTTTGTATTTATTTCTTGTATAGCCTTGTATATAACCTTTGATGTTCCCCTTACACAATGCCCAGAATTGGGCCTGTTAGGTATTTTGAATGGATGAATAAATGAATGAATGAATAAATAAATAAATAAATAAATAAATAAATAAATAAATAAATAAATAAATATGAAGGGATCCCACACAGGGCAAGGACTTACAAGCACGGTGTGTGGCAAAGCTAGCTTCGCTGTTCAAGGCCTGTGTCGATGCAAAATTCAAGGGCTCTTCTTCCTTGTTCCTTGTAGTTACGTACACTTACACAGGAGCAATCGGAACTAAGGCGACCGTGTTATAACGAAGCAACTACGATGGAAATGTTGGCGTCGCTCGTACATGAAAAGTGTACACTGAGATACAAAAATCGAACAGTGCCAAGCTGGGCGCCAGATTCACAGGACAGAGCAAGGGTATATGATGTCTGTAATGATGTATTGACGAATATTAAACTTTCCGCTATATGAGCCTGGTAAACTGAGAAGGCATTTCAAGAACTGATCCTCGGTCCTCAGGAAACACAAAAAAACAGCGAAAAACAAAACCAACGTTGGCATACAACTGCAAACCATAAAATGAAATTTAAAAAGATGCACGAGTGGTAGCAGACATAATGAGTCATCCAAAGCCAGAATCGCACAGCAAACAATGCGAATAGAAATGACTGTATACTTGATTATATATTTACATTCTTCGCAGCAAATGTCTGAAATGTTCTCCGAAGTAAGTTCCTGTATTTGTGAGTAAGGATTCAATGATCATCTTGTCCTGATAGACGGTGTGTTAATTCCTAGAATGCGTGATTTGTGCGACAAATAGAACTGCAATAACGGGAACACCTGAAATGACACTTCGAACTAAGAGATAGCCCCTTCCAAGTTTTCTCACTCTTGACGTAACTGCGAATATTCAGGTTGGGCCTTTGGTCATAAGATGTCGCACATTATGAAACGCGTAACCTTAAATTATGGTTCAACGAGTGTTTTTCCCGCATGACCCTGCAAACATGCGCTATTATGTACCCATGATCAGTGTAAGTAAATGACCACCTTCGAGAAGATAAATGCTGAGCCTTCTGCTCCCTATGCCGCCGGGTGTTTATGTATGCCTTCTTTATCGCAATACAAGACAAATACTGGGAAGACAGGCGGTTGGATTAATGACAGCGGCTGTGCATGATTTAGCTGGGAGAAATAAGATGCTTTCTAGACTGAATGTGCGTCGGGATGAATGGTAATGTACGCTGTTATTAGAGTCCATTAGTGAGCCAGGAAGAGTAACGATGTTTTCGCACACGAGAACCTTGAGGCATGCTCTATGATGCACGATGGGTCAGGCTTGTATCGCGCATCAGTGGCACTATTATTTTGCGTACAAAATGAAACTGCATATTTGCAGCGTGTATAAAACGCAGCGTCTATAGAGCTTGCAGCTCGCGCGGTAACGTTTCTAAGGTGTCCTTGCGACACTATTTCAATATTGACACGATTGAGTGATTGGCTTTGTTTTGCTGGGCACAAGTTCGCCCAATAAACAGTTCACCTGACATCGTCTTGAGTGCTGCGTGCGTCACGACCACGAGACAATAGAGACAGATAACTTTTCCTTTTAGCCGTGAAGGTTCCTGTGAAAGTGTGAGGCCAAATTAGGTTGCACTGCACGCACCACGAATTCGCAATTCGGTTTCAAACACAGCTGGAAAGCGCCCGATGTTTGTTGAACAAATGGCATCACTGATGAAGCACATTGATTACGCCGTTTGAGGCAGAAATAAAATCCACTAACATGATTTCGCGGAGGATGATTTGCTGTGCCTTGTTGTCTTTATTTTTGTGTTCAATGAATAAAAAGTAAGCGTGTATCTCTCTGTAAATATCACGAAACAAGGTCGACAGGCGTATTCGGTACCCATCGGTGACGTCACTTGTTCAAAGAAGAGCGGGCGCTTTCTACGTGTGTTTCAAAGCAAAGTGCAAGTTCCCTGGTGTGCTCACTGCAATATTTATTTATTTATTTATTTATTTATTTATTTATTTATTTATTTATTTATTTATTTATTTATTATAGATACTCTCAGTGCGATTGGCGTTACAGAGAGGAGTGGATATATATGTACGTTATATGATGTCCCACAAAGCGGCTTGGAAATATCCGGGCGCTCTTCCTGTTGTGCGTAAATTAAAGAGCGAGCAACACCAAGATGTACTTAACATGAAAGTGACCAATAACCGACATCAAAACAATGTTGCTTTTAGGGGCGAAGCTCCTTAAGGTTTGGTTCTGTCCGTCCGTTGTTCCTAGCAGCGCCTTACCTTCAAAGAAATGAATGATGCTACGTGTGGGAGGCGCGGCCTCGGCGCGTGCCTCCCGGCGCGCGAGCTCTTTCACTCTTCCATCTGCTGTCTTGTGAGAGAGAGACACAGAGAGAGCGAAAGGCGCGCATTGACTATGGAAACGCTCTTTCTTCGATTGTCCGCCGCGGTGGTGTAGTGGTTAAGGTACTCGGCTGCCACCCAAAATACGCGGGTTCGATCCCGGCCGCGGCGGTCGCATTTTCGATGGAGGCGAAAATGCCAGAGGCCCGTGTACTGTGCGTTGTCAGTGCACGTTAAAGAACCCCAGGTGGTCTAAATTTTCCGGAGCCCTCCACTACGGCTTTTCTCTCCTATCTCTTTCACTCCCTTTCCCCCACCCCCCACGGACGCTTAGCCGTGCTCCCTACATGGGCTGCAGAAATTAGCGTCCTTTCCTCAACCAAACCACAATCAATCAATCAATCAATCAATCAATCAATCAATCTTCGATGAACGCGCTACCAGCTCGCAAAGAAGGAGAACGCGCTCACCCGCGACAGACAAGACGCAGGCAGTGTCTCCTAGCGAGTTTCTTGATTGAGAAATACCGACTGCTCGCGTTAGAAAACCGTTCACCGGCCACCCATATATATATATATATATATATATATATATATATATATATATATAGGCACTGGATCTTGACTTGCAATGAAGTGCCGGTGGGAGATTTCACTTGTGTGTAGTTGAACCATAAGGATTCGTAGCCTGCGCGTTAGCTAAATTAATCCGGAACTCGGCACGATCTACGATGAACCTCCGGAGCTTCGCCCACACATCATTATTCACTCCGTGGATATGCTGTGAATTTTTTGTGAAAGCCGGCGCTTTCGATGATCGCACCTGTTGTCCGTGTCAGCTTGAGATATGTGGCGCTCTGATAGCATCTTCCGTCTCCTTCACTCACTGCTCAACCAGTAAATATTTCTTACAGTCGCTTAGTCAAATATTTTTTCTACTTCTCTCACATGCCTTTTTCACCGTTTTATTTATAAGATCGTTGATATAAAAAAACATCAGGTCACATGTACTCCGAAAGAGACGTATAGATTGTTTACTCGTTTTACTCCTTCATTTTCTTTCTTTTTTTTTCTTGTGGCTTGCCTTACCGTCTCTGCCGGCACTTCTCCGCCCCCTCCTCCCCCTCCCCCCCCCGCCGCCTCTTGAACCGTGGTGGTATTCTTCGCCGCTGCGGTCCCCAAAATGAGTAACCACTTAGGGCCATCTCTGCACGAGTCGTTAGGCTGGCGATGACATTCCCACGATCGCCTCGATACTGTACGCCGAAGAGTCCCTTTTAGGGGCGAAGCTCCTTAAGGCGTGGGTCGTGCGTCCCTAGTAGTAGGTAGCCACCGGCGCGTGCCTGCCGGGAGGCACGCACGCACGCGCCGAGGGCGAGCGCGTGGCTCCCGGCACGCGCTCGCCCGCGAGAGACAACGTTGGCGCAGGCAGCGTCTCCTAGCGAGTTTCTTGATTGAGAAATACCGACTGCTCGCGTTGGAGAAGCGTTCACCGGCAACCCATATTATTATATATATATATATATATATATATATATATATATATATATATATATATATATATATAGGCACTGCATCTTGACTTGCAATGAAGTGCCGGTGGGAGATTTCACTTGTGCATTGTGCATAGTTGAACCGTGAGGATTCGTAGCATGCGCGAGATGTTATAAAACTAGATGGCGGTACTTGTAGTTGATGATGAAAGATGCGAGATGTTATAATAGTTTGATGACATTTACTCAAGTGTTTCACATTTAATTGTGGGGCGAATTGCACGGAAGAGTTCCACGGTTTACCGATGATTCCTTCCGGAGCTTCGCCCCACTCATCATCATTCACCCCGTGAATATGCTGTGATTTTTTTTTCAGTGCTTCCGCGGAGCCTCACACATGCCCATCACCTCTGTCCTTCGCCGTCGCTTCCTCAAAATTGCCGCCGTACGCGGATTCGAAGAAAACGTGTTGACGCCCCTCTGCTCCCTCCCATCTTTGCGCACTCACTTTCCCCATCCACTTAGTAAACACTTTCCGCCCTTTCTCCTATGCCCGTATAAACGAATAGGAGAAAAAGAAATACTGCCTTTACAAAGGCCAGGCCCTAACCAAAACGTCGACCAATAAGTGGAATATCATTGATGTGGTACGTCTTATATTCATGCGGCAGCCGAAGCTACCTAGAGCGCCATATATATATATATATATATATATATATATATATATATATATATATAATGACTGTATATGCAAAAATAGCTTGGGTTGCCGCTAGTTTATAACAGAATTGACGATGCGCCTCTTAGAGAACGACGGTTTATTAAGTCAACGTTTCGGTCGGAGCCCGACCTTGTCAAGGTCGGGCTCCGACCGAAACGTTGACTTAATAAACGGTCGTTCTCTAAGAGGCGCATCGTCAATTCTGTTATATAATGAGGAAGGGGGTGACAGACGTTCGAAATGGTTGTCACCCTCTTTCTCCAACACTTATTGCACCGGCTCCAGCGATCTTCATTCGCATACATGTGCCTTACATCTTACGCAAGATGAAATCCTAAATCAGTGCAGTAGAATGATATCTGTTTTTAGCCTCTACGTGAACTTTGAAGAAAACAATCGCGGTAGTCCAGAGACGTCTCAAACGCCTCACCGAACACTTTAATGTTCTCTCAGTTTGGAACCATTTCCTAAAGCTACCCTCTTGCCATGGGTGGGTGGCATGAAGAATCGCTAACCTCGATACCTCAATGTATTGAATTCATTACAAAAAAACCAAAAACGTACTTAGCGTACACAATTTGTTGTATTATTTATTGCGTCTCCTTTCCCTCAATAAAATACAATTCCCTATAATACAGACGAAAGGCCTTCCACGGTGCTCCAGTGGCTGCGCCACTGGGCTGCTAATCGGAACGTCTCTAGGGTCAAATCGCGGCTGTTGCGGCTGCGTTTCAATGGAGGCGAAATCTTGAGGTCCGTGAACCGTGCGATGTCATTGCACGTTAGAGAACCACCGATGGTCAAAATGTCCCAAGCCCTCCAATATGGTGTCTCTCCGAATCGCATCAGCGTTTTCTTTGGTTCCTTTTTAAAGATGATAGTCTTTCTTTGGATACTTGAACGCAGAAATTTTGGTCTGTCTTTCTGTTTTTGTGTCTGGTACACGAGTCAGCCACCCGGCCAAAGTTTAAGCAATTCCGTAACGCCCAGCCATCTTGAACTGGTAGCTGCTTTCATACTTATGAACATTGTCGATCACAAAGCAAATATTACGTATATCTGACGGGCAACACCAATACGTAAGTATTAGGTGGTGTCTTCCTTTACTAGAAAATACATAGATACGTAATTCTAAAGACCCTAGTGTTTGTTAGGCTGCGCTAAAAAATGCGACGCTATGCACGAAAAAGGCCTCTGCCGACGATTTGGAGCTGCCACCTGGCAGTTGCCCAGAAAGCACAAGCTCATGTTTCCCGACGGCGCTGTCAAATGGCGTCCATGTCTCACGCAGCGTAGTACGGCCGGCAGAATACTATCGTCTTTCGACGACATTTGCAGCTAAGCACGCAAATACGCGGCCAAGGTTTTTTTGTGCGTGTGTGTGTGTGTGTTTTCTAGGGGTTGGGGGGATGGGGGGGGGGGGGTCGGGGACATAAAACCTGAGAAACCAACCAGAGGTTGAAATTCCATATTTTTTATTTCACTTCCGCCATACAACAGAATGTTCTTGGAAGTCATAAATAATGGTGAGGTCACGTCAGCAATTTATTTTTCTATTTCCCCCGGCTGCATCACTTTTACATAGTCTGGCCGTGACAATCTATTCTTTCCTTTGCATGTAGCATGAATTCGTAAAGCTCTCTTTCGTGTTTCCGAAATGTGCTATTGTGTTCCGTCGTTCTGCAATATCCGAAGTATTTTTTATTAAGATCAAGAGCCCAAAAATCCGCAATAAAAGCGTCATCTAAATTGAAAGCAATGAACAGAAAAAGCAAAAAGTTTGCATTCACACGAGATCTGAAAATCTAGCGAGGTCGTTCACCGCACGGAGTTGCGCGTGGGTTGTGTGCTGTCGTCGCGGGCTCGCATGCGTGGGCCGTTGGCTCAATCTTTTGGCATATGCGAGCGCCCTGTCCCAGGCGCATAAAAAATGTATTTCCCCTTCCCACGCAGCTCAGAATTCTCGCATGAATGGGGCGCAGTAGATAGTGCTACTTTTGTGAAAAAAGGGGTAATCTATTGCAAAAGTGTCGTGTAGTTCTGTTTGACACTTTCACAGTAGACATTTTTGCATTGAATTGAATGCTCGGCTGCGCGATTAACGTTCGAGCTTCACCTCCCACGATATCTCTGAGTCGATGAGTAACAGCGTGTTTCGCTTCGGTGAGCCTTAAAGGACGAATTTCTTCCGCCAGTATATCATCGCTTTCTTTTTTCTTCTCTTTTCTTCTTTTTTTCTTTAGGATAACGTGGTGGCTTTGTCGTCGGTAATTACCCACCCCGGGTTTGTAAGGACG
The DNA here is from genome assembly GCA_013339685.2 of Hyalomma asiaticum. NCBI lineage: Eukaryota > Metazoa > Arthropoda > Arachnida > Ixodida > Ixodidae > Hyalomma > Hyalomma asiaticum. Next base: position 56,021,495 of record CM023489.1, on the reverse strand, counting down.
ACTACGAGATGTTTAGGAAAGGTTTTCAGCGTATGGCTCACTGATCGAATTCATTCGCAGCAGACGTGGGACTTAAGAGGGATTTCATTGAAGACTGTCGAGCTGATATCAACGAAACCTAGTGTGAAGCAAGAAAAGAAAGGTATTTACAAATGGCGTCAAAATATCTTGCGGGTGCCCGTTTTAAGGCATGGGCATACTCCGTACAACACAATTCCATAACATTGGAGGAAATAGTTTCGAGAAGTAACAGTAAAAAATAAATTACGCGCTGCAATTATTCGGGTTGACTGTTTAGGTGCCTTGGCAGAGGTATTATACTCTTCGCAAACGACGGGGGTGTCGCACTGCCTGGGACGACATAGCGGAATATGTTCCCCCGAAGTTCTAGTGTACCTTGGAACGGTATTTGAAAGTTCAGATGCACGAGATGTTGCGTGGCGTTCTGCAGAATTGTGGTAACATTCCTTGTTTTGTCATATCGCACTGTGAAAGCATCGTTTTTCACATTTTATTTGTCAACACTTGTAAACACTTCCTCCTTTGTGCTATACACTACCACATATTTTGCACTCTTTACCGCAGAAAATTTGTTTGGATTAGCGACAATATAAGCGTAGTAGGTGGGTTTGTTCCTTCGCAAACTTTCTTTTAATACCATTTCGACAGTGGAGGCGTACTCCTATGGGGAAGAATGTACAGGTCCGCTTTTTTGGGAACCAAGCCAGTTGTGACTCATTTTTATGCCTGGTCACAACGTAGCTTTTTACAGGCTGAACTCTAAAGCTTGCAGGTTTGCACGGCCTGCATGCCATTTCATATGGCATCATTGATTCAATAAAGTTTTCCTGTGTACTCATCATTCAAATTATCTGTGCATGTCCCAAAAGAAGGTGTTCTGTCCCTATGGATGAGTGTAATTACAATATTACATTCCTTTGCGCTAACTTCAGCGAAAATCCACTGGTGCTTTAGCTTAAAGGGGTCGTGAAACGTTTTCTGAACATTTTGTACTAAGTGCGTATTCGGGATCCTGACCCTCCAATCAACAATATGCATTGTTCTGTTGCACCGTGTGCGTTGATTTAGAGCGATAAAAAACGCGGTTTCGGTTTCACTGCGCGCGTTCCCCTCAACTCTGCAGATGACGTCATCTTAGTAGCCGTCATACCTCCGAGATTGGCGCGCCCTCGGAGGCCATGGGAAAACAAACCGTGCTGCCGCCTTTCTTCCGAAGGGTGGCACCGCACGGTTTCCAAATATTTTCTTCCTTTCTAGCTTTCAAGTAAATCGATTCCTTTAGAGCAAACGCGAGTTCACTGTGCCTTTGAACTTAAAAATATCTTAACTCAACGTCACCAAATAGTATACACGCCGGCCGGTAGTGTCGCATAGTCGTTTCGGGTGCTCAAGAAAGCTGAGATTTAAAACGGGCGTTGTTAAATGTGCACTGAATATTTCGCCGAAATATTTCGGAATCGGCTTGTCGAATGCGTATTGAAGCAGTGAAAATTACAAACCGGCATCTCCAAATTCTTTTCACGACCCCTTTAACAGAGAGCTGTACTGGGCTAGCTGATGTGTAGAGATAGGAAGGACATGGCGCAAGTTCTAAATAGAACAAGTAAAAATAGTCGAGGGGATTAAGTACATTACAATACTACAATAGCCGGTGGGCACAGATGAACAGAGCGGCGCGTATATGCCGGGAACTGCCGAAGAAAAGTGAAGAGTTATTTTAGTAAACGATGATACTGAGCAAAGTGGTGCATGGCTTCAGAGAGACAAGAAAGCGCACAACAGACGTTTACATAACGCCTTTCCCGTGCTTCTTGGTTCATGTGATCACAAAAGAAAGGCTAGCTTCTTTGTTAGACGCAACCTGATAAAGGCAGCCGACGACGAAGCCAAAGAAAGTAAGAAATACATAAGCGACATTAATTGTGGTTTTTAAATGTAGTGCAGTAACGGCTGCATCGATGTGAAGGAACTGAAGTAGAAGAAAAAAATCTGTCTAGGGACCGAACTTACCGCATTCAGATAACGTATCTGATGCTCAACCAGCCGATTAATGGTGGCACTTGCCTCCATCCACTTTATTGCGCATTTATGTATACATATATATGCTTATACGTTCGGCGTTATATTTATATCCTTGAAATTTTCAGAGGTATATAGAAGCGAAGGCGGTAACAGAAAAGCAAGACTTTATTTGATGAACGACTCGGCTTTCGTTCCCAGGGGTTCTCCTTACTGCGCAACACCATCCATTTCATCTCTCCAGCGTTGCGTCTCACCATTACCTTCCTAATGGGCATTGACGCAGCTGCCGCCCGCTGCGTGTCTTGGACCTTCTGGAGGCAGGAAATAGAGAAGGAGCGACTAGCGCTTTGACGACAGGTGTCAAACGACGCGCGCGGGTTCGCATGTACACAGACGCCGAGGAAAAAAAAGGAAATGTGACATTGTTTGGAGAGAACGAGGGCTGCCGGACTTATTGCCTGTGATCGCAAAGCATGAGGAGTGCGCTATTGTCACGGATTGAGGAGAGCCCAGTCGAAGACGCGTGGTGTCGAATTCCTCGAGAGGATTATGACAAGCGGCCGAAATTTTAGGCCGTAAGCTTGAGCTCTATGGGGAGGACGCGAGTGGTGGGGGTACAACTTTCCCCGTGTTAACAAAGAATGTGTCAAAGCCTTAGCAGTGACGCTGGGCCTGAGCATATTCCACAAGGTAATCACCAGGACGGAACAATTGGGCAAGAGCGGGACGTCTCAAAATAAATAATTTCGTTGTCAGCAAACCAGATCCACAGGAAGGAGGCTGATTCTTTAAAATTAGTCTCCTTGTGAACTTCAGAGGGTGCTCCCTGTGTAGTTCACAGGGGTGGGGGGGAACCCTGTGAACTTCAGTGACGATGAAATCTTCAGGTTTGTCATCGAAAATTCCATGATCATCAATTTCATTGTTAGTAGAAAAGAAATTGAACGTCAAACATTCATTCAAGGCCTCCTCCCTGATACCTCGGCACTCGGGTATCAGTAGCACGCCCCGAATTTTTCGTAAAGAATAAATTGCTGATTGGCGAAGAATTGTATACCCCTGACACACGGGCATGCTAAAGTACTTTAGGTAAGGGGACATCCGCCGGAAAGGAGTTCATGCCCAGTGGCACACGACAAAGGAGTATCTCCTTCCCGGCAATGTTCTTTTGCAGAAAGGTAGATCGGCGATCTACTTTTCGAGCGTAAAGGCGTACTCTCGCCGACAGTGTACAGGACCCGCAAATGGGAGAGAACTTTTTACAAAATTATAACACCCCGCAACTATTTTCTTGCCTTGCGTATAAGCTTTAGATTTTAGCCGTGTAATGAGGTTTGTCGGGCCGCAAAGATTTATTTTTAACGCACACTCGAACGCTCACATCGCCGCCATGCGGGATTACGGCGGTCGTTATCTTTTTTGTCGCGGCGTGAAACGAACCATCAACATTATTAGTCATCAGCAATAAAAACGATATTTTTGCGATTCACAATCGCTAAAGGTAATTAAATGCGGAACTTTTTAAAAATGTTCTTTATGTTTCTGCTTTAACAAGGAGCGCCATTTCTTGCGGCGTTCGTCTTAGGAACCACCTAAAGAAGTTCACGCGCTGCCGTGTGTCATTGGCGCAACTACTTTCTGCAGAGGGTGCTTTAGAGTAGAAAAAGGGGTTCACTACAAAGGACTTTACTTTTTCCCGTCTGTCAGGGGTATAGTTCACCTTAGTACACTTGAACAACTGAAGAGGCATTGAGGGTACACTGAGATTATAAGGAATGGCCGCATGCCTGCTTGCTTCGCTGCAACGCACGTCGAAGTATAATAGTCTCCTGCCGCCTCTGATACGTAACACCATCTCTTATCTTTCCGCCCTCCCCCACCCCTCACACTCGATCCCTCCCCCCTAACCTTTACTACGTTACATGCAATGGAGGTTTTGCTGTATTCAATTGAAGTTTACCTCGGATGGATGGATGTTCGGCGCGTCCCCTATACAACGGGGCGATAGCCCGCGGGCCACCAAGCTCTAGCTTTATTTCTTTTTCGTCTACAAGCATTTCTTTTCCCGAATCACATATATTTTCACAACTAATTTTTCGCCTTGCCTACCTAATTTATCTACTATCGTTCCGCTGTAATGTAACAATCTTACCCGAACTACCTTGCGCTTCTGTTTGCTCCATACCTTTGCGCCGCCAATACTCTAAGCGCCTTTTACTCATCTCTATCGCCGACATGTTCAACTTTCCCGTGTTACTCCTGAAACCCATGGCCTCCTGTAGGGTAGTGTCCACAGCTACACCTGGGTGGACATCTGTACATTCAATCAAAATATGGTCTGTCGTTTCCCTAGCTTTTCCACAGCACGTACATGTATCCCCTTCTTTATTGAATTTCGCTCTGTAACTTCGGGTTCTCAGGCAACCGGACCTTGCCTCAAACAGTAAAGCGCTTCCCTTTGAATTATCGTAAAATTTTTCTCTCTTGATTTCGTCTTTCCCTTTTCGGTAGTTGTTCAATGCCGGTTTCTTCTCCATTCTAGCTATCCAATCCGAGTTCTCCGCCGCTCTGACCATGCTCTTAACGCTCTTTTTCGTCCCATCCGTTTCGTTACTGGATGTATACTTACTGGTAAGCTTCCTAGTTCTCTTCCTCCATTGTGAATCAACGTTCTTCCTATACAAATACCTGAATACTTTCGCTGCCCATCTAATTTCTTTCATATTCCTTAATCTCTGTTCGTACCTAATTTTACTCTGAGCTTCCCTTCCCTCAAAGTCAGACCATCCCATATCCCCCTTAACAGCCTCATTTGTGGTCTTCCCATGGGCGCCCAGTGCGAGACGTCCGACCGTCCTCTGATTCACGTCCAGCCCTGATTGTACCTCTGACCTCATGCACACCACTGAGTTTCCGAATGTAAGTGCTGGCACCATTACACCTTTCCACAAACCTCGAATTACCTCGTACCTGTTGTAACCCCACAGCGCTCTATGCTTCATTATTGCGGAGTTCCTCTTTCCTTTAACTATCATAGCTTTTTCTTGTACTTCCATGTATCTATTCCCATCATTTATCCATATCCCGAGGTATTTGACCGCGTCGATTGACCTACTCTCGCGCCATCTGTTGGGACATTTTATTACTGTTAGCTTAAAGCCGGCTGCAGAGCTGTGGTTTCTGTAGGCTTGTGCTTAACGGACAGTGCCTCTTGGACACCATTTCTAATGCGTTCATTTTTCATTTACGAACGCAAGAACCAATCCGTTGTGTGTTATTATTTAAACGAACGCTGCGGATCACGGTTATGAACATATATTTTGCCACAAGTATGCCAGCGGTTTCCTTTGTACTGTATATTGTTTACGTCTATGACCCCGCGCCACCTATTAGCTCGCTTTGGTTTTGGTCAGACAGTTTAATCGGTTTTGGCCGGTTTGTTGAACCAAGTGACAGAACACATACATACATACATACATACATACATACATACATACATACATACATACATACATACATACATACATACATACATACATACATACATACATTTTTCGCCTTTAGGTAGACCAAGAAATGCAGTCCTAAGTATTAAAGAAAAAGGTAATTCTGTGCTTATTCAAAAGATCTCTACGAAAATGCCGGCAGCGTCATACCATCATAGCGAGACTTCGTAAGTCGAAAAAAGGGCATAAATCCGAAACCGCCGATCATGTGGCCTGCGCGCTCTCGCGCCGGCATGCACCTACTTAATATGATTCAAAAGCGCCTGCAAGTGCTTCGATTTTAGAAACAGATAATCTATTTGCTTGTTTGTAAAACCGAATTAAACCTTCCTTCAAAGAAGCCAAAAAACACGTCAAGTTTGTGTCATTTTTATGGAGGTTACCGTGCCCTGTCTAAGGAAATTCTGTGAAATCCGTCGCCTTCCGTACACTGTAAACAAAAATTAGCCGAGATGGGAGTAAATGACCTGTCCTCTAGCACATTCCCCGATAAGGGTTTAATATACTCCGGTCATGCGGAGTAAAAGATTTACTCCGCTAGACCGGAGCTATATTTACATCCATCGAGGAGCTTTTGCGGGTAGCTATGGGAGTATGTGTTTACGTCCATCGCGGACCTCTTGCGGGTACCTATATGGGAGTTAATGTTTACATCCACGTAGGAGCTTTTGCTGAAGCCAGCGAAGCCTAGGCGTGGCCCGGGACAATTTCTTGCATAATTTTATTAATATTCGATAAACCTGGGTAAATTTGGTATCCTTTTGGTCCTTTCTCCTTCCGGTCGATAGTCTTGACGTTTGCTTTCCGATAATCCTAGTTTGTCCGCATACAATCTCGATAACCTCGGAAGCCTAAAACCACGTCAACACTCGATGGGTGGTGGTGCCCCAGCCACTTCATAACAAAAAAAATATTTCCGATTCACGCATCACTGTGGTGGTCTGGTCGATGCGCGGCATTCGGCTTCTGGCTGGAGGAGCAGAGCGGTCACCAGTGGAAAGAGCCTTGACATGTTTACACAGAACACTGATCGGCCGTTGCAAACTCACTGCGCACTCAAGACTCGTTTAAAAAAACGAAGTGGTGCTTCACTTGGACGCACTAAGCACACGTGCGAGCACGCACAGATACAACTCCCACCGACGATTCGTCGAACCAACCAATGTACTGGAACATCACACGGAAGCACTAAACAGACGCGCGAGCGCGAGCGCGCATACACACACGCATCACACCGCCGCAAGAGCGTCGCAACCGAAGACGGCTGTTAAAAACTCCCATGTGGGGGTTGGGACCACGTGAACTGAAACTCCGTGTGGGTAGTATAATAAGGTCATGTCGTTTTTATACTCCGTCACTTAGCAATGGTGGTAAAATGATGTCATGTGCCGAATTCACTCCGCTATGACGGAGTAAATGGTTGGGGCATGGGAGTTTTTTCGGTTGACACGCTGGTAAAAGCTCCCATCTTGGCTAATTTTTGCTTACAGTGTACGTCGAGGCAGGAGGGGGTACAATGATCAACTACAGATATATCGCTAACGGAGCTGGTTTCTACAGAATGCCTTAGAATTCTAAACCAATTTAGCGTTCTTCTTTGTAACACCTACATTTATCATGATGTTTCTTGGCCGCTAATTTTAAAGTATCATTTTAATGTTAATGTTTAGCTTATTCTGCGATCAAAGCGTGGTGCCTGTCTTACTTTATCTCGTTGTCGGCGTAGACGCAACGATAACTACTCAGTAGTATGCCTCAAGAAATCAAAATCGATGATTGTCGTTACCATGTACACTAATTGGAGCCACTCAGCAAATTAAAAAAAAAAGGAAGACATTTACAGCGCAACAGAAGACGAGGACAAAAGGCGAAGCAAAAGGGCAACACGGCGCCGTGTTGTCGTTTTCCTTCGCCTTTTGTCCTTCTCTTATGTGTCGCTGGAAATATCTTTAAGATGAAGCGCAAGCAACTGGCCCAACTTGCCACTTTACTCTTTAAAAAACAAGAAAGCTTCAACATTCAAGCCTTATATCGTGTAATATCGTGCACTGCGGCCAGTCTGAACTATTGTTCGTTAACTTTTCCCGGTAAACATGCTTTATATTCACTTTACCGGACTTCTCAAGTTCAGCATCCGGGTCCTCGTACAACAGCGATGCAAACATGTGGTGCGTCGTAGCCGTTGTGAACATTGTGGCGGGTGAGTGAAGCGACATGCAGGCATGTCTTGTTGTACACCTCGAATCAAGTCTCTACGACACTGCATACCACACAGATAACTCGAGGCGCCTATTTAGAGCAGGAGGTCGCCTCATAGAAATAAAGCTAAAGTTGTCTAAATCTAAACGTCCTAAATTTCTATAAGCGAAGCCGCCCATGCTCGCAGCGCTCTCCTCGGCCAACTTTCGAGAACCTTAAAGCAAATGCACGGTTTTTAAGTTACAAACAAACAAATTTAATTTTTTCGGCACGGATACCTTTTTCGTGAGCAATGTTCTATGACTACAACACATCATCGTCATTGCAATGTATTTCTGTTTTGAGGCCTGCTTTCAGCAACCTGTAGATGATGAATTATCTTATTTATTTTATTTATTTATTTTATTTATTTATTTACTTATTTATTTAAGCTGCAACCTCACACGCTAACGACCCTACCAACGTCTAACTCTAAACCAAAAGAAAAAAAAAAGGGGGGGGAGGGGAGGGGGCTGTTGCGAACCTACCCGAAACGGAAAAAAATCCATTCCCGAAGCCTTCGGTCTTATGCGGCAATGGGCACAGTCTACGGAGAACTTCGCAAATGGGCCACTATTCCCGTCGGAGTTCCTATTTTTACAGCGTGGTCTCTTCAGGAGCTTCACTATATTCATCAGTTGTATTCGAAGTGTGTTCCCATGCCTCGCGCCAGCCTTTACTGTTTCGCTTTATAAACTCCACTCGCGTCTCCGGCATACCAATAACAACGGCACACATTGCTGACGCTGCAGTACGAAAAAACAGTGCCGAATTCTGCCCCACAGAGCTTTGTTGAAAGGACTAAAACAGTAAACTCAAATGTACTTTCTCAATACGAGGCGCTGCGTCTGAATTCCTCCGCCACAAGTACCAATATTTGCATGCATGAATGTGAATGAGGTGGCAGATTCCTGTTCCTCCGCACCTGCAGCACATTCAAGATTTGTTTTAGCCAGGAGAAAAGTGAAACACTTTCTTGCAAAGAGGTAAGAAAAGAAAAAGAAGAAGTAAACGCTGGGGCTGTCAATAGCGATCAGGAGTGCCTGAAACGAGCTTCTTCTAGCCAACCGCTCAATGCTCTTCCACCTAAATGCTTCACTCGCAAAACTTGTACCTTCTTTTCTTTCTTTCTTTTCTTTTTATCTTTTCTGTGCCGGTGCCGATGTTCGTGCGTAGAAGACGCGCGGCAATTTGTCACAACCCCGGAAGTGTCGCCTTGCTCGCCTCAGCTTTTTTTCTTTTCTTTTTATTTGAGCAGGTCGAGAAAGGCACGACTATGCAAGAACGCTTCGAACACATGGCACCCCCCACCATCTTTCTTGCTCTGTTTTGTTCGCTCCTAGTAATCCACTTTCTTGCCTTCGTTCTCAGTACGGCTTGGGAGGGGAAAGAAAATAAAGAAGCTATAGCGACAGCTTCGAGCTCAGTTATGAAGTACGCGTTCCGAGACTAATAACGTTCGCGGAACTCGACTTGTGCTACCGGGTTAGGTGTCTTCGCCTTCGACAGATCACTCTTCTGATACAGAAGACGAAATGAGCGCTGTGCGAAGAGATGCTAACTACAGACAAAAAAAAAAAATAAAGCCTGGAATTGTGATAACAACAGCAGCAAAGTCAAGGGCGATTTTGCTCGTATATACACCCTGGAAGATTTGTTTTAGTTCTAAGGCAAGAGCGTAAGGTAACTTCCTTAGGGGGCCCCGCCACGGTGGTCTAGTGGCTATAGTACTCGGCTGCTGATCCGAGGGTCGCGGGATCGAATCCCGGCCGCGGCGGCTGCATTTAGATGGAGGCGAGATGTTGAGGCCCGTGTGCTGTGCGATGTCGGTGCACGTTAAAGAAACCCAGGTGGCCGAAATTTCCGGAGCCCTCCACTACGGCTTCTCTCGTAATCAGAGCTGGTTCTGATACGTTAAACCCCACATAACAACAACAACTTCCTTAGGGGTGACCCTGAAGAACCCCGATGTGCACCATGGCGGTACAGTGGTTGTCATTAGGACTCTGACAACATCGGAATATCTGAAGATAAGTTTCAGATTTCGCCGAATAATGGATTTTAGACAGCCCTATTTGATTCGAAACTGGGATATTCGAAACATTTGACCACGCGAGGCAATTCAAAATATTCTGAAAGGTTTAATGCGTGATTCATTCATCTTGCCGTAAGACTGACTAATTTCAGTGTTGACGGGCAGCGCCCGTGCGGTAAGCATCGGCAGAGCGCGTAGGCGTGATAATGGCAAACGACAAGTGAGCCGGCACTTACGACCTGGTAGCGACCAACATACGTTATCACGATAAGCATCTTCAGCTACGTGATCGGCAGCGTCTTTGGCGCGCGCCTAACCATGCCGGTGTACTGCGCGCTTTTCACAGGCGATGAAAACGTGCTGCCCTGCCATGCTAAGCCGCATTGCTGTATAAGGTCTCTTCTGAATGCGCACAGTGACGTGATCACGTGAAGCAAGTAATATTCCTTGATGGTAGCATTGAGTGTATGTTATCGCTTGATTTACCCTGTCATATTTTACCAGTAAAATAACAGCATGATCAGACAGTCTAGGCAGCCTGTTCCAGATAGTAATATAGTTTGATTTGATTTTTGGGATTTCACGTCCCAGAACGACCATTTGATAACGAGAGACACTGTAGTGGAGGGCTCTCGAAATTTCGACCACCTGGGGTTCTTAATTGTCCACTGACATCGCACAGGGCGATATTGTTTGCTTTCATAGTATATTAATGCACATTCTCAGCACAATTACGTTTTATATACGTGATGATTACTGAAGGGAAGTTTCTGTTTTGGTAGTCGACAGTCGAAGTTAGTTGTGGCTATTCGATTACTATTACAAAGAGTGTTGATACTTGCACTCCCCCCTGGTTATGAGGCTCGCTTGCTCAACCGAAGGGCGGGCCTTCCATTGCCGGCCTCGGCGTGTCACATTTTGGGCGGAGGAACAAAAAATGCTGATTCCCATATATACGGTGTCACTGCACGTTAAGGAACTAAAGCTGGTCAAAACTGTCCGGATCCCTCTGCTGTGGCGTGCCTCACAATCATGTCGTGGATCTGGCGCGTAAAACGCCATCATTTTTATTCCTCAAGAACATCGCGAGTTACGAGAGTGAAGCAGCAACCTCGCACTCCCGTGGCACCATAGAGTTTCCTACTAAAATACTAGAGGGAAAACTGGCGCTACGATCGCGAAGCTGCCATGGGAACGATGGTTATGACATGGATTTGTCTAGTCTTCATGCTTGCGGCTTCAAGCGTTTTGGTCGATTTGTTTATTCCTGTTTTTTTCACTTCAGTGACGCGAGTGACGTTACTACACTTTTTCATTACGCGACGAAGGCAGCGGCTTTACTGGCCAAGCTTACTGCTAGAGATCAAAGTCGTTTGCAATGATGAGGTGCCGTGCAGTGGTTCGCTGTTGTGTTTGTTGATGGATGACTACACATATTTGCTGCGGTATTTTACTCAACTTTAGAAATATTCGCGCTGCGTCTCGCGAACCTTATCGATGCGGTATTGCTGGTTTTTTTTTCTTTTGTATCAGATGCGATAGAATCTATAACAGTAAGGTCGCTTTCACGGCTGGCATACATCCTTTGTCTGAGGGCTGTTCATGTATCTTGTACTACGGCATTTCAATTCCGCTGTCTGATTAATTAAACGCCGACCGAACGCGCCGAGCAGGCCCACAGTGATCGCGCTTAGTAGACGCCCAGTGGACGATAGGCAGCCTGTCCTCTAGCACATTCCCCGATAAGGGTTTAATATACTCCGGTCATGCGGAGTAAAAGATTTACTCCGCTAGACCGGAGCTATATTTACATCCATCGAGGAGCTTTTGCGGGTAGCTATGGGAGTATGTGTTTACGTCCATCGCGGACCTCTTGCGGGTACCTATATGGGAGTTAATGTTTACATCCACGTAGGAGCTTTTGCTGAAGCCAGCGAAGCCTAGGCGTGGCCCGGGACAATTTCTTGCATAATTTTATTAATATTCGATAAACCTGGGTAAATTTGGTATCCTTTTGGTCCTTTCTCCTTCCGGTCGATAGTCTTGACGTTTGCTTTCCGATAATCCTAGTTTGTCCGCATACAATCTCGATAACCTCGGAAGCCTAAAACCACGTCAACACTCGATGGGTGGTGGTGCCCCAGCCACTTCATAACAAAAAAATATTTCCGATTCACGCATCACTGTGGTGGTCTGGTCGATGCGCGGCATTCGGCTTCTGGCTGGAGGAGCAGAGCGGTCACCAGTGGAAAGAGCCTTGACATGTTTACACAGAACTCTGATCGGCCGTTGAAAACTCACTGCGCACTCAAGACTCGTTTAAAAAACGAAGTGGTGCTTCACTTGGACGCACTAAGCACACGTGCGAGCACGCACAGATAAAACTCCCACCGACGATTCGTCGAACCAACCAATGTACTGGAACATCACACGGAAGCACTAAACAGACGCGCGAGCGCGAGCGCGCATACACACACGCATCACACCGCCGCAAGAGCGTCGCAACCGAAGACGGCTGTTAAAAACTCCCATGTGGGGGTTGGGACCACGTGAACTGAAACTCCGTGTGGGTAGTATAATAAGGTCATGTCGTTTTTATACTCCGTCACTTAGCAATGGTGGTAAAATGATGTCATGTGCCGAATTCACTCCGCTATGACGGAGTAAATGGTTGGGGCATGGGAGTTTTTTCGGTTGACACGCTGGTAAAAGCTCCCATCTTGGCTAATTTTTGCTTACAGTGTACGTCGAGGCAGGAGGGGGTACAATGATCAACTACAGATATATCGCTAACGGAGCTGGTTTCTACAGAATGCCTTAGAATTCTAAACCAATTTAGCGTTCTTCTTTGTAACACCTACATTTATCATGATGTTTCTTGGCCGCTAATTTTAAAGTATCATTTTAATGTTAATGTTTAGCTTATTCTGCGATCAAAGCGTGGTGCCTGTCTTACTTTATCTCGTTGTCGGCGTAGACGCAACGATAACTACTCAGTAGTATGCCTCAAGAAATCAAAATCGATGATTGTCGTTACCATGTACACTAATTGGAGCCACTCAGCAAATTAAAAAAAAAAGGAAGACATTTACAGCGCAACAGAAGACGAGGACAAAAGGCGAAGCAAAAGGGCAACACGGCGCCGTGTTGTCGTTTTCCTTCGCCTTTTGTCCTTCTCTTATGTGTCGCTGGAAATATCTTTAAGATGAAGCGCAAGCAACTGGCCCAACTTGCCACTTTACTCTTTAAAAAACAAGAAAGCTTCAACATTCAAGCCTTATATCGTGTAATATTGTGCACTGCGGCCAGTCTGCACTATTGTTCGTTAACTTTTCCCGGTAAATATGCTTTATATCCACTTTACCGGACTTCTCAAGTTCAGCATCCGGGTCTCGTACAACAGCGATGCAAACATGTGGCGCGTCGTAGCCGCTGTGAACATTCTGGCAGGTGAGTGAAGCGACATGCAGGCATGTCTTGTTGAACACCTCGAATCAAGTCTCTACGACACTGCATACCACACAGATAACTCGAGGCGCCTATTTAGAGGAGGAGGTCGCCCCATAGAAATATAGCTAAAGTTGTCTAAATCTAAACGTCCTAAATTTCTATAAGCGATGCCGCCCATGCTCGCAGCGCTCTCCTCGGCCAACTTTCGGGAACCTTAAAGCAAATGCACGGTTCTTAAGTTACAAACAAACAAATTAAATTTTTTCGGCACGGATGCCTTTTTCGTGAGCAATGTTCTCTGACTACAACACATCATCGTCATTGCAATGTATTTCTGTTTTGAGGCCTGCTTTCGCAACCTGTAGATGATGAATTATCTTATTTATTTTATTTATTTATTTTATTTATTTATTTACTTATTTATTTAAGCTGCAACCTCACACGCTAACGACCCTACCAACGTCTAACTCTAAACCAAAAGAAAAAAAAAAGGGGGGGAGGGGAGGGGGCTGTTGCGAACCTACCGGAAACGGAAAAAAATCCATTCCCGAAGCCTTCGGTCTTATACGGCAATGGGCACAGTCTACGGAGAACTTCGCAAATGGGCCACTATTCCCGTCGGAGTTCCTATTTTTACAGCGTGGTCTCTTCAGGAGCTTCACTATATTCATCAGTTGTATTCGAAGTGCGTTTCCATGCATCGCGCCAGCTTTAGTGTTTCGCTTTACAAACTCCACTCGCGTCTCCGGCATACCAATAACAACGGCACACATTGCTGACGCTGCAGTACGAAAAAACAGTGCCGAATTCTTCCCCACAGAGCTTTGTTGAAAGGACTAAAACAGTAAACTCAAATGTACTTTCTCAATACGAGGCGCTGCGTCTGAATTCCTCCGCCACAAGTACCAATATTTGCATGCATGAATGTGAATGAGATGGCAGATTCCTGTTCCTCTGCACCTGCAGCACATTCAAGATTTGTTTTAGCAAGGAGAGAAGTGAAACACTTTCTTGCGAAGAGGTAAGAAAAAAAGAAGTAGTAAACGCTGGTGCTGTCAATAGCGATCAGGAGTGCCTGAAACGAGCTTCTTCTAGCCAACCGCTCAATGCTCTTCCACCTAAATGCTTCACTCGCAAAACTTGTACCTTCTTTTCGTTCTTTCTTTTCTTTTTATCTTTTCTGTGCCGGTGCCGATGTTCGTGCGTAGAAGACGCGCGGCAATTTGTCACAACCCCGGAAGTGTCGCCTTGCTCGCCTCAGCTTTTTTTCTTTTCTTTTTATTTGAGCAGGTCGAGAAAGGCACGACTATGCAAGAACGCTTCGAACACATGGCACCCCCCACCATCTTTCTTGCTCTGTTTTGTTCGCTCCTAGTAATCCACTTTCTTGCCTTCGTTCTCAGTACGGCTTGGGAGGGGAAAAAATAAAGAAGCTAGCGACAGCTTCGAGCTCAGTTATGAAGTACGCGTTCCGAGACTAATAACGTTCGCGGCACTCGACTTGTGCTACCGGGTTAGGTGTCTTCGCCTTCGACAGATCACTCTTCTGATACAGAAGACGAAATGAGCGCTGTGCGAAGAGATGCTAACTACAGACAAAAAAAAAAATAAAGCCTGGAATTGTGATAACAACAGCAGCAAAGTCAAGGGCGATTTTGCTCGTATATACACCCTGGAAGATTTGTTTTAGTTCTAAGGCAAGAGCGTAAGGTAACTTCCTTAGGGGGCCCCGCCACGGTGGTCTAGTGGCTATAGTACTCGGCTGCTGATCCGAGGGTCGCGGGATCGAATCCCGGCCGCGGCGGCTGCATTTAGATGGAGGCGAGATGTTGAGGCCCGTGTGCTGTGCGATGTCGGTGCACGTTAAAGAAACCCAGGTGGCCGAAATTTCCGGAGCCCTCCACTACGGCTTCTCTCGTAATCAGAGCTGGTTCTGATACGTTAAACCCCACATAACAACAACAACTTCCTTAGGGGTGACCCTGAAGAACCCCGATGTGCACCATGGCGGTACAGTGGTTGTCATTAGGACTCTGACAACATCGGAATATCTGAAGATAAGTTTCAGATTTTCGCCGAATAATGGATTTTAGACAGCCCTATTTGATTCGAAACTGGGATATTCGAAACATTTGACCACGCGAGGCAATTCGAAATATTCTGAAAGGTTTAATGCGTGATTCATTCATCTTGCCGTAAGACTGACTAATTTCAGTGTTGACGGGCAGCGCCCGTGCGGTAAGCATCGGCAGAGCGCGTAGGCGTGATAATGGCAAACGACAAGTGAGCCGGCACTTACGACCTGGTAGCCACCAACATACGTTATCACGATAAGCATCTTCAGCTACGTGATCGGCAGCGTCTTTGGCGCGCGCCGAACCATGCCGGTGTACTGCGCGCTTTTCACAGGCGATGAAAACGTGCTGCCCTGCCATGCTAAGCCGCATTGCTGTATAAGGTCTCTTCTGAATGCGCACAGTGACGTGATCACGTGAAGCAAGTAATATTCCTTGATGGTAGCATTGAGTGTATGTTATCGCTTGATTTACCCTGTCATATTTTACCAGTAAAATAACAGCATGATCAGACAGTCTAGGCAGCCTGTTCCAGATAGTAATATTGAGACAGCCTCCACCACTTGTGAGCAACTACTTTTATTCTAGGCGAGCCTCGCTCTGTGGCGACCAAGATGGAGAGCGAGCCAAGCAGCTGATGATGATCGATGTTGATGGGGGGAAATGTACAAGTGATGATGATGTGCAGAGATGAAGAAGAGCCAGTCGTATGTTGAGCTCACACTATAGTTTGATTTGATTTTTGGGATTTCACGTCCCAGAACGACCATTTGATAACGAGAGACACTGTAGTGGAGGGCTCTCGAAATTTCGACCACCTGGGGTTCTTAATTGTCCACTGACATCGCACAGGGCGATATTGTTTGCTTTCATAGTATATTAATGCACATTCTCAGCACAATTACGTTTTATATACGTAATGATTACTGAAGGGAAGTTTCTGTTTTGGTAGTCGACAGTCGAAGTTAGGTGTGCGTATTCGATTACTATTACAAAAATTTGATACTTGCACTCCCCTGGTTATGATGCTCGCTTGCTCAACCGAAGGGCGGGCCTTCCATTCCGGCCTCAGCGGTCACATTTTGGGCGGAGGAAAAAAAATGCTGGATTCCCATATACACTGCAGCTGGTCAGAATTTTCCGAATCCCTCTGCTACCGCGTGCATCACACAATCATGTCGTGGTTTAGTCGCGTAAAACACGATCAGTGGTACTGTGCAAGAACAGCTTGAGTTACGCGAGTGAAACAGCAACCTCGCGGAAATACCTCTACCTTATCACTTGTCGCACATACCTGAACGAAGCGGTAACCTTGAGGTGTTCACGTTATGTCAAAATTTTTGGAGACGTGACAGTGTTCCCATTATACATTCGGCCACGGTTCAACGCACTTGCGCTTGCATCGCATTTGTGGGCGTCGATGTTGAGCAAAACCGTGTGGCATGCGATACTATTATACTGCCTAAATTACTGCGTTCTCAAAACCTTTCTTTACGAGAATATAAATCCGGAAAACCGCCTTTACACAAGACATTCGGCAGATAGCTATTTCGGCAGTTAAAAGGATTTGAGCTATTGTAAGTGCTACCTCTACCTAAGTGTCGAAACATTGTATTTCATACAGCGATGTATTTTGGTCCAGCGAGGACCGAGCCAAGAACAGCACTCTTATTCTCTCAGTAAAGTCTTACAGGACAAGCTAATCTGCAATAGGGTGGTCGGCTCACAATGAGCTTTGTCATCGGAGGCCGGCCGCACCACCGCGAAAATTCTGTGCCCCGACAACCTATTGTTTCCGTGGTGGTCGAGCGACGACATCGGCAGATATCGCTTTGAAGTTTCTCGTGTAATGTTCTGTACGTAAAAGGAGGCCACTGTACAAGCTTCGATCGGGCTTCAATGGTGAAGCAATCAACGAAGCACGTTCTACAAGATACGAAGGCTAAGTGGAGGAAAAAAAAACAAATAACCTTTACAAGGCACTGTTTTTATCACTGTACAAAAGCGGTTCCCCCCGACATCGAGTCTCTCATTAGCCCCGTCCATTGTCAGCCTTTGCTAACGACGGATACATTAGCAACGACGGCATAGTTTTGCGAGAATGGACACGCCAGTAGTTAACAAGAGCGGCGTTGCAGCAACGTTATTGCTCGGAGCATGTCCTCTCGAATCCAGTCCTTAGACGGTCAAAAGAAGAACGAGGCGTGAAAAACGCAAGAAAAACGCGCCCGTCTGGGACGGATACAAGCTGCGCGTTATATTGAGAGAAGACATTACGCTCCGTTCATGGCCCGCCAGCTGTCGAAACTAATGGGGCGATGGCATGGCGGCAAGAGTTTCTGCAGAAAAACCGTGGCGCGTCCATGGCAGCTGATTAAAACATAAGATAGCGAGGGTCACTCGCCCTGCCAAGTCTCTCTTGAGATGTTTCGATTTTCTTTCATTCTGCATATTTGCCTTGTACTTCATTTAAATTTGTAACATGTTTTACATGCAGCGAGGAGCAGAGATCTGGCATGACTGAATGCGTCTAGCCTTTGCTTGTCTCCGGTTTCTGCAAGACGACACGCTCCTGCTATAAAGAGAAACTTAGCGTGTCCGCAGAGGTCGTACCGTTCCTGGAGAAGAAGTTAGAGGTGTATGTGATAGTGGGACTAATAATTGACGAGTTTTTTACGCACGAAAGCCACAACATAATTGATATAGACGCCGCAATGGAGGACGCACTTCAGGAAATTCCAGCAATATGTCGTTCTGTAACGTTCGCAGTACACAAGTCTTCCATTTTCGCCTCTGTCGGAAATGCGAGTCCTGCGACCGGTATTGAATACGCATCATAACCACTATAGTCTGTTTCAGAAGTTCCGCGCAGCACTGTGGAAGCTACAGCCCCCTTCGACCAATCCGGAGGGCCACACATATGTTAAACTTGTCCTTCCGCGGCTTCTCTTCTGCCAATGGCGGGTGCTGCAGTGACAGCTGCAGCCCTGGAAGGAGGAATGTTAAACGGGGTGTGCGTGCCCGAACAAGGGCATTTCGTCTCTCTTCGGAAGAATTCTGCGCTCAATGGCCTCGTAGCCTTGGCTCTGCTGCACGGAACTCCCGAAACAGGCCATAGACCACCGCGGTGGAGAAGTATGTGTGATACGTGGACAAATATATGCAACGACTTGACTTGCCCTCAGACGACTTCGCCCATTTATTGCACGTTTAGGAAGCGTCTAAAAGGCCTTCTCTAAAATGTCTCGAGTTGCGGTACACGCCTTGCAACCTAACTCTGCGCTAAATATGCCTTATGACGCAACGCAGCTCTTCCAAGTAGCCGATTTGTTAGGCATCTAGTACAAGTCTCATTTCTTTTGTGGGTGACTATAAGGAAAACCATTTGAGGTAGTTCCTATAGCGTTTGATGACCTCATTTTCGCTGGTTGGGTAAACATTAGGAGAGATACCCCACCGCGCTGGTCTAGCGGCTGCGCCACTCGGCTGCTGATCTGAAGGCCGCGGTGTAGAATCCAGGCCGTGGCTGCTCTATTTCGATGGAGGCGAAATATTGAGGCCCGTGCGTTGCGCGGTGCCACGCCACGTTAAAGAACCCCAGCAGGTCGTAACTTCCGGAGCCGTACACTACGGCGTCTCTCATAATCACATCGTAGTTTTGGGACGTAAAACCCCATAAGTTATTGTTATTAGGTGAAATAAATAAATAAATAAATAAATAAATAAATAAATAAATAAATAAATAAATAAATAAATAAATAGCTATGAGCCTCACCCCATATCCACACACCAAATTGTCTTGGTTTGCTTCGCGGGGACCGCATTTTCATTTTAAGTGCCAAGCATTTCTTGGTGAACTTAGGTCACTGTGACCGCATCTATCTAGCCGCCTATGTCTCGGGGCTCTCCTTGTAGTCTCGTTCACGTAGTACACAATATAATTGAGATGGTGTGGTCTAAGTGTACCATATTGATTTTTACAAAGCTAACATGATATCCTTGTCATTTAGGTCACGATCAACTATACTGCAAGCACGTTTGGCTTATAGCTGTAGTTATCGAAATGCGGAAAGTGGGCGTAAGCCACAGGTGTTTGAATTTTGTGTAGCCTACGTCATCCAAGGAGCCACTAAAACAGACCTTTAGCATATCGGTAGAAGACACTTAAGAACAAGAAAGGCGTACCGTTTGCCGCAGCTTGCGATTCAAGCTTAGACATAAGCTCGCAGACACATGCGAACACACTTTAACCTCTGTAGGCAACTTACAAAGCGGTGAGGGAGGAGGAATCGCACCCGGCTCACCGAAGTTACAAGCAAGCGCGGCACCACTAGGCTACGGCGGCTCCTTCCACACGTCCCATAAAGTAAATATGCCTATTGCACCAGAATTTGTAGTAATTACGGCGCTAGTGTAACGTGAGTTGCGTTGCTTGTTTATGTTGACCACTACCACAGGCAACGTAATAGGCAACACATACATTTTTCTGTGCTTTTGTCCATTTCTCCTCGAGCCCGTAAGCGTAGTTCAATGAACAATGCTTATGATATGCACATCAGCACACGGTATATAGTGTGCATTTCTCTTCGAGAAAACATTCGTGTGTGCATTAACGTGAGTTCTAAGATTACGTCATTTCACTACCCACTGCACAGTGGCGTCGGCGGCACAGTGGCGACATTCAGTCGCCAGTGTGCCGTGGGCGTTCGTAATTAGCCCACATTGAGCATACACCCGCTCGTGCTCTTTGCACAAAGACATTCATCCTATTCGTAACATATGGCTGAGTGCTAACGAAATTCGTCATTAGCAATTTTCTCGCTGACTGCTTACCATGACAGCGAGACCTACAACGCGTGGGATTTGGATAACTTTTTTTTATGCAACGTACCCTATAGCCATGCTCAGGGAGTACTCATCTTGCATGCTTCTTCTCGAATGATTTATACTGTTCTAGAAACCTTGTATGCCAGTTGTGTATGCTTGAGTATCTTCTGGTTGCCCTCGAGCATCAGTTATAACTCTAGGACGTATACACGGCGACGCAAGATGAAAGCCGCCGCATTTCATCGCTGATCACTTTTTACCGACCATAGAAGCGTGTGTTGACTATGTCGCTCTACATTGAGATTTCCTTGCCTTGCTAGGTACAGCATCCCCCATCATTAAGCAGTTTGGCCGTTAATACTTCGTGTGCTGCGTTCTACATCACGACGACCATATTCTTTCTTTCTTTCTTTAGTCTTTTTCTACGGCGGACACGCCCCAGTAGGCATACTCCCATATTTATTTTGACATCATAACATGCATGACCTTCGCGCCTGAACCTTAAGTGCTGCCTTGCCCGGGGCGAATTCCAGTTTATTGCTCAAGAAACACGATATCGCTAAGTGCCTAGCGTCGTAAAACAGCAACTGCAAAGACGTGTGAGCTCGTAGTAGCGCACTTCTTCGATAACTAGTGCATATCTGATTACCCGGAAGGTTAGTGCCATTACGTCACGTTAACGTGGTACAACACACTTCGAGCATAAAAAAATAACGTCGAGGAACGTGTGCCATTAATTATGTTTCCAGCGCAATCTCAGAGCTCTCCTCATTCGTCAACATGGAGCGCCAACGAGGACAAGCGCGACATTGAATATAAGCAGGGCTGCATCCTTGACGCGAAAAAAAAAAAAAACGAAAGAAAGAAGGTGTGAACACGTTTATACGTTTCAGAAAACGAGATAAGAGATAAAAAGAAATAAAATGTTCACATTTTTATTAGGTGACGCTCGTAGATGCTAAGTGTGTGACTGTAGTCGAATCTGTGCTAACAGGTGTCTGGAAGAAAACTAAGGGAGATGACCAGGACGAATTTGTTTGAACGTGATGCGGTTGGCTGCAGTGCCAGCCTTATATGGTGTAAATATTTATCCATTCGATTTGTTTACGTAACAAAATTATCCCACGGAAGCAGCTGCGCCTTATGTTTATGAGCGCAATGTTGTAATACCATAGTAAAAACAAGGAGTGCCTCATGCAAATACTTACTGGTTTACGTCGATAATTTATGCGAGCTAACTGGCCGTGTCATAACATAAACTTCCGGGCTGCTGGTAAAAGCTGCAATCAACGCGGTATTCGCGGCGCGTCCATCTTCGACGTGACGCTGTCTCAACAAGTATGTTCACTTGAGGCATCATAGTACTGTACTTCCTTAATTGCACAGCCGTCCTCACTGCGGTGTGGAGCTGGTTATGAAAATTAACTTGTGCCGCTCCGCAGTGAATACGGTTAACGAACGCTACGCAAGTTTTTCGTCAAAGAGTAATCTGATGTTACCGAGAAATGTTAACGTTAACATGTTACCCTTTACAGTTCTGAAATAGTAACAAGTGCGTAACTAAGTTGCCGAAAAAGTAATGTGTTACCGGTAACACTGTTACATATAACGCGTCACCACCGACACTAGTTGGGGCGTGAAATCTCTTGCTACTCTGTTTCTTGGCATGACGTAAAATTGCATATTCGAGCAATCGGTCGGAATAATTGTTTACTAATAAAAGAAAACCTTCGAAAATTTTGGCCCGATTCGTAAACTTAAGAGCGAAGGGCACTTAATCAGCGCGAAAGTAACGGCTTCGGACAAACGGCCAAGTTTTGGTGTAATGAAAATGATCAAAGAGAAGTATAGGGACCTGCCGATGCTGCTCGGGTCTTTCTGCTTGCGTATAACTAGGTCACAAAAATAACACTAGCTACCGGACTAGAAGAGAATCTCAGGAGAAGATGGAGGCTTGAATCGATGAACATATCGCTAAAAACAATTGAGAACAGGGAATGTCGCAGAAGCCAACGTTGCGACAAGTGGACTTGTCTTCGTAAGTCTTCGTCAGGACGGCGACTGACGAAGATAAGTCCACTTGTCGAAACGTTGCCTCCTGCGATGTTCCCTGTTCTAAACCGTTTTTAGCGATCTGTTCATCGATACGAGTTACCGGGTTGTTTTGATTCGCAGCCGCGTTGCCTTCGCACAGTGCAAGCCGTCTGCGATGCCCAGGACATCGCAAAACGGAGCGTGCTCGATTCATCGGTGCCCAGTATATTTAGGCACGACTCCTTGGAATCACTCTTCAGCACTTATTCCAACGACATATGATTGCAACTGCTGCCACATGTGCTTTTTTCCGCAGACGACGCAAGGAAGCGGGTCGAGAAAAAAATAATCACAGCATATTCACGGGGTGAATGATGATGAGTGGGGCGAAGCTCCGGAAGGAATCATCGGTAAACCGTGAAACTCTTCCGTGGAATTCGCCCCACAATTAAATGTGAAACACTTGAGTAAATGTCATCAAACTATTATAACATCTCGCATCTTTCATCATCAACTACAAGTACCGCCATCTAGTTTTATAACATCTCGCGCATACTACGAATCCTCACGGTTCAACTATGCACAATGCACAAGTGAAATCTCCCACCGGCACTTCATTGCAAGATGGAGTGCATATATATATATATACATATATATGGGTTGCCGGCGAACGCTTCTCCAACGCGAGCAGTTGGTATTTCTCAATCAAGAAACTCGCTAGGAGACGCTGCCTGCGCCAACGTTGTCTCTCGCGGGCGAGCGCGTGCCGGGAGCCACGCGCTCGCCCTCGGCGCGTGCGTGCCTCCCGGCAGGCACGCGCCGGTGGCTACCTACTACTAGGGACGCACGACCCACGCCTTAAGGAGCTTCGCCCCTAAAATTGAAGCTCGTTTCGTCCAGTCAGAAACATCTGACGCCAATAATGTTTGTAACAGAATATTGTGGCCATACCTGGTGCTGGAGATATCACTGCATGAGCCAGCTGGCAAATGGTAAAACGCATTTACGAAAGAGAAGTTCTCTGAATGCGGCCCCTGGTTATAACCTATTTGGTTAACCTTATTGCTAACAAGCCTCAAAAGAAAATTTCCCGCCGCGGTGGTCTAGCGGTTATGGCACTCGTCTCCTGATCAGAAGGTCGCGGGATCGAACCGCGCCCGCGGTTGCTGCATTTCGAAGTAGGCGAAACTTTGATGTCCGTGCGCTGTGCGTTGTCAGTGCACGTTAAAGAACCCAAAGGGGCCGAAATTTCCGGAGCCTCCCACTATGGCGTCTCTCATAATCATATCGTGGTTTTGGGACGCAAAACCTTGGAATTAAATCATCTCAAAAGAAAGTTTGGGGGCGCCGTAATAAACGAAAGAATGAACGAAAGTAATAAACGAAAGAAGGTAGGCTTACCTCACGTTTAACACAAAAAGATGTAGTGGTGTGGATCAGAGGGCGAACGGATCAAAAATAAGTACGGTAACCACTATGATCATTATCCTACTTGTGTACACCGCAGGAAAAAAGCCACGCACAAAGGACTCAACTGACCCTTCTCTTGCTCTATAGACGATACCATTTCGCCATTTACTACTGGTAAAGTTAATGCACCCATCAACATGGTGTCCGTCACATCATATATCTCCACGGCCGTCAGCTCCCCTCAATAATCACAGATCCATAGGCAGGATCCATATACTGTCGCGCGCTCTGTCGGAACGCCAAGCTATTTTCGGGATTACTGGTTATCCGGCCTGCTCATTACGATGCCAGCGAAGCTCCCTATTCCAAGTTTTTTTTATTATTTTATCTGCGAAACACCTGACACGCTCAGCCTGTCGTCGTCGTCACCCGCCACGGTAAGGCAAAAGAAGCGCGCGTGCGAGCGCCGCACGTTGGGCATTGCATAGAAGTTGTGCACGCGCACTCTTGTGAAACAGAACTAATGATGATGATACTTTTTTATGTCCGAGATTGGGTTGCCGGCGTCTCCCGTCGGCGTCGCCGTCACGGTAAAGCAAGCGGTCAAGTTATGGTCAAACAAAAGAAGCAGTATGTTAACTGGGATTAGCTACGCGATGGCTGATTGTACAATAAATGTACATATGTATACGGTTGAAAGAAATCCACTGTTCTGCCTCTCATTGCCCATTCGCGGCGATTGACTGGTGCAGCAATGCATGCTTCGCACCAACTTAGGTTTCACGTTAGTGGAGATGCATTACCGCGGGATTTCAGAAATAAATTTTTAACATTGCCAAACAACAATGAAACAATGAAATATAAAAAAACATACTACTCAAGAGAGAGGTCACTGCAGAGTTAACTCGAAAAATTTGCGCGTAATTCGTAATTGTAAATCGGTAAATCTAGAGGAACCTGTAAAAGGAAGCGATACAGCACGAGATCCATGAGAAGGGCCCTAGGCGTACGAAAGTGCAAGATGTATGAAGTGAAAAGTACGCAGGATATTTCCCATGACCTTGAAATGACAGCAAAGTACATCTATGCAGAACTGCGCACTAGCAATAATAACATGCAGGCCATCTGAATTAGAAGTAGTCACGATGATAATTATAGCATTCGTGTGTGCCTAGTAATGTGATGACACAAAATTCCTGGACTTAAATTGTAATAGAGATGAAAGAGGCTTAGGGGCGTTGCGCTAATGCGGCAGACTATAGACAATACATACTGCAAAATTGTAGATACCTTATCTCACTGCCATTCCAGCAGAAAGGTGGTCTTGAGTCACCACAACGCTTCGTTGCAGCTTAAGACATCCTTGCTTCAGGAAAGCATATTCAATAATTGATCAGATTTGGTTAGTACTCAGGTTAATAAGAAATCTTTAACCCAGCTTTTTTTAAACGCTAAAGCACATGCGCTTGAAATAGAGATACTTCGAGTCAAACTTTTTGTATAGACAGCTTGCATTTTCAAAGTTGCACGGTTTTCCTGCTAAAGCTTTGGCATGTGTGCTGTGGCTTGGGTTAGACGGCGCCTATATGCAGCAAGAGCTTCAGAAGTGGCTTTGAGTCTTCTGATCATGTTACATGCATGGCGCCAGAAGTGTAATGTACTAGTTTACCATCAAACCGCCGTGACAATATGAATTTCATAGATTACAAACAAGCTTCCGAAATGAGACACCAGGAGTCATTGACGCCGTCGGCGTCACAGATAACCGAATGTACCTATATTTGAAAACCTTAGCGCGTTTCTGTAGACTTGCACACCTACGATAACTATCCACCACGTAAGTGGAGTAACTACGGAAGCATAGGCTTCACAACAGCATGCAATAGCGAGTTTTCGTGTATGATACCCAGGCGGGTCTGCGTATACCCACGTGCTTGCTGTTTTTTGTACTGCCCTAACGGACAAGGAAACAACAATAGGACGCAGGAGTTCGGAACCCTTAGCCGTTGAGGGCGCCAGCACTAAAACTCTCTAATAAAACGCTTGGGTTGACGAATTCATTGCTATATATATGGTGCCATATATGCAAAAATGTTATATATGGCGATGTCAGGAATTGGGCAAATGTTGCTACAGATGGCACGTGCCCGCGCGTGGCCCTATTTGCCCAAATCATTATAGCAACATATTTGGCAATGAAAGACCAACACGAGGAATGCCATGTAATATTCTGATGCATATTTGGCGAATACAGCCACGTACGGACACGTGCCATATATAGCCAGATATGCATATAATGACATATATGCACATCTGGCTATATATGGCATTCTTCGTGGGTATCTTTCGTTGCCACATATGTTTCTATCACGATTTTGGCAAATACGGCCACATACGGGCACGTGCCATATATAGAAACATTTGCCCAATTTCTTATATCGCCATATATAGCATTTTTGTTAGGGATATGGCAGAAAAGGCAGTAGAGCAACGCTACGCAACGGCAGCAACGACAGAGAGGAGTATCGCCGCTCCGAAGTACTCATCTGGCCGTGTGTCCTTTCGCGCTAAGGTTTTTTCTTGTGAAGGATGTATAGCAATACTTTGAATCTAGAATTCTAGAATCCTGTCTCGCAGAGACATGATTCTAGAATTCTAGAAATCTAGAAGTCTGTCTCGCAGAGGTCTACGGCGGGGAATCGCTACAGCCCATTACATTCGTCGAACATGTGCCCACAGGCTAGACCGTTCGATTTAAACCAGCATATAACCTCCCTGCCTTCCGCCCATCATCTCTCTCTTTAAACCAGCATACACAGGCTGCTGCAGAACAGAACTAGTTGGGGCACCCCTTGGTCTACAAACTTCTTCTGGACTGTAGAATACTTGCTAATCAGGGCAAGTTCCGCTGATTTAAGGTTATTTTAACGAGCAGGGAACAGCCGTGAAGATCAGTGTAGGAGATCTAAAGAACCGGAAGGTGTAGAACAAGTTGCTCTCCTATAGGTTTCGAGATCTGCTAGCCGCTCTACGTTGATTATGGCGCTAAAGAACTGACGACAGGTTTGGTTAACGGGAAATCGAATATGCTGATATACGCAAGACAGATCACATTGTGTTTTCTCTTCACCTGTCTCGTTGTCGGCGCTGTTTCACCATAATGATCTATGCGTTCAATTTCCTCCACTTCTGGCCTCATTTATTAGATTTCGAAAGTAAGCGCTGACAGCACTCCGTGTCCAAATACGTCGGGCTGTCGTCTCGAAGAATATTGATGGCGGTATTCTTCGCACGAGCAGTTATATTTAATGAGAAAGGGCTTTCTTTGGTTATCCTCGTTGCTTCTACGACCTGCTTTTGCTCTTTTACTGAGAAGAACGCGTCTGCCAGAGTACTGCATTGTAGATTGAGGTATTCTTTCGGCAAGATCTTCACGTCCGGTAACATAATGAACAGTTGAAGTGGTCGTCCTCGTTTTCAAACTGTTTCTGAACAAACTAGTTTGCAATGCGGTTTTCCTTATTTTTAAGTCTGAAGTATTTCTTGGCGATCTTGAGCAACATAGACCGTATCTATCTATCTATCTATCTATCTATCTATCTATCTATCTATCTATCTATCTATCTATCTATCTATCTATCTATCTATCTATCTGTCTGTCTGTCTGTCTGTCTGTCTGTCTGTCTGTCTGTCTGTCTGTCTGTCTGTCTGTCTGTCTCCTCCTACGTCTTGGTGCTCTCATGGTCGTCTCGTTCTCCTGATATAGCCGATTATTTGCATACTAGGACTATAAAAGCTTCGCATGAAGAGTTCATTGCAGATTTGAAAACAAGAGCATTAACCTAGACGAGGACACGCTACAAAAACCTGCGCACTCATAAGCACATCTCAACTTTATGCGTCAACAAGCACGGCGGTAGGCGTTAAAAACAAAGCACAGTGAACTTGGCCTCTGTTTCGCGGACCAATACACTGTCCGCGAAATTTCGCAAATGTTCACCCGGAAACCTCCCTCTGCTAGATTTGAAGCGCGACTCGGTCGAAATATGAAACCATTTCCTGCTTACAAAGAAAACAAACTTGCCGTATGTCCATATTTGTGCTTCAATATAAACAGATTTTCGATTTGAACCAATAAGACGCGCAGCTCTCACCGGAACCGGCAGTATCCTTAGAACCGCTGCACAAGACGAGCCGGCGTCGCCAAACGCTGTTTTTC
The DNA here is from genome assembly GCA_013339685.2 of Hyalomma asiaticum. Classification (NCBI taxonomy): domain Eukaryota; kingdom Metazoa; phylum Arthropoda; class Arachnida; order Ixodida; family Ixodidae; genus Hyalomma; species Hyalomma asiaticum. The sequence continues at coordinate 55,993,658 of CM023489.1, read as the reverse complement.
CTCAAAGCTCCGAATGTCTTCCTCCTTTTCGACATAGTTTGTTCCACAACCGCGCTTCTTTGTCTTGTTCGCGCTCCCAGCCGGCAGCTGAATAAACACAGACTATTCCTGTACCCTCGGGGCTGGTTGTCTTGCTTCGAAAGATAATATTGATTTAGGATGAGCACAACCTTACTACAAGGAATTCCGCGAAAGTAACAGCAAACTTACATTACAAATCGGGGATCACGCGAACCGTTGGCCACTTATATAGCGGTAATATTGCATTCGTTGAACTATAGAAGTCCACTTTTCTGAGAGGATTGGCGTAAGCTTCTCCTAACCTTATTCGCATATTTTACATACACCACTTCACAAATGTAAAAGCAATAATACATTCTGCAATTAAACGAGGCTGAAACAGCGCTGGTAAAAGAGAACGAGGAATGTCATATATATGACGTTAACTTTTATATGCGGAGAGCGTGTCTGGCCCCATCGCCTTTGTGTTCATATTGCGGCGAAGACGAATCTATCGATCATTATTTCTTAAAATGCACTCGGTTATTCTCATTAGGAGAACACACATTGAAAGATTCTCTTCATAGGATTGGGTTGGAATTCCCCGTCTGCAATATTCTGTCTTTAGGAGCCTTCTCATTACGACATTGCCACGGGGATGTATGCTTTACTGCTGCAAAATTCATAGTTGATTCGTTCTGGTTCTGTTCATAAATTCGTACTCTTCACCATTAATTTCATCCTGATTATTCGATGCTGATGGGTATTTCATAGTACACTCATGACTTAACTCTTTCAACTTCTCACATCTTGGCCAATCCCCGAGGGTGGGTATGTGCCAGACATGAGGCCACCAACAGCAACAACAACAACATGTTGTTGTGGCAAGCGAACAGGCCAGCACGTACAGAAGTTCGTGATCGCGGCTTATCGAGGATGGTTTCGTTGTTCTTTTTTGTTTTTTTTCTCGGCAGGTCTCCCCGCTCTTACCACGTTTCTTGAGTAAGCATATTTAACGAAACATCCGCGGCTGCATTTACATGTAGCGTACATAACACACGCAAGCTTGCGCAGGAGTGCGTGCTTCCCCGTTATGTGTGCTCTACCAGCTTGTTAGTTTAAGGGTTCGTTATCTTTCTTCCTTCCCTGGCGTTTTTGTGAATACGACTTTGAAATAACTTCCCTTGTAGTGACTGCGTCTTCTGTGTCTATTATATTAAGTACATCATATCTACCTATATTCCTAAATGCCCCATTGTGTGCACGAAATAATGTATATGATATACTGTTATTCCACGTAATCATGCATATATGCTATGTTTTCGTACTTCATTTATCCTCATTCGCTCCTCCGATGCCCCCCTCCCCCTTTAAATCATGCCTCTTACGTGGACTTCAAGTCTGGTCGGCCTGAATAAACATGCACAGAAAAAAAATGTAGAGAATAAAAGAGAAAAAAAAAACAGAATTTCAGAATCGCAAAATACTTTTGTATCTGCTCTGCCAATTAAGCGCATTTCCTTATTCACTTAAGATTACTAAGACGAGACAAGGGAAGTTAGAGCACACACACACCTGTGTGCCCATCCTATGCGCTCACACACACACACGTGCGCATACACGTGTATTTGCACACGTGTATGCATGAACACGTGTACGCATGCACACACGTGTGACACACGTGTGCTTATACGCACACACGTGTATCATTTGCATAGCATTTGTGGTTGTCGAGACACAGACGCATCCCTGGAACTTTCCAAGGAAGCACGGCTGTGTGCCTTTAAGCACATGATGTTGTTGTTGTTTTGTGGGTTGTTACGTCCCAAAACCAGTTCTGATTATGAGAGACGCCGTAGTGGAGGGCTCTGGAAATTTCGACCACCTGGGGTTCTTTAACGTGCACTGACATCGCACAGCACACGGGCCTCAACATTTCGCCTCCATCGAAATGCAGCCGCCACGGCCGGGATTCGATCCCGCGAACCTCGGATCTGCAGCCGAGTACCTTAGCCACTAGACCACCGTGGCGGGGCAATTCAGGCACATGAAATATATATGATGGAAGAAGGCAGGGAGAGGGGAGGACGGGAGGGAAATCGTTAGGAATCAGTCGGTTGGAAGCGCAGATGCGATGTTCAACAAATGACGTCCGTGCTGCCTAAATAAAACTACTCGCGTTAAATTTCTTCACTGCATAAAGAACAACTCACATTTCTACATAAGCATTTACGTTCCGTCTCAACAGCGTGCATTTCAAGTCGCCCACAGTTACACTACTACGCATCCGTAGAATGAAACAACCCGCCGCACTAGCCTAGACGTAACGTGCCACGATATTAAGTTCTAGGTCCCGCCACTGTGGTCTACCGGTTAATGCACTCAAGTGCTGATCCGATTGTCGCGGGATCGAATGCCGGTCGTCGCGGCTGCACTTCGATGGAGGCGAAATGTTCAAGCACGTGTACTATGCGATGTCAATGCAAATTAAAGAACCCAGGTTGTCCAAATTTCGGGAGCCCTCCACTACGGCGTCTCTCACAACTGTTGGAAAATATATTTCCGGGATACTCGTAATCACAGGAAGGCTTGGTTGAGTTACATTGGTTTTAATGTGTTGAAAACAAAAAGAAGGATAATCACACGAAAGATTAAATACACGCACTTCAGTTCTTGAACGCACGGGGGACGCACACAGCGTCCGTCGAACCTGCGCACTATCGCACACACTACCGCACCGTTCCACAAACGCGCACACACTCTCTCGACCACGACCCTCTAGACACCCCGCCACCAGGCTAGTCTCCAGCCACTTTCCGCTAGTCGCGGCACACGGCAAGGGTGGCGCTAGCGATGTGCTAACAAATTAGCTAACATTCGGCCGTCCTGAAATCTTAACGTCCTCGTTAAGGTGGTTGAAGAAAGAAAAAGGAAACGATTGCTGCTTTACTACATGCAGTCGCGTAGGCTGGCAGGTACCACTCGTTGCCTGCGTGGGCGTCTAAGTGCCAGGGGTTCGTCGCAGTTATCCTTGTCCGGTTGGTGCTCGGAGTCTTCTTCGTCTTCGAATTGTTTCTCGCCCTTCTGCGTTTGTCGGATGTGGACGCAGTGTAACAGGAGTGCTACCTGGCACTTCTTCAATGTCCATCTCCAGTACTGTTGTACAACCCAATTCTACCGGGGTCATTGCAAAGCATTCTCGGAATTCGTTCAAAATATCCACGAGTTCTGAATGTTGAGAATCTGTCACAGTGGGTCCAACATTCACGTCACAGCGTCGTATCGGCTGTCGTTCATTGATGTCAGGCTTCTCCTTCACTGCTTTCCTTCCCTGCTCAGTGTCGTCCAAGATGGAGCTTTGTGGAGAAACCTGTAGTACCTCTACTGGTGTTGCTCGTCCAATCGGTTGACTCTTTCGTATGAAGGCCTGCCCGTCACCCACTGGGCGCATAGGAACAGTAACTTCTCCTAGCGTCATGTCGAGCAGGACATCTTGACCACAGTGTCTGTGCACGACGGCAGTGGTGATCCTTTGTTCCGTGCACAACGTAACCCAATTTACGGTGTCCCTCTGGAGTACGCATTCCTCCTTGGCTCTCAACTGCAGTCTTTGGTGACTTTCATAAGGCTCCAGGTGAGCAAATGGACAGTCACTACAACGCCAACACCGCAGGGAGCCTCCCATTCTTGCATACGTGATGTAAGGCAACTCTGTGAATGACCTTCCTACCAATAAATCCACAGATTGCGCTTCGTCTAGGACTACAAGGATGGGAATGTCCTTTGCCAAAACACCATCGATGCATAAATCTGCCTTGCACTTTCCAATGCTTTTTGCCGCAGGCACATTGCTATTTCCAAAACCATACAGGGCTGTTGCATCGAAAACAATTTCTAAGTCACATCGCACTGCTGCGGAGGCACGCAGGAAACAGCCTGAGCTACCTGTGTCAACGAGCCTTACGACGGTGAACCTTCCATTCATAGTGACTTCTTTCAGCAACACGCTTGCACTCTTGATTTCACGCACTGACTCTGTTACTGTGTTGGCTTCGTTACGTTGCAGGACCACGTTGCAGTGACGCTGCGTGTGGTCTGTTCCGTTGCACCGAAGACACTTCAGGGGCCGTTTTGGTTGCGGACAGTCTCTCGCTATATGGCCGTACTGGCCACAGTTGTAACACTTTCGTTCTCCCTTTTCGTTGGACAGAGGTGGTCGCCTGTCTTTGGTACTACCCTCGCCAGCTGATTTTCTTGCATGCAACGCGCTCGCATTCTGAGCACGTGTTTCGTCGCTCGCCGCTCTACGGTCACGCGTCGAACCGAAAAATTCTTGCCTTTCACGCTCAATCCTTTCGAATTCTTGAATGTCGTGCAGGATGTCGTCGTCATCTTCGTGACTTTTTCCGAGCAACATCGTGCTAAGTTGTTTCGAACGTAGTCCTGTGATGATCTGCTCACGAGTGTCCCAGAAATCCAAGTTGGCCTCCTTGCACAGCCGAACCTTAGCGTGGAAATAGACCACTGAGCTTTCGTTGCGCTGTTGCACGCGCTCATGCATTTTGCGCCAGCGTTCCGCCGCACGCGTCTGGCTCACAAAGCTCAGCCGGAAACGCTCTTCAAAATCTCTCCAAGTTTTGATTTCAGATCTCCTCGAACGCAGCCAGTCCCTCGCCGGTCCGGTCAAACGGGACTTTGCAGTCTCAAGCATGAACGATTCGGGCCAGCTGTGTAGCGTCGCAGTCGTACGGAGATTTTCAATCCAATCTCTTGCTGTGGGTGCGTCCTCGCAACCGTCGAAGCTCGTTATGTTGTTGCTGAGGTCCGGCATTACCTGGAACGCAGCAATTCCACCGGACGCTCTCGAAGACAGGGGCTGAGGCGTCGCTGACGGAACCAAACGCTCGAGCAACGCCATTAGGACGCGGTCCTTTTCCATGAGAGCGTTCAACAATTCGCGCACGCTAACACCATCACTTCCGTCGGCACTCGCGGCAGAATCCGCCTCACGCACAGTCTCACGCTGGGACTCACCAGTCAGAGTACTCTCATTGTCGCTGTCGGCTGAGGGGCCGCCACTCCGAACTCCCTTGCTGTCCATTGTACTGCACAATTCGTCAGGCCTAGTAATCCCACTTCTGAGATGTTGGAAAATATATTTCCGGGATACTCGTAATCACAGGAAGGCTTGGTTGAGTTACATTGGTTTTAATGTGTTGAAAACAAAAAGAAGGATAATCACACGAAAGATTAAATACACGCACTTCAGTTCTTGAACGCACGGGGGACGCACACAGCGTCCGTCGAACCTGCGCACTATCGCACACACTACCGCACCGTTCCACAAACGCGCACACACTCTCTCGACCACGACCCTCTAGACACCAGAGTTCTTCAATCATACCAGTTGCCAAACTGCGTTCCGAAATCTGGACAAGCCGACGGCCAAATCGGCGGAGGTTAGCAGACTGTCGCCCCATCTGGGAGCCGTAACTGAAAACGCTATACTCACCGGATCTCGGAGGCGATGTTTATTGCATGAAAATGGCGGCCACAAACGTTGGAGCACCGTAACAGTTGCTAATCGCTCTGTTATCACGCGGCTAAAGAGGGGCAGAAGAAAGCAGCGAGAGATAGAGACGCCTTACATTGCAATTCGACTGCACTCGGATCGTCGACTTGCACCATACGCTTTTTCGCTTGCAGACGACACGCTCTGCATTAAAGGCCTTCTGCTGCTGTGTTGACACATCGACGCAGTAGTCATGTGAACTGAATTCCACTGGTGCGCGCTTGGTGCTGGATTCCCAATGACACATCGACATTTAAAGACGAAAAATAAAGAATAATTATTCACCGAAAATCATCCGCTGTTCGAAAAGCTTTCTTGTTCTTTCACCAGCGGCCTCGGCAGCCGAACAGACGATTCCCTGCTTCTTTCGTGAGAGCAGTTAGCACGGACCATAGAGTTTCTTGGCACGGACAAAACACTTCGTGAACCCTCAGTGTTCATGGAGAAGCAGAAGCGACGGCACAAGGTCAGTGAATTTTCTTGTTCTGCAGAAGACGCCAGGGACGCCAGAATCACGGCGAACTGACGGATTTTCTGTGTGCGCAACATCGTTTGCATAAGGCTCGCTTCATTGACGCGGCGGAGCTTTCTGTGCCCCGTAACACAAAACGCACTAACCTGCCATTTAGTAGTCAGTTTCTGTGTCGACAGATGGCGCAACAATCTGCTAACCTCCGCCGTTTTGGCACTCGGCGTGTCCGGATTTTGATACATGGGGCCTATGGGGAGTTTGGTAACTGGTATGATCAAAGAACTCTGCTAGACACCCCGCCACCAGGCTAGTCTCCAGCCACTTTCCGCTAGTCGCGGCACACGGCAAGGGTGGCGCTAGCGATGTGCTAACAAATTAGCTAACACAACCATATCGTGGTTTTGGGACGTAAAACACCAGAAATTGTTATATTACTAAGCTCTATGTCGTGGCTTCATAGCCGGGGCACGGCACGCGCATTTCTATGGGGGAGATGTGCAACGACCCCCACCTCATGAAGAGTATGTTAAGGAACTCTAGATGATCATAATTACTCTGGCGTCCCCTATACAACGGTGTGGCATATATCATGTCATGGCTGTTGCAGGAAACCTCGAAAAAAATGTTTATTACGTTAATATAGAATGATATTTGAACATATGTATGGCCTTGCAGCTACACTCTGAAAGTTGTCGCTTAGAGTCGTCCCGCCTATATCCATGTTCCTTATAACCGAAAAAAATAAAAGTCATTGGAGCCGCTCAACGTATGGAAATTGTGGGAACTAAATGCAAGAGCTTTGTCCGTTGTCTCATGCACCGTAACGATTAAGCGGCTAACCCACAGTGATAGCTTAGCGGCTTAACGCTGGCGTGCGAGGCACAGGTTTCAGGATCGAATCCTGGCGGCGACGGCAGCATTAAAAAAAAAAAACTGGCTGCGTATCTGCGTGCTTCGCTGCAAATATCGTCGAAAACGATAGTCTTCTGCCAGCTGTACTACGCTGCGTGAGATATGGACGCCATCTGGCGGAGCCGTCGGGAAACATGAGCTTGTGCAGAATCCCTGGGCAACTGCCCTTGGAAGCACCAAATCGTCGGCAGAGGCCTTTTTCGTGCATAGCGTCGCATTTTTAGCGCAGCCTAAGAAACACTAAGGTATTTAGAATTACGTATCTATGTATTTGCTAGCAAAGAAACACACCACCTAATACTTACGTATTGATGTTGCGCCTCAGATATTCGTAATGTCAGATATGCGCAATACGCATATTGCGTATTTTTGATCGGCAGTGTTCACAAGTACGAACGCAGCTACGCATATTGCGTATTTTTGATCGACAGTGTTCACAAGTACGAACGCAGCTACGAGTTGAAGATGGCTGGGCGTTACGCAAGTGCTTAGATTGTGACTGGGTGGCTGAATCATGTGACAGACAGACAAATAGAAAGATAGACCAAAATTTGTGCGCTCAAGTATCCATGACAGACTGTGGTCATTAACAAAAAAAAAAAAGGAGAGGAGAAAAGGGGGGGGGGGGGGCGAGAAAGCACTCATGCGCTTAGATGTAGGTGCAGTTTAAAGAGCCCCAGGCGGTCATGATTACTTCGGAGTCCTCCGGAGTGTGCCCAGTAATCATAGCTGGTTTTGATAAATAAATCTCGGTATGCTGGTATTGCACTTGACGTGACGCGTGGAAGTGCGAAAGGCGGAAAGTAATATAGATTTGAACTCTTAAACTAGACTTTTCTCTGTGCGTTTCTGCTGTACCTGTACTTGCATCGCATATTTCGGCTACAGTACATTTTTTTTTTGTTTTTGTACGCGAGGCGACACGAGCCAACTTTCTACACTGCTCGAGAGCTCTGCGAATACCAGCTAGGTGGAGAAAATTTCCCGGAATAAGAAAAAAAGGTTGTCGTCCAAGAAACAGCAGGAGGACGCCGCAATAAAGCGCCGTGAGGAGTTCCTTTTCTTCTTGGAAGAAAATAAGTTTTAAATTCAGTGGATCGAACCCGGACCCATCCGTGTTGCAGCGCTTCCTTCCGGCAATCTGAGTCAGCCATGCATTTGTGAGTTCCAGATTTGTGGTAATGGAATCTCAGATCAGGCCTGGAGTAGCATGTCAGGCCCTTTGCCAAGCAAACATCTCCAATATCTCACTAAAGGTTTTCTCTCTCTTGATTTGCTTAGTGGATACTCTTTTATTCTCACCGAATGCATCCGTCGTTTTTTGATTGATTGATTGATTGATTGATTTGGTTTATTTCTTTCTGTATTTACAGAAATCGAAACAGACATGTTGTGTAAAACTGAATGCCCAAAAAGAAACATCGCCACCCCCACTAGATGCACTGTCGTCAATATCGTTCTTGGGGACTCAACCACCAGCCCTTTGGGGGAGGAGGCGTGGTCCCTGCCGCTAACCCCAATCGCCCCGCTAGAAGCCAGGTCCGAAAGGGTCGGTTTGATTCCTTTTCCGGATATAACAAGGGCCAGGCCTTCCGGGTCTCGCCACCATTCCACACCAGCAATGGCACGCCGCTCGGAGCGCGCGAGCTGTCCGGTGCACTGTTCTTCACCCGAGGCGACTAAAGCAATCAGCCTCTCGACGCTGAAGCACTCTGACGTGCGTCCATTTGATGCGAAACTAAACGGACGCCTCTCGGGGTGATTTTGGCCCGGGCCGTTCCTTGGGTAGCGCGCAATTCGACGTTGTTTCTCAAACAGACGAGGCCAAAGGCGGCGTAAATTCGTTTTTCACTTACGGTGGTCGTGGAAAAGTCTTCGTGCCAACGAGCGCCCCACTTTCGCGGTGCGTGTCGTGTGTAAAGCAGCGGCGAAACTGCTGATGTGCTATGTAGGCCGCTAGGTTGAACTAGCTTTACTTTACGCGACGCCAGTAATGAAATAAAGCTTTTGAGTACTCGAGGCGCTTTCAACGGAAATGTTGTGGAAATGTGCGCGGAAACAAAAGCAGCAGGTCAATCGCGATGATTGCTCCGCACTTCGTGATTGCATTGCTTTGCAATTTGTAATAGTTTTCCAGAGTTGCGGCGTAACAGCGGAGCCTAAATGGTTTTTCGAAAACGCTTTTTTTAAAATTTATTTTGCAACTATCCTTCTTTTTCGTTAGACCGTATAAGGTTAACTCGTCTTCGACATGAACGGCGCTGTATGTAGTGATTTCCTTTGTCATCGTAAACTTACAAAAGGAGTCGACGCTGCCAGCTCGCGAACCACCGCTAACACAAACGCGCCCGGCGGCGGGAAAGAAAGCTGGAAATACTTGAGACAAGGAAGAAACACGGGAGCAGGAAGAGAGCTAGACTAACTGACGTTATTCGAAGGAATCGCGGAAGGACCACACAAAGAGAGCATGCTCGATTGCACCGGAAATCACATTGAAATGCAACCTATAGCCAAATACGAGGAACTCTGTCAAGCAACCGGAAGTCTTTTCTGTAATGGTTTCACGCTCGGCGCTCCGCGAGAACAAGCATGTCTGTTAGCGTAATCGATTCTGCGTTAGCCAATATGAGCCGAAGAATATACATTGCAAACGCACTCAACGGAAGTCCGAGGAAATTTTTCACTGACGTCCAGCTCACGCGCAGGAATTTCGATTTCTTGTTTTACATGAGTGTGTTTTACGTTGTCTTGTTTGCTGACACGTGCAGTACCGGCTCTGTTATCTATCCACTGTGCTTCATACTCAGACGCGCCGACTCGTACGTATTCCTCTTTATGATACTCGTATTTATTTATTTATTTATTTCAAAGTACCTTACAGGCCCCACTGAGGGCATTGGGTAAGGGGGGCATTACACAAAGTATACATATATAAACATACCAAACATAAAAACAATACAAAAGAAACAAATGCAAAACAAAACAGGTGTTAACTAAAAACTAAAAAGAGTACAGTCCTTGATGCATGAAACATACAGGTAATAAAAGTGTAAACAAAACGGCGCATCGATTGCACACACGAAGAAAATCCTTATAATGTGAACGGTAGCTTCACTGCGAGCAGCGTAGATGATGTCCTACAGAGGCAAAAATAAAAATAAATATGCATAGACTAATGCTCCAAATTTTATGGTGACTAACACTGCTGTCGCTGTTAGCCATTTTGCACACCTGCTGTCAGCTATCAACTTGACGGACGTTAGTGCTCATCGCTCACCCTCGCAGCCTATGTAGTTGACATGTCCTCTTATCCTTCCTGACCCTGAGTGGATCATGAAACTCGCATTGGTTGTTCGCATAGGTTGTTCCTTAATGCCGCTGTGTGCCCAATGAAGTCGGCGTGCGATTCTTTGCGTCAGGACAGGGGTTAGTGAGCAATGGCACCTAGTTCCTGGCACCCAGTTGTGGGAAATCATTATCCTGCCTGTGAGCATTAAAGTGCCGCAACCATTTGTATGTCCGAAATATACCGACAAGTTTAACATAAAGGTTCGCACAGTGAATACCCTCACAGGCAGAAAATTTACGTCTCCGGAAATATATCAATACTTGCTCCTGGGCTTTGCAAAATGTTTGCCTCGCCAAATCTAAAGATGGCCGTGACGGACGGCATGTTGGTACACTCTAGTAAAGTTCCGTTGTTATCAACTTCCTTTAGTAATCACTTGTCAGGTATCGCGCAGTAGTGTTTGTATAAGCACTTGGGAATAGTAGCATCAGTATGCAATTACTAAGGAAACTGCGCTTACTCATACCAATGGTGTTACTATAACGGCTCCAGAACTTGCGAAGCGTGTACGTGAATTAGCACTAATAAAGTGAACTTTTGTGAACCAGCCGACTGCATCTCAACCGCTTGAGCAGCACAAATTCAGGTCCAGGCAAAACAAGAAAAAGCGCCACAATTCAGGCGCGTAAACGCAAATCACCCGTCAGGAATACAAACGATTGCTGGAGACTCAAATGCCCTTTGAGATTGTATATGAGCCTCCTACATGGTCATGATGTCGTGGATGTTTTATAAGTGGTTGTTAAATCGGGCGTACATCACAACGTGTGCCGCGCGGCGTATGTTTGAAACACTAATGAAGTGGGCTATTTCACGTACATCGTAGCGGAAACGGCAAGATTTTGTTGTGCTCGTTTTTCACCTCATTTTTGTGTACATACATAACAGTATGTATGTATGTATGTATGTATGTATGTATGTATGTATGTATGTATGTATGTATGTATGTATGTGTGTGTGTGTGTGTGTGTGTGTGTGTGTGTGTGTGTGTGTGTGTGTGTGTGTGTGTGTGTGTGTGTGTGAGTGTGTGAGTGAGTGTGTGTGTGTGTGGGCGTACAGACGCGAAACTTTTCCAGGGGTAAATTCATTCTGCAATTACACCTGGGGGCCCATTACACTGCAAACACCGCCTCTTGTTTCTGTTAATATATAGTTTACAATACAGCGGGGACCGTGCACTGTTGTAAAGGAGTAATGGTGCGCTACTTGGAATACATTAAGGTTGCAAGTTCACGCACTCTATAAATCGTAGAAGCGAGCTTATTCAACCGGTCTCTGCATCATTGAATTTCTCCGTGCATTCGAGTAAACGAGCTTAAGGCGCCAGCGTTCGCCTAGTTCTGCCGGCAACCCTACTAGACAAAGATATTTTTTTAAAAGCATGCATACAAGGACAGTGATAAATTTCAGCTCTCATAATTAGGTTTCCCGGCTTATTCGGCCGGATGCGCGCGCATGTACGGGAACGGGATTTTATTCCCGAGCACAGCACACGTATGTACTACAGCCGTTGCTAGGCGCCTTCCGGAGAGGGGCATCCAAGGACGGGTCAAAAACAAGGATCCGGGGAAACAAAAAGACAAGAGGGAGCGAGGAAGAACAACAAATAGCGGCGGCAGGTTGAAATAGGAGGCCCAGCGATTTGCGCGCGGCCGAGAGAAAATGACCTGCCGCAGCACACTAGCCGTGTAAATAGAAGCGAGGCGAGGAACTGTGCGCCCCGCGGCGGTACGCGCGATTTGCTCGTCCAGCCCTCGAGGCGTTATTTGCGGAACCACGGCTCCTGCGAAGGAGAGAGGATGGGGGTGATGCTTCCTTTCACTTTCGGGGGGGGGGGGGGGGGGGGGCTAGTGTTTGTTTAACGCGCTGTACTACAACTAGACCGGAAGACAAGCCATGCATTGCCGCCCGCCCCCCTTTTAAGCAAGAGAACCTTAGGAAGGAAGAGTCCAAGAGACTGCACCACGAGAGCTCTCAGAAGTGCATTTATCCTTTTTTTCTTTCCTTTTCTTTCTTTTTAATGACGTCTTCTATCAGTTTATGTAATTCCCTCGGGAGATTTCATTCGGCTGTGTGGTGCACGCAGGCACTGTGGCTGCTAGGGGTTAGCACGCAGTCTCTAACTTCGGTTGGAATAGATTTTCCTCCTCATCGGCGCAGTCATTATAGGAAGCGGCTTCGTCAGGTGCGTGAATATGCTGACACCTTGCTCCCGTAAGGTGATAAGACTGCAAGGTGTGGCTTATAGAAGACTGCTCCCCAGTCTCATTTGTGGTACCTGATGGCTTTCCTGTTTTTTATAGAGGCAAGAACCACTTTCGTAAAAAATTGAAAAAAAAAAACAACAAGGAGCATGTGGGCAGGAAAGACGAGCGTCCTTAGACTGTCACAGCTCTTTTTTGTTTTTGGTTGTTCGTTGCAAGCTCTAGGTTTGCGTCAACTACTACAAAATGTGGAGTGTCTTATCGCCTTCAAGTTCGGAGCACTTTCGGTGGCTCAGGCTGTCGCCGATTAATGTCTCATGTCCTATGTCGCTTGTCACGCAAGGGGGTTAAAGCCGACGGACTCGAGCCTTCGACGGGCTACTCGCACTTATGGACTCAGTGCTGCACTGTAATGATTCACTGCTACATTGTATGACCCGGTGCTACATTCTAGTGATTAAACAGCGGCAATAGAAATAGAAAGAAAGAAAGAAAGAAAGAAAGAAAGAAAGAAAGAAAGAAAGAAAGAAAGAAAGAAAGAAAGAAAGAAAGAAAGAAAGAAAGAAAGGACGTCGTCGTCCGTCTTCTGTCTCGTTTGAGAGATAAAGGAAAAGTGGACCCTCTCTTACCGTCAGCTCAGTGATTGTCTTCATGATTTTTTTGTGGTCATCTTACAATAGATAACCTCAAAAAACAATCACAAGAACACATGAACACAAGAGAAACCCCGACAACAAAATTCACAAGAAAATACCAACAGATCATTACCATAACATTATCAATCCGTACCTTAGGATGGAGGTATGAGAAGGTATACCTTACTCGCAGGAAACTGCAATGGCCCACGTTCACTACATTTCAGATTGCCCCGCCACGGTGGTCTAGTGGTTACGGTACTCGGCTGCTGATCCGAGGGTCGCGGGATCGAATCCCGGCTGCGGCGGCTGCATTTCGATGGAGGCGAAATGTTGAGGCCCGTGTGCTGTGCGATGTCAGTGCACGTTAAAGAACCCCAGGTGGTCGAAATTTCTGGAGCCCTCCACTACGGCGTCTCTCACAATCAGAGCTGGTTTTGGGACGTTAAACACCGCACAACAACATAACAACATTTCAGATTGCCCTTAAAGCTGCTAATGTCACTTCGTACATCGTACCATGTATTGCTATCGTATTCATTGCCTCTGGCGAAACCGTGAGTTTTTCCGCTCACTCGAAGCCTGGGCAGCAGTGCCTCGGTGCGATAATCTTGGCACACAGGTAGCCTGCACCGCAAAAACGCGCCGAGACGTTGACTCATCCATTTATCGGGCACGGTTTCTTCGCTTCATAAAGTTTGCGTACTCGTATTCTCATTCGCTGGCGTGGTTAAGACGAAAGCTCCGAAATGACAGATTACACAACACGCACGAGAGCGTAGCAAGTGCTTTCATTCGAGAAAATGTTTGTATTATCCGGACACTGCGCGGTGACTCATAAAGTAATCTGTATGCTTCTTCTTTCTTCTTTTGTGGGGTTTAACGTCCCCAAAACAGCTCTGTTTATGAGAGACGCAATCTGTATGCTGACGTACACAGATACGCGATACCTTAATGTTGAAAGGGCACAGCAGGATATAACTTTAACTGGTATTTTCGGCACGCGAATATTTCGGGAATGTATACGCGCACCTTCAAAAGGCCAGTGCAGATTCCGGACAGTGCATATACGTCGACGAAAATGCAAGAATCTGATTATATTAAGGATTTCTCTTGAGAGGTCTTTACTCCTTGTCACCGGAGAAAGCCAACCTTGCTAAGGTGGCTAAGTGCACCGCCTGAAGGCAAAATTTGAACCAGTACACTCTTAAAAAAAGGCAGTGCTACTTACTAAATTTGGGATAGTAAATGCTTGTCACAACATTGACTACCTAAGCAGTAACTGCAGGTAGTAAACGGCAAGGTAGTAACTTTACTACCATGCCAATCTTTCATCAGGCTTATTAAATGCGAAGCATTTCTTAGCGAACTTCGGCGAGTTTGAGCGTATCTATCTATCTATCTATCTATCTATCTATCTATCTATCTATCTATCTATCTATCTATCTATCTATCTATCTATCTATCTATCTATCTATCTATCTATCTATCTATCTAGCCGCCTACGATTTTGTGCTCTCCTGGCCGTTTCGCTAATGGGATGTTTACGAAAATTGGTATGCCACAACATGACTCCATGACGAACATAAATGACAGGTCATAACATGAAAATCATGATATGCATGTCATGAGCGGCATGATTTGCATGCCACGGTCTTCGTGCTCTCCTGGCTGTTTCGTTAATGGGATGTATACGAAAATTTGTATGCCACAACATGACTGCATGACGAACATGACTGACAGGTCACAACATGGAAATCATGATATCCTTGTCATGAGCGACATGATTAACGTGCCACGCGTTTCGTTAACGGGATGTATACGAAAATTGGCATGCCACAACATGACTGCATCACGAAAGTAAATGACAGGTTAGAACATGAAAATCATGACATGCATGTCATGAGCGACATGATTTACATGCCACGGTCTTGGTGCTCTCTTGGCCGTTTCGTAAGTGGGATGTATAGGAAAATTGCTATGGCACAACACGAATTCATGACTATCATAAATGACAGGTCATAACATAAAAATCATGATATGCATGTCATGATTTTCATGTTATATGTCATTACCGGCATGATTTACATGCCATGGTCCTGGCGATATACTGCTGTTTCGTTAATGGGGTGTATACGAAAATTGGATTGGCACAACATGACTGCATGACGATCATATATAACAGGTCATAATATGAAAATCGTGACATGCATGTCATGAGCGACATGATTTACATGCCACGCGTTTCGTTAATGGGATGTATACCAAAATTGTTATGGCACAACGCGACTACATGACGAACGTAAATGACAGGTCATAACGATAGAATCAAGACATGCGTGTACGAGCGGCATGGTTTACATGCCACAGTTGTGGTGCTCTTGCGGCCGTTTCGTTTACTTCATATGTACCAAACTCGGTATAGCGAGACAACAATGCAAATCCATTTTACGTTCCTGATACCTGCTTCGCATTTTCTTTGATTCCCACTGCAAGGGGGATCTGCCAATTTTTATGATTCGGTTTATAATGTCACGTTGACGTGACGGTCTTTCTTGAACACACAGGAGAAGGGACTGTCAAAGGGAGCAAATTTTATTCGGGCGAACCTGTGCCCAACATGCAAGCTCTGGCTAGACTACGGCGGCGGCGAAAACAACATGCGCAGCCAAGCGTCGGCGGTAAGAATGCGCCGCGCTCTCACCAGTCCGGCACTTATATTCGCGGCAAGGAACGCTTTCCAGCGCGAGCGTCTCGTGACATGGTGAAGCAAAACATGAGCCAGAATTTTAACAAACGCAGCTCCAACGCTACAGCGACGCGCTTCCAACGCCACAGCGACGCGTCGGTGCAAACCATGCAGCCGAAAGAAACTGTCACTGGAACACGAACGCTAGCACGTGGCACTGCCCACCGGTGAAAAAGCATCGTCCCGATGCTGAAAAGAAGAAAAGAAAAACAATACGCGAGAAATTTTCCAGTAGTAACGACACACAACGAAGAGAAAAAAAAAACTAAGATTGTCCGCTAACGTTCACAAAACTTCTTCATGCGCACGACGTTGACGATTTCGGGGCGCGGTCAGCGTCTCTGAGATTGCGTCACTCCATCCGGAATAACTTCGTATGTCAGCGGCCCGAGACGTCGTGTGACCTTGTAAGGACCAAAGTAGCGGTGTAGGAGTTTCTCACTCAGGCCACGACGGCGGATCGGCGTCCACACCATCACACGGTCACCAGGCTCGTAATGTTGTTCCCGCCGTCGCAAATTGTAATGTTTAGCATCGGTGTGTTGCTGTCGCTTGATGCATATTCGGGCAAGCTGACGGGCTTCTTCAGCACGCTCAAGAAAGCCAGCAACATCGATGTGGATGTTGTCTTCGTCGATGTTAGGGAGCATGGCGTCCAGCGTGGTAGTAGGTTCTCGGCCGTAAACGAGCTTGAAAGGGGTCATGAGCGTGGTTTCTTGTTGCGCCGTATTATATGCGAACGTGACGTAGGGGAGAACTTCATCCCATGTCCTATGCTCAGCATCAACGTACATGGCGAGCATGTCTGCAATTGTCTTGTTCAAACGTTCTGTCAGGCCCTTTGTCTGGGGGTGATAGGCGGTAGTTCGACGATGGCACGTTTGGCTGAAACGAAGAATCTGCTGCAGGAGCTCAGCCGTGAACGCCGTTCCCCTGTCTGTAAGAAGGACCTGCGGTGCACCATGCCGCAAGACGATGCTCCTGATAAAGAACCTTGTGACTTCAATTGCACTTCCCGACGGTATTGCCTTTGTTTCCGCGTATCGGGTCAAGTAGTCAGTTGCTACCACTATCCACTTGTTGCCGCTGGTCGATGCCGGAAATGGGCCTAGGATATCCATGCCTGTTTGTTGAAAGGGCCTAACTGGTGGTTCAATGGGCTGCAGCAGCCCAGCCGGTCTGACAGGTGGAGTTTTCCGGCGCTGACAGTTGCGGCAAGACCGTACGTAGTGAGCAACATCGGTGGTGAGACGCGGCCAGTAGTATTTCTCTTGAATTCTTCTTAAGGTACGAGCGAACCCTAGATGTCCTGCGGTAGGCTCGTCGTGGAGTGCTTGTAGAATCTCTTGCCGAAGATTTTCCGGCACGACGAGTAGGTATGTCGAGTTGCTTGGTCCGAAGTTCTTTTTGGACAGTATGCCATTACGGAGGCACAAGGACGAAGTGACACGTCTGTATTCCTTGGGCGGTGAATCAGCCTTGCCTTCTAGGAAGTCAATGACGCGGCGCAGGTTGACATCTGCGCGTTGTTCGTCTGCGAAGTTACTGTCACTGATCTGTCCAAGAAAGGCGTCGTCATCGTCGTTTTGGAGTGGTGGGTCCACAGGGGCTCTTGATAGGCAGTCGGCGTCGGAATGCTTTCTTCCCGACTTATAGACCACTGTCACGTCAAACTCCTGCAGTCGCAAGCTCCAACGAGCTAGACGGCCTGACGGGTCCTTCAGGTTGGCAAGCCAGCACAGAGCATGGTGGTCACTAACAACTTTGAACGCCTTGCCGTACAAGTAGGGTCGAAATTTTGTGACTGCCCAGACTACGGCGAGACACTCCTTTTCGGCCGTTGAATAATTGCGCTCAGCCTTCGATCGCGATCTGCTGGCGTATGCGATGACTCGTTCGAGGCCGTCCTTTGCTTGAACTAATACAGCGCCAAGTCCTACGCCACTTGCGTCCGTGTGGACCTCAGTGTCGGCGTTCTCGTCGAAGTGACCAAGTACGGGCGGCGAAAGCAAACGAAGCTGAAGTTCACGGAAAGCCTCTTCTTGTGGTTGTCCCCACCTAAACTGCTCGTCAGCTTTCGTTAGGAGAGTAAGCGGCTCAGCGATTCGTGAGAAATCTTGGACGAAACGCCTGTAGTAGGCGCAAAGCCCCAAGAACCTGCGGATGGCCTTTTTGTCAGAGGGTATTGGAAAGTTCCCGATAGCAGCCGTTTTCTGTGGGTCAGGGCGTACTCCGTGCCGATTAACTACGTGGCCTAAAAACAGCAGTTCTTCATAAGCAAAGCAGCACTTCGTTCGGTTCAAGGTGAGTCCTGATGTTCTGATTGCGTCCAGTACTGTCTGCAGCCTTTGGATGTGCTCGTCAAAGTTTGGTGCGAAAACGACAACGTCATCGAGATAAACGAGGCATGTTTGCCACTTAAGTCCGGCCAGCACTGTGTCCATGACTCGCTGGAATGTAGCTGGTGCAGAACAAAGGCCAAACGGCATGACTTTAAATTCGAAGAGGCCATCCGGCGTAACGAATGCGGTCTTCTCCCGGTCTCGTTCATTCACTTGGATTTGCCAGTAGCCGCTTTTCAAGTCCATTGAACAAAAATATTTGGCACCGCACAGTCGATCCAGAGCGTCATCTATTCTCGGTAGCGGGTGTACGTCTTTTTTCGTAACGCTGTTGAGACGGCGATAATCGACGCAAAACCGCAGAGTACCGTCTTTCTTCTTCACGAGTATGACGGGTGAAGCCCAGGGGCTCTGTGATGGTTGAATGATGTCCTCCCGCAAGATTTCGTCAACTTGTGCTTTGATTGCATCGCGTTCCCGTGATGACACGCGATACGGGCTCCGGCGAACAGGTCGGGATGATTCATCGGTGATTATGCGGTGTTTCGCAATAGGCGTTTGTCCAATTTTCGACGACCTTGAGAAGCAGTCAGCGTACTGTCGAAGAATGCTGCATAGCTTGTCTTGTCTGTGCTTTGGTAGGGCAGGATTAATGTCAAACTTCTGATCGACGTTCACCACCGAAATTGGATCGTGGGATGGCTGCGATAGCGCAAATGCATTTCCTATTTCGTCGATGCATTCTAAAAATCCTACTGTCATACCTTTATTGAGGTGCTTGTGCTCGGAGCTGAAGTTCGTGATGAGAATGTCTGCTCGACCTTGATGCAGATGGAGCACACCACGTGCGACGCAAACTTGGCGATCCAGAAGCAGTTGCGTATTCGTTTCGACAATCGCGTATCCGGCGGCATCTTCAGTTTTGACGGATGCAAGTACGCTAGCACGAGGCGGGATGCAAACTTCATCCTCAAGAATTGTGAGCGCGGCTCGCTGGTGGCCGGTGCTTTCTGGTGACGTTGACTGTCTTCTCGTAAGCGTTAGCGACCTCGTTTGGAGGTCGATTACTGCGCCGTTTTCGCTGAGGAAGTCCATCCCGAGAATGACGTCGCGTGAGCAGTGTTGCAAGACAATAAAGTTCACAGGGTACTCGTTACCGTGAAGAGATACTCGTGCAGTGCACCATGCAGTTGGCGTAACGAGATGCCCCCCAGCCGTGCGAATTTGGGAGCCTTCCCATGCAGTTCTAACTTTCCTCAGCTGTGCCAAAAAGTTTTCGCTTATTACTGAATAGTCGGCCCCGGTGTCAACAAGCGCTATTACTTGATGCCCGTCGATGGACACCTGCAAGTCGGCACTTGGCGTTCGACTTCGGGGTCGTTTGGTTACTGACTGTGCGGTCTGTCGCTTAGACCGGTCGCGGCTGCGTCGCGAAGAAGTCTCGACATGAGGCGCCGTTGCGGCCTCGAGTGCTGGGGTCGAAGCGTCGGGAGTTTTCGTCATATCGGCCGGTGATATAGTGGCGGCGGGTTGCGGCATGGCGTCGAATGGTGGCGTCGGAACATCAGATGGTAGCGTAGCGGTAGGGAGTGGTGCCGTCGTGGTCCTAGGTTGTAGCGTCGTTGCGTCGGGAACCGGTTTCGTAGTGTCGAGTCGCGGCGTCGCTTTGTCCGGGCTCGGCGTCGTAGCGTCGCGTCGTGGCGTCGCAGTTGGAGGGTCTTGCTTGGTTCGCCGGGAAGCGACGTCACCTCCGTACGTCGCTTTCGTTAGTTTCCCCGCTGAGGGCTCGGGGACCGCCCTCTTCCTCCATAGGCGCAAGTTGACACTGGCGACTGAGGACGGTGCGAGGCTGGTGATGGGGACCTGTAGCGACGCGGGGTTTGCCCTTCAGCTTCTCTCAGATATGCCTCAATTTCACGAGGCCGCTGGCCTGGAAATGGGCGTGGAGCGTCGATGGCAAATCCGCGTAAACCCATCTGGCGGTAGGGGCAAAATCGCAGCAAATGACCGGGTTCCCCGCAGTGAAAGCAGAGGGGGCGTCGGTTGGGTGTACGCCAGAGGTCAGACTTTCTCGACGTGGCTTGTTGGTACTCCGTACGTACGCTGTAGGCTTGAGGTCGTGGTGACGGGGTGTAGGACTGGGGACCCGGTGGTGGTGTGTATAGTTCACTGCGTGGAGCTGGGCGCGGTGGGCTGCGGGTAGCGTCTGCGAATGTCTGCTGGCGATGGCATCGGGTCGAGCTGCTGGGCTGTCAGGGTCGGTGAGGCTGTTCCCAGGGCTTGATGCAGCTCGCTGCGAATGATTTCGGTCAGAGACGCAACTTGTGGTGGGGCAGCAGGGAGGAGTTTTTGGAGTTCTTCTCGGATTATAGCCCGAATAGTGGCGCGCAGGCTATCAGTTTCGATAGCGTTTGAGTCTGCGTTTTCTGGCGCGACAACGTGAAAGTCACGGCTGTAATGCTGGGCTCTCAGGTGAAGCGTTTTTTCAATGGTAGCCGCCTCCTTTACAAACTCTGTGACTGTTTCCGGCGGGTTGCGAATGAGGCCGACAAGAAGAAGAAGAAGAAGAAAAACTTTATTTCTGCAAGGTAAGTTCCCAGGCGTAGGAGGAGCCCTCAGTCCAGGGCCCCTGTGGCTTTTGCCATCTTGCCAGCTCTGTCGATCAGCTTGAGCTGTTCATCAGGCTTCGAGCAGGATAGCGCAGCCTCCCACTGCTCCGGTGTTGGTGCTTTGTTTACTGCGACTACTGTAGATTTTTGGCAGGCCCACGTAACGTGGTACAGTGTTGGGTGTTCCCCGCATAGCGGACATTTATCGTCATATGTTGTGGGATAAATTTTACTAAGTAGGCTCAAATTGGGGTATGTATTAGTTTGCAGTTGTCTCCAGGCAACCGACTGCTCTCTACTAAGGTCTTTATGGGGAGGGGGATATGTCCTCCTTAAGGCTCTTTGTTGTTCTAAAATTGCTCCATAACGTCTTGTGACTGAGCTCAGTTCCCCGTCGTGGTGTGCCCCCCGGTTGGCGTATGCTCGGGCGTTGGCGTCCGCACGCTGGTTCCCTGTCACAACTTCATGGCCTGGTGTCCACGTTATGAAGCATCTCGAGAATGTGATTTTCCTCGCTTTGAGGATGCGGATGGCCACAGTGGATATGCGTCCGCTGCTGTACCTTCTGCATGCTTCTTGCGAGTCCGTAAGAATTTCTATTTCCTCCTCGCCCTGTTGGGTGATGGCGAGCGCGATCGCCGCTTCCTCAGCCTCGAGGATGTTGTTGCCTTTGATGGACGCGCAATTCACTTCCCTAAGCTGGTGATCAACAACGCTGGTTACCGCTCCGGAGTGTTCTTGGTATGTCGCCGCGTCGACGTATAATACATCTTTTCTTCCGGCGAAATATCTCTCATGAGCTTGCGACCTTGCCTTCCTTCTGGCCTTGTGTAGTTCTGGATGCATGTTTTTCGGTATTGGGCTGATCTCGATCTTCTCTCGAATATCCTTCGGTATAGACTCCGTGCTGTTGATTTCTCTGCAGACATCCCTCATGCCCAGTATCTTCAACACAGTGCAAGAACGCAAAAAATGAGACTTATGCAGACCCCGACAGGCAGGAACACGCTGAGGCCGACAAACAGCTGCTCTTTCACAGCACGCATCAGATACTGCAACTTCTTTTCCTCAGTCATATCGGCGTCCACGTGTCGGAAGAGTCTTTGCATTTTAAATGCGAAGCATTTCTTAGCGAACTTCGGCGAGTTTGAGCGTATCTATCTATCTATCTATCTATCTATCTATCTATCTATCTATCTATCTATCTATCTATCTATCTATCTATCTATCTATCTATCTATCTATCTATCTATCTAGCCGCCTACGATTTTGTGCTCTCCTGGCCGTTTCGCTAATCGGATGTTTACGAAAATTGGTATACCACATCATGACTACATGACGAACATAAATGACAGGTCATAACATGAAAATCATGATATGCATGTCATGAGCGGCATGATTTACATGCCACGGTCTTGGTGCTCTCCTGGCAGTTTCGCTAATGGGATGTATGCGAAAATTGGTATGCCACAACATGACTGCCTAACGAACATATATGGTAGGTCATAACATGAAAATCATGATATGCATGTCATGAGTGGCATGATTTACATGCCACGGTCTTAGTGCTCTCCTGGCCGTTTCGCTAATGGGATGTATACAAAAATTCGTATGCCACAATGTGACTGCATGGCAAACATAAATGACAGTTCATAACATGAAAATCATGACATGCATCTCATGAGTGACATGATTTACATGCGACGGCCTTGGTGCTCTCCTGGCCGTTTCGTTAATGGGATGTATACGAAAATTGGTATGCCACGACATAACTGCATGGCGAACATGACTGACAGGTCACAACATGAAAATCATGTTGTCAGGTCATAACATGAAATCAGGTCATAACATGAAAAGCATAACATGCATGTCATGGGCGGCATGATTTACATGCCAGGGGTTTCGTTAATGGGATGTATACCAAAATTGCTATGGCACAGCACGACAGCATGACGAACGTAAATGACAGGTCATAACATTAGAATCATGACATGCGTGTCATGACTGGCATGATTTACATGCCATGCTCCTGGCGCTATACTGCCGTTTCGTTAATGGGATGTATGGTCTCCGTCTAGTGACCAGAGGGCGCTACGTAGCTCTCGTCGGACGGCTCAGTCGCGCACGGTGGAAACCGTGGCGACAGCGACGCGCGCGTTTCTTCGCTGCGTTCCGGGCGTGATGCGAACCACACGAACGCTCGCGGCGTCGCCCTTTGGAACAGTTAGCCGCAGGTTTGGAGCGCGCGTCTCAAAGTAATAAAACGAAAGAAGGTGGGATGGGCGGTAGTTGGAGACGCGCATCGCGTTCGGGTATTTCCCTGTCACAGTCTGCCCAATTTTGCTTCTTCTCTCCGCCAGGCAGTGCATTCTGGCGCTGATGTCGCACATGGAAAACTCGAGTGCACGGAGCCTATACGAAAATTGGTTTGGCACAACATGACTGCGTGACGATCATGAATGACAGGTCATAACATGAAAATTGTGACGTGCATGTCATTAGCGGCATGATCTACATGCCACTCGTTTCCTTAAAGGGATGTATACCAAAATTGCTATGGCACAACACGACTGCATGACGAACGTAAATGACAAGTCATAACGTTAGAATCATGACATGCGTGTATGAGCGGCATGGTTTACATGCCACAGTCTTGGTGCTCTTGTGGCCGTTTCGTTAACTTCATATGTACCAAACTCGGTATAGCGAGACAATGCAAATCCATTTTACGTTCCTTATGCGTGCTTCGCATTTCGTTGATTCCCACTGCACGTGGGATCTGCCAATTTTTCTTCAACAAATACCGCTACGGGTTCGTTGTGGTGCTGTTGCCGGGTTTGAAGCAAGGCCTCAGCTCGTTCTTTTCGCAGGATGCTCGGAAAAGTTGATGTCAGTCGACTCTTCAACAGTTCCCAAGTCGTTAGAGTGCCTTCTTGGTTGTCGAACCACGCGCGTGCGGATTCTTCGAGCGAGAAAAAGACGTTCTGAAGTTTATCTTCCTCTGACCTCTTGTTGTACGACGCTACCCTCTCGAACCTGTGCAGCCATTCTTCTGAGTCTTCGCAGGCGGATCCACGAAACTTCGGAGGTTCCTTTGGCTGTTGAAATGTGAACGTAGCGGGAGCAGCAGCGTTCGCCATGGCTGTAGCAGGATGGGCTGGCACGCGACGCCCAAGATCAGGCAACGGCCCGTACTCCGGGGGAAGTATCCGGCGTCTCCGGCTGGTTCGGATTTCTGCCGCGTTCCCCTCCTTGGTGACTTCGGGGCGATGGTCTGCGCGGGTTGGGCTGGTTTCTCGGCTTGACGGGGGTGTGCCAACCATAAGCACCTCCACCAAATGTCACGTTGACGTGACGGTCTTTCTTGAACACACAGGAGAAGGGACTGTCAAAGGGAGCAAATTTTATTCGGGCGAACCTGTGCCCAACATGCAAGCTCTGGCTAGACTACGGCGGCGGCGAAAACAACATGCGCAACCAAGCGTCGGCGGTAAGAATGCGCCGCGCTCTCACCAGTCCGGCACTTATATTCGCGGCAAGGAACGCTTTCCAGCGCGAGCGTCTCGTGACATGGTGAAGCAAAACATGAGCCAGAATTTTAACAAACGCAGCTCCAACGCTACAGCGACGCGCTTCCAACGCCACAGCGACGCGTCGGTGCAAACCATGCAGCCGAAAGAAACTGTCACTGGAACACGAACGCTAGCACAGATAAATGCACGTGGCAATATTTGCTGTTTACGTTGCCATATCAAGTCGACTGTATTGCAAAAGATTAAGATCAAATAAAAATTAGGGCATTTAGGTATTGTCCAGTGACGCTGATTGGTGCTGACTAATTACATCGTGTTACACCAATTAACGATCGCTAATTACTTCATGCGATCAGCCCTGTGAATACGCTGCGCATAGAAATATTTAGGTGACAGCTTAGAAACATGTTCGAACCAGAAACAACTGCACACAGCACTGCACGCTCTTGAAGGTCAAAGCTTCTACGCGATATATGTCCCAACAGCAACGTTAACACTATTTAAGGACGCTCTCGTTGTTCCAGTAAGCAGAAGCGGATTAGGATAAGTAATCAAAGTTTTCGATCGATATTCTTGTATTTTTCTTTTTCCGTATATGTATGCAACGACCGCTGCATGGGACTCTTATTCAAACATAATAAAATCAATTAGAGTTTGTCTAAATTCCGCGTACGCCTATCACTATTCCAGCATAATATACTACTGCCAGAGGAGGTAGTAGCATTTAATAACCTGTTGCGTACGCATGTAGTGACAGTTACTACCCCTTACATTTACTACCTGTAGCATACATCTAAGCTGGTAAGGGGAAAAATGTAGTAATGGTGACAAAATGGTAGTAACTGGTCCCGTTACTAGGTTTTCTACCACCTTCTTTTAAGAGTGTAAGGTCGGCGTACACAAACTGCATACAGCGTAGCGCGTACGCAAACATTAAAGTAGCCTTGCAACGCTTCTCGATGTAATCCTCGAGTGGCATCAGTTAAGGATCTCCTTGTTACGTGAGTCGCCTCCCGCAAAAAAAAAAGAAAAAAAAGGATGAAATGGGGCAGCTATGGACTAGCGGTGAGGACACTAAGGCAGCAGCGTGGCTGGTATCCTTCCCCTCCTCCGATCTCTCCCCCTCACACTCACATCAACGTTTCTCACCCTCTCTTCCTTTCACGCCCTATCGCTATATTGTACTCGTAGTATACGGCTATGCCATCTGCGCCATCGTACCCAAAATACGCGGGTTCGATCCCGGCCGCGGCGGTCGCATTTTCGATGGAGGCGAAAATGCCCGAGGCCCGTGTACTGTGCGTTGTCAGTGCACGTTAAAGAACCCCAGGTGGTCTAAATTTCCGGAGCCCTCCACTACGGCCTTTCTCTCCTCTCCATCTCTTTCACTCCCTTTCCCCTACCCCCACGGACGCTTAGCCGTGCTCCCTACATGGGCTGCAGAAATTAGCGTCCTTTCCGAACCGAACCACAATCATCATCATCATCATCTTTATCCTCTCCCCTTCTTGTTTCCCTCCTCCTCGCCTTCAGTTCCCTTCCCCACCTCCTTGCTGTACTACACATGGCTGTAATATGTCTTTTTTTTTCTCTTACACTTTTTTCGGTCTCTCCCTCTCTCTAGTTCTTTCCCTTTCTCTTGTTCTCTCTCTTTCTCCGTGTTTCTCTCTATATATATGCACATGTAGCCACGGCTGCGAGGATCGAATTTGCAACTTCTAGCGGCGCCTCAACTTTTCTGCGCCTCACACGGTACACTGCCATCGAGATCGGCCCACATATCTGCGAACACCTTGTAGCGGAACCTCGAACGTAAACTACGCTGTTAAAAACGATGCATGATCTTTATTTTGTGGGAATGGTTCGTAACATGAAAGTTAAGCGTGCGTTCGTAGAAGTGGTTGGTGGTTGCAGCTTTCTTCTCAAGGAGCACAGAAGCATAAGCTTCGAATGCATATGTCGAAACTATTTGTTTCTTACTCACAATGAGCCACTCATTCGCTACGTTAAACTAATTAACACCTCCACCACTTGGGAGGTACCGCTTTTATTCCAGCCGAGCGCGAGCTACAGCGGGCAAAAACGAACCGGGAAGCTGATGATGATATGTACAGATGAGGAAGATGTACAAGTAATGATGATATGTACAGATGAAGAAAAGGCGACCGTTCGTTGCGCTCACACTAAAGTGACTCCTCGAATACACCTGTCCGCGCGGTGGTACAGTGGTTGTAGCGCTCGACCGTAGTTCGAAAGAACGTGGCTTCGATGCCAGCCGCGGTCGTATTTTCGATGGAGGCGGAAATGCTAGACGCGCGTGTACTGTGATGATAGACTGTGGTCCGGTAAACGGAAGGAGGCTATTTTTCTGCAGCCCATGTCGGCAGCAAGGCTCAGTGTCCATGGGTGTGGGTGTGGGGGGAAGGAAGTGAAAGAGGAAAACAGAAGAGGAACGCCGTAGTGGAAGGCTCTGAAGATTTTGACCGCCTTGGGTTCTTTACCGTGCACTGACAACGAACAGTACACAGTTTGCTCGGCTGCCACCAAAAAAAAAAAAAAAAAAACACTGGTTCGGTCCCGGTCGCGGTGGCCGCATTTTCGATGGAGGCGAAAATACCAGAGCACCGTGTACTGCGAGTTGTCAGTGCACGCTAAGTAAGCCACGTGGTCAAAGTTTCCAGTGGCTTCTAAAAGGTCACCAGGAAGAAAGGTGGCATCACAGAAGACTATCTTCATTTTTTTTTCCATGCCTTTCTTCTCAGTCATATCCACTATGTGGCCTCCATGCACAAGTGGAGCACGGCAGAGAAGAACAAACTCGAGGTACTCGTCAGGAAAGCGGTCAAGTGGTTGCCATAGATCTTCGCTCGAGAACTAGCACAGCTAAATTCTGGGTGTTCATAACAACCTAGACGAATTGGCCGAGGCTCAGCGTATGACACATATAACCAAATTATCTAGGACCACTGCAGGCAAAACGATTCTCGAAAAGGCGTGCATCAACTCGCCTCTTAAATCCCTTGAGCGGGCAACTCTCCTGCCACAAGCCACAATTATCGTAGTTCACCAGCTGCCTAGAAACATGCACCCGATTCATGATGCGGAGAGACGCAATGCCAGGTCTAAAGCCTTCTTGGAGAAGCCGGACCAGTGGCGTAGTATTTACAGACGCTGCGAGAACGAATACGGACAAATACACGGCAACAGCAGTTAACACGGAAGGGAGGCTACTAAATGCTGCCGCAGTTAAAACCAAGTCTGCCAGCATCGCTAATCAAGTACTCAGTTCGCTGACAATGGCAATCGAAGATCACTGCACCATATTCACTGACTCCACGTCTATCGTAAGGGCTTACGACTCCAATCAAATTGCGGAAAGAGCTGCCATGATTCTTACACAGCGCAAGGTGTACTCTCACGATTTGGCGTGGTTTCCCGCCCATCTGGGTGGGGCCATCACACGGCATCGCCAACACAAACGAAATGATTCACACCTGGGCGCGACAACTCGCATGCTGTCCAGACACGCCGGGCCCTTGGCGACCGGGCCTCCTGCACCCCGACTGGTGTGCGACACGGGATGGACAGGGGATGGAGATACCGCCGGCAGATACCCGCGGACCACCTTTAAAGAGATAACGAACCACTGCGAGCTAGGTAGGAGAACACTCCGCATTCCGCACAAAGAACTTTCCTGAGGCCAGGAGATAGCACTTAGACTAATTAAAACAGGCATTTTCCTGTTTCCACGAGGTTTTATACATACAAGCTGCGCAAACTCAGGCGCTTGCGCAGCTTGTATGTATAAAACCTCGTGGTTACCTCAATTAATTTGTTTGTTAGTCCGGCGTTGGTGTGTCTGCGTGTGTTCTTTCTTGTCCGTGTCCTGCATTGCTGGCTTTTCGTCGAATTTGGTGTGCTTGGTGCGTCGTGGTCATCGTGCATTGATTTCGGTCGCTTGTTCCCTAGACGCTGCCTTCATTGATCCTGCGGATTTGAAAGGGCTTTCGGGTCCTCACTTTTAAAAGCGGCATAAAACACTTCACAAGCGCGCGCGGGATCAACGCGCTTAACAAATAGCTGCAAGGTGCTGGAGCCAGCACGACGCATGTTGCGTCCCATGATGCCTTCACGAAGGAACGGGAAAAAGATACGCCGCAGAAATGGACGCCGCCATGGAAGAAAATGCAGGGATCATGCTACGCGTAAAACTCACCGCTTTCCTATCACAGGGTGGTGCACATTTCCCAGCATGCCCCTGTTAAATTTTTTTGGCTGGATTCAAAAATATCACGTGACGCTCCCTTCTAAGTTTTTAGGGGCGAAGCTCCTTAAGGTTTGGGTCTATCCGTAAGTAGTTCCTAGTAGCGCGTTACCTTCAAAGAAATGAATGATGCCACGTGAATGACGCTGCGTGAAATGAATGATTCGTGCCTCCCGGTGCGCGAGCTCTCTCACTCTTCCATCTGCTCTCTTTTGAAAGAGAGAGAGAAAGACATAGAGAGCGAAAGGCGCGCGTTGACTATGGAAACTCTCTTTCTTCCATGAACGCGCTACCAGCTCGCAAAGAAGGAGAACGCGCCCTCACCCGCAAGAGACAAGCTTGACGCAGGCAGCGTCTTCTTGCGAGTTTCTTGATTGAAAAATACCGACTGCTCGCGCTGGAGAACCGTTCACCGGCCACCCATGTGTATATATATATATATATATATATATATATATATATATATATATATATATATATATATATATATATAGGCACTGGATCTTGACTTGCAATGAAGTGCGGGTGGGAGATTTCACTTGGGCGTAGTCGAACCATAAGGATTCGTAGCGTGCGCGTTAACTAAATTAATCCGGAACTCGGCACGATCTACGGCACGAACTCGGCACGATCTACGACCAACATCCGGAGCTTCGCCCACTCATCATCATTCACTCCGCGGATATGCTGTGAATGTTTTTAGAGGCGAAGCTCCTCTTAGTCTAACCTTGTCACGCGTCACGCGTAACCGGCAGTATCTCCCGAACAGTATAATAGATGACGCTGTCTCATAGTACATACAAACTGCAGTTGAGTGATGATGTTCTAGATGGCGCTGTACACAATCTGTGTCGTCATCACCATTTGTCGTCTCATTTCCGAGATGGCGTTGGTCCAATAGAAGTGTGTGCAATAGTGCGCTTCTGTGAATCGCCACTAGATGGCTGTGGAAGTGCCGCTACTCCCCGATTGGCTGCTGCGCGGGCTGTGCCTGGGTGCGCGGTAAACGAGTGCCTCTCTCAGTCTCCTGGATCGTCGCCGTTCCAAGACGACGCCCGCCCGGCCCATCGACGGAGACCGATTTGGCGCTACAGCTGCGGCGGCATCGTAGCTACCCCGCACCGTCTCGGGATCCGCCAGGCGCCGCGCTCGATTCGCCGCCGCTTCTCGGGCTCGCATTTCAGGGTCCGCTGCTCGGAGTGCACGTTGCGCCGCGGCGTCATTGGCGCGCACCGTCTCGGGATGGCGCGCACCCTCTCGCACCCCAGGCGCTGCGCTCGCTTCGCCGCCGCTTCTCGGGCTCGCACCGCGGGATCCTGGGGACGAGCACGAGCCGCCGCGGCCATCCGCGCCTGCCGCTCCGCTTCGTCCATACCCCACCGACGATCCGACACCCATAACTTCCGGAGCTTCGCCCACCTCACCATCATTCACCTCGTGGATATGCTGTGATTTTTTTTTCCTTTCCTTTAGAATCGCTACTACTACTACCACTAGCGTCCTTCCTTTAACCAAGCCACAATCATCATCATAATAATAATCATCATCATAGTTGTCGTCGTCGTCTTTCGGTGTCATTTGCAGCGAAGCAAGCAGACACAAGACTACTCTTTGTCTCTCTTACAGAGTCCTCGTATGCTGAAGCATTCTTCGCGTGCAGTTTGCCGGTGATGGAGTTATTTCCTTTCCAGATGGCGCACTACGGAGGCTCAATGAAAGGGCGCATGAATTGGCCAAAACGGCACTAAAGCATCTTCATCAAAATCGATTGTGACAATGCTGGAGTGCAAAATTTTAACTAGATGAACAACCGATGCTATCGAATTTCTGGGTGTACAGACTGCGAGTATGGACTCACTGAATGGACGTACAGACTGACATCTTCAAGAGTTACTACGATATTGTGTCTTCCTGCAGCAATGATCTATACTAAGCTTCTTTTGAAAAGAATGCTGTGGTATTGCCTGACTTCTTTTAAATGCGAAGCATTTCTTAGCCAACTTCGGCGAGTTTGAGCGTATCTATCTATCTATCTATCTATCTATCTATCTATCTATCTATCTATCTATCTATCTATCTATCTATCTATCTATCTATCTATCTATCTATCTATCTAGCCGCCTACGATTTCGTGCTCTCCTGGCCGTTCCGCTAATGGGATGTTTACGAATATTGGTATGCCACAACATGACTACACGACGAACATAAATGACAGGTCATAACATTAAAATCATGACATGCATGTCATGATCGGCGTGATTTACATGCCACGGTCTTGGTGCTCTCCTGGCCGTTTCGCAAATGGGATGTATGCGAAAATTGGTATGGCACAACATGACTGCCTGACGAACATAAATGACAGTTATGAATATCATTATATGCATGTCATGAGTGGCATGATTTACATGCCACAGTCTTAGTGCTCTCCTGGCCGATTCGCTAACGGGATGTATGCGAAAATTGGTATGGCACAACGTGACTGCCTGACGAACATAAATGGCAGGTCATAACATGGAAAGTATGACATGCATGTCGTGAGCGGCATGATTTGCATGACACGGTCTTGGTGCTCTCCTGGCTGTTTCGTTAATGGGATGTATACAAAAATTGGTATACCACAATATGACTGCATGGCGAACATAACTGAGCGATCATAACATGAAAAGCATGACATGCACGTCATGAGCAGCATGATTTGCATGACACGGTCTTGGTGGTCTCCTGGCCGTTTCGTTAACGGGATGTATACAAAAATTGGTATGCCACAATATGACTGCATGGCGAATATAAATGACAGGTCATAATGTGGAAAACGTGACATGCATGTCAGCGACATGATTTACATGCGACGCTCTTGGTGCTCTCCTGGCCGTTTCGTAAATGGGATGTGTACGAAAATTGGTATGCCACAACATGACTGCATGAAGAACATGATTGGCAGGTCACAACATGAAAATCATGATATACTTGTCATGAGCGACATGATTTACGTGCCACGCGTTTCGTTAACGGGATGTACACGAAAATTGGCATGCCACAACATGACTGCATCACGAACATAAATGACAGGTCATAACATCAAAAGCGTGACATGCATGTCATTGGCGGCATGATTTACACGCCAGGCGTTTCGTTAATGGGATGTATACCAAAATTGCTATGGCACAACAGGACAGCATGAGGAACGTAAATGATAGGTCATAACGTTAGAATCATGGCACGCGTCATGAGCAGCATGGTTTACATGCCACAGCCTTGGTGGTCTTGCGGCCGTTTCGTTAACTTCATATGTACCAAACTCGGTATAACGAGACAACAATGCAAATCCATTCTACGTTCCTGATGCGTGCTTCGCATTTCCTTGATTCCCACTGCACGTGGGATCTGCCAATTTTTCTGACTTTAGGGACAGCTCTGGGGAGCTCTTCTACAGAAAAGGAGCTACGATAAGGGCGGATACTTCAATAGACATATACGTCCCAATTACGGCTCTGGCAACCCCAAGCCGCAGGAGTACTACGCTATATGGCCTTCCAGAATTCAGGGCTGGGCAGTAACGCGATGCAAGAGTATCGCAATAGTATTTCAGATATAGTTTTGGGTATCTGTATTGCTGTATCGAGATACATTCGGAAGATGTATTTGTATCTCGGTAGCGAAACACTTTTACAATGTATTGCCCGTATCGCGATACTATGCAGGACACGGGTATCTCGTTATTTTTTTTTTCTGGAATGAGCTGAGATGTGTTTCCAATGACGCGTTTCCAAGCGGAAATTTGGTGCCGTTCCGCTAATGTTCCGCTGCTGTAGCGCATGTGACACTCCAAACTGACACGAGCGTGAACCGTCATCATCGGTGATAAATGATGGTTTTTATGACTTTGGCGACGGGGACACTTCGCCTTCGGAACGCTCAGAACAAACCCATGTGAGAGCGGAAGTGTTCCGGTATTTAAACCACCCAAGAAGCGATGTCGCCATGCTTCAGGACTAGCCGGCCGTGAATGCGGCATATCCGCTATATCACTAATTTGTGCTCCTCTGCACCGGTAGAGAGACGTTTCTCGTTCGCGAGTCTTGCGTTGAGGCCGAACCGACGATGTCTACATGACGGATTATTTGAGAAGCTCCTGCTGCTTAAGTGCAATTAACTCGCCAAACTTTTCAACAAAACAGATCTTCGTTAAATAAGTGTATACTTTTTCACAATTCGTTCGTTAGTGATTCCAGCGCTTCGCTTGAGCTATGCTATTTCTAGCATAGCTAATACTGTTGCCGCCAAGTATGTCGATTTCTGTGTACAATGCGTGTTACCCTTGCTGTGATGAAGTATAATTTTTATTGCAACTGATATCTGGGCATATGTCGTTATCAACAATTATGTACAGTGTAATCTTCCTTTGTAATGACCTGATGGCACTCAGAGTACTGTGATGAAATAATGAATAAATTGCAAGTTTGAATGCGCTGCAACATTTTAACTATTATGCTGCACTTAATAAATGCATTTACAGACTATGAACACCCCGACATAGAAAAAAGTATTTCAGTAGTCAGTATTGATGTATCTGTATACCGGAATACCTTTTTCGTCTTTTCGCAAAAGTATCTCTGAAATATCCCGCTGCGTCATTTACAAATGTATCTCAGTATGTGTATTTTAGGCTTCCACACCGTGTATTTCGATATCTGTATTCGGGAATACTTTTACGCGTATCTCTGCCCAGCCCTGTTCCAGATTCGCGTGCGCCACGCGCGACATACTGGAGGCCATGATTTCAAAAGTTTCAAGCCCGCGAAATTTGATATGCTGAAGATTGCGGCACTTATGAGGAGCTTAGCCTCCGAGATCGGCGCGCTTCGTGCGCGAATTTCGAAGGCTATGCTTTTTACTTCTTGCTATTGCCGCAGTTTATTTATTTTTTTTAAGTTCTCGAAAACACACGATTTGCAGAGCTGTGGAACGACCAAAATTGGAAAATGAACGTAAGATGCCTTGTGAACTGATCAACCTGTTTATTTTTTCACTGCAAAAGGGGCCGCAGAAAGCCCGACAGGCCAGTGAAAACAAGTGCAGAGGCGTCTTGTATTAAAGTTGTCGCCAAGGTAAGCAGTAGCCATTGCGGTGCGATGCTCCAACGGACAATGTCAACTGAAAAGCAAAAAAACTCAAGCGTGCCTCGTCTTGCTTTTGCATCGCGTTTGCATCGGTTTGACGCTAGCAGACGCTGCCTGCGTCAGCGTTGTCTCTCGCGGGCGAGGTGGCGTTCTCGTTCCTTGCGAGCAGGTAAAGCGTTCATCGAAGAAAGAGCGTTTCCATAGTCAACGCGCGCGCCGTTCGGAGAGGCGAGGAGGAATGCCGAGAGGAGAGGGGATGAGACAAGGAGAGGAGGGGGAGGAGAATGCGCATGCGCAGTGCGGGTGTGGACACCACACGGCGGAGGGAGGGACCAGGGAGGGACAGACAAAGCCCCTCCCCCCGCCATAAGTTGCTTCGCATCTAAAAATTCCCTACTCTCAACCAGCCTTGTACGGAAACGCAGGCCGAATCACCGCGAACCGAGAAATTCATTTCGTCCCTTCAGATCTGGCCGCTACGGCTCCGTTCGAACTAAGACAGTGTCAACGTGTGCTTTGCCACCTCCGCTCAGCGCATTGGTTCTGATAATGCGGTTACGGCTGCCGTGTGCGGGCCTCGGCGTCACTGGCATTTTGTAGTGAGGAAACCACTCGGCAAAATTTTAAAAGTGTTCATTTAATTTCGCCTCACAATTTCCCGACGCTATTTTCTATCATAAATACCAAATGCAACGTAAATGTAACGACACATTCCAATTTTCAAAATGTATTCCTATCTGGTTAAAGGAACTTGTAACATGAACTCGTTACAAATTCGGGAAGGAACGAGGATTTCTATTTCGGAGGAACATGTACAACACTCGTAAAGGGTCTTTTGTTCATGGAAAAGCATAATTAGGTACAAAGCTGCTTTCTTTCCCACTTTTCCAAGTTATAGAGAGCCAGATGCTTTCATGTTTACTTCTGCACGTTTCCTCAAGTTTCATTTTTTTTAAGGAAGTGGTTGATTCCTGTCACAGGAATCGGTATAACACGAAGGGAAAGCTGTCTTCGCACATAAGTGGCATCTGGGGAATCGAGGGCAGGGAGGTGGGTTGGGTACTCTAGACATGGGAACCCCTTGCATGTACACATTAAGGGGCACCTCGACACTGTACATGGTTCCTCGACAGTTGCACACAAGCGAGAGCTCTCGAACGACTCACACTTCTCGGGAGACACTGCATGGAATGCGCGAGCGCCCTGCGCAAAGCTACCATAAAAAAGGAGCCTCTGCAAACGGTGAAACCTTGCAAGCGATACCGAAGGGTTTGTCAGCGGACCGTTTTGTGAACGCACACTTCGTTGTGTGTCTTCAGCCGTCTTAGCGTTCCGGGAGTAGAGCCATCGTAATGTAGCTGGCTATCATACACGTCACACAAGGCAAATTACGTAGCGGCCGTGGCTGAAGCAACGCGGCGGCACGACGCCGAAGCCTGCGCAGCCATAGAGGCGTCGAGGCTACTGAAGCGCTAACTACCGGCGCCCATAATAACACAATTTACGACTTCGCTTCATCGTTCCTAGGTGTTGGTACCACCGCTGAGAACCAAGAGTGCAGTGAAAAGGAGACGATGTTAATTAATTAGGTTCAATTTTGCTTGCTGAATACGCTTGCTTTAACGGGACATCAATTAGATGCAAATGGTAAAGCGAAGTAGTAAAGATATAGGGGCCCATTTTTTCCTCCGTGTTCGAAGTCTGGTGGTGGTGAGGTCGGTAGCGCTCCCAGCTTCTGTCGTACTCTGGGTGGTTGGGGGTTCGAATCCCAGCGAGTGGCACCTTTTGAATCTCAAATGCGTGTTTATTTTTCGTACATCTACTTCCGTTACCGATGTACGTCACAGGTTACTTAGTGGACTCCGGCATAGAACACTTTCGTGTTAAAAAAGAAACTGGAACCACGAGCGCCGTGCAGCACGTTTGCAACTCGATCGCGGGGAGGCTCACTTCGCGGTTTCAAAGCACGTTTGTGCATTCCTGGTGCGCCTATTACAACCAGATTATAAATAGCGTACTGAAAGAAATACGTCGATAGGGACCATGAAAAAGTGCAAAAGCCCCCCATAGGCTTTCGTCAGCGCGCGCAATATTTCGGTGAAGACATGGCCGAAGGTACGACGGTCGCGGTAACCTAAGCCTAACTACTCAGCATTTCTCAAGAAAGAAAACTACGCAATTCACCAAATGATACAAAAGCGAGGCCTCTTACCTTACTACACTCAACTCCAGGACGCGATAACGTAAAATGGTGCTGACTAGCGTCAATGTGACACGGAGAAAAAAAATCAAACTTTCTACGGGCGAAGACGAAATGGGGAGGCCACGGATATGCGTGCACTCCGGCCCCCTTCCGCCGTTGATCCGTCGTATGCGGTGGCGCAGGCCAATAAATTCGCAGCAAGTTATGTAACAAGTAACTTCTGTGAAAGTGAATAAAAATAAATGAAATTTACGTTCATATTGCCCACCTCTCTTTATTATTTTCTTGTGCCGCTTGCGCCAACTAGCCGTTGGTAGGAGAACCGTAAGCTCGAGCAAGTTAATGCCTGAGCTCTTAGCGTACTTCCCATTCTCTATGGTGGTAGTGTCCGATCTTGAAGCCAAAACAGCAATTCAGTTGATGTTCTTGCGTCGTCCAAGTGAGGAACCTCCACTTCTAAAAGACAGGGCGCCATCGGCCTCGTGGATTCCGTGTCTCAAGCCTTCCATGTCGTCATCCGTACGGGGATTAGAACGGTCGCCGTGGTCGACTTGACGGCCTCCATGGTTAGCCTGTCAGAGATTGACTGCGTCCAACACATGGGAGGCATAAGCTCTGAGTCACCCTGAAAGTGTATGACTTCTATGGCTCCAATAATCGGTGCTTGCTGCCTGATCATCGGTGGCGAGCGTGTTCCATTGATTGGCTGTGTGGTTCGGTTAAGGAAAGCACGCTAACTTCTGCAGCTCATGTCGGCAGCATTGCTAAGCGTCACAAAGAGATAGAAAGAAGAGAAAGACCGTAGTGGAGGCCTCCGAAAAGTTCGACCACGTGGGTTTCTTTAACGCACACTGACAACGCGCAGTAGACGAGCCTCTGGCATTTACGCCTCCATCGAAGCGCAGCCGCCGCGGCTGGGATTCTATCCCGCGACCTTCGGGTAAGGAGTTGGTGCCATAGCCACTAGACCACTGTGGCGGGGTCCATCACGCATGCGCGCTCCGCTGATTCATACCTGCATAAGCATTACCGGTCTCGACACCTTGCGTGAAGGCGCGGAAGGTAAGTCACATTTGGCAAGGTGACAGGTGCGAATGTGCAATCATTCGGCATATTCGAATCACGTCGAATATTCGAAAAAAATTCCAATACCTCGTTTCCGAATCAAATAGGAATATTGAATATTTATTCATCGAGCAAATATTTGAAACATTCGAAAATTTGCATGGCTCCTGGGTTTCATTGAATTTGTGGGCACTCCACCTACATGAGTAAAAACACTGTTTTTGGTTGGGGAACGCACACCGAAATACAATTCTTCCGTTTTCCTTCTGTCTTCTTACGAAGCATTTTTTACAGGCGCGGAGAAAAAGCCCTGAAGAACGCGGCAAGCTCTAGGTGTCGGACAATTCCGCTTTGAGAAGAGCAGGAAAGGGGGCTTGTGGGCTGCATGGAACGATTGAAACGAACAATCACTTTAAATCTCTTATTGCGTTTCGACTGTTGTTACTGCGTTACGCCCAACCAGCGTCTCCAAAAATTATGCCAAATTTCGCTAAAACGGTATCGAACCAATGTCAAAAAAAAAAATTCAACACTCGGACAAGATGGCGAAATCTGGGAGGTGGATGAGCCGCGTATTGGTTATATCTCCCGTATATAAGGATGTCCCGAAGATATCCAAGTAACAAAGGTTTAAACGACAGCCACAGCAGTAGCAACGGCAAACACAGCAATAACAACGTCAGTTTCTTCTGCAACAAAGTGATTAAGCGTACAGAAGTCTATTGGCATTTCCAGAACCCCTAAAAGTTTGTTGATATTGGAAATGGTTTTCCAATCTACTTTTGCAAAGCTCTCTCACTAAGTAAAAAGGTCTTCAAGTGCCGACGGCGTTATACCGCCTTAGTTGGCTTGCTGATCGAGGCATCCGAGTCCGTCGTTCCGTGTACTCAAAGCGCATAAAGAAAGAATTACTTTCACTTGTGCATGCATGCGCATGCGCAAGCCTGGCTACCGAGCTTAGCGCCGCGCATTCACATACGAGGCGCAAACAAAATATTGTCTATTGCACGGCTAAGCGTTTTTGAGTTGGATAAACATTAGGAGTTCTCTTCCGGCGTCCCTATTGTGTTTATTTACTTTCGCGGGAGTCGAGGGGGGGGGGGGGCAGGACTTTATACGTTTACCCCATCACGCGCATTCTCCGCCATGCGCCGAACTTGCCAACTCAAGCAGACATGCGGGTGCGCCAGAACGGAAGCCAATTCATGCTCCAAGAGGCCAGACACTCAGAGATGCCTGTTCTGCTCCAGCTGAATCTAACTTCCGCTTCAGAGAACTGGATTTTTCGCTCTGAAGCTCAATTCCGTGAGGCATTTGCGTTCGCTTCTTTCATAAACCGTTGCAACACCGACTGTCACTAGAAACTCCCGACCGACTCACCGACTGTCTCTGGAAATTAAATTACACTTCTCTCTTTGTTTGTCGTACTCTCCAAGATTAGGCATGTGTGCTCAGGGTCCCGAACAGTCTGAGCTATGGGAGATATGCCATGAACGAGGTTTCTGCGCATGCACGATCACTATTAATCCAGGGTCATGGTATTGAATTTTCAATTAAAGTCTAATGTTTACATATCCGCCGCGGTGTTGTAGTGGTTGTGACGGTTGGCTGCTGACTCGGGGGAAGTGTGTTTGATCTCAGTCGCAGCGATCGTGTTTCGATGCAGGCGAAGAAAATACGGCTGAATTTCAGTGCACGACAATGGGACACTAAAGACTAAAATTTACTTGACGTGCACTGTTAAAATATGTTTCAAGAGACGCCGCAGTGCTTGTTTCGTGCCAACAAACTGCCTAGTTTGAACGGAAGTCGTATTTTAGGGGTCTCATAATCAGAGCTGGTTTTGGGACGTTAAACCCCACAAATCAATCAATCTTAAGTCACAAATAAAGCGCGGAATACGAAACACAGACACAGAGAAGACGATGAAAGAGCTGACGTTGAATTTCAACTGTGTCTCCTCCATGTAAACCTCTTTCTAAACAAACCATGGTTCTGTATCTTCATCGCAATACGGGTGATAGCATAAGCGTATGAAATAACTCGGGCAGGCGATAAGTGTGTGAGTGTGCCGCCAATAGCGCTATCAAAGACGGAACCCGAGCTTTTTTATACCTAGACGACACGTGGCACTTCTCATCCTCTTCTGACTACGTTTACTTTTTTCCTGCTTTCATACAGTTCTAGATATTGTGGTTATGTGTGTTTTACCTGCAATAAAGACTTGGCTGAAAGTTAGCGCTTGTCTCGTCTTGTTAATTTTCTGTGCCCCCCTGTCGTAGTCCGCGCTGTATTTTGTGACTTAAACTGTGCCAAAGGCAGGATCAGGTAGGAGAGAAGGAGGGTTCAGCTATTCTTGTGAGCAGATGCCGCTGTCAGAGACGTGTTTCTTTGACGTTGTAGGCGGCCCCGCTGCATACTGCCGCTCCGCGACCACCGTTTCTCTTTCTTTCTTTCTTTCTTTCTTTCTTTCTTTCTTTCTTTCTTTCTTTCTTTCTTTCTTTCTTTCTTTCTTTCTTTCTCTCTCTCTCTCTTTCTTTCTTTCTTTCTTTCATTTTTTGTGATGATTGCGGCTTTTTTTTTCCTCTTGGGATTGGACGACGCCACTGCTCCAATTTAGGAAAATATCATGATGGTAGCATTTACCTTGTCTTCCATGTTCCTATTTTTTTTGTGAATAAAGCGCTCGGGCAGATGACATTGACGCTTTGGACGCTCTCAAGACCCCTCATTCTAACATAAGTTGTTTGCCTTCAGCGTCCCGTTAAATAACTCCGGGAGGTCAAAATTTCCGCAGTCCTCCACTACGGCATGGCGCATGATCGTATCTTGGTTTTGGTGCCTAAAATTTGAGCAGTTAGCCTTATCTCGCTAAACCACGTTAGCACTCCACGTACACGAAGAAAACACGCGAATTTACCCTCGTATACGCGCCTGAAACTGTTCCTTCACAGCAGTGGCTCCTTATGTGCCGTGAAGCCTGCTTTCAGGTACCTGTAGTACTGCAATGATGCCACGCGTTAAGGGGAAGTTTCCCAAGTTAAGCATTTTTCTCAAGAACTTGTTGCCACCTTGCTGCCAGTTCTGTTTGGTTTGAAGTGATTTGATCACAGCTGTTACTCGCTTCAAATTTGCTTTAAAGGGGAAGAGAACTTGATATTTGAGACCAACGTATCCCAAATGCTGCGACTAAAATTCAGACGATTGAACTCCGCACAGTTAATCCTTGTGCGGCCATTTTTCAGACTGCATTTGAAAGTGAAAAGAAAAAGTATCACGTGTTCTAATGACTTTAGGTTCATCACATAAAGCGATTAGGTCTAATCCCTCATTTCTGAATATCAGAAAAACTTCTGTGTTACCGTGTTGCTTTCCGAGACCAGCATCCAGAAACTTTTGACGTGCACAAAGATAGCGTGTTTCAAGGGGTCGTAAAAAGATTATATACGTGGCACGGTTGTAATTTTCACTGCTTCAACAAGCATTCGAAATGCTGATTCTGAAATTATTAAGCGAAACATTCAGTGCACCGTTAATACACCCGTTTAAAATCCGAGCGTACTTTTGTTCCCGAAACGACAATCTGGTTATACCTGCTTGCAGACATAGGCGCCATACTGTGGTGTCATCTGAAGTCAATTAAAAAGCAAACATGTTGTTAAATATTGTTTGTTCGAATGTAATGGACTTAATGAAGGCTAGGAAGTAAGAAAGCACTCCCACCCCACGTGGTGCCACCGTACGGAAGCAAGGCTGAAAAAAGGTTTATGGACAGAGGTCGCGCCGATCTGAGAGGTGATGACTAGGATGGTATCAGATGCAGATCTGAAGGGAACGCACGCCAGAAAATTGGAACCGTCGTTTTTTATCGCTGTACATAAACCCAGAGGAAGCAACAAAGCCATGTAACTACGTTGGTTATAATTAGAGGGGCATACAAAATTTTCAGAAGACGCTGTACGATACCTATCAAATTTGCAATTACATAGACAACGAAGGATATTTGTGTGTGTGTGTGTGTGTGTGTGTGTGTGTGTGTGTGTGTGTGTGTGTGTGTGTGTGTGTGTGTGTGTGTGTGTGTGTGTGTGTGTGTGTGTGTGTGTGTGTGCGCGCGCGCGCGCGCGCGATAGTTGGTTCCCCAAAAAGAAAAAAAAGGAAAATAACGTGGGGTAGCGCGTACCACCGTGAGGTACAACGGGCTTAAGCCAATTAAAAATAAGTGGATAGGGGAAATGTTTCCCAAGGTTCCTTTTAGAGATAACATAAAAAAAAAGAATAAGGCTAGCTAACTAATCATAATGATTATCAAGACGTGAAATAATGTACAAAGACGAAACACAAAAACGACAAGGACAAGCGCCTAGTACTACCAAATGAATTTATTAGAGCATACAGATGGGGAATTTATAGGCAGCCATCTCCACGTGACAGCAAAGCAAGGACGAATCATTTCAGAAGCAGTGATAATATACTACGATACAGCGCAGAGCTAGTGTGGCTAGAGCTGATACAGAATGACAGGACGAAGGCAAGCCAAAACGCTGACT
Source organism: Hyalomma asiaticum (assembly GCA_013339685.2). Lineage (NCBI taxonomy): Eukaryota > Metazoa > Arthropoda > Arachnida > Ixodida > Ixodidae > Hyalomma > Hyalomma asiaticum. The sequence goes on along the minus strand of CM023489.1, from coordinate 55,952,082 downwards.
GAGCTTCCACAATCATAGAAGTGCATGAAGGCCCGCGTTCGACGCAACGGAGAGCAGAAATGCACACTGCTTGCTCGAATAAACCAAAACCAGGTCGATAACGGACAGCAGAAACAGCAGAGCTTGGCGTGACACAACCTAGTGTTATAACAGAAGGCATAATGCTCTGATATTTTTTTTTCCTTTTTCTTATTTTCGCTATGCTTAGCGAAATGGTGTGAATGAACTCTAAGACAGAATCGTGGCACATTCGTGGACAGAATCGTGTCCTGGCACCTACCATCGCAGACTGAAACGTTACGAATTCGCGTGTCGGTAACACTCTTCCTGTGTAGTTTTTCCGTTGTAAAGTGTTTGACTGTGTTTCTTCAAAGGTCTATATCCGTTATGGAAGTAGGTCAGAGAAGTCTTGGTGGACATCACCATAAAACACTTGCGAGCTAAAATATGCGTGACATCAATACACGCAATGCATGAGGCTCTTCGATCAAACACGCACATAGATTCCTTTTTACGCAAAAACCTCGATAACGCGTTCAACACCTCCTGTGCTGGGATGTTCCGGCCGGTGTTCGCGGATAACAGCTTTTCGATGTACGGGCATAACTTTCTAATTTTTCGTTACACAAGTGAACATTGGAGTGTGGAGGCGTCGTTGTTTCAAATGAGTGTGTAGAGGCCGCATGCTGGGTGCGAGGCTGATTGCGACCATTTATAACTAACTTTTCTGTTCTTCTTCTTTCCCAAAATTGTCGCAGGCCCGGTAACTTCTGGGAGTAGCCGAGTCGAAAGTGCCAGCAGCAGTGGACCGAGCAGCCTCCAGTCGAGTGCCTCGTCCTCTCGTGCTGATGCCTCGGCTGCCGACGACGAAGGGGTGTCGGAGCGAAGGGCGTCACAGCCTCTGAGAGGCGACGAAAAGCCAGTCTCTGGAGGAAAGGAAACCCAGGCACTAACAGCCGCCATGACCGGACTGGGTTTTGTTCGCGTCAAACTGCTCCAGGTGAGAATGAATTCTGTGTTTAGAGCAAATTTGAAGGAAGGAAGAGGAAAGGTTAACCAGAAAGGCGTCCGGTTGGCTACCCTACACTGGGGGAATGGGAAGGGGGAATAGAAAGATGGAGAGAGAGAAAGAAGGGCAATAATGAAAAAGACGTCGTAGGACAAGTCCAACTGTCGAAGGCGTTCGCGCAAACGAGTCATCTTCAAAAAGCTCAAAAGTGCTTTTAGTGCCTTGTGGGCCGACGAGCGATGAGGGCAAATGTGAAACCATTCAGAGTACATGATACTCTGCTACGGGGAGAGCTCGGTAAAACTCTCCCGAATAGAACCGCAGCCGCTAGTGCTCACCTAGAATCACCTTCGGACGATACAGTTCAACAGCATCGACAGGACCTCGCGGCAAAATGTTGTAGAAGCGCTCGTGCACACCTTTTGCAATGCACTGGCCGCTGTGAATAACTCTAGATCCCTTAATCTCTTTAGTTTGTTCTTTTACTTTTTTTGTAACACGACAGCCCTCTGTGCAGAGGCTCACTAAGAATTTAGTAACGTGGCATTTTTGTGTTATAGAAATAACGCTCCTAACAGGGCACGAGAATAAGTCGCAAAGAAATATTTTCAGGAAGAAAACTTTGGTCAAGTCGGGACTACGGATCGTGAAATGTAAAAACGGACATTTCTTGTCCTTGAACGTACGAGAGTGTGACACATGAATAACGACGCTTCGGAGACCAGTGTGCTTCGAGGGCGACAATTGAAAAAGAGGAAAATATCTCTCATGAAGGACAGCGAATCCAAAGGGCTGAAAGTCTAACTATATATCTGGCAAAACTGTGCCCGAAAAGGCAAGAATATCGCACTGCGCCGAGCTCTGCCGTGGCACGTCAGAACACTTATCGGCGGCGAAATCCGTTGGCATACATACATGCAGCCGAGTTCGGTCTAGTGTTATCGCGGATGCTTGCGCACAATCTGCGCGATAACTCAAATATATGCGTCGAGCACACAGAGTATTTGTAACAGCCGACGCCTTTCGCAATGCAGCATGCAAGTTTGATTGATTTATGCGGTTTCACGTCCCAAACCCAGTTATGATCACGAGAGACGCCTTGCTGGAGGGCTCCGGAAATTTTTACCACCTGGGGTTCTTTAACGCGCTCAGACGTAGCACGGTACACGGCCCTCAACATTTCGTCTCCATCGAAATGCAGCCTTCGCGGCTGGGATTCGATCCCGCGACCATTGCATCAGCAGCCGGGTGCTACAGCCACTAGACCACCGTGGAGGAGCAGCATACAAGTTTACGCTCGGTGCCAAGTCATAAAGTCCGTCACAAGAAACTGAAAAGCAGGTTTGCATGAAACAAAAAGACAAAAAAAGACGTGTACGTGTGCATGAATGCCGATATCATCTGCAGTATCCATTGCAATAGCACAGTTCGTTGACATAGAAGGTTCAGGTAGGGATGACAAATGAAGAAGGAGTTCAAGGCCGGCTCTGGTGACTTCCTATGGAACACCTGTTCTGGTGTTCGACAGGACGCTGGCCTATGTGGCACGTTTGCCTTTGTCAGCTGGCCGGTGCGAGGAGGAGCTCCAATTTGGCAACGGGTGTAAAGAGGCAACTTCGGTTGCACGTGGACGGGCATCGCAGCTAGACAAGCGCGCTGGTCTATGCGAACACTTAGCTCCGTTATTAAATATCTAGGTGAATTCGCCTGAGATGTCATCCAACATCTCTGATGCACGCAAAAATTGTGCCGACGACGCTCTCCCATCATGTTTCACAAGAGCAAATGTTCTGTCTTTACGATTACCTGTATGTCACCAGCACTGGCTCTCGGCCACCTGATTAATGCTAAGATCACAACTGTTGAAACGACGAAACCAGCATTGACCGTGGCGCTACGTTCAATCCATCTATTGGGAACTGAATTTCACAGCGAAGACGATTATGTCAGACCTGTTCCGTAGTCGTTGGCGTTCTCTGAAACTGGGTCACGTGACCGAGCGGGAGGAGGAAATAAGAAAACGTGGCAAAAAAGAAAAAGCGCAGGAAAGAAATGAAATATTTTGCCTGTGCGGGTTCAAACCAGCGGCCCCACACGTCATAGACAAGTGTCTTAGCCACTCCTCTAGAGATCACACTTGAGAGATGCAAGCATATGTGAACCGCATGTATGACTTGGACCTTGTAGTAAAAAAATAGGAAAGAAAGGAACAAAGAAAGAAAGAGAAAAGAACACGCAAAAATGTCGCCACACACGCCGGTAGCGGTCAGCCCGAGAAGAGCATAATAAAAGGGAGCGACCGTCGCCGCTTCCGGTGAGCGAGAACGGACAAATAAACACCTCCTCTACTGTGAAACCTGAGAAAGTGCGTAGCACGAGTCACCCAGCGATTCTCGTCGTGCGCCGGAAAAGTGCCATGTGTGGAGAAATCGCGCGCCGGCGATTTGTTGGTGCCCTCTCTTGCGTGTCGCAGGTATGGGCAAGAGGCGTGAGCACGCGACAGGAGGAGGCGACAGTTGACGATAAGGCGAGCTCCCACTTAAAGATTGCTGCCCGTGCTAGGTTTTGAACCAGGACCGCCACGCTCTGAATTTAAGCTTTAGATGTGAAGCATTTATTCTAGAACTCCAACAACTCCGACACTATCTATCTATCTATCTATCTATCTATCTATCTATCTATCTATCTATCTATCTATCTATCTATCTATCTATCTATCTATCTATCTATCTATCTATCTATCTATCTATCTATCTACGTCTCGGAGCTCCCCTCGTCGTCTCGTTCACTTGGCATACACTGAAATTGCTGTAATAGGGAATTAACTTATGACACTGATGCATAATTAATCTTCAAATCATCAACATGACATGCTTTTCATACATCCTGCGGTTAACCATTTCGTCATTACGTGTGGCTCACACCAGTAGTACCTGTGCTGGTGTGCGCCATGCGTGATCGAACACTGACATTAGAGCCTATGTCAACCAAGTACCGGCAAAAACCGACACCGAACACTTTATGAGAACACACTTCGCGTGGGTAATCAAGAGAAAGCGATACCGGTTGTTGTAGGCGCAACAAGCAGACAGATACAAACGTACTGTTGTGACAAAAGGTAGGAATCAAACGTAGGCCAACGATGTGCGAAGCAAGGACCCTACCGCTCGTCCACGCCTGGTCTTCCCACGGGGTATATATCGCACATTTGTTGCTGCAGTTAATGCATGCATGCACAATTGTAAACGTAGTTTGTGTAAGCCGATCTTTTCAAAAAATAAGAAGCAATACAGGTGTATATATGTCACAAAAAATGCAAATGTACAACTTCTGTTCAGCGTTGCTCGACCCAGTACGAACCCTCGAACAAGCGACGCTTATGATTAACACATCATCAACGCACCGTAATGTGCCTGATGACAAAACAAGCAACTGGGCACTAACGCGCACATACCACACAGTCAACTACAGTGGAGCACAGTGCTGCCTACGGACGTGCCTGTGGGCCGACGTTACGCGCACAACAAGTGAATTTCCACAAAGGCATCGATCCTAAGCGTAACACTAGCTGAATGCCAGCTGTTCTTTATAGAATAGTTTCTCGCTGACTACTTCTCATGACATCGATTCCCACATAGCGGCGATTCCGCCGAATTTTCGTTGTTTGTATTCATTTGATTTGAAATCTGTTCTTAGGAATGTTTTTAGTGCCTTTGTCGAGCTAAATTTGCCTTGTTTTGTTGGCTGTGTTTGTGGAATAATACGTTGAACCCATAAATACCACAAAAAAGAAAAAAATAGAGATCAGAGCGTTGCTGAGTCGCTTAGCATGCTAGTGTCCAACCCAAGGTCGGTAATTTGAATCGGCAGCCCGAGGATCAATGTTTGTTGTCGCAGGGTCCGAGTTGTTGCATATCGACGATGACGACGAGGGATGGGTATCCTAAAGAAGCTTCGCTTCAAAACGTGGGCGCATCTTAAAACATTAGGTGGTGTGCTCTTTTTACAAGCGCATGCGCACGACTTGGAGCGCAAGGTTGTGTACTCCACGAAATGAGAAGCTGCTTTCACAGGGTACGGGGAGACGTTACTGCCATTGCAGCCGACGCATCAAAATGCTCGTGGTGTGGTGTCTCTTTCTTAACCTACGCTCAACACCAGACTTGCCAAAATGTGAATATATGTGAAGCTTATGAATGTCTCGAGCTTTCTTTTGGTGTGGGAACCTAATTCTGGAGCGTGTGTGTGTCCCCAGGGTATACAGAGCTTTGGGATAATAGTTCGCGCAATCCTGAGGAAGAAGTTGCCCAACGCCAGTCAGCGGGAATTGGATCGTGAACGAGATTGCTTTCGTGGGGTCGACCCCAACGGGTACGCCAGAAACGCTGAGCATAAATTACAGCACTGAGTGGCCGAACCCGTATTGAAACAAATGATTTACCATTTAGGCTGCTTGCAAAGTTCTGACTTGCACAGTGCGTGTGACACTCGCGGTAAATAAGACTGCTTCGCTGTTCGACCCTCTTCAAGTGCTTCACGGAACTAGATGGGCGGTGAGTCTCTATCTGTTCGATTGCGCCATCTGTCCGGTGCGCATCAGCTGAAGGATAGTGAGGTCGTGTCGACAAATACTACATATTTTCAACGAATAAATCCACATACTGTCTCTGTATGGTTTCCCCATGCAGGTGGAGCTGTTGCCCAACAACGGTCAGACGGGTGGGCACGAACATTCAGACCTTCACGCGCCAACGCAGCAGCAGCAGACGCCGGTGAGGCACGACATCGTCGACCCTTTCTGCGTCGTCAACCTCAAGGAGGCCGAGGAGATTCCGGGTAAGATACAGCATTACGCTTCACTGCGAATGCTTCTTGTAACTCGACTTCAGCTAGGCCAGGATTGGCACTTACGCTGCACATTACGTTTTTCAAGGAATTGGTAGACGTCTCAGTCAAAGAAGTGAGTCCAAAAGAAGGCGATGTCGGTGCTATAAAAAGCTCATAGCCAATATTCACTAAAGTTACCACTCATTTGGTCGTCTTAAGCCAGGGATTACCAGTGCTACAGCGTGCTGGCAGTAGGCAATTAAATACCGCAGTACACGACACGTGACATGTGGGACGCTTTTATGTGCAGCACTGCCTAGGGAGTAGGTCATATTTTATTTTGGTCAGCTACCATCATGCGGCCTTATAGAACGAACGTGGAAAACGTCAAATAATTGTTTGCACTAGTCTGTCGCTGGAGTTCTTTCCCACGCCCTGAAAGTCTGCGCATTGCCTCTTCCACCGTCTCCTCGTTGGCCATGACTAATTATGCTATCGCCGTAATCTCGAGGTAGCATTCATAGCCCGTAAGAAAACCCTTCTGAGTGAGTTCGCAGCATTAGCAATACACTCTTTGCTTAGCTCCGCGCCGCAGCGCCAGTAAAACGTTGCATAGCGCGCGCGCGCGCGCGCGCGTGTGTGTGTGTGTGTGTGTGTGTGTGTGTGTGTGTGTGTGTGTGTGTGTGTGTGTGTAATTGAATAAAGTTTATATAGTGTTCGCATTCTTGGCCAAACAACAATAATTTGAAGGAAGCCGTCGTAAGGACCATTAGCAATATTTTTTCTGGAAAGCTCTTCAGATTCGTAGTGGCGCAGTATCAGCGGGTACTATTTTCGGTATGAAAACTTCTATTTAAGATTAAGATATTGCTTTACAGATGGCATCTATTAAACGATCATCAAGTGTTGTCAAAGCACTTAGAGGTCGTTACTACGCTAATGCGTTTATAATCTTCGTCAATGCCGGTGCCATAAGAGGGCTTAGATATTTAATTGAGCCAGCGAACCGCTCCGCTGAATCGATTGCTCTCAGCGAACGGAGTCGATCGGAGCCCCTAGCGCTATATAGTGTCACATATTAAAAACACCTTTGGCTTTGGCTGTTTTACAACTGGTACAGCCGGAAATGCGAGAGAGAAAGGATGCTTCGTTTGAATGATCTTTCCACCGACAGCAGGCGCTCAGACTACGCGTATCAACTATTTTCGAGTCGTTCGGCGATGAAAAGAGAGACCATGTAGGCGTCGGGTTGCAGTGCTGTTCACAGTCATGGCAGGAAAGTCACGTTACGAAACATTCCGAGGTGCGATGGTGACAGGTCGAATTACCCATCCAACGTTCCGCGCAGATGTTATATAATGCATTACATAACGTTCACGTTCATATAAGCAGCGCTGTACTTTTTCCTTTTCGTAGAAGGAACGAAATCCCCCAGACTTGTCGTATATCTGTCTTTCACGTGTGCGCTCAATTAAAGCAAATGCGAAGCCAAGTGCGAATGTGCACCCACAAGCAGATCACGTTCTGTGAAATCTCATGGCACTTTTCGTAGAAGTACAATTTTTACAAGAAGTACAATTTCGTACAAGTACGATTATTAGTATAAAGTCCTCTAGCACAGGTATTGATAACATTCTGCTAACTATGTGAAAATGGTCGCTCATGTGATTGCAGATGTGATGTGATTACATAATCAATCTAATTTTTGAGCGTGGTGTATTTCCCCGAGACTTAAAGATAAGTAAGGTTATTCCTGTTTTCGAAAAAGGTGACAGATGCTAATTCCTAATTACAGGCCGATATCCATTCTTCCTTTTTTTAGCAAAGTAATCGAAAAGCTAATGCATGTTCGACTGTCTAGCTACCTTACAAAATTTAACCTACTTCATCCCAAACAGTTTGGGTTTAAACAGGGATATTCGACTAACTTAACCCTCATTTACTTCACAGAAAAATGCAAACTAGAAATTTATAAGGGTAACTTCGTTGGTTCTGTTTTTTTAGATTTTACTAAAGCTTTTAATACACTTGATCATGACATTCTCTTCTCTAAACTTTCATATTACGGCATTGGTGGCAATTGTCTCAATCTTTTCCGCAGTTACCTATCCGATCGACAACAATTAATCTCCATCGCCCGCATCTATTCTGCTAAAAAATAATCAACATCGGTGTTCCACAGGGCTCAATTCTGGGCCCGCCTTTATTTCTATTCTACATTAATGATCTTCCGCAGTGTCTAACCACATCAACAGAATGCATTTTATACGCCGACGACACGACTTTTTTATTTCCAGACAATTCAATAAGCAACCATATAACAACACTTAACGTTGAACTTCTTAACGTTAGTGCATGGTGTGCTAAACATAAGCTTTTGATAAATCCCTCCAAAACTCAGTTCTTAATTTTTAATTCCAGGTCAATGAATAACGCCCAAGTTTCACCGCTTTTCATCAACTCGTATCCCATCCCCCTATCAGATCATTGTTCTTTCCTTGGAATTAAGCTCATTCCCGGTTAAAATTCAACTTACACATTGAAGAACTGCAGCGGAAAATATCATAGGGTATTAGGGTACTACTAAAAGCTAGACGTTATTTTGATTTGGCTACTTTGATCACCTCATACTATGCATTCATACACAGTCATCTTAACTATTGCATTGCTTCAAGGGGCCAAACATCTCGTTGCCATCGCTCTTCTCTCCAACGTGTACAAAATCAAGCTATTCGCATTATCACCTGGAGTAGCCGACGTTCTCATGTTCCTCATCTGTACCGTGAACTAAACATACTAAATATTGACAACCTGAACAGATTTAATGTGTACACATTTGCCTATCGGGTAGTTAAAGACCATAGCCTTCTGAAATTTGTTCTCATTCCAGGCCTTACTAATTCGAACATTACCCGCTTTTCCTCAAATAACGACTTTTTATTTCCCAAGATCCGAACTAACTATGGTTCTCAAAGACTAGTTTTTGTTTTAATCAAACTGTGGTATTCTTCGCCACACAACATTAAGTACGCTTTTTCTGCATCATCATTCAAACATCAGCTTCGCATATTTATTTTTAATCAGCAACACAACTTATTGAATGTTCTTAAATTACAAATTTAATTCTGTCGTCTTGATTGCGTTTGATTGCTGTTTGCTTTGTATTCTGTTACATTTTCTCACCCTTACTGTTTTATGTTTTCGATTATATTTCTGTTTGCCTAAATGTTTGATTCGCAGTGTTTTTTTTTTCTTGTTTCATTTCTTACTTTACAGTCTAAATATTTCCTGTTTGCTGTTAAGTAATGCTTTCTTTTTCTACCATTATAATAAGGTCCCCCGACAGTGTTTACACTATAGGACCTTTTTCTGTATAAAAATTGTCTATTTCTTTATATGCATCAAGTTTGGATAAACTTCAAACTTCAAACTTCAAAAACTTTGCAAAGTTTCCCACCACAGTCACCTTCGGATTACAAGGAAGGGTACGCGTCTTGCGATGGCAGACAAGGAAGCCCTGTATGGTGCATGGGTTGCTAGTCGAAGCGAACTATTTCGCCTGTTCAGCAGGACACTACAAGATTGGAAGCGGAAGCACGTCAGCGGATCGTTCGCAGGAAGTAATACAAGCTCTGTTGGCACAAGAAACTACAGGCAAAAGAACTTCAGCCTCAGCATTCACAGTCTAGAGATCACGCGAAGAAGCCCTAGCGCAGTAAAATTTAAAGGCGCCTGACATCGAAGCTGTTCTATCTTGGGCAGCAAACAAACAAGGCGTTTTGTCTACTTGTATGCTGCCCCCTTCGCTCGCCCCCCCCCCCCCCCCCAAAAAAAAAAAAGAAGAATGAAGAGACAGAGCAGCTGTTGTGGACGCGTGATGGGTAACTCCATACCGGTTCATGGTTGCACTCTTCAGAATACTCTTGCGATACAGCACTGCCATCACCACGAATGTTTTTTAAGCACTTGATCTTGATCGACATATGAACCTAGCCCTTCCCTATGTGCGTAAATGCTCCTGAACATTTGCGCTCGCATGTGCTATGAGGTCGTGTAGAAAACAATGCGCAGATGTGTACACACCAGATGTGCTCACACCACATCGTTATGGATATCGCGTGAGGTTGTGGCGTTGTCATTTCTTTTTCTTCTCTTTTACGGTTTTCTTTGCTAAACAAGAATGGCGGTTGCTCCAGCCTGATGACACCAAGGCATTCTATTTCATTTTGTCGCCCAAACAAAGTAGTTTTTCACTTCACTTTCATAAGTTGGCGGGAGTAGTCAGTTAAGTCACTAACCGTTTGAAGCACTACAAAAGCGTAACACTAATACACAGTGTCATCGTCAGTATCGAGGTGGCGCAGCCGCAGTCTGCGGAGAGGAGCCGCTGCAGTAGGAAGCAGGCAGCGTCAGAGGACTTCGGATATCGCAGGATAAATATTAGTTCCGTAATGAATTATGGTGAGACTCTCGAAAAGATTACTGCATTGATACTAAAGATATCAAAGCCCATTTAGTAAAGGGTTTCAAATGTCTCACAAGTTTCTTGCGATGCTGACCCTGGCATAGACAATGTAAAAAATGCCATGAAGCTTCTTTATTTGCTGTCGGTGTGATTTTATGTGAACGATTTGTTTTTTTTTCCTCCTTTCTTTCGTTCTTTCTTTTATTAATTTGCTATTGTGCTGGTCTATTATTGCGAGCTGTTAATAGGTTACCATGGCATGGTCAGTAAGGTCATTGAGCTGCTGGTCTGTGAGGCGTGTTATCGTATGTGGCAATGCAACAGTAATGATTAATACAGCTCGTTTGCACGCAGCTGACCATCATGAAAATTTCAGCAGCAAGCCTCCTAGCTACATTACGAGCACTAGATCCCAAGCTAAAAGCAATGGAATGCTTGCCCAGCCTTCGCGTATGTAGCCTATGCATCGATGGCAGCCCATCAGCGATAACGACGGTCTCACATTATTGAGGCAGTGTGTGCTCATTAGAAGCGAAAGTGAAACTGTGTACGTGGAGAGTGTAGCTCGGAAATTCACGCCAAGGCCATGACAGAGGTCTTGGCAGAGGGTCGCGTCACAATTTTTGCCACTGCGGGTGTATCATTATGAAATAACACGAAATATATTTATCCCAGTATATCCGTAATTAGGTGCCCATGTTTCCTACGTGATTAATTCTAGGTCATTACGGGGCGACACTACAATTTATTCACAAGCCATGTACATAGTGGTTATGGTTCTTGACTAGCGACTAATGCTGATTCTATCCAGTACGTGGCAATCGCATTTTTGATGGAAGACCCCGGGTGGTTAATATATTCGGAGACCACTACGGCGTGCCTTGGAATGGTGTCGTGGTCTTGGCACCCCAGCAATTATTATTCTTACTGCATGAGTAATTGCGAGGGCTCTGGATTATGTCTTACCACGGCACGTCAATTAAAGGAGCACACTAAAAACAGATATTAAGTTGAGCGAGATTGAAAGATTCGATTCCTGTGATAACCAGGTCGTAATTGCTCACGATAAAATCGCAGCTGTAAGCCAGAAAACGACCAAATTTAGAAATTATAGTGGCGCCCTCTGTCCCTCTTCACTTGCACCTGTTTGAAACAACGTCAGCTCATGAATTTCGAGCAGTCTACTTACTGCTCCAGGTTATAAATGAAAACTTAATTAGATAAGCTTCCACAATGAGCAAACTTGCAGTGGCCACATTTGTTCCAGTACACAATGCTGCCGTGGAGTTCACTCCACACTAGAGCGAAATGTGGCGCTAGTGTCTCTGAGAGTTTCAAACAAGCCTGTTCAGCCACCACGGGAGTGATGGGTATGACATGGATTTGCCTAGTCTTCGTTCTTCTGGTTTCATACGGCTTTGCGACTTCAAAAAAATAGGTCGTTTCCGACAAAATATTGCACTAAAATGGAATATTTTGGAATGATTATGTGCGTGCGCAGGTACTAGTTGCTTTTTCGCGGTTAGAGAAATACCGAACGCTCAGAAATTTAGCAGTAATATGCTATATGGGAGTGTTGCCTCCTCTGCCTCGGCCCATATATAGCAGCGTCCACAGGGGTTTAAGTTTCAGATATACTTGGGTTCGAAGTTAAATATTTTTGCACTTGTAAGCGACGTGATAATGTTTTCAACTATGTAAAAGGCGCGTCTTCTAAATATAACTAGCGCGCCTTCGCTCTCTTCTTTAAGAGCACGGCAAGTGCTCCATTGCGTTTTTACAAACTATATGGGTCAAGCGGCTGCGAGTTGGCCGTAGCAGAAGCGCAGTATCGCAGTATCGGTTGGTTTTGCGCAAGAAACGTGATGTTAAATAAAGAGCCGTGTCGTCAAACTGCGTCGGAAATGGCGCCTCAGCATTGATCTCAGTTGACTTTTGAAGCATCGTCTGCAGCAACGTCTGCCTGTCGACCAGATGGCGTCTACTGTGCACGATAACTGCGCGCCTATTTGGCTCGTTCCGGCTCGGCGTTGAATTAATGAGATAGCGCAATTGAGATGCTGTAGTACAAGATATACGAAGAGCCTTGTCGGAAGGAATTGATGTCAGCCGTCATAGTGGCCCCATGCTTTCAGATTCTGTCGCATCTTATACAAAAGAAAAGAAAAAAAAATACAGCGAAACCGCGTCGATAAAGTTCCCTAGACGCAACGCAGCCATTTCCAAAGTTATGCAAAATACTACTGCAAATAATGTGTGTGGCCATCAACAAACACAAAACGAAACAGACTGCGCTGCACCTCATCATTGCAAACGACTTTAGTACATGCGACAGCCTGATGATCTCTAGCAGTAGCGTACACTGCAGCCGTTGCCTTTTGTCGCGTAATGAAAAAGTATAGTAATATCACTCACGTCACGGAAGCTAAAGAACAGGAATAAACAAATCCACGAGAACGTTTGAAGCCGCAGGCACGAAGACTAGACAAATAGATGTCATACCCATCATTCCCATGGCAGTTTCACAATCGCAGCGCCATATTTCCCCTCTAGAATTTTAGTAGGAAATTATGGTGTCGGTAGCCGAGATCAAGGAGGTGTAAAATTTAAAAAATTCTGGAGTGGAGATTCTGTGCTAAAGGTGAAGCCGGCGGCCGCCATCTTACTCAGGTAATCTATTAACAGCATCCAAATAGCACAAAATAAAAAGCGTTTTTCCTCACGGTTTTGACCGAGTATCAATCGTGGCATTGATACTCGGTCAATGGTACTTTATTGATCCAAAACAACGCACTTTTACACTACAATTAGTCTAGAGTTTACTTAAGCAGATCGAGAAGGTTTGAAAATGATACCGGTTGCTGGACACTCTGGCAAGCTTTTAAAGCTGAATATTATAAGACTGAATTTTAAGGCTGAATAATTTTAAGGCTGAATTTTAGGGCTAAGGCTGAATTTTAAGACTGAACTTAAATATAACATTCATGTAAATTCTGTCATCAAGAAAGCTGCTTTTGGCATCCGCGTACTCATTCGCACAAGACATTGTTTTCACCAACATATTCTAAAATCACCTTACTACGCTTTCATTAACAGTCACCTTACTTACTGCATTTCATCCTGGTCGAATACCTACACCACACATCTCACATCTCTCATTCATCTTCAGAAAAGAGCAGTCCGCATTATCACACATAGTCCGTACACAGCATCAGCAGCACCCCTCTTTAGCTCTCTCGAAATTCTACCGTTCATTTCCATCTTTCAACTGAAACTTTGTATTTTATTATTCAGAAGTAGGATCGGTGACATTCCCACTGACATACTTCCCCTAACACATCTTCGCAATTCTAATAACGCACGGTTTTGTGAAAATAGTAACCTTTTGCTTCCGAAAGTAAACACCAATTGCGGAAAAATGACAGCCTTGTTTTCTGCAATTTCATTCTGGAATTCATTACCACTTGTTATTAAATCTAGCCCTTCATTTCATTGTTTTCGGCGGAATCTCAAACACTTCTTACTAACCACATGCGCCACCTAAATACATACATGTGCCCATATATGTCTATATAAATATGTGCATTTAAGTGCATGCGTATGTACACGTATGTACACGTATGTATATGCGTGTATCTATATATAATATGCATACGCAGCTTATGAAGTGACAAACTGTGTTGGTTAGTGATGTGTATGTGTTACGTTGTTATAATCACCTTATTCAATTATTTATCTGTTCTATCACTGTTGTACTATTATTTGGATTTATATATTTTGAACTACCGTAGGTTTGACTAACTTTCATTACATTCGCTTCATTTTATTCGCTTGCTTTTTTTTCCTTAGTTGCCAATCTTTGTTCTCAATTTTTTATACATGTATTGACAGGAGGTCCCCCTGACAGTTTTTACTTTGGGACCTCCTTCTGTATTGTATCAATTTTCTAATTGTATTGTATTATTGTATTGAATATTGAATAAACTTGAAACTTGAAACCATAGGCAAACGCCGGCTTCACCCGTCCCGGTAACGTTCAGGGGCGTTGCCACTCCAGCATTTTTTTTTAAAGCTCCCTGGCCGAGATCGTGGAGGGCTATTTTTAGGCGCGGGCCGGTTCAAATTGAAGGACAACAACAGAGACTTTCGGCAGCACTTCCCGGCTCAAAAAAATTTGTTTGTTGGCGCGCATTAAGTGGCGATAGGCTCCAAGACATGTAAAATATCGGTACAGCCAAACTTGATATTTTCCTTGAGTGTCGCTTTAACGTGATGATGATTGTGGTTCGGTTTAGGAAAGGGTGCTAATTTATGGAGCCCATGTCGGGACAGGCGATGGTCGTGAGCATGGCCCGTGGGCGTAGGACTGAAAAAAACAGAAAGGAGAGAAAAGACATAGTGGAGGGCTCCGGAAACTTTTACCACCAGGGGTTCACGTGCACTGACAGGACATGGGCCTCTGGCATTTTCGCCTCCATCGAAAATGCGACCACAGCGGCCGTGACCGAACCCTCGTTTTTTGGGTGGCAGCCGATTACCTTAACCACTACACCACCGCGGCGCACATGAACACGCACCTAGATCTAAGTAGACACTTGGATTATTACCTCCCCCCCCCCCCCCCTTTCACTTTCACCATGGCTGGTTCCCGAAAACGTCTTCTCGCACATGTCAGCACGTCGGGTGAGCTCTGTATTCAGTCTCGTCAATTCATGCTGAGCATAATATCAAGTGCCATCTGCGTCCACTCACTGCCAACGACGCGCTTAAAATCTCATTCGAGACAGTGGAATCTGTGATTGAGAACAGACGCACTCACTGTTGTAGTTTAAGGAAATGTAACGCGACGTCTTAGAGCAAAGGCGATAGACGCTTAACAGAAATGGAATAACCCGTGATTATTAGAACGAAACTTGGTATGCTTAGGCTAAGCGATCGTCGTGCGCCCACAGGAAAGCAAGGCTGGGTCTCTGGCACACTCTACCAAGGCGGTGGCGCGCGAACTAAAGCTTAGGCGCGTTCAATATGTATCAATAACTATTGTGTACCTTTGCAATCTGTTTCATTTGCAATCTGTTTCATGTTATTAGTATTTGTTTCTGTTCACTGCCTGCTGCTGTCCTATCAAGGAGATGCTGTCACCTTCGTCAAGCTGCTCACTGTAGTAGCTTTTTGTGACAGCTCCTATCTTTCCTATCGAAAGATGAATAAACTTGATTTGATTTGATTGATTTGGTTATCCTTGGAGTCAGATGCAACAAGCGCGTTGCAATAATTTTCGAGCGAAGCCGTATATACATAAGTGAATGTATGGCGAACGTATCTACATACGTTCGCGATACGTTCACTTACGTTAAGAAACGAAAATAAGCAAGACAATTCCGAAATACTTTTATGAGACCATGGGAAATTAACCTAATGAACCTCTCAGAGGACCCCTCCATGATCGTGACTATGCGATGCCCAGTGTTCGCAATTTGAAATAACCATGGTGATAAACCGAAGCCAAGTGCCTGCCTAGCATCATTTAGAAGCACAATCACATAAAAAATAATTCGAGAGGTCTTTAATGATGTAATAACTCATTGGGATTAACCCAGTGATAGATACCGGTCTCCTTCGCACAACTCAGCTTCGCCGGTTTGCCACCTGTGCAATGTAGACAACCGGTGTTTTCATCAGATTGTACACTCAATGAGGTTTTTTCTTCTGTTGCACAAGACGGGAGGGGAAAGGCCGTGGTGTTTTCAGATTCCACTCGGCTAAATAACCACATATTTTCCTAAGATTCACGAAAGAGACGTATGCTATGACATATAGCGGAGACAACCTCATTAGCTTTTGAGCCCCGATGTTGCAGTGTCTCAGAAGAGCAGTAACGATAGTTTGGTAACTCCATGACAACACCAATCGGTGAACAAAAAAATAAAAAAAAAACGTAGAACGGGGCGGAGACGAGGGCAGTAGAAAAGTCGAATCGCAAGTAGGAATTCGTACATCAAGGGGCGGCAAGAACACTCCCTACAGCTAACGGCTTGACTTTGTAGCCGTATGCAGCTCACTTTCGAGCAAGCAAATTTACTGTTCGGCTATAAAAACGTCCGGAACGAGAATACACGTTTTTATCGACCTTGTAGAAGTGCGCCATCAATTACAAGTAACCTGACAAATACGCAATCAATTTCGGTGGCGGAAGCACCCCTCATGGCTTCAATTAGCGCCGTAGCCTTAAAAGGCTCACCTCAGCGTTAATTACACTTCTGTTAACAAAATACATTGCGTTCTTTTTAACATGGTGTCTTAGCTAGGCTGCTAGGGAAGAGACACTGCCTAAGGGAAAAGACACGATGTTTAACGTCGACTTCTAAAAATACACTGTGCAATGAAAAGAAAATAATTGTGCCGACAAAACCAAGATGGAAATATAAAGTAAGCTAGCACACAACAAAATACTTGCCCCTGCAGTTAACGCCGCTGACTTCCAGTTGGTATTTCGTTCCAGCGCGCAATTCTTGTTTTCATATATTTGGTCCCTTAATGCATTACAGCTTTCACTTTCGGCCTCTTCCGCCTTCATTCCCTGTTTTTATCGCCCGGTTCTTTATTCGCATCTGTTTTCTACAAATACGTACCTAAGACGTCTGTAACTAAAAATAAAACAGAGGTAGGAACTCTTAAAATAAAAACAAGTAAGAAGAAAGTAATTTGAGAAATTATAAATTGCAGCAACTACAAAACACACAAAAAGACAACAAGACAGTGCTCAAATGGTGCGTTCTCGGAGCATTGCCTGCATCGAATATGATTAGCTGAAGAAATTGTGCGACAAACATTCGATAAGTAGTGCGAGAACACCACCAGCTTTAAATGTACTGAGCTAGAGTGCCAAGTCGGGAAAGTTCGTTCATTGTCAATGTTTTCACCAGCGCTATAATACGGGCAAATAAAAGGCAAAGGACAGGACGTGGCGAGATCCACGCGCACACCCGGGCTTCTCTTTTCGTCTGTATTTCCTAGCGCAGTAGAATGAATGAATGAATGAAAAAGCTTTATTTTGCGAGCTAAGTTCCCAGGCGAAGGAGGAGCCCTCAGTCCAGGGCCCCTGTGGCCTTTGTCGTCTTGCCAGCTCTGTCGATCAGCTTGAACTGTTCATCAGGCTTCGAACAGGGTAGCGCAGCCTCCCACTGCTCCGGTGTTGGTCTCTTGTTTACTGGCACTACCTTAGATTTTTGGCAGGCCCATGTAACCTGGTACAATATTAGGTGTTCCCCGCATAGCGGACATTTATCGTCATATCTTGTGGCATAGATTTTACTAAGTAGGCTCAAACGGGGTGTGTATTAGTTTGCAGTTGTCTCCAGGCAACCGACTGCTCTCTACTGAGGTAGAAGAACATTCGCGTTGAACCTTAAATGCCGTTTATGGTACTAGTACTAAAAATAATATAATTGTGTTTCGGTTATGCGAATGACGCTGCTTTGTGCAGCCTTTGCCGCGAGGTCAGATCACGTGCTTGGAGGTGAAGGGAAAATGAATGAAAGGGTGGGAAAGAGAAGGCGGCAGTAGGGGGGGCTCCGGAGATTTTGATCACCTTGTGCTCTTTAATGCGCACCGACAACCGACAAGACACAGTACAGTGACCTCAGGCATTTCCGGCTCCATCGAAAACTCGACCGCCGCGGCCAGATATGAGCCCGGGTCCTTTGAGTTCTCAGTCAAGCCCTTATTCATTCCCGCGTCATTTGCTTCCACACTCGCAGCCGGAAACTGGTGCGTGCGAAGGAAGCTTCTAAAATAATTCTTATTGACTTGGTTCGTGCAAATGGCCTGTCACGCACCCTTGCAACGCGCTGTGAAATCAGCCGTGATCTCCCCAAACAATAGTTGGTGTTGACGTACGTGGGATTCACCTCGTGGTCAGTGCACTGGACCATTGTGTGGGAAGCACAGGCTCGAGCCTTGCCTCACCGTAATTTGATTTGATTTGTTTTTCTCTTTTTTTTTGCGTATTGTGTGTATGCTACATCGCAACTGATTATCCCGGTCTCAACAGCACAAAACGGACAAAAACAAAAAAAAGAAAGAAACATCCCTTGAAAACCTTAAGGCAACAGCGTATTCGACATTGTGTGGATTTATTGAAATCTGCAGTGTACTGTATCACTATCGTCATCGAGAAATTTTCAGGCTAAAGGTCCCTAGACAGGGAACAATTTCCCGAAACCGCTACTGCGGCGTGGCTCATTGTTATGCCGCAACTTTGGCGCATAGAACGCCAGCAATAATTATATTATTCAACGGGCAATGTGAAAACACTCGTTGTACGCTAAACGGTTCACCTTGTCCTATACCCAGATCCAAGTTTCTTCATGTCTCCTTCAGAAGAGGCGTGCACAGTTGTTTGCGCGACTTGCTTTCGGCAGTTCAGTGGTCAAGCCAATGCGAAAGTGGAAGGAACACTGAGCATTGGACGAACTCAAACCACGACGCATTCATCTTGTATTTGGTTTGGTACAGTGTGTGGCGTACTCTTGGGGAGTTAATTTTTCTGAAGACATTGCCCTGGTTGACAAGTCAATCGGCTCGGTATACGCGTTCCGGAACCTACGTCAAGTATACATTTTTTATTGGCTCTTATTCAACAAAGCCAATAACAAATTGCCCCCAAGCTTCAAATCTGACTTCTGATCCATTTAATGGCAAAGAGAATGATTACTGCTTTAGTTAAGAATAAATTTATATTTAATTACGCTCTAATGAAAACTATTTACTGTATAACTTACAGTTCAACCTACAACCGCGTTTTCTTTCTTGCAGCATGATATAAAATAGCACGGAAATTATCAGCGAAAATTTGACATATGTATAGGTTCACACATGTAAGATTGAATAACGTTCTATGAAAGGGAAAATCAGCATCCACCCGATTGTAGCGCAAGGATACAAGGCTATCTTTGGAGCCTTGTCCAACAAACGGGCGGATGCTAATTTTCCTTTTTGATAAAACGTTATTCAACCTTGCGGGTTTCCGCAGAACACATTTGCCATATATTTACGCCCATGTGCTTCGAGTTGTCGATGGATTCGCCCTCGCGTTCTCAGTCGCTACCCTCCTGGTTAGCTCAATTGGCAGAACGAGCGCACCGGACAGGAGTTGGTCCCGGGTTCGAACCCTGGGCCAGGACGAATTTTCAGGCAACTAGGAATCTTTCATTCCTGAGAAATCCATATGGCTTTCCTTATAGCCGTGTGCTAAAAAACGGATGGATGCTAATTTTCCCTTTCAGGATATGACTGTCTTTCTCGCAACTCTCAGATGCTCAAGAGTCGACGTGTAATTATGGGTGTCTGTCGTTCACTTTGTTATTATGAAATGCTGGGTGCCCTCAATGGACCTCACAATTAGGATGCATATTGGAGTACTATATATAGAGCACTTCAATTACGCCCTGTGAAGCGGAAAATACAACATCCATCGAGCGAGCGACCGTGCCACACAGTGACAAGAACACGTACGTGACCGAACGGTTACCCTAATGTAATACCAGTGATGATGTCGTGATGACGTGTTCTTGTGACGTGAGCGATGACATCGCTTCGTTACGTCGTGTGAAATGAGCGTTGAAGTATTATGGCTGTGAATATAATCGCCACATCTAAACGGGCCGCGAAATCACATTCAGTGGAAGTAAAGGAGGCTTAGATGGCTTAGAAACTTTGGACAGTGTAGCGCACAATGCAATTAAGCATGCTTCCAAATAGTTATGTAGCAATTAATGAGCAAGTAAAGAAAAAATCTGCGGCATCTTCTATTTCCATTTTCCAAAGTCGGTACCGATAAGCGCTCATGTCTGCATAGATCTCACAGGTAGAGAAGTTTATTGAGGTACTACTATTGATGCACAAGGGATCAGAATTTCAGAGCAGCGTGAAAACGAAACATGCATTTAGCAAAACATTGACATAACCTCCACTTGTCTCAGCAAAATAAAATCAACGTTAGAGTCGTATGCAGCGCTCAGCTGTTTATGGGAAAGGAACAACCTGTCCGAAAAAGCTAGCTCATTTTTTAGAATAAATATACACAGTTCGCAATATTCTCTAGTCTACCAGGATATATCGACATAGCGTCCCGGCAGTGATTTAGGTCAGTCAGAAGGAAAAATAGTTATTCACACGTGATTAGAAAAATTTGTTGTATCACACACGACTAGCACCGATCACACTGCAACAAACTCTTCATACAACACATTCACTTACGATTATGACAACACATGGCTCAGTCGCCTAGACACAGCACAGGAATGCAACGTGTACACAGCTGCTCTACAGGTCCACACTCATATACAAATAAGTGTGTTCCGTTTCATGCATCAGGCTGAACGTTGTGGAGGCTGGCGAATCTCCTTCCAGTAGACTTGTTAGCAAGAGGAAATAGTTGATTTCTTTTTACAGCGTAATTAAAGGTTCTTTCTCTGTCTGTCTGTCTGTCTGCCTGTCTGTCTGTCTGTTACAGCGTAAGCTGCTATGAGATCACAACAATGGCCGTTTTTAGGCGCTGTAGTTGTCCGCCGCCGCCGCCACCGCCGGTGTCCGCAACCACGATCGCGCATATTTTAGAAAAGAATAATCAGGACCGAGGAAGATTCGAACCCACATTCCTCTCTGTGGCAGTCGAGCATTCTACCAGTTAGCTAAGCCTGCGCTTGAAGACCTAAACTGGTATAAAGCCTAATCTTGCGTTGCAAAATAGTAATACGCCACTACGCGTCGCGGAAAGAGGATTGCATAACGAGTGCGAGGAATCATTTGAAAGAACACAGGGGTACATGCTTTGTAGCTCTGCACCCATTACAGAGGCATCGTCAATATTATCATTATGAAACGATCTTCTTCAACTTTTCAGTCATTATTATAAAGCGCTGCCTCGTGAAGCAGTTTTGTGGTATCGTGCCATGCGTCACGCTACAGGCAACGTGCGCAGCCCCGACAGCAACCTGACTTGGCTCTTCGATATACCTGATGGCCCGACCACTTGGCCAGATCCCCAAGCCTTTAAGATGGCCTCTAAGATGGTCGCTCCTCCAGCTTACTTTGTCACTTTCCTGCGATTCCGCGCAGGTCTGGCTCTTTTTTGCACTCACACTACGACTTCTCTTTTATGCTGGGCAGTAAATGAACATGTTTTGTACCTTGCTACGGGGAGACGCGAGTGTGGGTTGTACATATCGTTGACCTGACATATTGCGTAGTCTCCACACAGTCGCACTTAATGTAAAGAACGGAGTATAGTCACACAGAGAGCACCAATGAGTTGTATCATTGTGTTTAGAACAAATCAATCAATCAGTGAGCTTTTATTGTGACATCCAAACCATCGAAGTCCAAACGATTGAAGTTCATTGAAGTATATTGCGAAGTTCAAACGATTGAACGCAATTCTGCCCATAATATGGGAGGGCTGCTGCAGCTGTCCCCGGTTTAGACCAACGTTTAGAAGAAATAGTAAACGATTTAGAGTACGTCGTACTTGACTATTGAAGGGCTCCGTATAGCTGTTCCCAAGCATATAGCGACAAGGAATCAAGGAAGGGACTCTCTATGTGTGTTTAGAACAAGAGATCAAGGATTTACAATACATAGTGTTCTTTGTCTTTTAGGGGCGAAGCTCCTTAGGGTGTGGGTCGTTCCCTCCTCTGTAGTAGTAGTAGTAGTAGTAGTACTAGTATGTATGTAGCCACCTCGCGCGCCGGGAGGCTCGCGCTCGCCCTCGGCGCGTGCCTCCCGGCGCGCGAGCTCTCTCACTCTTCCATCTACTGTCTTGTGAGAGAGAGAGAGAGTGAAAGGTGCGCGTTGACTATGGAAACGCTCTTTCTTCGATGAACGCTGTACCAGCTCGCAAAGAAGGAGAACGCGCCCTCACCCGCGAGAGACAACGTTGGCGCAGGCAGCGTCTTCTAGCGAGTTTCTTGATTGAAAAATACCGACTGCTTGCGCTGGAGAACCGTTCACCGGCCACCCATATACATATATATGCACTGGATCTTGAAGTGCCGGTTCAATGCAATGAAGTGCCGGTTCGAGATTTCACTTGTGCGTAGTTGAACCTCAAGGATTCGTAGCGTGCGCGTTAACTAAATTAATCCGGAACTCGGCACGATCTACGATGAACATCCGGAGCTTCGCCCACTCATCATTCAATCCGTGGATATGCTGTGCATTATTTAGAACAAATGTGAACGAGTCAGGGAAATGCCACCCTCCTACAGTTGTACCGTTCACTGTTGGGGATGCATCCTCAGTGCACAACTAGTGCGATAGCAAACACCATTATGACGCATCCATAGCAAGAGGGCTCCTGCGGTAGGACCACCCTCATAACCCCAGCTGCGCTTTGTACTCAAGACGCCGTTTTTTTCAATATGGTGGGCTGTCGGAAACAGACAGCTGCGTATGCGTTTGTTCATGCTTGGCACCCGCTTCCTTTATAATAAAAGGGGCGCGAAATACGAAAACTGTGATTCGGCCTAGTTGGAACAGACCCATTTAGAAGCTTTTTAGCGCTCAAACGTACAGGGATACAAGTGTTCCTCCCTGTCTCTCCTATTTTCCGTCCTGGTGTGTTTGCGCAATAAAAGTTTTTATAAATAGGAGGAAACGGTGTTTTTGGATAACCACCGTAGTTATGGAGGGAAAAAAAGTAGGAGGAAGCGTGCCTAGCTTCCACAAGCCAATCTCCTCTGAAACCGCTCCGAGCGTTGCCTGCCGGGAAGTGAGCCTTGTTTGGTTCTTGGTATGTTCTAGTTCACACCGGGTAAGATTAATTGATTGATTGCGGTTCGGCTAGGAAAGGATGCTAATTTCTGCAGCCCGTATAAGGAGCACGGCTAAGCGTCCGTGGGGGTGGGGGAGAGGGAGTGAAAGAGATACAGAAGAGAGAAAGGCCGTAGTGGAGGGCTCCGGAAATTTAGACCACCTGGGGTTCTTTAACGTGCACTGACAACGCACAGTACACGGGCCTCTGGCATTTTCGCCTCCGTCGAAAATGCGACCGCCGCAGCCGGGATCGAACCCGCGTTTTTTGGGTGGCAGCCGAGTACTGTAACCACTACACCACCGCGGTGGACTTAAGAAGGGCGTGGACAAGCGTCGGTCGTGTGCCGCGGTGTGCTTGATGCGTCGAGGTCATTGCGCATTGATTTTGGTCGCTCGTTCCCTATAAAGTCCCTAGATATTTTTTCCGTTTTTAAGTAGCTGCAACTACCTCCTCTCCCGGCACCCTCTCGTTCAAAGCCCGCATCGACAGCCATGCTCTTCCTAAACACGTGGAGTAGAGCAAGCGCGCGGATAGCGTCCGGCCGTCAACATGCGCGTTCCTATAAAATATGGTAGTGGACGTGCCATATGTAAGGATACGCCTACTGAAACGCGAAACTTTTAGGGGCGAAGATCCTTGGGCGTGGGTCGTGCGTCCCCTGTAGTAGGTAGCCACCGGCGCGTGCCTGCCGGGAGGCACTCACGCGCCAAGGGCGAGCGCGTGCCTCTCTCTCTCTCTCTCACTCTTCCATCTGCTGTCTTGTGAGAGAGAGACAGAGAGAGAGAGAGAGAGCGAAAGGCGCGCGTTGATGGAAACGCTCTTTCTTAAATGAACGCTCTACCAGCTCGCGAAGAAAGAGAACGCGCCCTCACCCGCGAGAAACAACGTTGGCGCAGGCAGCGTCTCCTAGCGAGTTTCTTGATTGAGAAATACCGACTGCTCGCGTTGGAGAAGCGTTCACCGCCAACCCATATATATATATATATATATATATATATATATATATATATATATATATATATATATATATATATATATATATATAGACACTGGATCTTGACTTGCAATGAAGTGCCGGTGGGAGAGAGAGAGAGAGAACACTTTATTGATGAACCGGAGATGTTAGCCTGGTTAATGGCCTGGCTTGCTACTCCAGGTACTTAGCGGTGATTATGATATTTACAGTGATCACGTCTAACACAACACGTACATACGGTCACACTTACTCACACACTCATATATACATATATACACTATAACTCAGTTTACAGCGTTTCATTGAGGCATGTTGCCGGTGGGAGATTTCACTTGTGCATTGTGCGTAGTTGAACCATTAGGATTCGTAGCATCCGCGTTAACTAAATTTATCCGGAACTCGGCACGATCTACGATGAACATCCCGAGCTTCGCCCACTCATCGTCATTCACTCCGTGGATGTGCTGCAATTTTTCTTTGACATTCTCTCGCTGCAGCATTCAAGTAACAGCTTCAGGAAGAACATGGCTGCCAAAAGCCACGCCGACCAATCAGATGCACCAGCCGACATGAAAGCTTTTCGCTACTTAAAAAACGAAAAAAACTCTTCGCACTTATTGATCCTGCGGATTTCTAAGGGCTTTCGTGTCCTCACTTTTAAAAGGGGGGCATAAACTATTTCACACGCGCGCACGGTATCAACGCCCGTAACGAATAACTTTTTAGGGGCGAAGCTCCTTGTGGCGTCACCCGTTCGTCCCCGTTGTCGTTTGTTTGTAACCACCGCTAGTTGAGTCTACAATCCGGCCATAGATGGCGCTACTTGTACTATATAACGAATGCATATACGCTGAGAAATGCAAAATCGCCCCACACTAGAGGGCGTTTTGTAGCAAAAGATAATAATAAAAGATGAGTTTTATGAACACAGGATTTACGTCACACGTAGGGAAGGAGAGAGAGACGATCGCGCCACTGCGATCGCGTGTTCTTCGGCGGCGTTTTGACGCGCGCGCCGACAGAGGCTCGTCGACGGAGGATGGACAAGGCTGCCGAGCGGCGTGCGCGCAGGGCGGCGGCGGCTAGCGCTCGAAGAAGCGACCCCGCCGTGCGGGCGCGGGAGGCCGAAGCTAGCCGTGATTCTGCGCGGCGGCGCCGCGAGGACCCTGCAGTACGAGCGCTCACGTTACTCACGAGTTTCATTGAGGTGTGTGGCGAGGTATCTTTAATACATAAGAGCTTCGCCCACTCTCCATCATTCAACCCGTGGATATGCTGTCATTTTTTTTCCCTCCCAGTGGTGTCAAACTTGCTCGTTCCTTTTATTATAGCTCCGAATAGTTATATATGCAAGCAATACATACCGTTTCTTACAAGATTCAGTTACCTATTTCGGGCTATAAACCCCGATTTTGGTATGTGCACTGCGGGGCGCGTCTTGCCTGCTCGATGATTCGAACGAGAAAGTTGTGGCAAATAGTGATAACCACAGGCGAAAGAGCGCCCAATGCTCCAAGGACGCACTCGCGAAATAATAAAAGCTGCGGGAGCCAGCACGACGCTCTTGCGTCCAATGACGCCTCCATGGACGAACGGGAAAAAAATTGACGGCAGATCGACAAGGTGAATGATGATGAGATTGGGCGAAGCTCCTGGAAATAATCATCGGTTAAACCGTGAAATTTCTTCCGTTAATTCGCCCGATAAAATTGACGTGAAACGATTGACAAACCTGTATCGCGATATGGTTTTGAATATAAAACCATTGCTTTAGAAAACACCTGGCGTCTTTCGTTAAGCAGCTGGCGTCTTTTCGTTTTGCTTTAGAAACATCTGGCGTCTTTTCGTTTTGCTTTTAGAAAACATCGGGCGTCTTTCGTTGGTTTATTTCATCAATCAACGGCGTTTTGAACAAAATTTTTATTGTTTAATCACGCACAGGAGAAATCTCACCAGGCATTACCTTGGAGGTAAACAATGGCTGCTAATGGGAATGAGAGACAGAAGAATCGGCTTTTAACTAACACTTACACTTCTACTTCTACTAACGTTTCCTACTGGAACTTGCCAATGGCTGCTAATGGGGAATGAGAGACAGAAGAATTCGGCTTTTAGTTAACGCGCACGCTGCGAATTTTTTATTGTTCAACAACGCACAGGAGAAATCTCCCACCAGCACCACCTTGGAGGTCAAAGCGTAAGACTGGTTACGCACTACGATACGACGAGGGACGAACGGGTGCCGCTTTAAGGAGCTTCGCCCCTAAAAGATACGACGTAGCCATGGACGCCGCCATGGAAGAAAAATGCAGGGGTGACGCGAGGAGGTTATATATTACTTAATGGAACCTCCTTGGGGTGACGCTACGCGTAAAACTCACCGATTGCCTATCTCGTGGTGGTGCTCATTGCCCAGCATGCCCTTGCTAATGCTTTTTTTTATGGGCTTCGATAATGTCACGTGACGCTCCCTCCTAACTTTTTTTGTCCTCCATGACTGTAGTAGGTTGAATAACTAGGTTCTTTTTTATTATTATATGAGCGCCGACATCATGCTAGAGAAAGTTTTTAATTGTGTTTCTGTTAACGTAAGGACTAAGTTTTCTGGATCTCTTGTCGCGAGCATGGGCCAGCGTTCGTGAACGTAAGGAAAAGAGAATGAAACCTGAGTTGAAAGAATACGTGTTCCCTTTCTCGGCTCGGTTTTTTTTTTTTAAACTGTCGAGATAGTTCAGTTCTACAACACCCTTTCTCAAATTGTACACAAGAATTTGTCGACCCCAGTTTGGCTCGGCCCTAAGGTGCTTCGCCCCTAAAAAAGAAATCCACGCCAGCGGTGGGAAGGGGGCACTTCCCTTCAGTACTTGCGTAACTAGGAGCCTGTGGCCACGCCGCGACGACCACGGTAGCCGCCGCCCGGTACCTGCGCCGCGCCGTCGCATCACCATCGCAGAAAGCCCAGCAGTTACGGCGCCCCCTGCTGCTCCACCGACCGCGCCCTCAGCGGATCCACGAGATGCCCTCATCGAGCACCTCCTCGTCACCCTGAGGTCCGTTGCTGAAGAACTTCCGACCGACAACGCGTGGCGCGGCGTGATCCTTGCGCTTACGAGCGCGCTTCCCAGTGCCGTGCCGAGCCGAGCGAGTAGCAACACTCGCCGGCGGCGGAAACGCCATTGCTTTGGTGCGGCCGCTGTCTCCACCGGCTGCCTTTGCGGGCGGCGGGACGTGTTTCTTCGTGCTGCTGCTGTCTAACACTCTCTCTTACTTCTCTTTTCTTTCTTCTCCTATACCTTTATGTCCCCTATCCCCTTCCCCTAAGGCGCTCAGCTGTGTCCCTAGTATGGGAGACAGAAATTAGCGCCTTTTCAACCTTTCGTTTAGAACTCTACGACCACCACCAGCCTGTGGCCGCGCGATCTGCTACAATCAGGTAGCAGAAATAATTACGGCATCTTCGAGTTAAACGAGGCATGATTTCCAATATAGACCTGTGATCCCAGCGTCCACCATCCGCGGGAAAGTACCAGGTGCGTAAGAGAAGCTGAGCGCAAGTTCCCTTAACTTGTTCAACTCATCTGACGTGATGAACGGGGCTTTCTCGCGAACTGGAGACCCACTTTCTGTATATGCCACAATATTGTTTTTGTGCCAGTCAAGGTAGGAGAATTGTATCCCGTAACTTATCAACGCTGTCATCGATTTTAGGGGCGAAGCTCCTTAAAGCGGCACCAGTTCGTCCCTCGTCGTAGTCGTAGTGCGTAACCTGTCTTACGCTTTGACCCCCAAGGTGGTGCCGGTGGGAGATTTCTCCTGTGCGTTGTTGAACAATAAAAAATTCGCAGCGTGCGCGTTAACTAAAAGCCGAATTCTTCTGCCTCTCATTCCCCATTAGCAGCCATTGGCAAGTTCCAGTAGGAAACGTTAGTAGAAGTAGAAGTGTAAGTGTTAGCTAAAAGCCGACTTCTTCTGTCTCTCATTCCCATTAGCAGCCATTGTTTACCTCCAAGGTAGTGCCTGGTGAGATTTCTCTTGTGCGTGATTAAACGATAAAAATTTTGTTCAAAACGCCGTTTATTGATGAAATAAACCAACGAAAGACGCCAGATGTTTTCTGAGGGCAAAAAATTACAGCATATCCACGGATTGAATGATGATGAGTGGGCGAAGCTCGGGATGTGCATCGTACATCGTGCCGAGTTCCGGATTAATTTAGTTAACGCGCATGCTACGAATCCTCACGGTTCAACTATGCACAATGCACAAGTGAAATCTCCCACCGGCACTTCATTGCAAGTCAAGATCCAGTATATATATATATATATATATATATATATATATATATATATATATATATATATATATATATATATATATATATATATATATATATATATATATATATATATATGGGTTTTGCCGGTGAACGCTTCTCCAACGCGAGCAGTCGGTATTTCTCAATCAAGAAACTCGCTAGGAGACGCTGCCTGCGCCAACGTTGTCTCTCGCGTTTGCCGGGGCAGTGTCGAGTTTGCCCAACACCCTCTATAAAAATATGAAGGCCTTAGTTCTTTTCCCTTTCCACTCGCGCTACGTCAGCAGATGGGGCGGACGCATGAGGCGGCGAGCGCATTTTGCGGTTTTGCCCATCGCCGCGACACGATGCATCTGCGCGTCCGGATCGCGCTGGTGCGCGTTCATCGCGCGTCTCCAGAAACTCATTCGCCGGCGCGTAAGTACAGTCGTACAACCTCTCTAGAACAGCGTTCCATATCTTTTTTTTTTTTTCAATCCGCCCCATCGTGTGACGTCACGCGAAGAGAGCTAAGGCCTTCATATTTTTCTAGAGGGTGTTGGTTTGCCGGGGAGCGCGTGGCTCCCGGCGTCCCGGCGAGGGCGAGCGCCAGGTGCCACGCGCTCGCCCTCGGCGCGTGCGTGCGCTCCAGCAGGCACGCGCCGGTGGCTACCTACTACTAACTACTACTACTACTACATACATCGGGGACGCACGAAATGGCTGCTAATGGGGAATGAGAGACAGAAGAATTGGGCTTTTAGTTAACGCGCACGCTGCGAATTTTTTATTGTTCAACAACGCACAGGAGAAATCTCCCACCGGCACCACCTTGGAGGTCAAAGCGTAAGACTGGTTACGCACTACTACGACTACGACGAGGGACGAACGGGTGCCACTTTAAGGAGCTTCGCCCCTAAAACGAAAAGACGCCAGATGTTTCTAAAGCAAAACGAAAAAACGCCAGCTGCTTAACGAAAGACGCCAGGTGTTTTCTAAAGCAATGGTTTTATATTCAAAACCATATCGCGATACAGGTTTGTCAATCGTTTCACGTCAGTTTTATCGGGCGAATTAACGGAAGAAATTTCACGGTTTAACCGATGATTACTTCCAGGAGCTTCGCCCAATCTCATCATCATTCACCTCGTGGATCTGCCGTCAATTTTTTTGGAAGCCAGCAGACATGACGTTTTGTTACGACGATCAAATTACGATTGTCAACGGGAAAGTGATGGTTGTGACCCCTTTTTTTGGTTAGTGCAACCACAAGCAAAGCCCACATGGAAGAAAGCTGTAGATCTTTGTTTCTTTCATTTACGAATCTTGGTCCGTATTCCGAAACTTATATTACGCTAAAAATGTACACATGATAACATCTTAGCCAATCGATATGATGAATATATTAGAAAGGTGAGCTGACCAATGGGAAAAAGCGTGTGCGAAAGAGGGGTCTTCTGCATTCGAGGCATGGATATTGCACCACATTTATCTCACTCATTGGATATGGTACGAGAAAAGCTCCTCACTAAGTTCGGTAGATCTTCATTGCGTTGTATGTCTTTTTACAGCTTCCTCATGTTCAGACAACGTTGAAAAAGAGGCACCGAATATTCTTACGAATCTCTGAGTTTCCTACCTTCAATCACGCCGCACTGTTATCTCAATGTTTATGGATTTAGAGATGAAGACGACGTATTCACAATTCACAGCCGCTATCTCGGAAGTTCTCGAATTCAGAATGACGGTGCAGCTATTTAGGACTTCTGAAAACTTACTTTGGCACAGCCTACTCCTCAGTTGTCAATGCTATAAACAGGGCATAAGGACGTCTAGAATGTCAAATAGGAAGATACGTGGCCCTAGTATTTATTTTTATCAGTATATTCTAGTGCGTGTTCCCCCGTGCCCACAAAATTCCTTGCTTCTTCCCGTTAACATGCACCTCGAATTCTTCTTTGTCAGCGCATCGAAATATTCTTCGTTATTGAATCCATCAAGAGCGTATACGCTGTAGACACATGCATCACAGGAAATTTACTAGCTCGTCATTAACCAGGAAGAACGAAATAGCACAACATTGAGCTTTCGAAGAGAAGACCAAAATCCTGGACTCAACTGGCGCTCTGTATTCCTGTACTAACACGGAGATGTTCTCGCCGATAATCCAGCTTCTCCTACAATCCACCCTTCCCGTCTACTTCCTAAGGTGCGTTCTTTCGGTGCTAACTACAGGTCCTCCGCGAGAAGTCGAGAGTTCCAGCTCCTTGGGGTGTACGCAACCTATAACCAAATTGCCTGCACCTTCGTCTACTAACGCAATAGCTTCGCGCCCGTCGGCAAGCAGCGCAAGTCGGTAACTGCGTCACTGTGTCCACGGAGGCTCTTGTTTGTCTCATGGTCCTTGGAAGTCGGTATCGGAAGGGTCTGCGGCAGAAAGACGAACAAAAGTATTTGGATATAGCGGAAAGAGAACAGGATAGAGTCAGCAGCGTGTTATCTGCCCTGGTGTGCTTTTGCTCTTTCTGTATATTTCCTTTTGCTTCATAGGCGCTCCGAATGCAACACACATATGACGCTACTTTCGGTTCTCTACGAAGAGTTTCTTCTAAAGCTCTTCCCTCTTAAGCGTTCTTAAGAATGGTACTTCGAAGAGCTTGAGAAGTGTTGCGCCATACGGTAGCACTGCTGATAGGGAATAACTCTTGCTGTGACGCATCAAGGCTGTTACGCGTTTATACAAACTCTCAAAACGACGCTCAGAGTTTAAACAACACTGCACACTTAGTGAACATTTAGCAACTCACTTGGCGAATTCATGTATGCGGTTAAATAGACCACATTCTCTACAGTGGAAGCGCTGCAGAATTCGGTCTGAAGTGTGCCACATGTAAGTCTTCCTAAGATACGGAGGAACGAAAGGGAAGGGGTCAAGGGCTCGTTCTTTATTTGTTAGAAACAACTTAATGAGCAAACAGACAATGAAGCCTAGGAAAGCATAGGGGAAGTTACTTGTGTTATTGTAATTGTGGAGAAAGTAGAAAGGAATTAAAGTGGAAGAAAAGACAAACCTGCCTTCGGTGGGAACCGAACCCACGACCTTCGGATGACGCGTCCGATGCTCTACCAGTTCTACGTTCTACATGGCAAAAGTTCAAGGTGTGTTCCAAGCAGCTCTTAGCATGCATAGCTATGCGTATAGTATAGCAAGGTCATGGGAAAGAGAAGGGGGGTGTGAGCGTGATGAGAAAGGAAAGGAAGAGCGGGAGGGTTGAGCACGGCATAATCTTGTAACAAAGACTAGGCGCAGAAAAATGAAGACAAAACACGGCAGATAGGACGGGGTCTGCTGTGTTTTGTCCTTGTGCATTTGCGCCTGGTGTTTCTTGCAAGTATTTGTGACCAACTAGCTCTAACTAAAGCTCTTATAATTTTGTAGCTTGGCAAGGTGATGGAAAACGGAAGAAAAGTTGAGGAAGGCTGATCCAAGGGTAAGGAGAAACAGAAAGAAAAGGAGCAGGTGAGAGGGTAAACCATAACATAGTCTTGTATAGCGAGAGGTTGGAAAGAAGAGTGTACGAAAAGGAAGAGACACTGCAGTAGATAAACGGATAAAGAAAGAAGACAACAGGGAGTAAAAAGAGTAGAAGTAGGTATAGAAAAAGAAAAAGAAAGAAACAAAGGGTAAAAAATAAACATGAAAATGAATAAAAAACCCAGTCTGCATTCGCAAAATGGTGGCGCTTGTTTTCCACCACCGTCGGTTTCGTCAGATTGCACTGTCATGGAATGTCCCTCACTTTTTTTAACCACACTTTGCGCAGCTCCTTAACACGTCGTAAACATTGGAAGGTGGCGGATTTCTGCTTGAGCTATTGAAGTTTGTGTTGCAGCGCTCGAGGCCTTAGAACATACGTCCTTGGTTTTCCCATCTGTGCCACAGTGAAAGGCCTTGATTTAAAGGCCAACTCCGGTGATATTCTTTTTTTTTCTCCATATTCCGATATAGCTGTTTTCAACTTACAGTCCTGAAGCAGACACAGCGGCCCAATTTGGTCAGAAAGGCGCCAACGGCATTAAGCAGTACTCTTTCAATCTACGAATCTCGGTGAGCGTGTTAATATTTTGGCATGAATAAATGATGCTAATTACCTGAGTGATGATTCTTAGAAGAAATATGTTGAATACGTCAACAAAATAAAAAACAAGCGCTTTCATTCTCGACTTTCTGAGGTACAATGCTTCGTTCTTTTTCTAGCTACGTCAGGCACTTGGCGCACCAGTGGTATTTTGTTTATTTTAACGCGATAGCGTTAGAGAGCTGGTTCCGCAGAAGTACCGCCGTCGGTGGCGGCGTCTCCATAAGCGAAAAATAAGAGCTCCGAAAATGGACAACTATGTCCATCTAGCGGAAAACACATCAAGCAATGTCCCGAGACGGTGGGCGCGCCCGCCATCTCGGACTGCGACTACAGCAGAGCCTATATGCGGTGTCGTCGGATGCTCTGTATCCACTTTAGCATTTCATTCTCACGACACCATTAAAGAAGTAAAGTACTGCAGTTACCATTTCACCGACTATAAGGCGATGCTTGTTGCGGTTGGCCGGAAGAGGTCTCCAGAAGAACAAATCGAACAGCTGACAGGTAGTTAACGCAAGAAGAACGACAGAATGTTACCATTTACGAATATAATTGTCACGCCTACGCGCAGTTCATAACGCAAGACCATGTAACTACATCGCGGTGCAAAATTTTCATGAAGTTGATATAAAATTGCTGTTAAATAGATCGAATACATCTACCATTACTATAGATACGTCGTGCGCGCGCGCGCGCGTGTGTGTGTGTGTGTGTGTGTGTAACAACACACATTAATAAGTATGCACTGAGTGGTTGAAGTGCACACTAGGGGGCGGACTAGGGGTCCCCCAATTTTTATATTGATTGGTTCCTTCTTTTATTGCTCTATTTTTGCACAATGCAGGCAAAGGCGTCCAGCTGGCCCAGAGCAAGAAGTCTCTCTACCCGGAATGGAACTCCTGCTTCGACGTGCAAATTTTCAGAGGTGAGAACCTTACCAACATAATGGTGCACGTTTTAAAAAGAAAGCCTTCTTCCACAGTCATATATGTCAAGATCACCGCAGTAGTAAGAAGCGAACCAAAGCCCCGCGTTATATTTCACAGCCTACACGTTACTTGATTTAACATTTGGTTGTACAGATGTTCTTGCGTACAGCTCCCATCCAAATGTGGCCGCCATGACCTACAATCGTCGAATTTAACAACACAAAACCTCAGCCGCTGCGACCTATACCAAAAGGGCTCTATGTTACGGCAACCAATGATTTTGTAGGTGCATGGCCTCTCAGAAGGTATGTGAACAGAGCGGCGCTGATAACATGTAGATACACGTGGGAAGTTTTGTTCCAACATTTGGCTATTTCGATATGAAACGAACAATTGAATTACTAGGGTCTGCAGTGGCGCAGATGGCTACTCTGGTATGGATGAAATTGCAGGGGAACTACCTTCCCCAATCTCCACATGATTATTAGGCGCGCCGTAGGGAACGGCTCCAGAAATTTCGTCCTCCTGTGTTTCTTTAACTTAACTGCTATCGCGCAGTACACATGATCCTACAACATCACGTCTCCATGAAAGTCTGACCATCGCGCAGAGATAATAAAATTGCTTTATAAGTGCAATTAAATTACATTTCTAATGACTTCTTATAATTGTCCTAATTGTATTGAAGTCACATTAGAAATTACAATTGACCGAAAGCAATGGCAATAGATATATATTACTTTTGCAATGGAATAAAGATAATATGAATTTAGTTCAACAAAAGTTCATTTATGCACTAACACCCACATTATTTACAATGCATATAGATTTTCAGCATATGTATTTGGCTTGTGTATGTGGGCCTGTTTTGTTGTCACCCTTTAATTTTGGTGCTCAGATTAGCTAATTGTTGTTGTCGCTTCCACCTTTGGGGAGCTTCTTATCCTATAAGGGAAGTGGGCTTGCTATGCCTTAGTCAAAGGTAACTACAAATCTGATAAGCAATTTTTTAAAAATTAGTTATCTGATGCAATTCCGTACACTCCTTTCTTCCCTCGTGCTCATGCCCTCAGCCCACATAGAGGCGGGAGATTTTTTGTAGAATACCATAGATTGGTGTCGCATAGCAAGGGGGTGGGAAAGAGAAGTTAGGGGGAGGCGCAGGGGAGATGGTGAAGCATAGTGTAGGCATGTGCCGTACAGTATGGCAATTGGTAGAAAAGAGAGGTGAGTGCGAGGAGGAATGACGTGAGGGTGACGAGAGAAAGGAGGAGGAGGGCTTCAGAACTGGATAATGGACATTGGCCGCCAAGCAGTTTTAACCTGGACACGTGGCCCAAATAGCGCAACATGACATGACAGCTGGTCGTGCGAAATGTTTCCGCCTAAACCACGTAACAGCTAGTCCCGTGACAAATCATGTGGCTTGCTTGAGCTTGCAGAATTAGCAAGAAGCTAGATCGGTCACAAGGTCCGATTTTAGTTTAGCCGTGCACCTCTTGTGGAATCAGCACAATTTATTTTTTTACTTTCTTGTGTTTTTGTTCATATATAAGCTAAACAGACTTTTTTTTCCTAAGTACACGTATAAGGCTTTCGAATGCATTCTTTCGGGCGCCATATAAGTGAACACTAATTGCATGGTTCTTTCAGCCCGGAGGAGCCCCATCCCTTATCGCTCAATGACACTGACTTTTTTTTCTCCGAGCTGAGGAATTAACGTGATGATATGCGTATCGTGTGGTTCCTGTGCAGGTTCCCTGATGCACATCCTGGTGATGGATCGTCCAAACCGGCATCTGGCCGACCTGCTGCTAAGCGCACAAGTGTTGGCTGACAAGTGCCGAGACGGCGAAGACGTCGTGAACGTCTGGGTGAGCGTGCTCTTCGAAGGATGCAAACAATACTCCATACGTTTTCCTCAAGTTGTTCTACATGTTGTTAATCATCGTCTGACCAAAAAAAGATCCTTGAAGGACTGAGCCCGTGCAAAGATAACTTTTTTTGTTCGATGAAACGCCGCAGAGAACGATCGCCGTAGTGATTTTTAGACTATAGGTCCAAATAATCTCTGCGTATACAATTTTCGTTAGTGAAAATTAGATTTCATTGATTGATTTATTGATTGAAATGTTAAGTAAGCTGGAAGTGAAATGAAATATAAGGATGGATATGATTTGCAAGGAAGTGAGAATTATAATTGGCGAATTGTACTACATATTAAAATTTATCATGCTTAGCCAATACAGAACATTCTCTCAGATTTAAAAAAAGCACAAAAGAAACCATCGGCGAGCACAGACTGTTTGTGTTTCACGTCGAAGTGAAACTTCAAGGCAATGCGTATTTCTCTTTAAAAGGTAGTTTCCTGGCATAGGAGCTGCACGCTGCAGTGAAACCAAGTTTCCAGGCTAGGAACGTGAGGAAAAATAGGCTTTTCGTGGACGCGCCTGTATAGGCAGAAAGGCACCTCGAAAAACACACCCGTCGTTCACAGAACTGTAACACGGGACTTGTGAAACCCCTTGGTACCGCTGAACCCACTTTGAGAACCGATGCTCGAATACAATGGTAAATAAATCTACTCCGGAATAAGCTGATTTCGCAGCGCAGTAGGCATTCAGTAACAGGGGAACTAGGGTACGTATCCAAGTGCCTTTCATAATGAACAACCACCGGAAGCGATGGGCGAGACTGGTGTTGTTCACTACGAGCCATTTTTTTTCATATTTGTTGTTTCTTGCTGGCAAACGAATGAAAAGGTTCAGGCTCCCCCGTTGCGTAAAAAAGTGCGACGTACGACGCAGAGGGAGCTTGAAGTACCGAGCCTGTATGCAACCACCATTGTAAATTGTGAATTGCACCTACATAAGCGTGGAATTGGCAGAAAAACGCACGAAACCTTCGCCTCCGCCCTCCCCCTGCTCATCTCTAAAATGAATATGTATCAAAAACAGCAACTATCGTCGTGCGGCAGGCCACGTCGCTCAGAGCGCCTGACATTCTAGGATATACAAGCCGCTTTTACAGGAATGAGACGAAGTCGCGCTCTATTGCAATTCTATAGGGCACGACAGCTATGTAAGCAACCGTATAACGCGCCAGGAAGGCATGTGACAATAATACGCTAGGCTGTGGTACATTTATGGGTTGGAATCGATTCAACCGGAGAAGGTAAACGCATGCCCGATGCAATGGGGATAGTGAGGAGAGATTAGCTGTCGAGCTGATACGGAAAGTTTCTGTAAACGTTTATCTGCACCACAACCTTTCAGAAGAATCGAGGGGCATCAGAAAACTGTCCCCGCCGGTTGCTGGGCCTTGTGCACCAACAATTTGCTCAACTGACACCGCGTCACGCTACGTTGTCGGGAGAGTTAAAGGGTCCCTGAAACGTTTCTTTTTTACATTACGTCACTGATTAGGGAACACAATTGTGAAATCATTCACACCATAAATAATGCGAAGCACCTTGCGCTAAGGCAGATATGGGCTTATTTCTGTCGCCATCCTTCTTACCGCTGCTGTTCCTCCTCAACTCGATCAGCTCCGGAGTGCGCGCTAGCGACGACTGCGCCTCCCACGTCAACCGATGTGCCGAGTCCCTCCGTAGCGACAGAGCGCAGGCGATGTCTTTAGTGAGTTCGCCGGCCTCGGCAGTGCTAGCCTCTGTAATAGAGCGCCGGCGACTCGTGTGTACGCCGCCAGATGCCGCGACGATACCGTTGGCAGAAACGAAGGAGTACGTTGTAGGAGCACGTTGTTCGCAGTTATGTTGGGAAAATTACGTGCACGTCACTGGTTAGGGGCCAATCAGCGGCCTCCCCATCCATCGTTTGATGGCGGGGGCGTTTCAAAACGCCTTTTGGCGAGCCGCTGCGATCTTTTGCGATGCGCGTGTTCGAAACCTTATTGTAAATTATACAAGTTTACGCAGAGCGCTTAAATCTGTCCTCTAATGATCCTAATGAGTCGTTCTACCGGATCACCATGTTTGCACAAAATCTTCAAAACCTTTTCAGGTTCCCCTTAATGACCTACACCTAAACGCCGTCGCATCGCCTTTCCTCAACGCGTTTGCAAATGCTATGCTCTGCTGCCGCGGTCATGTAAACGCGGTTGTTCTGAACTCAGTTTTAAGATTTCTCTAGATTCGAAAGGTCCTTTTATTCGCTTTATGAATATCCGCGGTATCTATGCGAGCATTATGAAACTAGGCAGCGAACATCGTTTTACGTTGATTGCCAAATTGTCTATTCAATATTAGAAAGTTATTCGCTAATCGGTTCAATCTGCTTTTGGCACCATTCGGCCCGTATTGGATTCGCTGCAGTTCGTATTCGATGTGCACACCCCTCAGTAAAAGCTAAGGCAACGTGTTTTAATTCATACTCGTTGCAGAAACAGCTTTTATGACGCAGCAATTATAAAACCTACGAAGTGGCCCTGTATTTACAATCGAAGTGCGCTGAGCTGAGTACCTTTTATTTATGGTTCGAGAAGCCACCACACGGTGGAGCAGCAACACCGCGCGACGCCTAATGAGGTTTAAATTTTTTTTAATTTAAAACCTCCTTGGCGTCTCCGCGGCTTGTCCCTCACGCTTGACTCTCCCCCGTCTATTTCTGTTGCAGCTCAAGCTCCGGCCGAGCGGGAAACTCAACGTCCAGGTTCGCCGCTTCCGTGAGGGAGAAGGTACGCACGCACTTTAATTCACGAATGCATTTTACCAGCACGTGAAAGAACGCAGAATCAAGAAAATTTGCTTTGCACATCGCCGCCACGAGTATTGTTTTTGTTATCACTAAACGGAAATCTATCGGAGAACGATGTTGTTACATTCGAGATGGACGCCACCAGGTTTTCATCGCACTCTTCAACAGGACCAACCTACACGAGAGAAATCTATCGTCACATGCACGAAAATGTTATTTTTTTTCTTAGTGAACAACTCCAGATGCGTACAAAATGTAAGAAAAAGTGGTAGAAAAAGTGTATTTGTAAGAAAAAGTGGTGTCACTATGACAAGCGGTCTTCATAGCTACGTGTTTCCCGTCGCTGTGTATGTGGGCGCCACAACTACTCGATTTTAGTAATTATTGAAGGGAGAAAACTCATCCCTCGTAGCTAGAGCTTGCGAATGTGTAATGGTTCACATTCGCAGGGCCCAGCTCAAGCCTCAGTGAGGATGCGCTGCTGTTATACACATTAACTAGGGAAAAACGCAAACAATACGGAAATTCAAAAGAAACAGTTGTACAGGAATGCAGCATAAAAATATTCAAGGACGAACATCCGACACTGCGGGAATGCAAGTACAAATGTCAAGATCACAACGCAAGATATTCAGTTGTGTTACATTACGTTCCATATAGATGTAGATGGAATACATGTAGAAAATGCTTAATATTTGTGTATTTTTTTGTCCGCTAATATGCTTAGTTATATTTCCCTTGTCGCCCTCAAAGTGCCCATGCGGCTGCATATTTCATGCCCCCGCAGATTACTTGTCATCATTATTTATCGGCGTCATCAGCCTACTTTAAAGTCTATCGCCAAACTCAAGGATCTCCCAATATTCTACAATATACCCGCACTTGCGCACCGCGACTGCGCTTCATCGTTGCAAATGTCTGAACTTTAGTCACCCTACATAACTCCCTGCCTACCTATACACGGTTTCACCATCACTCCGTATCCATTCCATCGCATTCACTCTCCATGAGTTTAGTCTTCTTCGCGTTGCATTACCATCCCAGGTAAATTTCTTTCTATTTTATACCAACTATAATGTCGTCTACCACTCTTCTTTCTCTGATGCCCCTCGCCGTCTTCTTGTATCTTAATTTCACGACTCTCATTTCCCACTCAACCTCGCGCTGAGTGTTTCCAAGACTGTGATTCCACATGCTTCTTCCCCATATTCTTGTACTGGACGAATACGATGATTTACACTGTGTGCTTTAAGTCCGGAGGTAAGGAGCTTGTAATGATCTTAAAATCCCATTAGTATCCTCTGCAGTGTGTCTTCTATGTATTCCTTTTCATGAGTAGTGTCCTTTATCAGTAATTGGGCTAGACGTATCTATTGTCTATTCAAGAAGCCGGTTGACACGCACGGTTTTATGAGCTGCTTCCCGTGCTCAGGAAACAGCTGACAAGACCATGCGCCATTTCCTCGAGTACAGTCCGGTTGCGGCAGCCGGCTGCTGTATGTGAAATACAGTGGCGCCGAAAGGAGAGATTCTTGGACAAAAACACGGGATAACAGTTTCCTTTCGTCGAGGAGAACACCTGAGGCGCCCGTGCGGGCGAAGGGGATTAAAGCGATGAATGAATGAATGAATGAATGAATGAAAAAGGAAAGACGAAAGAAGAAAAGCGCGAGAGGATGCAGGGCTCAGTAACAAGCCCTGTCTAGGAGGGCACTTTGCAAGCGGCCTATGAAATTTTCTGTCCTTCCTGTACATATCTAAGCACCGCATGCATAAGCTACCTTATCCTTATCAATTTTTAGCTTGATCTTTCCCGCGCTCATGTCGCGCTTCAAAAACAAATTAAGTCCAGTATCCTCAAGCAAAGCCTTATGATATAGTCCAGTATCCTCAAGCAA
Source organism: Hyalomma asiaticum (assembly GCA_013339685.2). Classification (NCBI taxonomy): domain Eukaryota; kingdom Metazoa; phylum Arthropoda; class Arachnida; order Ixodida; family Ixodidae; genus Hyalomma; species Hyalomma asiaticum. The sequence goes on along the minus strand of CM023489.1, from coordinate 55,912,010 downwards.
AGCCTTATGATATAGTCTTTCGCACTGAATACCGTAGAAGTCCCCTCAAAGCGTTTAATGTTGCGAGGAGATAACGAAGATGGATCGATAATATGAGGTAAGCTTGTGAATGCTGGTCTTTAAGCATGCTCCAAAGTTTACAGGTGATCGCCGTTCAGGCAACAGCAGCTCGCTCTAGACAGTTACCGTGCAGTCATCAGTAATCGTTCTTTTTATCTTTATTCCATTTGTATGGATTATATCGCATAAACAATCACTCACAACTGCTACTACAAAAGAGCTCCACAATTGTTTTGGTGTACAGCACAGAAAGAGACAAGAAGCACTGAATAACGCCATGTACCATATTTCCACACATAAAGCTTGAGTAGGCCACTTGAGTGCAAGGTTGAGACAACTTCACTATTTTAAAGAACCTGCTTTTTTTCGAGTGGTTATACGTTTCACAGTATCAGCGCGTCCTGCTTCAACAACAACAACAACAACAACAACAACAACAATAATAATAATAATAATAATAATAAATAGATGGAGGAAGCTTCTGGTAAAAGTCACTCGAAGAAACAAATGACTGGACAAAAGCCCGCAGCCACCTCTACACTCTGGTATAGGAAAACATATACAAAGTACAACAAAGAAAAACAGTTACACAAATATATAGAATATGATCATTAGAGACCGGAACTTCAGGCAAAATGCCTATTTTTTCCTGGAGTCCGTTTCGAGCCTATTTGACATATAAGCACGAACTAAGGGAAGGGAAACGTTTTAATCAAACATTTATTGTGCCTATAAGGGCCTATTTCGAGCTTCGTGCCTACTATATCAGCTTTTCAGCGCCTAAAAATGCCTTTTCGCGTTCGTCGAGTACACGTTTTAATTAAATGAGCTGTTCATACGGAGGAAAACAAGAAGCACATAGTGTGGCGATATTAACTTCAACAGTCGCATAGCGCGCTAGTTATGTTTCTTTTTTTCCGTTCACGTTTTTAGCTCCTGTCAAGGCGCGATTACAGTGCGGCTTAGGGTAGACGCGCGCATGCGCTTCGTCACGTCGGCGAATACAGACCATAGTTCGACGCACTGCCACAGCCGACGCATAACTGGACTCAGCCGATGTGCTCCGACGCATGTGACGCTCGCCAACGCGCCGATAACGTCGGACTATCAACGCGCCTTTACGTGAGCGGGGCTAGAGTGTATCCCAGCGAGGTAAAGCGAGGCTAACCTAGCGCTAGTGGGCCCCCCTAAAAGATCTCCGTCGCTTGGTTCGAGAAGCACGGCGGTTGCGTGAGCGAGGCTAGAGTGTACTATCGGCATCAAATGAAACGCGAACAGCGGAGCGCGTGGCACAAGCCTTATCAGTGGCATAGTGCGCGCCGTCCACCAGTCATCGATATAGACAGGCCCGCACATCCGGTGTGGCAGCACTGCGCGATCCCCCTATAGCGCAATATTTCTGCTTGTGTTCCAGTTGTGCTATTTGATAACGCACTATAGGGGGATCGCGCAGTGCTGCCAAACCGGATGTGCACGCCTGTCAGTGGTGATGACTGGACGGCGAACACTATACTGTTTCTAATGCTTGAAACACGCGCTCCGCTGTTCGCGTTTCATTTGATGCCGATAGTACTCTAGCGAGGGGAAGCGAGGCTAGGCTAGCGCTAGTGTTCCCTCCCTCTCCCCCTTAAAGATCTCCGTCGCTTGGTTCGAGAGTAGTGCACCTCGGCGGTTGCGTGAGGGAGGCTAGAGCCTACTCTAGCAAGTCAAAGCTAAGCTACGCTTGCGCTGCAGCCTACAGCCTACGCGTCAGTTTCGGTGGCATTTGTGTTCTTCATAACGGCACCTGTCGGTAGTCTGCCGAGCAATGCCGAAGAAAAAGACTCCGAAAAGTGTCCTTTTCAGGCAATGGACCAGTGGATTGCAGTGCTACTCCGTCGATGGAGAAACGGTATTTTGCCATCCATGTGGAAAGCAGGTGAGAAGACATTGCAAAGGTCGCGTTTGACATCCACTCTGACACACGCATTGGCATAAAGCTCCCAACATTGCTTACGCAACTGCCAATTCGAATAACCCCTGAACCTGCGCAAATAAGATGAATTTTTTGGTGGCATTAACAGCTTTGCAGCGGACGAGAGCATCGCCGTGAGAAGAGCCCAGACTGTTCTACACCAGGATACACTTGAATCTGACTTGGCCTATTTGTGTGCTCATTTTACTTTCCTTGCAGAAAGCACAAAGAAACTTGAAAGTTCGGACGCCGCTCTGACTCAGAGTGTTGAGCTAATGTTGGACGTGCAGGAAAGGTTCGCCACCGTCCCCAATGGGCCTGTTGCTGACAGGGTCACCGCGAAGCTTAAAGTTGTCTTGGACAAGAATCCCGGATTTTATGTGCTAAAACAAGTGTCTAATGTTCTGAGCGGTACCGATTCGAAGATTCCAGGTGAAATTAGAGCATCGAAAGTGCCGGACTACAAGTACGCTCCACTAACTTCAGTGGACGTCGAGCGTTCTTTTTCCGCATACAAACAAATACTGACTGAAAGAAGGCACAACTTCAAGCCCGAAAACCTTGAGATGGTGCTGGTTTGCGACTGCTTTCATAGCCTTTCTCACAGTGTCCAGTCACCGTAGCTTTTACCTAAATCTGTTCAAATGGTTATTCTTCACCTAATTCTTTTCATGAAAAAAATAAAATTAACTTTCCCAAAGCACAGGATTTGCCTGCTGTGTTTGTTAGAAGGAAGATTTGTCCTGAAACACGCTGCTGAAGTAATTATGAATTGTGCCTATATATGCCTAAACGATAATTTTTAACGCCTATATATGCCTAAATGACAGCATTTAGGGCCTATTATAGGCGCCTAAAACTTTGTTTTTTCGTGCCTGAACTTCCGGTCTCTAGTGATCATGCATGTTTCACATATCAGCATTAAAAAGCAGGTTGAAAACCTAATACACTTTCACACAAAACAAAAAAAAATTCGCAGCATACCCACGGAGTGAATGATGATGAGTTGGCGAAGCTCCGGATGTTCATTGTAGATCATGCCGAGTTCCGGATTAATTTAGTTAACGCGCACGCTACGAATCCTTATGGTTCAACTACGCACAATTTAAATCTCCCACCGGCACTTCATTGCAAGTCAAGATCCAGTGCATATATATATATATATATATATATATATATATATATATATATATATATATATATATATATATATATATATATATATATATATATAGTGTGTGTGTGTGTGTGTGTGGGTGGGTGGGTGTGGCCGGTGAACGGTTATCCAGGGCGAGCAGTCGGTATTTTTCAATCAAGAAACTCGCTAGAAGACGCTGCCTACGTTAAGCTTGTTTCTCGCGGGTGAGGGCGCGTTCTCCTTCTTTGAGAGCTGGTAGCGCGTTCATCGAAGAAAGAGCGTTTCCACAGTCAACGCGCCTTTCGCTCTTTCTTTCTCTCTCTCTCACACACAAGACAGCAGATGGAAGAGTGAGAGAGCTCGCGCGCCGGGAGGCACGCGCCGAGGGCACGCCTCCCACACGCGCCCTCCTAGTAGCGCGTTCCTAGTAGGTAACGCGCTACTACAACGGACGGACAGACCCAAACCTTAAGGAGCTTCGCCCCTAAAATTCCGTATTAGTTACTCTGACGCCACTTGCAGGCACTGCTCGGGATCAATCTTTCTCTGCCGCTGTGAAGTGAAACCAGTGACCGCTATTAGTCAGGTTTAGCAGCTTATTCCTACGGGGTTTCGAGCATAGCACGAAGTGAGCGAATAAGGTTATCAGAGGTCACGGGTTCGCGCTAGTATCGCAGTGGTTGTGGGGCAATGATTTCAGCGCGAAAGTGAATATATTCAGATACAACTTAAGTCACAGCAGCCCGCTACCCCAGCAATTAAAGAAATTATCCCATTTAAAAATGTCATCGTAGTGCTAGAGCGCGCGTTTCTCCTTATAATTAAGACTGGTCAACGTGGTAGTTTAAGAAAAGCAATCTTGAAGGTTGCTTTAGTAGATTTTGCGGGATGGGCATCTCGATACCTCATCGTGGTAAATAAAGTGACCCTGCGCCTTCTGCACCGCAACGTGTTGTCTCATACCGTGCCAGATGAGTGGCCGCTGAAGCTCAAACAAAAAACCACCACGGAATAAATATCCGTGATGTTAAATCGCAGCGCTGTGTCGCAGAACAGTCCAGTTTTAATACTCGGCGCCGCGTTACAGACGCTCCCTAGAACAATTCATTATTGCTGACGAGTACCGTCACAGTTCGAAGTTCGGGTGACCACGCTCTTCGTGGATAATCAGCCGTCCTACACATGTTGTCAGTCAATACTGCACGCCCTTTGCTACAGGCTCGTGTTCTACCGACTTTAATGTGGACGATACCACAGACTACTAAGGCTGAATGCCACTATATGTGTACATAAATGAAATTCGATTTCCTTCTGAACTGCTTACTGTCATCTAGCTATTCCATGCATCTCTCGCTTGAAAATTTTGAATTTAGGAAGGAATGTACTTGTGTTTCACCCGCCGTATTTTCATTTACTTAACGTTTAGGCATACAGTTTTGGTTAGTGTTGTACAACTATTGCCTAGCTCAGCGCAAATTTTGCGTTGTCCAAACTGACTTTATTGGGAAGCATGACGATTTTATGATAATCACACTCAGCGTTGATACTGTTGAAGTTGACTTGTTCCTTCTTTTCTAATAATTCTTGCAGCCACTCCTTTAGAGGAAGAACCAAAGGCTGCAGGGGGCATCACCCGCCGCCGTGGAGCCATCAAGCACCAAAAGGTCTTCGAGGTCAAGGGCCACAAGTTCATCGAGAAGTTCTTCCGGCAACCCACCTTCTGCGCCTTCTGCAAGGAGTTCCTCTGGTAAGTCAGTTTCGGAAAGTCGCTACATTCTGAAAACCCTAAATGAAGTTGGAACGTGTAAGAATACTGGACTACATCAGCGATCTTTTTATATCGAAAGTCTAGAGTATGTACACTGCAGACGAACATGCGACGGCCTCCCGTCGTATGTGACGTTAATTAACGTAACCTACACTTCTCTGTTCGACGAGTGAGTTGCTCTTTCTGGAGGAGTACTGTTATTTCTAAGGTATTAATATTATATGTGATGTCACACTTTTACAAAAGAGCTAAGGGACAATAGTGAAGCCTAGACAGGCAAAAGCCGCAGAGAGATGCACTGTATCTGCTTATGTTTGGAAGAGGAGGTCAGTGACACAGGGGTCAAATATAGGAAAATGCCAATTAAAGTTGAAAGTCCTGGTCACACCACTTACCAAAAATAAACAAGGACGCGTAATAGAACCAGCTAATCTGGATAGAACAGGTGCTGAGGAATAGACGTGCTAGACGGTGGCCAAGTCAGTTTCATCAGGAAAAGTTAGTGGGACACCGTGAATCTGTTCGCGCCATGAAGTACGATTGTAAATCGTGGCCATATATGAAAGGGAACACGCGACAGCGTGGCCTGTGCGCTGCGGCGGCTGTTTATACGGTGGAAACTTGTATCGGGATTAAAAATCCACGCATCTCCACGAAGTGAATCATGACGAGTGGGCGAAGCTGGGGATCGTTCTGTGTTACCGTAAATCACCCGTGACATTGCCCACTAATGCATGTAAATAAGTGACAACGCGTGTGTATATTTACACACGCGTTGTCATTTATGCTCCTGGTCTTTATGAGATTCCTGCGCTCCCACGTCGTAGATCATGCCGAGTTCCGGATTAATTTAGTTAACACGCACGCTGCGAATCCTTATGGTTGAACTACGCGCAAGAGAAAGAGCATTTCCGTAGTCAATGCGCGCCGTTCGCTCTCTCTCACGACAGCAGATGATACTGTCTTAGTGCACAGCCTCCGGGATCGACCCACACATGCACACACACACCGTCTGACTGCAATCATGACGACCGCTGTCGAAGAGAGAGAGATCGCGCGCTGGGAGGCACGCGCCGAGAGCGAGCGCGAGCGTGGCTACGACATTACAACGGCAGACAAGCCTCGACCCTAACGAGCTACGCCCCGAATACGTCGGTTTTAGTGTCATCTACCACGAGGATCACCGGCCGATAGACAGCTTGATTATTTTCCTCCGATAGATAGAGGCTCTACCCGCTATCGTGCAACCCCAAAATTGTAAGGGGCATGTTCTGCTTCTGCTGCCCGGCGCTGCATGCAGTCACCGCAGAGCAGATGCTACGCGGTCGCATGTTCCCCTCCGTAACCTACCACACTTTTACCACTTCGAGAGAGGAAATGAAGTTGGAGGGCGCATAAGGTAAACTTTGAGGGTGAATTTGCTCTAGAACCACTAGACTTCATTCGCACCGCCTTCTTGTAACATAATTACGTTTTCTAGTGCATTAAAACTACAGTCCGAGCTTTCACATGCTTAGGTGTCAGCCAGGTTGTTTTCTTAACGGTTACGTGCGATGTGGTACGCCTGACCTTACCAGCAGGAAAAGCGAAAGCGTTCGACAAAGCAGTAGAGGCTACTCACTTCCGCTACCACGTTTACTTCCATGTTATTAGTTCTCTTCCAGATTATTCGTGTGTTTTCTGTAACTACCATCGGTTTGCTCTCCCGGTTTCTTGATTCCAGATAATACGCGACAACTTCATTAGTACTGACAAATGCAACAGTCGTTATAGAAACTCAACAAGAACAGGATGTAGCCAGAGAAGCTGATCACAGAAAGCTCAGTCTCATCCACCCGACGCACGCGAGTGGGAAATAGTATCAGCGGAGATTCGTGTCCAGACTTGGCATTCGTCAGAGGAGTAAGGGAGGCTCAATGGGAAAACGAAGGGGAAACGCTTGGCAGCGACCACTGTATCTTGCGCATCCAGATAGAAACTCTTCCCATCAGAAGAACACGTGCCCAGGCCACACCTACCAACTGGGTAGCATATAGGAAAACTCAGGCGGAGTCCGAAGTTACTGAGATCGCAGACATTAAGAGCTGGATGACAGGAATCAAGGCGGACTGGAAAAGGCTAACCCGAGAGGTCACCCTCACAACCAGCACACCCGAGGTGGACAAACATCTATTACATCTATGGGACGCTCGACGGGGACTACTAAGAAGGTGGAAACGGCAGAAGCACAACAGGAAGCTCAGGCTTGAGATTGCCGAGGTGACCAGGCAAGCTGAAGAGTATGCGGCGGAGCTATCAAGGCGCAACTGGGACCAAAAATGCAACGAGCTACAAGGTACACTCGGCTGAAAAAAAACAAAAAAAACATAGGCATCGCTAAGGGTTCTTATAGACCCAAATATGACCATGTCTGAAAATTGCAAGACAACCCAACGAATCACGCACTAATTTCAAGGAACAGACCGGGAAGTGCTAGAGAAGATCAACTAGCGCGTTATTGGTGATGCAACGAACATAGACTGCAGCTTGGCATACACGGGCCAGGAAAACCCCGCTTTAGATGAGCCTATCAGCGCAGAGGAAGTCAGGCACGACATGATGTCCACCACAAGAAACACCACACCAGGCAAGGATGGCATCACCAACGCCATGATAAGGAACCTAGACGAAAGGTCGATCGAAAGATCCACAGAATTCGTCAATAAACGCTGGGAACGCGGGACCATCCCGGACGACTGAAAACATGCAGAAATAGTGCTGATCCCAACGTCCGGAAGGACTCCCAGCCTGGAATATCTTAGACCCGCTTCGCTGACGTCATGCTTGGGAAAAGTTCATGAGAAAATTCTGCTTCAGCGATTAGAGACCTATCTGGAGGATGAGCTCCTGCCGCATACAATGTTTGGGTTCCGAAAACGCCTCTCAACACAAGACACTCCTGCAGATCAAGGAGGAAGTGCTCTCTACGGAGAACATATCAAGATAGCTCACGGTCGATATTAAGGCGGCCTTATAAGGCAGTCATAGGGCTGGGCTGGAAGGGCTTAGCAACCACACCTGCGGGCACAGAATACACAGCTATGTTAAAGATTTCCTCAGTAACAGAACCGCCACTATTGTATAGGAGGCATCAGTACTGACCGGGCTGTTTGTGAACGACGGCATTCTGAATCCGAAACGTCCGAGCATTGCTCGTGCGTACAGTTTTCTCCTTAGGTGACTCTAAGAAAGTCTTATGTACAACTGGTTAGCCCTGCATCATTAGGCGCCTTTACCAGTGCTGCCGATCACACCCATGCATGTCTCTCCGGTAATTAGGAATCCGCAAAGATTCCGCAGCATTCGGTGATTGCACGTAAAGTTATTACACGTAATAATACCGCGGATGCGCGCACATGTAATATACGTACAAACGGTGCTGGGTGTCGCGAAGTCCAGCGGCCGCTTTTTATTCTTATTATGCCTTACTTCATGGGCTTGTGTACTGCAGCAAAGCTGCACTGTAGTTTTATTAGGAATGTCAATATATTCTTCCTCGACTCAACCAACTTTCCGTGATAACTGAGTCAGCGTATGTGAAATTGTAAAACGGGTGCAAATTCGTGCATTTTTACGAAAATTCAAATGGTACTTGGACGAGGGACGTCGCACCCATGGAATTGCACCTTCTCATAGCAAAGACAATAAAAAACAAAGACGGGTACATGTATATAATGCCAGCACTAATTTTAATCATCAATCATTACGCCAAAGCTGAATATTAGAACATGTCTCAGAATGATGCACGCAGTAATGCAGTCTGGTCTTATTGTAAGCCTGAAACTTCAAATGCTAACTGAGAATCGCAGGTATATCGAAGAGGCAATTATTTTCGCTGTTTCACCATTTCTCACGTCGTCCTCGGTTGATATTGTCAATAGCAGCACGGCTTACACGATAAAACCTTGCCACTTATTCGCAATGAATTGAGATGCTTTGTGATAGACTCTCTGAATAGGTATTGTCCCCGCTATTTCGTCGAACACGGGCATGATAAACCCCACCCGTACCATCCCCGATTAGGAAACACAAAGAATGTTGCTCTCGCCATCAAATCACAGTTAATCTAGAGACGGTGAAGAAAAAGATCTGCTAGATTCAGCCAGCTAAATTGGACACCAAGATTGACTCTCGACACAAGGGTCAGGGAGAGTGGAAGAAAAAGTCAATATGGAGACGAATTGGCCTTGCCTGCGCGGACAATTCGTTTTCCTGCCATAGCGGCTCAGGCTCTCCGAAGATTCGGTGGCCTCTATAGTGCAGAGCTGCTGACAGTCGGTTATGAAAGAAGTCTCGGGTAAAATGAAAGCCCTGGATCGATAATTCCCGGAGCGGGATGAACACTCACGGGCCCCGAGTCATCCGCCTCCATGAGCCGCTCCTAGCCCTTATCGCTCCTATACCAGGACTCCTTCCCAAGGACGGTGCCCTCCCCCCCCCCCCCTCCCGCATGGGCCGGCCATCAGCAGAAAGTATACTTAGCTTGCGAAGTGTCCCGTTGCTTGATGACCTCACATTAGGTTTTGTGCTTGCCACTGAGCCTGGAAGACAGCTCCGGTAATTCGTGCGATACGGAGCCTTACTGAACCAACCGTGCCTGGTATCAAATAGTTTAAAGAAAAAAAAAGAAAATGAAGGAAGGGGTCACGCGAAGCTATCACGTATATTGTAGGCTCATAAGTAGATACGTTCATGACGGCTCTCGTAACGTCTACAGCAATAAATCCAGATTTTCAGGCCCTCGCGCCATACTTAGAGCTCCAGGATGCGTCGAAACTGAACACTGGGAGTTATATTTCTTCTGCACATTTCGTTGAGACCTTCTCCGTCTAAAGGCAATGATATATATATATATATATATATATATATATATATATATATATATATATATATATATATATATATATATAAACAATACAATGAGGACGATCGCTGTGATCGGACGCTCATGAATGTGACTTCATACCGTCGCTTTGAATATCCCCCACTTGGAGTCAGGGAACTATTGATGTACGCTCGTGGGAGCAATGAATAATGCCGTGAACGCATGTAACGGCTCAGGCAACGACACTGTATGATTGCAACACGTGAAGATGTAAGCAATGAAAAACTACCGAATCCCTCGTTCTTCCTTCATCGTTCCTTCGTTTTTGACGCGTAAGCGGTCTATCTACTTGTGCAAAGAAATGTATAGCTTCTATTGTTTACCGTTCACATCTTTAATGAGAATGAAGGCCGGTTATTATTCTTTTTTTTCTAGTATTTGACTCCTTAGCTTGCGCAACCGACGTGTTCTTCACGCCGAGATATGTAGATTGATGGTACCTGGTGATTCCCGAGATAATGCTGGCCAATGAGCAGGGAGAACGTTTACCTAAGAAGATAATTTGATTTGCCCACGAAAACAGAATCATCGAGTGGCCCTACCATCACGAGAAGTTCTAATGCATATGCGCTACGGACAGCCATTTTGTTGCGCATTCCTGAATAATATACTACTTTCTATCTGAGAGGCAGGAGTGCGTTCTTGCGGTCCACAAACTTTTGATGCACGTTGTGACCGCCGGAAAGATAGCAAGGCGACGTGAAAAACGCGCCTCCATGATGGCAAAATTGTACGCGCGCAATTACCTAAAGTGCAGTGACATGGTAAATTGTGGTATAGAAGCGAACTACAAGCAAGAAATATTAAAGAAGGAACGCACTGCCCACACGAAGAAAAAAAAACAAGAACAAAAATGTGGAAAGTCGGCAACCTGAGACATGACGCGTGGCCGAGTTTTGAGACCCGGACAACTACGGCTAGAGGCTCTCGGCAGAAAGCAATAAAGCTGGATGGGAGCCGGGCACTTTGCGGCGCCAAGAGAGCGCCATTCTCGGCTTAATAAAATCCTTAACGCAGAACGGAGATGCGCGCGGGAAAAGTGGCGTCGTTTCGTGGCTAAGCTCTCTCTCGAATTTGCATGGCGCTTAGAGAGCGCGGGAAGGGTCTTATATCATTTTTGCGGCGTTTTGTTTGTGAGCAATAGCGTCAGTTGACACTGGAACTTATTTGGGGTTTTACTTCGCGAAGCCTCGATGTGAAAAAGAAGGTTGGAAGAGAGACTAATATAGGTTAGCGTTAGAGTAACTTTTTGAAGTGTGCAGCGCTTTCTCTATTCGTAATGATCTCAGCAGCGTGAGTAAACACATATCTTGCGCCTTCGGGTGCGTTGTATATCGGAATAAGAGTGAGTCTGCTGGCGTCGAGTTCTAGGAGCAATGTTCAAAATACATCTAAGTATCGCGGGAAACTTGCCGTGTTGCAGCTGAAGCTTGAGAAGTGTCGTGTGCACTGCCGCCGTATCTGAGCATTCAAACGTTTGCGTCAGTTATCTGCTTGGCGGAATCGTGAATGAGACTTTTAATGATGAGAACAAAGAGCATCTTGGTCGAATGAATTTCCTCCAGTCGTCATTCACTGCGCGCGCACGCGCACCTATTGCGCACACAGCACACAAACTCATGCGCAGTGCATTAGTACGCGGACGTAGCGTATACGACTCCAACATTCGCGCTATGCTTGGTCGTTATATAACACAGAGAAACGCTGATGGAGCGCGCCATGTCAAGGGAATTCCACTTAGAGTATCCTCAACGACTCGTTCAAGAGATGGATATCCTATGACCTGTAAATATGCTTTAATCATGCTGACTTGTAAATAGCTTAAAGTGACGACGACGCATCGAGCTATAGAACGGAAAATGGTAGGTGTAACCTTAAGGGACAAAGAGAGAGCGGAGTGCGTTAGGCAACGAACGCGTGTTAGGGACATATTAATAGAAATTGAGAAGAAATGGACGTGGGCGGGCCATGTAATGCGAAGACAAGACAACCGTTGGTCATTAAGGGTAACAGAGTGGATTCCTAAAGAAGCCAAGCGTGGCACGGGGCGGCAACATTCAATGACAGCAACGACCAGACAGTATCAATACAGGACGAGGAGGTACCTACAGTACGAAAGTACAAATACCTCGGTATATGGATAAATGATGGGAATCGATACACAGAAGTAGAACAAAATGCTATGACAGTTAAAGGCAAGAGGAATTCCGCAGTAATGAAGCATAGAGCGCTGTGGGGCTACAACAGGTACGAGCTAATTCGTGGTTTATGGAAAGGTGTGATGGTGCCAGGACTTACAATTCAGAAACTCAGTGGTGTGCATGAGGTCAGAGGTGCAATCAAGGCTGCACGTGAATCAGAGGACGGTCGGACGTCTCGCACTGGGCGCCCATGGGAAGACCACAAATGAGGCTGTTAAGGGGGATATGGGATGGTCTGACTTTGAGGGAAGGGAAGCTCAGAGTAAAATTAGGTACGAACAGAGATTAAGGAATATGAAAGAAAGTAAATGGGCAGCGAAATTATTCAGGTATTTGTATAGGAAGAACTTTGACTCACAATGGAGGAAGAGAACTAGGAGGCTTACCAGTAAGTATACAGCCAGTAACGAAACGTATGGGGCAAAAAAGAGCGTCAAGAGCGTGGTCAGGGCGGCGGAGAAGTCGGGTTCGATAGCAGCAATGGAGAAGAAACCGGCGTTGAGCAACAACAGAAAAGGGAAATACAAAATCAAGAGAGAAAAATTTTAAGATAATTCAAAGGGAAGCGTTTTACTGTTTGAAGCAAGGTCAGGTTGCCTGAGAACCCGAAGTTACAGAGCGAAATTCAATAATGAAAGGGATACATGTACGTGCTGTGGAAAAGCTAGGAAAACGACAGATCATATTTTGATTGAATGTACAGATGTCCACCCAGTTGTAGCTGGGGACACTACCCTGCAGGAGGCCATGGGTTTCAGGAGTAACACGGGAAAGCTGAACACGTCGGCGACAGAGATAAGTAAAAGGCGCATAGAGTATTGGTGACGCAAAGGTATGGAGCAAACAGAAACGCAAGGTAGTTCGGGCAAGATTGTGACTTCACAGCGGAACGATAATATATAAAATAGCTGGCGAGGAGAAAAATTAGTTGTGCGATTCGGGAAAACGAAGGTTTGTAGATGAAAAAAAAAAGTTAGAGCTTGGTGGCACGCGTGCTACCGCCCCGTTATAAAGGGGACGCTCCTAACATCCATCATTCCATCGTCGCATTCTAAATAACCTTTGCACGGTGCCTTGTGGATGGTGCGTGAATCACGTGACCACGGTTGCACGTGATTATGCCACGGAGAGACAAGCTTTAAAAGGCAGCTGATGTGTTGCAGTCACGCTGCAGCATTCGTTCAAGAGGTAGGGTGTTTCCCTGTACTTCTTCAAAAATCAGTATTTTTTCATTAACTCATTAATTTGTTTCAGTTTAAGTTTATTGCTTTCAAAAAGTAGTACAAGATCAACAAGCACACAGGCGAGGGTCCCAAAGTAAAAGAACTGTAGTGGGACCCTCGGTTAATTATACAAGCATTGAGCGTAATAACTAACACAGCAAGAGAATGGTATTATCGTCAACATCAGTACATATTAGATAAAACGCTTACATTCAGATTAGTAAAACATGAAAAAGCGTAGATTTGAGAACAGCCACGACATGAGCACACTTAATGCAGGTAGTGATGCCTAAGATCATTTTTAAAGAGAGGAAGGGAAACACGATATTGGGATCGGATCCCGGCCGCGGCGGCTGCATTTCGATGGAGGCAAAATGTTGAGGCCCGTGTGCTGTGCGATGTCAGTGCACGTTAAAGAACCCCAGGTGGTCGAAATTTCCGGAGACCTCCACTACGGCGTCTCTCATAATCAGAGCTGGTTTTGGGACGTTAAACCCCACAAATCATCATAATCAAACACGAGATTTGATGGCTGTAGGCAAGTGTGTTTTAAAAATATATACTACGTTTCCTTACAGGCACTTGCAATCTACACCAGACGTAAAAAAGAGTTTGCCCAGCTCTGCACTTACCTCTGATTGAATTTGTAGAAAGCCCTATCCAGTCTCTTTATAGAGCCACCACTTTCATGTTTGCAAGCAGCCTTGATGGTTGAGAGGAAAGAGGATCTCAGTTTTCCATTTTTTTTTTCGCGTATGAAGTGAGCATTGCCGTATTACGCCAAAATTGTTCGCCTCTCCTTCAATTTTGCTTGTTAATGGAGGCATCGGTTCAAAATAATAGGTGCTACGACGCTGCCCTTCGTCTTTGCGAACTCTGATCAAGTTTGTACGGGGCATCATCATACCGCGGAGAGAAATAGATACCTTTCTTTTTTCTTTTTTTGTGTGTGTGTTGGAGCAAAGTATAAATTCCACAGGCTCACGTCCAGCTGCTGACATACTCCTTATATGTACCAGTTAAAAGGTTTAACCGTTTTGTTCGTCTAGATCGTTCATCACAGCAGACGACGGAGTACGACAACAACAGCGAGGAGCAAGGATCAGCTTTCTCCTTTCGTTTATCCTTCATTTTTAGTGGCGGTTTTGGGTGCTTTGAAAGGAACTTCCTAGAGTGTAACAGCACGGCTCGCAAACACGACACGGTCGTGCCAATGCTGCAAGCACTTTAAGACTCACTCGCTGGCTGCAAATATGCCGCGCGGATGATTCTCAGCGGCGCAATTTTGCAGAGGCACATATTTTGCACGTCGGGAGTAATCTGTGACGTGGTCACAAATTCCCGATAATCTGGAAGAGTTTTCGCGAGGGCGTTCCAGAGACTAAGTCAGGCCGAACGCACCTCCCAATCCAGCGTCTGCGAATGTGTTTGCTGAGCCCGGCCTGGACCGAGTCGGCAGAGCTTGAACCCCCTATATCTCCGAGAGCACAGAGCGAAAGCAGCCGACGCCCAGTTTACGGCTCGAGAATGCATTGCCATTCAGTCTCCGTCGTCGAACCGCCTTTAAGTCCGCGCCGGAGTTCATTGAAATTCCGCAGCGATGCCAGGGAGAGCCGGCTGTCTGAGACCTGGCTCGTCGTTCTCGACGTGACGCGATTGAAGCGGCCAGCCAGGAGACCAGATTGGCGACCAGGGGAAAGGCGTCGCGATATAGCCGGCAGTGACTGTGTGCACCGTTCCGTGCTTTTGTGGGAGATGTGCTCAGTCTGATCGTCCGTTGTGAATGCTGTGGTAGCGTGGCCAGAACAGCGCTTGAGCTCTCGTCTAGATCCGCTCAATAGGCTGCTTCAAGAACCGTGTGTTTTTTAGCTTCACGAAATGCAACGCACCATACCCTAAGGACTGCATCTATTGGAGTTGTAAGGGAAATTACTTTGGACGCGCTTGAAAACATGGCGTCGCCATACCGACTCTTCTCATTTCGAACATAAGCAGCGCAGACATCTGTCTTGTCCGGTTCAACGCGTGCTGTTTTCAATAAACTTAGTTGGAGTACAGCGCCCGTCCTGTCCAGTCTCTCTGCATCCGTATCTCTTTGTTTGCGCTGCTTATGTTTGAAATTAGAAGAATGCAAGACCAACTAGCCCCGCGACGTGTTCTGCTATGTCGCCATACCGAGCACACTTGAACAGAGTGCCAGGGCAGGGCGAGTTTGGTAGAAGGTGATAAATTCAGGACGACTAAAAAAAATTGGCAGATCCCACGTGCAGTGGGAATCAAGGAATTCCGAAGCACTCATCAGGAACGTAGAATGGATTGGCATTGTTGTCTCGCTATACCGAGTTTGATACATATGAAGTTAACGAATCGGCCGCAAGAGTTGCAAGACGGCGGCATGTAAACCATGCCGCTCCTGACTCGCATGCCGTGATTGTAATGTTATGAGCAATCATTTACGTTCGTCATGCAGTCGTGCTATGCCGTAATAATTTTGGTATACATCCCATTAACGAAACGCGTGGCATGTAAATCATGCCGCTCATGATATACATGTCACGATTTTCACGTTATGACCAGTCATTTATGATCGTCATGCAGTCTTGTTGTGCCATACCATGCTTCGTATGCATCCATTAACGAAACGGCAGTATAGCGCCAGGACCGTGGCATGTAAATCATGCTGTTCATGACATGCATGTTATGATTCTCATGTTATGACCTGTCATTTATGATAGTCATGCAGTCGTGGCATTTTTCATAGTGATGGAGTCCTGGATGGCAATTTGGTATACATCCCATTAACGAAAAGCGTGGCATATAAATCATGCCGCTCATGATATCCATATCATGCTTCTCATGTTATAACCTGTCATTTATGTTCGTCATGCAGTCATGTTGTGAAATATCGGTTTTCTTATACACCCCATTAACGAAACGGCCAGGAGAGCACCAAGACCGTGACATGTAAATCATGTTGCTCATGACATGTACGTCGTGATTTTCATGTTATGACCTGTCATTTATGTTCGTCATGCGGTCATGTTGTGGCATGCCAATTTTCGTATAGATCCCCTTAACGAAACGCGTCGCATGTAAATCATGTCACTCATGACATTCATGTCACGATTTTCATGTTGTGACCTGTCATTTATGTTCATCATGCAGTCATGTTGTGGTATACCAATTTTCGTATGCATCCCAATAACTAAACGGCCAGGAGAGCACTAAGACCTTGGCATGTAAATCATGCCGCTCATGACATGCATATCATGATTTTCGCATTACGACCTGCCATTTATGTTCGTCGGGTAGTCATGTTGTGCCATACCAATTTTCGCATACATACCATTAGCGAAACGGCCAGGAGAGCACCAAGACCATGGCATGTAAATCATGCCGCTCATGACATGCATGTAATGATTTTCATGTTATGACCTGTCATTTATGTTCTTCATGCACTCATGTTGTGGCATACCAATTTTCATAAACATCCCATTAGCGAAACGGCCAGGAGAGCACAAAATCCTAGGCGGCTAGATAGATAGATAGATAGATAGATAGATAGATAGATAGATAGATAGATAGATAGATAGATAGATAGATAGATAGATAGATAGATAGATAGATAGATAGATAGATAGATACGCTCAGACTCGCCGAAGTTCGCTAAGAAATGCTTGGCATTTAATACGAACATGCCATATATTTTGGAAGCGTATTGGGAAAAGTACGCGCGGAGGCTGGTAATGGTGGGAGTATTAGCCGTGTGTGCTCAGTCGTTTTGTGTTTGTCGTAGTGAATTGGGTCTGGCGAACAATTAGAGGTACGTCGTGATGAAAGTATGTTTGTAGGAACTTCAGCAGTTACGTTCCCTAACTTTACGGATTTGTGCTAAGTTAACGAAATGAGGTCTGCAGCGTGAATACTATTACAAGGGCTAGGAAGGGGTTGGTGTAGCTGTCTGGTCTTTATGTATTTTCGTGTGTGCTTGTGTACAAACTAGTGCATAGAGGCATTGAGGCGGGACAGATTTCGGGGTAAGAGGTGGGAACGCTTGGACCCACCTAGCTCTGCTTAGAGTGACAACAGAAATCGGAAGTAAAAACATGTGAATGTCTTTGTTCTGGAAAGTAAAGGAACGTTCCAAACGCTTCTCGTTGCTCCGTTTTGTCACAGTTCTGAAGGTCTCGTTGCGGACAGGCAAGTACAGGTTACACGTTCTAGGTTACTGGAATCTGTGACCTTAGCCCGAAAGCACGCAGACGTAGCGTGTTATCACGTGATCAGGACGGTGAAGTGCGCAGCAGACTTCAAAGTGTTGACAGTCCAACTGGTTCTTTTTTTCGGCAAATACAAGCAAATCACACTCCAAGGCGACAGCGGTGCGAACAGTCGTCGGTCGACGATAAAAGCTGTCGAGTGATAGAATGCGTCGCCTCCTTTACATTTGTCACAGCGCGTTCTGATATTATCACTGGTGTTCAAGAAGACTCTCAAATGTGCGCGTCAGGCATGCGAATTGTAGAACGGTCGATGCCATTCGCGACGAAGCATGCAAGATATGCGCGGCCTGCGATGCTCGTCAGAAGAAAGTGATAAAGGTGACCCGCGTGAAGAAACCAAAAAAAGTGCGCGCGTGTGTTCTTAACCAGTGTTTCACAATCCTGTCAAGAATCACACGAGTCACATTAGAAGAGAAGCTTGAATCGATGGACAAATCGCAAAACACGATTTAGAACAAGAAAATGTCGCAGGAGCGACATTCCCTGTTCTAAATCGTATTTTGCGATTTGTTCATCGATACGAGTCTTATTAGTATTTATTTATTTATTTATTTATTTATTTATTTATTTATATACTGCCAATCGCCGAGGCAGTGCACATGGAAATATGCCATGCATAACATAAACTATAGAAATAAGCATGAAAAATTTCTGTATTTAACTAATATTTGCAGGAAAAACAACTTCGAACTAAATTGATAAAAAAAGAGCAACGCACTGTTTTATCCTGCCAAATGTCAATATGAATGGATAGGAAAAGCGATAGACCGTATCGTTAACGAAGGGAATGTTGCTTTTTTCTTTCTTTCTTTCTTTCTTTCTTTCTTCTTTCTTTCTTCTTTCTTTCTTTCTTTCTTTCTTTCTTTCTTTCTTTCTTTCTTTCTTTCTTTCTTGCTTTCTCTGTTTCCCGTTAGGTGGTACAGAATCCAAGTAATGCGTATGGTTCAGATATGTTCACATCTCGCAAGCGTACGTTGTGTAGTCAACTACAGTGGTTCTAAGGCCCATGCTCATAAACCTGTAGCGTTCCTATTCACAAAGGCACAATAGAATATACGGCTATGGAACAGGCGTCCATCTTTAATGCCTCCACCTTCACTTCAACGTCCTCTTCTTTCACCCCTAAGGTCCCTAGACAAAAAGTTTTCAAGGTAGAGACATCCTCCCATTTCCTCCTCGCTTATTTCCCTGGAGCGCCCCCTAGAAATTTCAAAGTGTGGATAAAAAAGGCAATATTTCCTTTGAGTTATTACGGAGAATGGAAGCAATTATACTTTAATAGAAGGAAATGAGACGTAGAATAAACGGTTACTTAGTTGAACATAAGCTGTACACCATTAGAAGAAGCATGACGTGTGTTGCCCAACCGGCAACCTGGTGCAAGTGCTATATTTTACACCACTAGCCATGGCGTCTCGCATCGTACGTCGTAGTCTGGGCCAGACGGGAACGAACGCTTGACTAGGAGCACTGCACGAAACATTTTCTGAAAAAAATACGGCCATTTTCGCAATCGTGATGCCAGGATGTTCCTGAGAGTGCGTTCATCAAGAACTTTAGCCCTATTCAACCGTACGCACATAGAAATATTTGTAACAGACGCGTGTCGCTTTCAACAAAAGCCGAAAAATCAACTGTCGACGGCGTTGCACGGACGCGTGAAATGTTTCATAGCCACCAAGGAGGATCCTCCTTGATAGCCACACTTCACGGCGTTCTCCATTTCGAACACCACGAAGTATGTTGAACAAAGCATAACCATCTTCCGTTTTGCGACTGTAGCCGACCGCACAGCAACCCGGTTTTTGTTAAAAAACTAGCGAGCGGCGATCAACATGCACCGAGTAGCAAGCTTGGAATGCACCAATCACCGACGCGGATGACGGAGAAAAAGGAGTACGCGTGAGGGTGAGGAGGACGGCGCAGAGAACTATTAGTGTCGCTACCTTGAAACTTTTTTATCTGGGCACCATATTCCCCCCTAGGATGTTACGCCCCCTCTTCTCCTAGCGTTGGGCTAATACCGCTTCAAAAGCTATCTTATCGTTATCGGCTGTTTTCTTTGTCTTCACTGGGCTGTTATCATGGTTAATGAGCACCTACAAACTGTGCCTATAAACAAGCCATATGATAGTCTTTCAATGTGATTATCATTTCAGTCCCTTTAACGCGCCTCGATGTCACAGCGACAATAAGAGAAACAAGCGATAAGGATAGCGTAGGTATATACGAGCCTAAGACAGGGATATGCCGGGCACGCCTTGTGGACAGTTGGTAGCTTTGGGGTACGTCTTGCGGTGACAAAAGCGCGAGGAGGTGGAAGGGTGTGGGGGCTGTAAGGTAACACATTACACGGCAGGAAACAGGTAGTTAACAGAGACCAATTGTGGTGATGCTGCTGCATTTCCCGAGGCAGGTCCCCATATTGGGATATGATTAAGGATGTGCGAATGTCCAATTTTTAACTTCTAAGCGAATCACAACAGCAGCAACATCAACAACGATAATAATAACAATAATAATAATAATAATGAGAAGAAGAAGAAGTACGAATTTGAATATTCTTAGAATACGATACCACTTTGGCTTATGCAAATGCTTTCGTCGACAAGCGCCAAAAATGAAATTCACAGCATATCCACGTAGTGAATGATGATGAGTGGGCGAAGCTCCGGATGTTCATCGTAGATCGTGCCCAGTTCCGGATTAATTTAGTTAACGCGCACGCTACGAATCCTTATGGTTCAACTACGCACAAGTGAAATCTCCCACCGGATTTGTAGCATGCGCGTTAACTAAATTTATCCGGAACTCGGCACGATCTACGATGCACATCCCGAGCTTCGCCCACTCATCATCATTCACTCCGTGGCAGTGGCGTAGGCAGGCATGGGCTGACCGGGCTGAAGCCCCCCCCCCCCCCCCCCGAAATTTTTCCAGCCGGTGCCCCAATGCCCATCTATGCTGGCCCATCACATATACGAACAAAGGTGGTGTCCACTCGGCGAAGGTGCGGCTATGGGCATTCGCGTCTCTGTTGTGGGCTTAAAAACGAAGAACGCGGCTCTTTCAACTCGCAAAGGAAGTTGTCACTCTATGGCGGGGAAAGCTGTAGCTTGTCTGCAGGAAACGGTGCTGGCAAACGAGGGGCATATGTCATTTACCGGCAAAGGGTGCTGCGATAAGAGACTGAAAAGGGAGCCTGCAGTCTTTGCAGCACAGCGCCGCAGCAGGCAGACGCTTCTGCAATGTGTTGGCAATTAGCTCTCGGCGGTGATGGACAAGCATGGCAAGTCTGCGTACCCGGAAGCATGCGTGCCTTTGCTGCGGGTGAAACGTTCGTGGACAAAGGTCACAAAGGTAGCGAACCAAGCACAAAGCAAAGTATGCCGCTTTTCCCTGTGCAACGCCTTCTCCTGTGCCGCCCAACCCTTCTTCCCCTCTTATTCCTGTTTCTGTGAGGCGCTGATGCTTTTCGTGCGTTGTAACTTGTATGCGGTCGCGTGGGGAATGTGGCGTGCAGTGCATGCGTTTTTTTTTTCTTTTTTTGAGCAGGGCCCCTACGTGGGTGGCCCAATACAGCTTCGCTTTCGTCATTTTTCTTCACTTACACATGGTAGCAATGCGCGCTCACGGCGTACTCTTCCGAGGACGATGCCGCAGAGAGAGGAAATTTCAACCAACCTTCCGAGTGTACAGCACTGCTTTGCAGTGTTATCCACAAGCAAGTAAGCTACGGAATAACGAGTCGACAAAAAGACCGCGCCGCGGTTCATCGCCGAGCGTGCACAAGGGTCAACAACTCCGCTACCAGCAGGCGATGGTCGCGACATTCATTCAAGAAGGGGTGGCGACGCTTTCGCGGCAACATGTCTCAAGGCAGCAGCGGCTCTTCGTTTTCTGGGGAAGGTCATCCTCGCCGCGCCAACAGATGAGCGAGACCTCGAACGCTTAGTCCTTTTCTTCAACTGATTTGTACTTACATGATACCTTATATCCTCTGACAATACAGTGGCTTTTTAATGTGCCTGAGAGATATGGATTATATGTGAATTCTCTGATAATGTTTGAATACTCCCTTGCTATTGCTCAGATGAGGTCACACGATGCCTTGTTAATTACAGCAAGCCAGGAAATTAACTTGAAATAATTTCATTTCTTGAATACAACATACAGGGTTGCCGAAATAACTACCGAAAAATAACAACCGAAATAGCTACAGTCACCGTCACGATTGATCTATCAAGCAGTACTTGACACAACCCATGAGCGGCCAATGGGAAAATAAAATGAGAAGAAATCTCATTATATCAACACCTTTTTCGGCTACAGTATATGGTCGACCAACTCGAATATGTTTTTGTTTTCTGGGGGTTTTACGTCCCAAAACCAGTTCTGATTATGAGAGACGCCGTAGTGGAGGGCTCCGGAAATTTCGACCACCTGGGGTTCTTTAACGTGCACTGACATCGCACAGCACACGGGCCTCAACATTTCGCCTCCATCGAAATGCAGCCGCCGCGGCCGGGATTCGATCCCGCGACCCTCGGATCTGCAGCCGAGTACCTTAGCCACCAGACCACCGTGGCGGGGCACTCGAATAGAGAAGGCTACATTTTCAAGCAAAAGTGCAAAAGAGCGCAAGAGAACGGGGACAAAAACAAAACACGTACAAAGGACAGGAATTTCAAGCATGCAAAACAAACTTGCCGACATCGAGCCTCTGCTCATTCAAGTAAATAAATTTATCAGGACGCTTTATTTTGAAGAAACTAGTGTTTAGATGCATGAAACAGGAGAATTCCGCGCAACTCTTAATTCAATGCCAAGTTAAAGCACAGAGAAAGTCCTGCAGTTATCCGCCATTGGCATTGTTACGATTGAGGGCTGTATGGACTACCATTATTTGCTTCCCTGGTGTGCGGAATCGGGGACGATAATAAGGCATGTCTGTAACATGTAACTCACTAAACGGGATATTACTTCTCTTTTACGCAGAAGGAAACTCACTCTTCTTGGACCTCGTTTAGTAAGGCAGCGAAATAAGTTATTTACATCAGCCCCCATGTCTTTCAACAGCGACCTAAGTGACAGTGAAATAAGAAAGAAAAAACGTACAAAGCCCGATGAAAGTCATAGGGAAAATATTGCCAGGCGGCATATAGGCGAGCGTGTAAGAACCATAAGAAAGCTTTCTTTTAAAACTTTTTTTTAACCACGATGTATCTAAATCGAGGGCTAGGCGTGTAATATTGTCAACTCAGTGTAGCAAGCGATCGCATAAGATTAAAACATATGACGTTTCAGTTTGCAAAACCAGTGAGATACGGCTAGTGGTAGTTGATAATCTAGTATTTGTCGATGCTAGTGCTGCATCAAATGAGTACATTTGTGAACTTCGTAAGTTGAAAGCTTACGGCGAACGTCATTGATACAGGAAGTATTGGACTTAATACCGATCCTTGTGCCATTGTGACGCCCCGAGGGGCGTCGGCGGGGCGAGACACGGGCGAGACACCATCCTATTTTTCGGCTGCCGCTGCGGTCAGAGAATCGCTGGGGCTTTCGTTACCCGCGAGTTTCGCGGAAACCTCGCTTTGACTGAAGAGCTGACGTTTGCGCGGCGGCCACAGATGATAGTGTGCATTAGGCGGCGACCTTGAAGAAACAAAATGCCGACGCCAAAGCGAACCCAGCGCGCTCATAAGTGCTTGAACAAAGCCATCGGAGCGTCCCCGGTATGTTTCGATCACCGTCCAACCCAGTAAGCAGAACTGCTTCTCCGACGCTCACATCTGACCGGCCACAAAGGAGCGACTGCCGACAGGCGCGTCTTTTCACCGGGCACTTCCAGCCTGAGGGCACCTATAGACGGTTCCAAATTGCTTGCACGTGGAGTGTTTCGGAATGGAAGCAGTGGTAGCTAACGCTCGTTACGATAATCTGTACACAGGTGTCGCCGGTTAGGCTGTCCGATGTCCTGTCCGAATGTCGAGTTTTGTGTATGTTTATATTTTGCTTCTTATATTTTTTGGAGAGGAGCTGGTACTGCGTTACACTGTGGAGGCGAGTCTCAAACAATAGTCACATGGCAGGTTGGAATGGTGCGATTTCTACCGGCGACGTTGCCGTGGACGCCCTGGTGAGGCGGGGCTGTCAGAGAGAAAAACTCGTCTCAGGACAGAGGACAGGGTGGAATTTTGGAGATTCGGGAGACTTGAAGAATGGCAGTGGCCTTCTGTCGTGTGAAGAAGTAAGCTTCGTTTGCGATCCCTCGTGCAAGCCTGGCCGTTCGGCTCTCCAATCTCGAAAAGACGATGTAGTCTTTGCGAGAGCATGATGCGAGCAGCAATGATCAGGGAGAATCCGTGAGCCACGGCGTCTTCGAGGGCGACATCCGAGTTTCTAACAAAGCACCAGTCCACAGGCCGGTGACGAGACCTGTGCGCCGATGGAGCCCACCCAGATAAGCGTTGTTTTCGTTGACGGCAGCAAGCGCACTTAAGACATTGCGCCGTTAGTTTATGAGCTGTTTTACCCATTGTATCGGCCGTTCATTGATGAGTTTGTTTCCGCTGTTAAATCCTGTGCTGCAATATGCGTTTACGTTGCTCTTTGTTCGCTTTGCGTCATTACGTTCGCTACTAATTGTTAATTGCATACTTCGATCATGTTCACATATTAAAATCCATCTTTTGCCTGTTGCCTCTTTTCTTCCCGGCCCCAGCACGAATCCGGTTTGGTAAAATGGTTCTTGAGGTGTGTGGCCAGAGGGGGTGGGCGAGTATAGTGGGATTACGTGAAGTATTTCGAACGGAGTCGTAGCGTAGTTGTGGTACTTGTGAAGTGTTGTGGCGCAGAACCGCCTTCCCCTTTGCGCGAAGTAGGGACATCTCAACATTCCGGAGTTCACTTCAGTGAGTTCCAAATCAGATTTATTCATCGCAACTTGTATTCCGCATGCCTCGAAGTAACTGTAGGATTAAACTGGCGTTAGTCCCACCAGGACCGTGGGATTTTTAATTTATCTGGCTAGAAGTGTGAAGTGGGAAACCACATAGAAATCTTTTTCAATATTAAGGGATATTTCACCACGGTTCTCAGTTAATAAATGTGTCAGTAATCATTCGTGAAAGGGTAAGTATGGTGGTGTTTGTGAGCTTAGTGGAGACAAAACCACGCTTTGGGAGGCCTACAATGTTAATGAGGACAGCATTTTTCTGTAACGCAAAGGACTTGATTCTTCTAAAGAAGAAGTGGTAATATGTTCACGACAGATAGATCTGGAGCGGCTTAGAATCACAACCGCAGGCGAATCTCTGTTCTTCCTGCAAATGTATGGAAAATTTGGTTAAAGAAGAGCCTGTATAATGTAGCGAACAGGTAAGTTTCGGTGAGGAAACCATAAATACGAAATATATACTAAAATGTCGTGCTGTATGTCTACTAGCATGTTAAGTTGGAGAGAGTCTTCCGCAGTTTATCAGGACAACGCCCCGATCAATTCATAAAGGGTTTCAAAAAAAAAATGTGTTTATTATAGCGTCATTTTCAGCTTACCTACCTCAGGTATGCTGCCCGCTGTCCCCCGCTGCGCTTTCTATCACGACGAATTCTTTACAGCATTTCATGCGTATGTGCACGTCGATCATTATACTTTATTTTGAAATTATCATAAAGGTAGTAGCGTGCGCAAGTGACGAATCTTCGCAGTGGCGGGGAAATAAATGTCTTTCTACTAGATTTCGTCGGTACATTGCCCTCTGTGAAAGTTGTGAATGAGCGAGAGTAGCGTTATTTCGGGGCTCAGTTGACATGACAACTGAACGCTGAAGTAGGCTGCAGATGCTGTCCGAATGTATCTCACTGGGCGACGGTCCGCACAAATGCGTCACGTGCATATTTTCGTTCCGAAGTATATATATATATATATACATATATAGACACACAGTGAGGCTCCGACTCCGTCCCTTCTGTCCGTCAAAAATTCCGAGCCCCCCCCGAAAAAAATTTCTGGCTACGCCACTGCTCCGTGGATATGCTGTAATTTTTTTTTCAATCAAGAAACTCGCTCTAAAAGACGCTGCCTGCGCCAACGTTGTCTCTCGCTGGTGAGGGCGCGTTCTCCTTCCTTGCGAGCTGGTACAGCGTTCATGATGATGATGATGATGATTGTGGTTTGGTTGAGGGAAGGATGCTAATTTCTGCAGCCCATGTCGGAAGCACGGCTAAGCGTCCATGGGGGGTGGGGGAGAGGGAGTGAAAGAGATACAGAAGAGAGAAAAGCCGTAGTGGAGGGCGCCGCGGTGGTGTAGTGGTTACGGTACACGGCTGCCACCCAAAATCCGCGGGTTCGATCCCGGCCGCGGCGGTCGCATTTTCGACGGAGGCGAAAATGCCAGAGGCCCGTGTACTGTGCGTTGTCAGTGCACGTTAAAGAACCCTAGGTGGTCTAAATTTCCGGAGCCCTCCACTACGGCCTTTCTCTCCTCTCTATCTCTTTCACTCCCTTTCCCCCACCCCCACGGACGCTTAGCCGTGCTCCCTACATGGGCTGCAGAAATTAGCGTCCTTTCCTAACCGAACAACAATCAATCATCATCCGGAAAATTTAGACCACATGGGGTTCGTCCGTAGTCAACGCGCGCCTTTCGCTCTGTCTCTCTCACAACAAGACAGCACATGGAAGAGTGAGAGAGCTCGCGCGCCGGGAGGCACGCGCCGAGGGCGAGCGCAAGGTGGCTACATACATACTACTACTACTACTACAGAGGAGGGAACGACCCACACCCTAAGGAGCTTCGCCCCTACAAGGGGAAGTTGATCGCACAGCAAATAACGCAGACGAAAATCACACACTGCACAAAGCTTTGGCTTGACGGTACCCCATATGTTGTTATACATTGTTGTCGTTAAGTAAGGATAGCCGCCTTATATGTTCGGAGAGCGTCAACACCCCTGTCAATGCCACACTTCATTCAAACTTTTAGAAAAAGCCGCTCACTAGGTGCACTAGTAACGGTGTGTTTTGGCTTGTCGTGGCCCGGACGGCTTGTGGCTCCTTCCCACTCTTAGTATGCTGCACCATGTGACATTCGTGCATTGCAGCAAAACCAGATTCACCGCAATACATTAGTGCCATGCGGTGAAGTTGTCTGCATAACGGTACATTAGTGTCACGCGGTGAAGAGTAAAAAAAAAGGAAAACATCTTGTGTGTGTGACCGTTGGCTCTGCGGACCACCCAAAATGACGTTGCGAACCCTCTTCGAGAAGTTAAGGTCTTGTGGTTAAGGCACTTCCCTTCACAGGGTTAGGGGCCTCCCTTCAGACCCCAGCACGGCAATAATCTTTGCTTATCGTCACTTGGAGCGGAGTTGGGCATAGGTGCGACATTACTTTAAACGGGTTGCGCAGTGAAGCCTCTCGTAGACCACGCAGGCGACAAATACCGCGCGGTGCATTCTTGGTTAACGCGTGCAAACGAATGTGCCGCATGTCGCTCGCGACATGCGGCACACTTGTTTGCACGCGTTAACCCAGAACGCACCTTTAAAGCGCAGCAATGTGTGGCTATGTGTTCTGGAGGATCCCGTCCGCTTACAAAAAGACGCGAAAAATAATCTTGCAGCGGCGGGGCCCCAACATTTCGATTCCATCGAAATGCGGCCTCCGCTACCCAGATTTGATCCCGCAAACTTCTGATAAGCAGCCGGTTGCCACATTCAATAGGCCTCCGTGGCGGGCCTAGCGATTAAAATGTTGATAGAAGTGATTCAAAGGTGTCCAAAGTGAGCGAAAGGTATAATGGAAGCATCTCGAGATCTGGCTAAGCTCTGAAGAAAAGTGCGCCCACATGACAAATCGCGGGCACAGGGAGCTTTACAGCGATACGCCGATTCCACCAGCGTTTTCATGGACGCGGAGGAGGAGGAATCAACTTTTATTGAGAGATACAGCAGAGAGTGGTTACGCCCCGTTGCTAGATGGCGGCCAGGAGTCCCTGTATTCCGGCAGCATCTTCTGCCTGCTTGTTGGCATGTAGTTGGTCAGCCGGTTTTGAGCTGAGCAACACGGTTACCCACTCTCCTCTTGTTTCCCAATTTGCCGTCGTAGCACTTTGAGCAAGCCCATAATATGTGGTCTGAGCTTGCCCTGTTTCGACAAACTGTACATTTATCCGGATGATAGTGATCAAGTGTCGCCTGACTGTGGTAACCGTGGAGGATCCATTTCAGTATCTGGCGCATCTCCATCTACCCGCACTTTGTCGCGTAAGACGCTTTCCCATTTCCAGTGCTATTTGTGCAGGTAGGCGCGCTACACCCGGTCATTCCTTGCACACAACTGTTAATACGACGTGCTCTACAACATTTCGTCAATGTTGTAGAGCCTATGAACGTGCACGCTGTCGACGTAAAAAAGCTCGATGGCCCGCTGATGGGAGGAAATGGAAATGACGTAAACGAGTCGGCGCGGGCACCACATCGTCGTTTCGTGTAAGGTTGGCTTCGCCATGGTGGATTTGAACATCTGAGTTCATTTTGTGCCACGTGATGGCGCTTGGCAAATAGCGGCGCGGTCGGCGAAAGAGTGCTCCCTGCGGGAGCTTATACAGGGTCATTATTTTTTCCTGCTACAACTCTGTGCGAAGCGGACGAAGAAACTAACTCTCTTCCGCTACGTCATAGCAGGCGTCCCACTTTCCGGGGAGTTTTGGCGTAACGGACCACAACTTACGCCGACGCAGGCCAAACAATACAAGAGTCTCTTGAAAAACGGGAATTATCATAAAGAGAATTATCATAAAGACATTGACAGGCGGGTAATTGAAATCGTTATGTTGATGCGGTAAACAGAAATTTTAAAATCTGTCCCTTGTCTTTAAGTGCTGTTATTCTCGCGTTTATAATCAATTCGTGCTTAGCCATGATTTGGAGCGCATGGCAACCTCGCTATGCAGAGACGGATGTTGAAACACCTTACAAAAACCGCAAAGGCAGAAATGCTGGCGACGCATTGATATGCTTCATTCAAATTTCAAATGTAGGCGCGATCTTTGATCGTTGGATAGTGGATTTTGTTAAAGAATCAGCCACTTTTACTACTGGCTGTGCTGGAAAATGGTTCAAATATCATATTCTTAAAAAACGGCAAAATTAAGGAGCTCATATCGCAGGAAAGCCGACCGACGTTGGCGTCGGGGTTTACGGCGGAAATGATCATTTGAAATTACCACCGTTTCCCGGACTACCTGACCACACAAGATGTCCACCACGGCGCAGGTGCTCTGGTGAAAAAAAAAATCTAATTTCTCAATGTAAAATCCGTCAGAGAAACGACAACCTGTGGCTTAAGTAAAACTTTCACGTATGATAGCTCGCACTGTAATCTGAATGCACGAGAAACTTCAGTATTTCCAGAGTATTAAGAGAATGTATGAGAAAGCAATGCGATCGAATGGGGCCTAACGGCGCTATAGCGTTCCACTCTTAAAGGCTACCCTTCAGCGTCCTTCAACTTTTCGATGAGCGTCAAGGCCCCAACTAAATCACCGCACTGAAGTAATGTTGTAATATTGGAGAAAGAAAGTGAAAGTCGTATTGAGTGAGAGTAATCGACGTAAGTCGACTGTTTGTTGAGCCTCGCTCTGCATGATTTTTATGCTAAGAGAAATTAAAATTGATGTTTATTCAAGTGTTCAAAGTTACACGTAGACAAGACAGGGCAAAAGGCATTTACGCCTGACGGTGTCCTTCCACCTGAGAACAACAGTTGACTGGTTTCTGGGGTTTTACGTACTAAAACCATCTATAATTTTACGTACTAAAACCATCTATGACGCCGTAGTGGAGGGCGCCGGAAATTTCGACCACCTGGGGCTCCTTAGCGTGCACTGACATCGCACAGCACGCGGGCCTCCACATTCCACCTCCATCGAAATGCAAAACAACATTGTGAACACAAGCATTGGCAACATAAACGGTGCAAATGATGTATAGCTTGGAACCATAAAGAAGGAAACACAGATAAAAGTAAATGTGCGCACACAACATTGAATGTTTTTACTAAGAAGTATAATAGTTTGTGTTAATGTATAAAATTGCAATTGTTGTTATCATTGAATATTGTTCGGTACAAAAGGAAACGGCAAGAACAACAACTGCTGTGCGAAAATGTTCTTTGCGTTACTAACTCGAAACGTGTGGTCCCCAATATGCACATTAAAAAAAGATGATGCTTTTATTGCTTTCATTAATAGCAGCCACACTGCGCGGTGCTTCTTGTAATAACAAACAGCAATAAATTAAAGGGCTCTTCTTGCAACAGAAAAAGGAATTCCTTTAATCATTACGTCGTGTGTACTTTCCCGCAATAAATTTGCCCGCAGCAAGGCCACCCTTCGCATCTTCGGGCGCACCTTTTCTTAATTACCGATGCCTGTATCCCACAAAATAAAATACGAATGCCTCTCAAAGTCCTCTAGTGCGCGAGCGCCTGCAAATTAATCCGCGGTAGCTTGCGTAACGTGCATCTCTGTTCGCCGCTTGTGGCTCCCAGTACGTGCCACGTACTCCAGGCTAAAAAAGACGTTGCGCTTAACCCAATTACCAGCGATCTGGCGGCGGTAGCGGCCGACGATTCCCGTCTCTCGATTCGGAAGCGCGCCGTGTTGTGCACGCCAGACCTCAATTTGTAAGCGAGAGCACTGCAGAGCAAAACAACGCATCCACTTACGAGCATCGTATGCAAACGACCTGTTCTTGGGAAGCGCGAACGGTGCCGATGTTGTTGCGATCGAAATGGACGTGCCTCGCAGCATTGCTTACATTTCTTTTTCTTTCTTCATTTCGTTTATTTTCTTTCCTTGCTGTGATCGAAATGCATGTGCGGCGTGGTGTTGCTTCCGTTTCTTTCTTTCTTTCTTTCTTTCTTTCTTTCTTTCTTTCTTTCTTTCTTTCTTTCTTTCTTTCTTTCTTTCTTTCTTTGTGAGTTGTAGCGCGCAGGAAACGGTAATATCGTAAAAGCAGTCAAATTTTCGCAGGTCGTATTTCGATAATCATCAGCATAATCATCATCAGCCTATTTTAGATCCACTGCAGGACGAAGGCCTCTCTCAACGATTTCCAATCCACCCTATCCTGAGCGAGTTGGTTCCATTTTATGCCCGCAAACTTTATTTTAATTTCATCGCTCCATCTAACCTTTTCTGTTGCGTTTTCCCTCTCTCGGTATCCATTCCGTCGCTCTTACTGCCCATCTGTTATCTTTCCTCCCTCGACAATCATTTTACGCTAAATGCGCTCACGAGAAAATGTTTCAGCCAGTGCTGATACTGGACGTATCATTAACCAATTGGAGCAGGCAATGGCGGAAAAGCGTATGCGAAAGAGAAGTTTTCTGAATTCGGCACCAGATGCGAGATTCCGTAACAGAGCATTTGGGCCGCTGAGTGCACGATTAAGACGATTCCAGAGGGGGCAGTCAGCGCCAATGCGCATTTCAGCGCGATAACTGAGAGGGAAAATGTTTTGGATCTTTACAAATGCGCCAAGAAACAAACGAGTTTAGAAAATGTGTATAGTAAGGAAATGTTCGTTGTTTTGTGGCGTAAAGGTGCGTTTGCAATGTCGGAAGACAAAAACATTTTGGAACAAATATTCAGGATATCAGGAGACGTGTCTGTTGCGGTTAAATTTCATGAGCTGCTGAACACAACGTAATGAAAGGTCAAAATCCTGTACCACAACAGGGGCTCTATGATATAGATAATCTTGTATTCAGGATGCGCTATAGGACATGTAGTGATGACAGTGACAGTAGTGTGGCTACAGGTGGTGTTAGCCTGGCAGACCTGGCCGGCAATTGCTCCGCCCGAGCGTCTCTGTCCATGTCGCATTAGTCACCACGTGTCACTCAATCCTGTCTCTTGGAGAAATGTTATAAGCAATGCTGACACCTTCTTGCGAACTGTCCTTGTACCTTCCGGGTATATAATTTGTTCAGTGCTCGTGGAAACCCTCTTTTTCGCATGTTGTCCATGAGTGTTTTTCTCTCGGTGCAAAAGCGCTTGCAGGACCAGATGTAGTGGTCAATGTCTCCCAGTTCATTGCACAACGTGCACAATGGCGAAGCAGCGCCCCTAACCTTAAAAGACCATGCGGGAGTGCATGCTGACCCCGTTCTCACTCGGTACAGTAAAGTTGAGTCGCTGCGGCTAAGTCCTTTTGTCCCACAAGGCTGGTGTGGTGGTTTCCACAAAGAACGGAAATGATCACGAATTGATTGTTTTGCTGATATCTGATTAATAGGAGCTCTTATCGTCGGTTGTCTTGAAAGCGCTGCGTTGGCCAGGGCATCTGCTCTTTCGTTGCTGTTGATACCACGCGAAGGTATTCACTGGAAAGTTATCGTAATTCCTTTTTGGGCCGCTTTTTTTCAATGATACCGATGATTGTCGGCAGAACATTTTTGGAGGAGTTCCACGAGAGAGTTGTTGAATTGCCTACTTGGAGCCTGAGAGAATAACGTCTTGTATCGTGGGTCCATTCTTCAGTTTGAGTAGTGCAGCAGCCATAGCAGCACTCAATAGCAACCAATAGCAACCGTTGAAGAGACTGCCTTGTACAAACATCCAGACCATGCATAACAAAAAGATGGAATCCAGTATGCCGCAGAGCAGCTGTTTGTGTCCATACTAACAGATCCATCCGTGTATACATGTAGATAGCCGTTGTATTTAGAATACAAATACTCAAGCACCCGGTAGCATGCTTCAGAAGGAGGGGTTGATCGCTTGGATTTCAGCCCAGGAATGCACGGTTCGTAGGAGATGTCTTCGAACATCCAAGGAAGGTTACTTCGTTGCCTTCGTTTGG
Organism: Hyalomma asiaticum; assembly: GCA_013339685.2. Lineage (NCBI taxonomy): Eukaryota > Metazoa > Arthropoda > Arachnida > Ixodida > Ixodidae > Hyalomma > Hyalomma asiaticum. Next base: position 55,879,581 of record CM023489.1, on the reverse strand, counting down.
GACTCCTGGCACCAAGCTTCTCTAGAGTACTTAGAGCGGCATATAAGTGAGACCTGTGCCTATTTATGCAAGCGATAACTTCGCGATTGGTCCAGTAAAAACAATCTGTTGCTAAATGAAACAAAAACAAAATGTGTCTTTTTTCGAACCCTTGGCACAAATATTGAGGTAGCTGACTATATCACCTTAGTTCCTTACAAAATCGCGGTAGCCAAATCAATTAAGACACTTGGAGTAATTTTCAGTGAACATATATCCTGGAATGAACATATTGAACACATTATCCTAAAGCTGTGGTGTTTGGTTGGTGCGCTAAATCGTTGTCGACGTCTTTTGCCTCTTACCATAAAGCGCCTTATTTATCAAGCTCTCTTCCATTCCCACCTAAACTACTGTGTATTGGTGTGGGGAGATACCACATTAACAAACCTAAATAAGTTGATAGTACTTCAGAAAAGAGCGATTAGGGCAGTAGAGGACATACCGCACCTAGAACACACCACAGAACTTTTCTCTGAACATAGGATTGTTATGGCTAACGACATATACAAATGCAGGTTGCTACACTCTTACATTAGCGCAAATCGCGGGAAGCTTGACTCATTCCTGACACTTGTAAATCTGGAACGTACCGAGAGTGTCTACTTCCATCCGTATAAACCCCCTTGTAAAATTCCGTTATGACGAACTATTTACGGGACGCAGAAGCTCAGCCACACACTGCCATCCACTTTAAGCGCGTACCACAAACAAGACATTGAGATCGACACGTTGAACACAACGAATGTAACTAGCTTGTTTTTATGAAATTAGATTGTTTTTAGGACAACACATGTTGCTTTTTATGCTTTTTTTTTTCAAATGTGACATGATTTCGTTAAGCTTACCAAGACACCTTGTGTATGTTTATTATTTTTTAGTATGCCAGAATGATGAGAACATATGCCTAACATTGTTTTCCCCTACGAGAACGTACTCCATATGTTTCTTTCGATTATGAATTTACCTGTTTAATGTATTTGTAATTCATTTTTCTTTACTTTGTTGCGTGTATTTTTTTACACATTTATCCTGTCATTGCTGCTACAGGGTGGACGGTGCTTAGTCAAGCCGCAGCACCCGCAGCTTTTACGCCATCTTCCCTTTTCAATCATTGATTGATTGAGAACGAAGATGGCTTAAAGGGTTCTGGTGGGAAAAGCAGGCAAGTAATGAACAGCCATTAAAAACATAAGTGTAGTGGGAGACTGTTTTTCGCGCTAGAAGCGACGACGACGAAGTGCGCGCGCTTGAGCACGCGGAACGTGATCCACGTGGGCTTTGGTGCTTCGGAACGCCGACGGCGATCGAGCGTCAGAAGCGACTGAGAGCGGCACGTCGACTCGGCAAGCAGACGCACCAGCTCGGTGCCAGCCGGGACGTACTGGGCGTGTTCCTGGTGTCCTGGATCGGGCTGGCTGTTCCGGGGTGGATGGCCAGGGCGAGCGGCTGGAACAGTGGTGTGGCCGGGACCATCTACGGACTCGTGGTCACGGTGCCACGGAGGTTCGAGTCCGGCACAACCATCTGCTGAGGGCGTGGTCACGGTGCCGCGCAAGGTCCCTGCCCGGCACAACCGCCTGATGAACGCGTGGCCCCGGTGCCGCGCACGTTCCCGTCTAGCCGCCTACTGAGAGCGTGGCCACGGTGCCACGTATGCTGCAGTTCTACGCAACCGTTCTCTGAGGGAGTGGCCTCGGTGCCACGTAAGGGCATCATACCCGGCGCTTTCGTGAGCGAGCAGCTCAAGATCTGCACGTGCCCGGACACGACCCATCGTGCCTCGTCTACTGATGTCAGCGTGTGCCGCCGCTGCTAGAACATCAGTCCTGTGAGTGGTGCGAGCGGACATCCGACGTCAGTTAGACAGGACGCGCCGTTAGTTCTTGAACGTAGTGTTCACAGTGTGTTGCTTGTGTCGCGTTGTTTGTCTGTGAAAGTTCATTCTGTCTCGTCCTGTCGATAAATGTTTCCTTGTCTGTGACCTAGCTGTCTGTGTCTGAGTCCTGGGCCCACGAACCACCACAATTGGCGAGCCTGCCAGGATGGCTTATTAACATCTAAAGCCATTGCTCAGACACAGCCTGAGTCATGGAGAAGGAGAAACTTATCGAACTTGGTCGACAGTTAGGGTTGGAGAGTGATGCGCTTAGAGAGTGGGTAGAACGAGAGTGCGCTCTAGCTCGCGAGGAGCAGGCTGAAGAACGAGAATTCGCAAGAGAACATGCGGAACAGAAGCAGCGACTGAAAGAACAGGAACGTGAAATTCTTGAGCTGAAGCTGCGACTTCATGAGAGCTCAAGGAGGTTACAGCCCACTGCTACTGGTGAAAGAGGAGGATCTAACGGGAGCGCATGGGAATCACGGCGTGTTTTAGAGAAGTTGGCAAAGCGCATTGGTTTTGAGGGTGCAGGTCTGAAGGTTTGGGTCGAAGAACGCTTGGCGGTAGAAGTGGCGAAGGAACAAGAGCAGATAGAGTATGAAAGGCAGATGAAAGAGAAAGAAAGTGAAATGATAAAGAAAGATAATCAACTAGAAGAATTGAAGACAAGAACACTTGGGCTAAAGCTTCAGGTGGCCGAGGCTCAAAACATAAACTTCGAAATACAGAGACGCGAAAAGTCGTCGGGAGGGAGCTCCAATGAGCCGGTGCTGGAGATTTTCGACAGGAGCATTCCTGACGTCAATGAAAATATTTTGAGTGGCGATCATGGACGTCGCTTTAGTATGTCGCCAGAGGTGCTGCTAAATCCTAGTCTAGAGGATTGTAAGAAGGTGGGAAGCCGAGGAGCTAACTGTAGTTCGCATGTGCTCGATGGAATAGATTATAAATCCGAGACAGAGGAACATAGACGTTCCATACAAGATCAGGTTTGCTGCAGAGCCTCTGGGAGGACAAACACGTTCGAGGAGGTTAGAGATCCTCGAGAATATGGCGGCGAATGCTGTGCAGGAAACTCCGAGGCATTTACCGGCCACTGTTCAGGTGTACCGCTGGACGCGGTTAAACACGTCATAGGCATGGTCCATGACCATTTGAGGGACCCTCTTATAAATGAAGGGAAGCTGGAAGTGTGTAGAGTTCCAGAGGAACAGCAACAGGCGATTGTTCCGACACTCGCTAGAGAGATCCATGATACAGATGCTAGCACGCCTGAGCTGTGCCCGATAAATGAAACTCCAAACAGTGCCTCAGTGTTCGCACAGGGCTCCCTCAGTACCGGTGCCTCCACTGTCAGTACGAACGCCGATGCGCGCTCTGGGGATTTTATGAGTCTGGACAGTATTCCTGTTCGAGTGTCGCGGGTGTTATCAGCTGATCGACGTATACTGTGTGTTGACATAGCAGGAGGGATCTTCCGAACGCGTGTAGCTCTGCGCGCGAGCGATCAGGAGGCACTGCTCGTGCTGATTAGCAGTCGCGACGCCTATAGATGGAGAAACCTCCAAGCGTCCCCGATGCTACTCGCTGTGCGCCTTGTTTGGGACGCTATCACGTGAACGCGCTATAATAACTGGACGCTGTATTGGTTTTTACTTCCGGACTGTTTCTTGGACTTTGAGGGTATGCGAAACTTTCATGTATATTAGAGGGTGCGTGTGCTTCTTGTGCTACTGTTCAATATCGACACCGGCGTAGCACACTCTTTGTAACTCCATGAAACTATTAATGCTGGCATGTAGTACAGTTTCTTCGTGTCTTCCTGCATTGCGTTCTGTTGTGTCCTTCCTACAGACGATTCCGCAACAGTGTTGGTGTGCTTACTATTTGAGTCGCGTGGATTTTACTGAGCTCTAACTTATGGCCGTTGTACACACGCTTTTCATCATGTTTTATCTTAGTGCAGTGTTCGTCCTGAACTCGTAGACCTTTTCATTTTCTTTGAACTCGTGTGCTGTCATTGGGACTTTCATGTGTGTGTACAACGTACTGAAGGTGGGGGGAAGTGTAGTGGGAGACTGTTTTTCGCGCTAGAAGCGACGACGACGAAGTGCGCGCGCTTGAGCACGCGGAACGTGATCCACGTGGGCTTTGGTGCTTCGGAACGCCGACGGCGATCGAGCGTCAGAAGCGACTGAGAGCGGCACGTCGACTCGGCAAGCAGACGCACCAGCTCGGTGCCAGCCGGGACGTACTGGGCGTGTTCCTGGTGTCCTGGATCGGGCTGGCTGTTCCGGGGTGGATGGCCAGGGCGAGCGGCTGGAACAGTGGTGTGGCCGGGACCATCTACGGACTCGTGGTCACGGTGCCACGGAGGTTCGAGTCCGGCACAACCATCTGCTGAGGGCGTGGTCACGGTGCCGCGCAAGGTCCCTGCCCGGCACAACCGCCTGATGAACGCGTGGCCCCGGTGCCGCGCACGTTCCCGTCTAGCCGCCTACTGAGAGCGTGGCCACGGTGCCACGTATGCTGCAGTTCTACGCAACCGTTCTCTGAGGGAGTGGCCTCGGTGCCACGTAAGGGCATCATACCCGGCGCTTTCGTGAGCGAGCAGCTCAAGATCTGCACGTGCCCGGACACGACCCATCGTGCCTCGTCTACTGATGTCAGCGTGTGCCGCCGCTGCTAGAACATCAGTCCTGTGAGTGGTGCGAGCGGACATCCGACGTCAGTTAGACAGGACGCGCCGTTAGTTCTTGAACGTAGTGTTCACAGTGTGTTGCTTGTGTCGCGTTGTTTGTCTGTGAAAGTTCATGTCTGTCTCGTCCTGTCGATAAATGTTTCCTTGTCTGTGACCTAGCTGTCTGTGTCTGAGTCCTGGGCCCACGAACCACCACAATAAGTAAACGTAATAAAACAAAATAGAAGAGTAAGGTGCCAAATGCAGACCGAGAAGGCGTAAGTAGAATGGTCCTTTAATAGATAGATAGATAGATAGATAGATAGATAGATAGATAGATAGATAGATAGATAGATAGATAGATAGATAGATAGATAGATAGATAGATAGATAGATAGGTTTGTTAGAAAGTTGTCGCGATAGTAATCCACCTGGTCGTGTTTGCAGGCTTCGTGGCGAGCCCGCTTTCTCGCTGCAAATGTTACTATGTGAAAGATAATTAAGAGTAACGCTTAATTAATAATGTAATTATCATCCTGACGAGAATTTCTCCTACGTGAAAGCTGTGGCTTATCAAAATCTTTTACAAGAACACGTTTTAGAGAGAAGGCTTTAGAGGCATTCGCGTTCACTTAATTGCCTGGAATGAGGTACTAGCGCTTGGTCCTAAGTTTGTTAACTGAGGCGGACTTTTCACTAGCTTTACGTGGACTGCCTAATACCGACATAATCAATGCAAGCGTGAACTTTCTTCCTCTCTTTTGTACGTGTGCCTCATATCCGGATGTCTAGTGCAGTGCGCGCATACCTCCATTAATTGCCTTTGTTATTACCCTGATGATTAAGTAACCTTTTGTCATTAAACTCGTAATGCGGTGTCACATCTACCTGACACATCACTAAACATGGTGGCCCCGCCACGGTGGTCTAGTGGCTAAGGTACTCGGCTGCTGATCCGAGGGTCGCGGGATCGAATCGCGGCCGCGGCGGCTGCATTTCGATGGAGGCGAAATGTTGAGGCCCGTGTGCTGTGCGATGTCAGTGCACGTTAAAGAACCCCAGGTGGTCCAAATCTCCGGAGCCCTCCACTACGGCGTCTCTCATAATCAGAGTTCGTTTTGGGACGTAAAACCCCACAAAACAACTAAACATGGTGCTTTTGTGTCTGTATTTTTAGATATTTTTTCTTCGATTTCAGCAACAACCTCAGACAGGATATGAATAACAATTGTGGAGGGGGGCGGGGGGCAAGCAGTGTAATAACCCTAGGTGGTAATGCGTTAACCAATAATCAGTAGTGATTGTTGCACTGTTCATCATTTATTTCGGACGTCGCGGTCCAAGGCAGGTTTGAAAAAGTGCGCCGAAAGCGCCTGAAGATCGGCCGCTGCGTTAGGTCAGATGGAACGCTCCGTGACGAAGAAGTCGCTAAATTTCAATGAAGGCGCGTAGTAGCGTGGTAGACTCCACGAAAGCGTCAGGTAGTCGTAAATGGAGAAGCGGACTGATCATCGTTTTCTGGCAAGGTGTTGTACTTAGCTATTTCTTTTGTGCACTCTCTGTTACAGAAAGGATGTATATATGGCCATAGAGAAAATTGCACACATCGACCTGTATATGTCACGTCCTATAAATGGTCGTATATGCCCTATTTGTGACGAGGCTATATATGGCGATTCTTGGTTAGTTCCTTCATTGCCATGTTCGGAATTCGGAGAACAGCGACACATAATTTACGCGTTCCTATACCGCAATATTGACACGTGCGGTTGTTTTCGTTTGTTTAAAGAGAACGCCGTTATCACCTTCGCTTGAATCGCGCGCTGGCTTTGTTTGCGGCGAGCGCCGTAATCACTTTCTGTCACGCTCAACGCAGGCCGCGTTTATCTTGCACGTCGCTTCGGGAACCGTGTCGACCATTCTTGAATCTTTTCATGCTGACGCGCACATTTGAGTAACTTCTGGAATTCCAGAGATAATGCGAGAACGCGTTATGACGTGTGTATAAAAGCCGACGCATTGCGCCGCTTGTAAATCTTTCCGTAGACCGACGACTGTTCACGCCGCTATTGCTGTGCATTGTCGTTGGCTTTGTTTTGCTGGGCACTAGTTCGCCCAATAAACAGTTCGCCTGACATCGCTCGAGTTCTGCGTGCTTCGCCTTTAGTGCTGCGTTCGTCACGACTACGTGACGATATTGTCCAATTCTTTGGCAATACTGCGGCATATATATGTTAATTTTTGTACAGGTCTTGTATTGTCATATATGGCTCTAACCCAAGTGGCCATATATCACCAGATACGAGCACTTGCTATATGTGGCCTCGCATACCGAATGCCTGCATAATGTGGCCATATATGACACCTTTTCATAAGGGATAAAAGTGCGTACAAAACTCCTTCACCAGTCACGTAGTCTGCAAGGAGAAACAAGGCAATGGCTGCCTCAGTTTTACCACGAGCAGAGAAAAAGGTGAACTTAGCGATTTTCTCTCGCATAACACGAATGGAACAGATAAGCAACCAACGTCACGCCCAGAGTGAAGGAGGTTCGGTTGTTCTAGGGACTTTTCTAGGTTGTTCTATAGGACGTTTCCCGACGACACACTGTCGCGGCACGCTTTCAATAAAATTACGTCTCTTATCGTCACTGGCTTCCCAGCCTGGCACGTGGCACAGTGGAGGCCCCCCTTCGTCCGCTTCAGGAGCACTCGGGGATTGGAAACCTGATTACGAATATCTGGAAATACGGCAGCGTTTCGAATATGGGAACACAGTGTACCTCATATTAGCGGCACAATAAACCACTTCCGCGTCAACAGTGAGCCTCGAGTCGACGATGACCAGGTTAGGTGTCATGCTTTTGTTACTAAACGTTTTCTAAGGCTGCGTGAATATTGATGTTTCGGGGGTGAAACGAATTAAAATATAGGAGATCCAGTGCAGATCAAATCGAATGCTTCTAAAACTCTTTTGAGACAGTTCAATGTTACACTGCGGAAGAGATATACGGCCAACCATAGCCAAAGAACAAAAACAAATATATTGCACGTCTAGCGCGCTCTTACACATTCCTTCCAAGAGAGCAAAAAAAAAAAAAAAGTCGGGAAAAGACTGTTCGAGGTAGGATTGTGAAATAAACTCGACCTAATGGCGGTGGACGGAAGCCCATGCTTGTGATGTCTAGCAGCTCAATCAATTTGCAGAATTGTAGTTCCAGCTATTTCATACCACTGTAAAAATTTGAGTCTGGGGGTTCGATTCACAATCGAACATGAGACGTGCACTACCAGTAATAGGAGGACAAATGAAATACCAAGGCTACACTGTGCCTGCAGTTTTACGTTTCCGTTATGGCTCCACCTATCGCATATTATAATTATGAACGCTCGTTTTAGGGGCGAAGCTCCTCTTAGTCTAACCTTGTCCCGCGTCAGGCGTCAGGCGTAACCGGCAGTATCTCCCGGGAGGCACGCGCTCGCCCTCGGCGCGTGCCTCCCGGCGCGCGAGCTCTCGCTCTTCCATCTGCTGGATTCGGTCTCAGAATTCAATCCCGCGACCTTCGGATCAGCAGCCGAGTGTCATAACCACTAGACTACCGTGGCGAGGTATGCTTCATGAGCTGATCGCCATTATGCATAAATAAAAAATAAGTTTATTCCGCGTCGGCCTGCCGTGTGCCTACTGCATGGCTGCCTCCGCATGCCGTTAACTGTACTCGCATGCGGGCGAAGTGTCGTGCGTACAAAAGCTTATTTTAGCTTTCACAATGCCTGTCACACTGCGGAACGTGTTTTAAAGGCACCTTTGGTGCAGCGCAGCGCGGTGATGCAGTGAAGCCTACTAAATGTGAAAGGGGCCACCGTTAACGAGGTGTCATGGGCAAGATTACTTCTAAAATATAATTCAACTACGTTGCTATTTACCTACCTAGGGAGTTTTACAATGTTACATTGCAAATCAGAGCTTGCCGAAAGTAACGACATTACGCTACTGAGGGATGCTGCTGTTATTTTGAATATAATGAGGTAACCTTGAAATTAACGAACGCTCATCATTCACGCACTAACTCATGCACATTTTTACAACACATTTGCATTACAAGTGGCAGCTAGGTTGTCGCGGTAGTAGTTTGTCGACGAAACTCCCTAAGCTGTCTCGACGCTGCCGCGACCTTGCTTCAATAAAGAGGTGTGTGGTGGCATGAGGGCCTCAGTCCACAAAACATGTCTTAGTTTTATATAAAGAAAAGCCCTCTCTCTTAGTTGATCCACTTAGCGGGTTTCAAATTTCAACATCGTGTTGCTAAGCTGTTTGACGCTCAGAAGAGTGTGGCGCCGTTGTCTAACACCCTTCTGTGAAGTTTCGGACGTTATGGCTTTCCGAGAACGTTAATCGATAGCTCGAGCTCGGGTACTACGCTGCTTTTCTGAACTTCTGTGGGCCTTTGAGTCAGGTTAACTTGTTTATATTAGTTTCCCATTCGCTAGGTGTTCAATTTCTATACCGTAAAGAAGGTGGACATGCTGTAGTTCGGCCGAGGGTAATTGGAAGGAATGCGTAATTTATTGCGCGGCTATGTGATGCGCTAATAATGTATTATTATTATTATTATTATTATTATTATTATTATTATTATTATTATTATATTATTATTATTATTATTATTATTATTATTATTCTGTCAAATCTGTGTCGTTGTGTAAGGTTTGTGAGATCAGTGATCTAGGTGTTCTTTTTGGTAGCACCCTACACTTTTCTGCTCACAGTAAGCGTATTGCTTTGCGGGGTCTTCGTTCTCTAGGTTGTGTTTGCAGAATGTAGCATTCCGTTCTCGTATGCCCTTCCGCAAATTGTACACCGCGATAGGTCTTCCTGAACTTGAGTACGCACATCTGGAATGGCATTTCTAATTCCTGCAGCAACGCCATTGAGCGAGAGAAGAAGGTGGATGTAACTTTATTCCTAGTCCGGCGAGTTAGTGGGACGGGCCAATAGCCCCGCCCAGGTGACAGCCAGGAGTCCTTGAACTCTGGCTGTCACCTAGGACCGCATACGCATTCTCGGCAGTAGAAAGCTAACGAGCTAACTACATGCTTTTCAACATTGTCACCATGATCGAGAAGCTTGATATTAATACATCTACCCGTTTGTCCCACATAAAGGTTTCCACGTGACCATAGTATCCGGCAGACTGCCTTCATAACATGCTGCATACTCATGCTGCTCCTGGCATATTTTCTTTTTCCTGTACGTGTTCTTCAGTTTACTTAAAGGGACTGTTTGCCAATCGAATTTTTTTAGTTGTGGTCAAAATGAGAACATCGTTCCTTATATTGACAGAAAGGAGGCTGCTTCTACCCCACAAAACAGGAATAAAATTCTAACTTGGCCCTCAAAGTCATAAAAAATTACCGGTGCCGCCGTCCTCGGTGATTAGTGTCAATTTCCAAGCGCAATGAAATATCAAGGAATACCCATGCCAGTTCAATGGTCCCTCTTTTTTAAAAGCAAGGAATTATTAGAATTGCATTTGACACCCATATGGCAGCGTTATTTCCCGACTGAGAGGAACTTTCATATTTGAATTATTATGGGAAAAACCCATTAACCAATGTTGCCGGATTCTCTGTACATATGCAGTCTAGGTGAACACAAAGGATAAAAACTTACACCATCTCGCGCTAAAGGGGACCATGAGGCGATGCGAAGCAGCACGTGGGGTGCACACCGCGTTTGCATCGGTTTGACGCTAGCAGATGCTGCCTGCGTCAGCGTTATCTCTCGCGGGCGAGGGCGCGTTCTCGTTCCTTCGAGCTGGTAAAGCGTTCATCGAAGAAACGAGCCGAAAGAGTGTTGCCACTCGATGTGCGCTCGAGCGTTGCGAGCGGTGGAGAGGGTGAAGCGATAGAGAGGTGACACGTACGTTAGGCGCGCGTCAGGTTTCCGTCAGGCGGCAGCTGCGGGCGCTGCGGCGAGCGCGGGGCAGGCGAGGGAGAGAGTGACGTCAGTGCGCACTGCGAGGGGAGAGTGACGTCAACGCGCAGCTGCGGCGTGAGCCTACTTGGCACCGCTCCAACACCTTCGGCGAGGATGTTGATGATGATCGTGGTTCGGTTAGGAAAGGACGCTAATTTCTGCAGCCCATGTAGGGAGCACGGCTAAGCGTCCGTGGGGGTGGGGGAAAGGGAGTGAAAGAGATAGAGAGGAGAGAAAGGCCGTAGTGGAGGGCTCCGGAAATTTTGACCACCTGGGGTTCTTTAACGTGCACTGACAACAACGAGCGGAGCGCGTTGCGGCATAGAGAAAGAAAATTCTTTCCCTATGGTTGCGGCACCTTCTGTACGGACGTACGGAGGGAGAGCGTTACACAGGCTAGTCAAAGAGCTGCTTCGCGTCTAAAAATTTCGTGTAATAGAAGTTCTGCTGACTTCCCGGCGGATTCACTAGGAGCCTGTGCACGTCCGAATGGTGTGCTTTCAAAACGGTAAAAGACAAGAAATCGATAAAGGCCGGTCAAGAACCCGTTTTAGTGTGCCAGTTTATGCGAAGAAGATAACACCACTTTCCCGTCAGCACGTTGGGCTATCTCGTTTAGGTTGTCTGATAGGATGTGCTTACGAGGGATTACATCAGGCCTTTTTTTAAGCTTTCCAGCATTTAAAAAATCATTGTCATTTATTCAATCATTCTCATTGTTTTAAAAAATCATTGCCTAAAAGAAAATGGGGGCGTCCCTACGAACATAAAAAAATTCATGCGAGTGCTTCAGCAGGAATTCGCTGTCATGCTTAAGAAATGTCATGCCCCAGCCCAGCCCCTATAACAAGTTTTTAGGGGCGAAGCTCTGTTGTAGTAGCGCGTTACCTACTAGGAACGCGCTACTAGGAGGGCGCATGTGGGAGGCGCGCCCTCGGCGCGGTGCCTCCGGCGCGCGAGCTCTCTCTCTCTTCCATCTGCTGCCTTATGAGAGAGAGGGAGAGAGAGCGAAAGGCGCGCGTCGACTATGGAAACGCTCTTTCTTCGATGGACGCTCTACCAGCTCGCAAAGAAGGAGAACGCGCCCTCACCCGCGAGAAACAACGTTGGCGCAGGCAGCGTCTTCTAGCGAGTTTCTTGATTGAAAAAAAAAATGACAGCATATCCATGGAGTGAATGATGATGAGTGGGCGAAGCTCGGGATGTTCATCGTAGATCGTGCCGAGTTCCGGATTAATTTAGTTAACGCGCATGCTACGAATCCTCACGGTTCAACTATGCACAATGCACAAGTGATATCTCCCACCGGCACATCATTGCAAGTCAAGATCCAGTGCATATATATATATATATATATATATATATATATATATATATATATATATATATATATATATATATATATATATATATATATACATGGGTTGCCGGTGAACGCTTCTCCAACGCGAGCAGTCGGTATTTCTCAATCAAGAAACTCGCTAGGAGACGCTGCCTGCGCCAACGTTGTCTCTCGCGTTTGCCGGGGCAGTGTCGAGTTTGCCGGGGAGCGCGTGGCTCCCAGCGCTCGCGGCGAGGGAGCCTTGTTTACCTTGGAGGTAAACAATGGCTGCTACTGGGAATGAGAGACAGCAGAAGTCGGCTTTTAGCTAACACTTACACTTCTACTTCTACTAACGTTTACTACTGGAACGTGCCAATGGCTGCTAATGGGGAATGAGAGACAGAAGAATTCGGCTTTTAGTTAACGCGCACGCTGCGAATTTTTTATTGTTCAACAACGCACAGGAGAAATCTCCCACCGGCACCACCTTGGAGGTCAAAGCGTAAGACTGGTTACATACTACGACACGACGAGGGACGAACGGGTGCCGCCTTAAGGAGCTTCGCCCCTAATACCGACTGCTCGTGCTGGAGAAGCGTTTACCGGCCACCCATATATATATATAGGCACTGGACCTTGACTTGCAATGAAGTGCCGGCGGAAGATTTCACTTGTGCGTAGTTGAACCATAAGGATTCGTAGCGTGCGTGTTAACTAAATTAATCCGGAACTCGGCAAGATCTACGATGAACCTCCGGAGCTTCGCCCACTCATCATCATTCACTCCGTGGATATGCTGTGAATTTTTTTCGTGCTCTACGACTTTGGACAATGGCCTCTTCCTTATCTTGCATTACATATCATCCTCCATTGTCACAAATGCATCGTTAGCGGTAACCGCCAGATGCCGCTTATGAGAAAGTTAATAAATTTCTTACCTGGCACGTCTGTAACACGCTACGACATCCACCGCAGCTAACGGCTGTCTTCTGATGAAAGTTCCCGTTTTACCTCGGATAGCCTGTTTTTAAGAACGTCTAATGGCTCTCCGTTGACTACAAGAAATTACGCAATGATCATTACAGTTTACCAGAGCACAATCTCTATTGAAGTGTCCTTTGATCCGCTACATCAAGAGCTGAATGTTGGGCTGGAGTTCTGAATGTGGAAGTACCACGCAGCTGCCTTATGTTTGCGACATACGTGAAACGGGCGAAGGTAGTTTATAAGTTACATTTTCTATATCTGTTTAACGCTGAGTCCTTGATGAAGACCCTGAACGACGGTTCTTCATCACCGACTGAAAAGGGGCCCCATAGTTCATGCAAGGGGGTGCAAGTGGTAGTGAAGATTTCATATAAGTGACCGGACGTCCAAAAAATGGCCAAAATGAGCACTTTACGTAAGTTAGCGCCCTCCATGCAAGAAAGGCACACATCCGATGGAACTAAAACTGAACGAGAATCGACACCACATTCGCTGTATATGCAGAATAACTAACTGGCCGATGGTTGTGTTCCGTGGCGAGAAATTTGCTTTTGGTTGTTTGTTTCGTGTCTTGGCAATAAAGATCGTTAAACTTACGTTTGCGCACGAGCCCGCTGCCAACTAGGCGTCGAGATTTTCGAACTGCGCACTTTCCGTTTCCTTGTCAAATTCACTTATCAAATGCGAGCTCGAGCCTAATGGCAAATTAATGAAATTTGGATTCAGTGCTGTTTCGCATCGGTTTTGTTGAGAAAATTAGCATTAGGTTTCATATGTGAGCTTATCTGTACTTGAGCTGTCATTCCTAATTAATCTGCTTTACTAAAGCACAGTCGCCGCATGTTTTGCCTGATTATATTTGTTATCTTTCTGATAGGGAAGGGGGGTGGGCGATATGTACAACGTAGTGCCGCACATCATTAGAAAGACTGTTTCGAAAAAAAAAGTAGTTTTTATTTAACCTGAAATTTCATTAGATACCCCAGATTCCTTTGCTGAAAACCACTGAAAAGGAATTGTGCAGAGGGTATTATACAAAGCAAGCACCAAATGTGGGCATGCAAGTACACGTCCGTCATGACCATTATGTGCACCCGAGGACGTTAGACATTAACATCATCTCAGTGCCTGATCAATATCTTGCAGCACACTGGCACACGTTATTGTGATAACAGAACACACCGTAACTCCCATACGCACTGAAACAGCATACTACTACATTTAGAAGTAAACACATTCTTTACACGTCTGTCCATACTTCATGTTTTATCCGCAGCCACGCGTAAATAGTGTGCGCTTTTGTACGTTTGTCACGGCCATCTACATAGAATACATCTGTGTTCTGTGTATCGGCCGTGGGTGCAGTAAATACAGTTAGCGTTATAACTTTCCAAAAAGATGAAACCCTTGTTTCCTACAACACACAACATTTTGGATATATTAGACTCTTATAGCACTTTTTTATTACCGACCACAACTGATCGGGCCTTTAGTACTGTTGCTTACCCTGCTAGTGCGTGAGGTTCTAAAATGTGTAGTGCATAGTGAATACTCGATAAACAAATAAATAACTAACTAAATAAATTTGTCAAACATTAATAAGGTAACGCTCAATGAAATCTGTGTATAGATGCACGAAACGCCGCTTTTTTTTTCGCATAAGTGCACAGGGAAGTGTTACCCTTTCGTGCTCGGTTTCATAAGATGTGCACATTTGTTCACGCGCAAATCAGGATTTCAGAATTGATTTTCTTAAGTGATGTGATCGGAAAGTGATTGATTCATGGGGTTTTACGTCCCCATGAATCAGGGACGCTGTAGTGGAGGGATCCGGAAATTTCGACCACCTGGGGTTCTTTAACGTGCACTGACATCGCACAGCACACGGGCCTCAACATTTCGCCTCCATCGAAATGCAGCCGCCGCATCCGGGATTCGATCCCGCGACCCTCGGATCAGCAGCCGAGTACCATAGCCACTAGACCACCGTGGCGGGGCGAGTGAAAAACTGTGTTGTATTACGGGTCCATATGGTGCAAGGCCCTAATACGGCCGTCAAGGGCGTTAGGTATCAGGATATCCTCGCTTGAAAGTTTCCCATGCAGCAAGTGCCATGCAGCAAGTACTGAACCTGCGAGAGGGCATCCTATAATCACTCCCAGCGGCAGTGGGAGCTGCCATTGCCAACATTATCAAAAAAGGAATAATAAGCATAAAGAACGAGTGTAAGATAACCTCGGATAGTTAACCTTTACGGAAAGGTAATAATTATTTATTTATTGGCTTTACGCCCACGAACCACGATAATATTATGAGGGACGCCGTAGTGGAGGTCTCCAGAAATTCAGATTACCAGGGGTTTTTTAACGTGCACTGTCATCGCATTGTGCAGGGGTCTAACATTTCACTTTTTTCCGTAAGCTTTACGTTTACGGAAAACGGTTTAGCAGTGCCTATGGCGGCAGAGGCATAAAGTACTCTTACCGAAACATAACTTGTAACGACATCTCATTGCTTTCTCTTAGGTACAATACTGTTGAATGTTTTTTTTTCTTTCTTTTTCAGCCGCTTTGGTCTCCTCATGTAAGGAAAATATTGAAAGCAGTGTGAAGTAGTCATATTCTCTGTCAATGTAGGAGCAGCACGCAACTTTATTTCAGAAAACCGCCGGTTTTCTTCTTCCAAGCCGTTTCAACACTAGCTTCGTGTGAGTGTGGTTGCACTTACAAGATGTCGCCACCAGCGTTGCCAGTCCCGTATACATCTCCGGTAGCCGGCTATCCTTAAATATAACGAAGTTTACGGACAAGCTAAGGTCCTCCATTCTTTCTTGCGTTTTAATGTCACCTCCACGGCCGGGATTCGAACGCGTGACCTGCGGATCAGCCGTCGAGTGCTGTAGCCACTAGAACACCGCGGCTCGGCGGGTCTTTGTGCAAAGAGTGCTGCGGAAGGTCAATGGTTGGTGCTTATTCACAGTGATTTGTTGTAGAACTACATATGTATTACAACGTATTTGCCCTTTTTATATTTGTCTTATTATAAAACGAATATTAAAGCCTGGCCTGCGACCTTTCTTGCACTTGTCGAGTAACTTTTTTCTTGTTCTCACTTTCCAGGGGCTTCGGAAAGCAAGGATACCAATGTATCTGTAAGTTACTTTATATTTGCTACTTAAAGCGAAAATAAGTTCTTTTTACAAAAATTGCACCTCTACGTGTATGCCAGTAACTATTCTTGAATTTTTCTAGCTGAATCCTGCTTATGTACAATTCGGCCCTCCTTCAGGTGTAGGGGCATGATCTCGATGCATTGGGGCAACAATAGACTACCATAGTTTACAGATTCTTACAAATCTTTTCCTGTGAGAACACACCAGAGCGAACACGCCAAGTACACGCGAGTATAGATGGAGTGCAAAGTACCTATGAAACAAGGCCATGTGTTATGACTTAAAGGGGTCGTGAAAAGAATTTGGAGATGCCAGTTTGTAATTTTCACTCCTTCAATACGCATTCGACAAGCCGATTCTGAAATATTTCGGCGAAATATTCAGTGCACATTTAACAATGCCCGTTTTAAATCTCAGCTTTCTTGCGCTCCCGAAACGGCTATGCGACACTACCGGCCGGCGTGGTACTATTTGGTGACGTTGAGTTAAGACACTTTTAAGTTCAAAGGCACAGTGAACTCGCGTTTGCCCTAAAGGAATCGATTTACTTGAAAGATAGACAGGAAGAAAATACTTGGAAACCATGCGGTGCCACCATTCGGAAGAAAAGCGGCAGCACGGTTTGTTTTCCCCGTGGCCTCCGAGGGCGCGCCAATCTCGGAGGTATGACGGCTACTAAGATGACGTCATCTGCAGAGTTGAGGGGAACGCGCGCAGTGAAACCGAAACCGCGTTTTTTATCGCTCTAAATCAACGCCCACGGGGCAACGGAACAATGCATATTGTTGATTGGAGGGTCAGGATCCCGAATACGCACTTAGTACAAAATGTTCAGGAAACGTTTCACTACCCCTTTAATATTACTGAACTCTGCTATTGCAGACGCTGCGAAGATTATACGTTAGCGATTTCACAGTTAGCGGGCAGTATGCTCCTTGATTGCAGAGTTTAAGATCCTAGAGGAAAGAATCTACAACAAAGAAGTCCGCCAGCTTTTGTAAAGTTAACAGCAAAAATGTAACAGCGCCCTCTTAGACAAGAATGTGTGAACAGGGTCCGGAGTTCGATAACATTCTTCCAAAAACTGACTTTCGAACAAAACGCATTGTGAGCATCGCGCATGCATTTCAGCTTCCTCGACTGCGCGTGCTCGTCACCATCACTTATAGGACCGTAGTAAACGCCTTCTCGGTCGCTCAAACAAGTAATAAAGCTCACAGCCTTGGCGTTGCTTTATGACACTTTCTCATAATTCGTGACCGATCTGCTGGGCTTGAGTTCCGAACCCCCGTTCATAATTCCTCCAACGCCATTGGCCAGAAGGGTTACCTAACGATGTGACCAGCATCCATCACTGGCTAATATCTTTGTCGGACAACTTCAGAGTACGACGATTTCTAAGACGTAGGCGGGATTTCGTGTGACACATAATTGCGACTCTGTCAAATGCAATCATGGGAAAGATGCGACTGCAGTACATTCCTCTTTTTTTTTTTTTTTGAGGTAAGAAAGTATTTATTCGGGTAAAACAAACTTCAGGGCAGTAGGTGTCTCATTTGCGCAGCTCTCGCCCCTAGGGTATTGTGAGAAAAATCATGCATCATATATATTTCTTTCGCTTTCTAAACCATACAAAAACATCTCAAACGTTCTGTACTTTCTCCGATGGCACAAATCATTATTTTGCATTCCTCACTCAGCCAGTTAACCTTCGTGAAGGAAGAAATAATACGCGACGAAGAACTCACCTAAACTGTACTTCAACGAAATTATAAAACGATATTATGGAGAGAGCATGTGTGGCCACGTCTTCTGTCGGAAAACCTCAACGGCACCCTCATAGTCGCGCTTACGAAATTCGTGCGTTCTCTAAGGACGTCTGTGTAGACGTCTCTCAAACGTGGAGTTTGGCATCGCCCAGTTGTTTTTCGACCGTGTTACAACTACCGGCCTGAGAATGACGGACACCCGGAAGAGGAGGATAACTTCCTCCCACTCTCCAACGGGTGACAATGACAAGTGTTATTTTCTTTCCGCGGTCGGGATCACAGCTTTTCCCCGAGACCCCAACAGCAAAAAATAGCGACTGGGCGTTTACGTGTGCGCCATCTTTTTGGAAATAGCCCCGCAATGCTTTACGGCGTGGTCTGTTTTTGCGGACGGCGCCGTGATACAACGCAGTGCGCCCCCACGATAGCCAAGAACGCGGTGTTTACACGAGATCCGAGCTTGTGGTGGAACCGCAGGGCCTCTCTTTCGTAAACTGGCCCGTGCGTAATAAAAGAATTTCTGGGGAGAACCCGGCAGAAATGACAACAAAACGCGGGTACCGACGAACGCTGGTTCCGCGGAGAGAAAAAAATAACATCCACTGCGAACGCATGCAGTCATGCGAAATACCTTGCGGGACTCGATCTAACTCACCGCTGGCGTCGAGGACGACTGTAGGTCGGAAAAAAATAGATTAGCGCCCGCTTAATGCAGTTTGCGGAGCGGCGCCAAGAATTAAAACGAAATAATGAGTAAATCGAGGGAGCGCGCTTTTGACATTGAAATATGAGCGTTATAGGCGCGCCCTGCGCGCCACACAGCGCCTCCCAGATGTGGTGGACTTTTCCGCCTACGTGTGAAACGCAGAAATGCTCAGATGCCAGTAAAGAGCGCATTGGTTTGGGCAGGACAAGGGGAGGTACAAATTGGGAAGCAGGGGCAATTTCGAATTGAAATCGTATTGAAATAATGAACATGTTTTTTAGTGCTGAGTAAGTACCTTCTATGACCACTTTGCGTAAGCATGATTGCCGTGTTTCGTACGGAGCACCAATGCAGAAGTACGGCGCACTAAAACTCGCAGATAGAGGATTTTATTTGGCCGTAGACATCTTAACGCTTTACAAATTACCGCTTATCGATGAACAATGCGTGATCAGCAAAGCTGGTAGCAACATATATTGTTGCAGAGTGTAACCAGAGACATAGACGGCTAGTATTGCACCAGATGGCGCGTTCTACTTTACCACTGATTGGAAGCACTGATTTGGTTATAAGAATTCGTTCACACTACTTTCACTTTTTTTTCCCTCCACGTGAACACTGACAAGGCTGAAGAAAACCGAATCAATAATGCGTGTTGTAGTTAGGCAAAAAGCCGCGAGATGCCGCTTCGGTTGCCGTCATCGGGGCCTTGAATGGCTCCCATGATGTGGTATGCGTACACGTAAGGGATTTCATGAACAAACTAACACCCCCTATTATTGCAAACAGTGCTCACTGAGTGAAACGCGTCAGCTACGCGATAAACACAGACTTGTTTCCTCTTTCTTGAATTCCCTCATGTCTAAATGACCGAGTGTTTACTCATGAATTTTGAGCAAAAATCATCTTCTCCACTGTGCGCGCTGAATAAATTGAATTGTGTAGACTTTATTTGCAACAATACAAACAATGCTGTGGGAGGCCAGGTAAGAAAAAGAACTGATTAAGCAGTTTGAGACTTCACCGTGTACACCCTGTGCATAAATCAGAATAACGGTAGATGTAGGAAGAGAAAATGGCCGTTTCAGTGGTATACAGTGGACATGATGCTCATGGCCCGAATGACACGGTGTCCATCGTAGCCACGGTGGTCACATTTTGGACAACGTCGGAAACAGCAGAGGCGCTCGCATACTGTGCACGTTGAAGAATCAGTGCGGGTTAAGAACACCAAGTGGTCAAATTTCCGGATCCCGCCATTACAGGAAGCCTTATAATCATATCGCATAATTATATCGCATATCGCGTAGGTGTTGCTTTTTTTCTTTTTTTTTTCCTTTCGTTACTTTTTCCCTATCCTACTGTCCTCTCGCGTCTTTGAATCTCTTTTCAATGATTTATCTTATTTGCCTAGTGTACTTTGTTTATTTGAGTTTTGTTATCTCGTATACTGCATTACTCTTTATCCCGTTTTCTCTCCCACCCATCCGTGTTACTTTCATTGACTAAGGCATATTCCTTCACTTGTTCCTTGCTTTCTGATAACGCTGTCTTCAGGTTAGTTTCTCGCTTGTATCACATTAACTATCACAATTATTAAGTCCACATATTGCCATTTTTCTATTATTCACCATGTTATCGTGCACAGGAGGTC
The DNA here is from genome assembly GCA_013339685.2 of Hyalomma asiaticum. NCBI lineage: Eukaryota > Metazoa > Arthropoda > Arachnida > Ixodida > Ixodidae > Hyalomma > Hyalomma asiaticum. Next base: position 55,859,389 of record CM023489.1, on the reverse strand, counting down.
CCATTTCGGTTTGTAACTATGGGACCTCCTTCTGTATATACTTACCATGTATTTTCTTCTTTCTCAACTTCAAATAAAAATAATTCTGATTCTTATTCTTTTCCAAGTAGACGACCTTCAGGTGTTAGTGATTATTAGACTCTATCGCCCATAAAAAGCCGCACAGCGCGTCGCCTTTAAAGTCGTGCAGTGCAAAGGATTTATAACAGCTCGTTGAATTTTTTTTTTCCTTTGCTTCGCAACAAAACAGAGGTGCCACTTATGAAAGCGTCCTCATGAGAACTGGTACGCCGGTATCTCGCATCTCTCTAGGAAGCGTGGCAGCGCTCTTGCAGACAGGGAATTCGACTAGTGTAGGTGTAGCAGGCAAACCTCCTCGAATAAGTGATATCCAATAGCACTGAAAAGTGAGTAAAATATTGTTAATAACAACTTCAATCGCACCGCGCACGCGTGACGCCGTATGAGCACTCACTCATACGGCGTCACGTCACATAATTTGTGAGAGTTGCGCATGGCACTCCAGGTCTCTTCACATAAGCTTTTGACACAACATACTAGAAGTCTGTAGCTGCTCTAAGGAGTGCGCGCAGACTTTAGAAACTGCATGTCAATCGTCGGATCAAAAACTGACCGCCAAAATGCAATGAACTCCCACATTACCATAGGTGATCATACAAGATTCTTTTCTGCAACTGAGTTCTTAGCGTTTCTAAACTATTTTGTCTGCTTGACTGCTTGGCAGTGTATACAATGTGCCTGCTTGTTTAAATCAACAGTTCTTGTATAAAGACGAAGCGGTTAGGAGCTCGGCCAGCGGCCACTCAGGCTGTCGGCTGCCGCTAAAATAGTCGAGCGCCGGCTGCAGGAAAGCTAGAGGGCGCTCATTCATACTCCACTCTGTGCTGCTCTTCAGCTCTCTTCGCCCAGATTATTATATAAGGCTTGGAGGTTACCATCGCTTGTTTGTCAGCTACAGAAACATTTTGAAGAAAAACCAGCCTAAACGGACGCACGCAGGCAAATGAAGAACACAGGATAGACAGGATAGCCCAGCAGCAGTGTTGTACGGAACGTCGTTCCAAGGAACGACGTTCCTGGAACGAGTTCCTTTTCGGAGTAACGAAGGAACGCCATCGTTCCATTTAGGAGTGGTGAAACTGTAACGGGAACGCGTTACATTTATAAAGGAACGGCATAGGGAACGGCGTTCCTTCCATACACGTTCCGCTCCACGACGATCGCACGTACGCAGGACGGATAGGCTGGGCTACAAGCCCTCCCTGGAGGCCCCGTTTTCCTACCGCCACTATCACCCCCTCATAGAAAAAGACGCATGAAAGCGCAATTTTATTGCGGTTTTGATGATTCGACCAGGGTGACGTTTCCTCTTCAGTGCGGCTGCACGACGTCAGGGTATCCCGCTACTCCTTGGTGGTGGCCGCTTACTATGGCCGCGGAAAATGGCTACGCCACTATGGCCGCGCTTACTACGGCCGTAACCGCGGTTCAGAGAACACGGTTAAGGCCACGGTTGTACATACTTGTAACGCAGTATGTGCGTCAATCTCTTCAAGGTATTTTAGTTAAACTGAACAGGCCGCGCCTTAATTTAGTGTCAACAGCCCTGTGCGCTCGCAAAAAGCAGAAACGAAAGGCATTTCGAAAGGATATATACACGTGCTAACGCTAACGTGTGCTGAACATGCTTACGTGCATGCGTGCGTGCGTGCTGGTAATGCTGAGCGAAGTTAACATCGCTCTAACCCGGACCTGGTCAATTATGTTTGGTGATGCCCAGATTTTAATCAACACTATAGTTTCATTGCTATCATTAGTACGCGACCAAAAGGTTAGCTACACAATAATAGGCAAACATTTTAACGCACCGCACCCCGTCCTCTTTACTGTTCAGCCTCATTCGCTGTATACCATTCTCCTGTCAATTATGATTGTGGTGTGTGGGTCATTTTTGGTTGGCGCCCCGTCAAATTATGCGTGTGAGGTTATTTACTTTCTTATTTATTTCCTGCACCACAACAACATTTCACCCTTCCCTTAATGTCGGTGTGCCTACGAACTGAACTGGCAAATAATGTTTATTCCTAATGCCACGGACAGCAGAAAACAGTCCCGCGTTATTTAATTCCGAAGTGAACGTACAAGATAGCAATATAAAAATTCCTCACGTCGACATACATTCCACGCAGCCATAATTAACAACAAAGTACAATATGTCACAAATACTTTAAAGAGATGAGAACTAAGCAAAAGCAATATATCCAGAACTCCCAATTAGGTTTGTAAGGGTCGTCGGAATGAGACAGGGAATAGGTACGCCAAGGTAGTCAAACAGGCGCCGGAAAATACGCGCATCCACGCGGTGAACAGGTGGGGCAAGAGGAGACCATTGTGAGTCTGTATTGTGCAGCTAGTTTGGCGCCCTCACTCCCTCCTGCGCAGCGCGGTGGGCAGCAAGCGTACCCAATGTGTTGTTCACGGTTGTCATTGGTTACAGTGGCGTCGGGGTGTAAATCGCCGTTTGTGGTTGGCTATGAGAGATTGAGGGGCGGGGCAACCGGTGTATATAAGGTGGCCCCTTTTGCCTGGCACAGAGAGATCGGAAGCCGGAGATCCGAAGCAGGACTGGAAGCGGAGGTTGGAAAGGCTGAAGGTAAGCAGTAGGTTGGAGGGTAGCCCGAAGGTTGGCGAGGACGGAGTGGATAGTGCTAGAGAGTACATCTAGCACGAGTCAGGGTGATGGTTACGGTCGCAGGAGCAGTGCGATGCACTGGGGTCGGCTCTGTCGAATGGAAGCGATCGTTCCACCAGAGTCCTCCCAACTGGGGTTCGGGCGCGGATAGTACTATAGGGGACATCTAGTACGAGTCCGGGTGGTGGTTACGGTCGCAGGAGCAGTGCGATGCACTGGGGTCGGCTCTGTCGAATGGAAGCGATCGTTCCACCAAAGTCCTCCCAACTGGGGTTCGGGCGCGGATAGTTCTAGAGGGGACATCTAGTACGAGTCCGGGCGGTGGTTGAGGTCGCAGGAGAGGTGTTATGCACTGGTCGGCTCTGTCGAATTAGAGCGACGGTCCTACCGCTAGGCCCTACCAACCGATGGCTTCACCTAGGTCCTACCAACCGAAGGTAAGTCATCTATGTGTATGTCAATATGTATGTAATGTCTGTCTCGTATATAAAGTCTCGTGTTGTGTTTGTGTGAAAGGCTGGTATCCATCTTTCAAGTCGACAACGCGGCGGCGGGCAGATAGCAGGAAGGCTTCCGTCCATCCTTCTTCGCAGCAGCAACGCTAGCTGGAGGAGCTCGGCTCCAAAAGAAACGAAGAAGAGAAGTAGGAAGGAGGAGAAGGAGGGAACAGAGGACAAGTTCCTCACCGTAACAAGGTTACCACGACTAGAGGTCCCCTTCTCTATGTACAATTACCCTTCTTCCTAAAAATTTACTGGCGCAGTCGACAGGATTGCAACAACGACGGCAGCGAGTGCTCCGCATTCGCAGAAGGACGTCGTGCTGCGGGTGGTAGTCCCCTCCGGGGACGGTCATGACAACGAGCTCCCACCGGGAAGAAGCCAAGGGCCAAGAACAACCACGCCATCGGCCCAGGAGAGGCGATCGCAACAACGACGGCAGCGAGTGCTCTGCATTCGCAGAAGAACGTCGTGCTGCGGGTGGTAATCCCCTCCGGGGACGGACAAGACGACGAGCTCCAGCCGGAGTGAAGAAGCCAAGGGCCAAGAACAACCACGCCATCGGCCCAGGGAGAGTCGGCGAGGACACTACACCAACAGCACAGGCAAGGCTTGACGACGAGGGTGGGCCGGCACCTCAGAAGGCTTCGTGGAAGCAAGCGGCATCGTCTCAAGCGGGGAGTCCTCTGGTGTTCGTGCATCTCAACAGTAACACTGCCTGGTAGTGGCATGGTGCCTAACCAGTGCAAGGAAGTCTGCAGTGGTTCTTCGGGGCTGGTTTGGTGCACGAGAGGACTGGACGCACGGTGGACACTCGTGGCATGTGGACATTGAGACTGCTCAACGGATCCATGCACGGCCGAGTGTGCGCGTCAGCGCAGTGTTGTGTGTCAGGGACGGCAGGAACTCGGAGTGTGATTGTTTTTTTTTTATTTGTGCCATTGCTAAGTGATTGCAGTGTGCATTGTATCAACGCGGCGGTTCGTTTGGTAACGGCTATGCCATTAATGTTTGTCAATTAATGTGTTGTCAAGTTCATGTGCCGCGTGGGTTTTTTTTTTGTTCTGTTAGTTTCGCATTTCGTTCTGTGCATGTCAGGGACGGCAAGAACACGGAGTGTCATTGTTATTTGTTTGTTTGCGTCATTGCAGTGTGCAGTGTAACAACGCGGCGGCTCGTTCGGTAATGGCTATGCCATTAATGTTTGTCAATTGATGTGTTGGCGAGTATGCATGCCGCGCGGGTTTTTGTTCTGTTTGTTTTTTTTTGGTTTTGTTTCATTATTTTTGGTGAACGGCTGTTTATGCCCATTCCGACGAACCTTTGTTGTATTTAATTAGCGTAGCTGCATCAGAGCGCTACGCTAATCTTAGGAAGGGCGTGTAAGGGTCGTCGGAGGAATGAGACGGGGAATAGGTACGCCAAGGTAGTCAAACAGGCGCCGGAAAATACGCGCATCCACGCGGTGAACAGGTGGGGCAAGAGGAGACCATTGTGAGGCTGTATTGTGCAGCTAGTTTGGCGCCCTCACTCCCTGCTGCGCAGCGCGGTGGGCAGCAAGCGTACCCAATGTGTTGTTCACGGTTGTCATTGGTTACAGTGGCGTCGGGGTGTAAATCGCCGTTTGTGGTTGGCTATGACCGATTCAGGGGCGGGGCAACCGGTGTATATAAGGTGGCCCCTTTTGCCTGGCACAGAGAGATCGGAAGCCGGAGATCCGAAGCAGGACTGGAAGCGGAGGTTGGAAAGGCTGAAGGTAAGCAGTAGGTTGGAGGGTAGCCCGAAGGTTGGCGAGGACGGAGTGGATAGTGCTAGAGAGTACATCTAGCACGAGTCAGGGGGGTGGTTACAGTCGCAGGAGCAGTGCGATGCACTGGGGTCGGCTCTGTCGAATGGAAGCGATCGTTCCACCAAGGTCCTCCCAACCGGGGCTCTAGCGCGGATAGTGCTAGAGGGGACATCTAGTACGAGTCCGGGCGGTGGTTGAGGTCGCAGGAGAGGTGTTATGCACTGGTCGGCTCTGTCGAATTAGAGCGACGCTCCCACCGCTAGGCCCTACCAACCGAAGCTAAGTCATCTATGTGTATGTCAATGTGTATGCAATGTCTGTCTCGTATATAAAGTCTCGTGTTGTGTTTGTGTGAAAGGCTGGTATCCATCTTTCAAGTCGACAACGCGATGGCGGGCAGATAGCAGGAAGGCTTCTGTCCATCCTTCTTCGCAGCAGCAACGCTAGCTGGAGGAGCTCGGCTCCAAAAGAAACGAAGAAGAGAAGTAGGAAGGAGGAGAAGGAGGGAACAGAGGACAAGTTCCTCACCGTAACAAGGTCACCACGACTAGAGGTCCCCTTCTCTATGCACAATTACCCTTCTTCCTGAAAATTTACTGGTTATTAAAATGCTACATGGGCTTCCAAAATTTTGAACAAAATTGTTCAGGATCGGGAATGCTGACGACATCAGCGAATCGTGTTCCACTATTTGTGCGCAATGCATTTATATACTATCCTAAATCAAAAGGTCTATTACTAGCCTTTAGTGTCAGATGCACCGCTGTTACATACATTGGTGCATGCGAGTAACTACCTATTTGCACATTGGAAGCGCAGTGGAAGCGTGTTGGAAGTGAAGTGGAAAGTGCCATATATGTGTCGCACTATTAACAGACTAGCACCAAAGTTGCAGTGGTGTTATTCGTAGTATCTTCGGTGTTCCTTGAAAATACTTGCCTGGGAGCGTTTCTCTATTTCTTTTTTTTTCAGATAATATGCCACCGGAGACGTTGAAATTCGTGAAACATACACAGGTCCATGCGAGATTTAATATGTTCACTTGATTTTGCCTCGGATTTAATTTTCAGTTTTAGAAATCAAATGTAACGTTAATGTAACGGCACGGTCCAGTTTTCGAAATGTAACTTGAACGCATTCCTTTTCTATTAAAGGAACTTGTAATAGGAACTCGTTACAAAATTGTGAATGTACGAGCAACGAGTTTTCGTTCTTGTTTTGGAGGAACGTGTACAACACTGCCCAACAGCGTATCTTGCTAGAATACCTTTCTCATGCAGTGGGCCTCTTTCTGTGTTCAAGTTCGCACCTTGCTCAACTCCATGTCTTCTTTATTTTCCTGTGTGCGTTCGTTTTGGCTGGCTTTTTCCAAATTGCAATGAACTAGCCCAACAACATGTCTTACAGAAACATACAAACGATAACGTCACTGAATTTAGGCTCTATACTGCTGCGGACGTATCTCAGCAGGTAACGTATTCGATTGCTAAGCTGTACGCGTGTTCGATACCCAGCCATGGAAACCGCTTGTCGATGGGAGTTAAAGGCACCAATGCCCGCCCAATTGAATTTCGGCGCAAGTCCAAGAACACCAGTTAATCAAAGTGAATAAAAAGTCCGTCCCTGCTGCGTGTTTCATGATCCAACACAGAGGTTTTGGTGACATTCCATGGAAGTTTTTCAATATTGCTGTTAGGGCAGTTGCCCACCCAGAGGTATAAATGTGGACCATTGTATAGTCTATATGTACACTTATACAGTCTATATATACTTCTAAGGCATGCACGCCATTTTCTGTATCTATGTAGCTCGTTTCCGTCCACCATCATCATTATCCTATTAGGCCTACCCTCTTAGCACGGTAACCTTTATTTTATAGGTAACCAAAAATGTGAAAATATGCTCATTTACTAAAGGTTAAAGTGCTTTAACCTATAATAAAGGAGCATATTTTCACATTTTTGGTTACCTATAAAATAAACTAAAGGTTACCGTGGTAAGAGTGTATGTTCAATAGCTGCATGAAAGCTTCTCCAAGACGTCTGCAATGTACACACTTGCCTCGAGCGTTTCAAGTTACGCTAGATATTTCTTTTCTAATTTCATTACACCGCCTGCGAAAGAACCTTTCACCTGACTTGATTGGTACATATGCGAACAGCACGGCCGGGACTGATGCTACGCAAAACTTAAGGGCGACGCTTAGAACCTTCTAAGAATGTGAAAGCGAAAGCCTAGTTGGACATCTTGTTGATCTGCTGCTCTTGCCCAACCGCTGCCGCAGCATCATTCGTAGCCACGTCCTCTCGGTGGCAGCAGCACTTCGGGTTGCTCGATTGCCTGTTCCACCGTAGCGTACTTTCTAGGCCTTCCCCGTCCGCGATTAAGATGCGTCGTCACCTATTGCGATGTAGAAATAAGGAAAGTCCCTAGATATTTTTTTCCGTTGTTAAGTAGCCACAACTACCTCCTCTCCCGGCACCCTCTCGCTACAGTGCCTAGGCACTGTACTCTCGCTCAAAGCCAGCGTCGGCAGCCATGTTCTTCCTAAACACGTGGAGCGGAGCACGTACGCGTAGATGGCGTCTGGCCGTCAACATACGCGTTCCTATCAAATATGATAGTGGACGTGCCATATGTAAGGAAACGCCTATTGAAACGCGCAATTTGACGTGCTCTCGCTGCAGCATTCAAGTAACAGCTTTAGGAAGAACATGGCTGCCAAAAGCAACGCCGATCAATGAGATGCGCCAGTGGGACACCAAAGCTTTTCGCTACTTAAAAAAACAGAAAAAATATCTAGGGACCTTATAAATAAGTAGCGCGCCCACACGCACGTACACACGCGCGCACACATGCACACGCACGCGTGCTCCGATTTCTTAAATCGGAGCACGCGCGGTTGAACGCGTCCTTAAAACAGCAATCAAAGGCTTTTGCCTGCATTTTTAGGGGCGAAGCTCCTTAAAGCGGCACCCGTTCGTCCCTCGTCGTAGTAGTCGTAGTGCGTAACCAGTCATACGCTTTGACCTCCAAGGTGGTGCCGGTGGGAGATTTCTCCTGTGCGTTGTTGAACAATAAAAAAAATTCGCAGCGTGCGCGTTAACTAAAAGCCGAATTCTTCTGTCTCTCATTCCCCATTAGCAGCCATTGGCATGTTCCAGTAGGAAACGTTAGTAGAAGTAGAAGTGTTAAAAGCCGACTTCTGCTGTCTCTCATTCCCAGTAGCAGCCATTGTTTACCTCCAAGGTAGTGCCTGGTGAGATTTCTCCTGTGCGTGATTAAACAATAAAAATTTTGTTCAAAACGCCGTTGATTGATGAAATAAACCAACGAAAGACGCCAGATGTTTTCTAAAAGCAAAACGAAAAGACGCCACGTGTTTCTAAAGCAAAACGAAAAGACGCCAGCTGCTTAACGAAAGACGCCAGATGTTTCTAAAGCAAAACGAAAAGACGCCAGCTGCTTAACGAAAGACGCCATTTAATCAATCGTTTCACGTCATTTTTATCAGGCGAATTAACGGAAGAAATTTCACGGTTTAACCGATGATTACTTCCAGGAGCTTCGCCCAATCTCATCATCATTCACCTCGTGGATCTGCCGTCAATTTTTTTTTCCTGAAGACCATTTAGAATGCCGACTGTTCTTGTTGGCTATCTTATCTACGCTCCTGTCATTCTGCCGCTTAATGTTCAGCATCATGATCATAATCACTATCACGACCACCAGCATTGGTCTGTTATTATCCCTGTACTGCTAGAGAGATAGCACCCCACGGTTCTCTAATTTTTACCGTGCTGCAGCGGCTGGTACTACTTTGTCTGCGAACCTCACCTTCATCCGTCCAGCTACTTAGGGAGGATAATTTTCAGGCCTCCGGCTGTCCGAATCAGTTGATTGATTACTGGGGTTTTACCATAGAGAAAGAAAAAGAAGTTAAGAGTGGACACTCCCATAGACCCCGGCGGCCCAATCGACCCTAGCGCACCTGGTGGTTGGTGAGAGCAACTGGCCTGCGCTTCCCGTTTAGGTTTCACTGGCGCGAATTTTGGATTACTGTGCGCAACCGACGTTTGGCTATGGCGAAAGTTATTGATTTCAGACCACTTTTCTCCGCCCAAATAGCAAGGCTATTGTTTGTCGTTTTGATTTAGCGATTCCCTATTTTGTCTAGATCAAAATTGTGCGTGCGAATCGAGGTCACGACGCAGTCTTTATTTCTACTAAGTCATAATAGAAAGAGATGCAGGTAATCATATTTCACTACGGCTTTATTCATCGCGCTTGTTTTTCTTTTGGAACAAGCGGTCAATCTATATATCAATCAAAGAGACAGAGTACCCGCAATGTTTTTATTCCAAGGCAAGATAGAGGCTGAGCATATAAAAAGCACAAAATGAGAAGAGGATCGCACATCCCGTGGTATGCGGAAGAAACTCGTCCCTGGCTTCTTGTGGGTTCTGCCATTGTTCAAGCACCACGACACACATCAGTAGCTGCCGTAGCTTGGACCGCCGGACGGCATGGCATCAGCGCGGTCTGAAAATGTCAGTAAATGCACACCAGGATTTATTCGCGGTCCGAGGCTTCGAGAAACGCGTCGTGAAGCATGCGAGGCCCAGCGACCGCTCCTCAACAGGGAGTTTTCGAATAGCGTACGCAAACCTTGCGGGCGTAGCGTGGCTTCACTTAAGGGGAGCCCGCGAGCGTACGAATCATTCGCGGCTACGCCTCGAGCTTTTCGTACGCTATTCGAAAACTCCCTAATGTTTCGCACCGAGCTCAGCGCACAGCACGCGTCGCCTCGGCTTGACGCCGTGCCCCCGTTTGCTATACTGCGGCGCAATACGCGTTCCACGATGGGACGGAAGCGTTCCGGAAGCGTTCCGTTCCATCGACCCGAACGCGATTCTGCATACGTTGCACAATGTTCACGTCTTGCCGCCGCATACAGCCGCAAACTGTTTTTTTAGCGAACCTCGCCGTCGTCACAAGCTCCAGAAAAAGGTTACGACTGCGCGAATAAGACACCACGTAAGAAACATTGAAACACCCACCCACACGAAGCGCAACGTGTGTGGGCGTGTTTATGTTTCTTACATGGCGTCTTATTCGCGCAGTTGTAACCTTTTTCTGATTCAATGACCCAACTAGCCCAACAACATGTAATTCAACAAGCTTCGCTTGAAAACGTACCTCACCTGCTGTCTCACACACGAAAACACCGAAGCAGCCGACGTTGACGAAACCTTCCCGCTGTCATGTCTGGGCTTGTCGCATGCTGGTATGGCGGGTACTCTCGGCGCGAATCGTAGATGCTCCTTATGGCAGTGCGGCTGAACAAAAATAACCACGTAAGGTGTGTTGAATAAATTGTTTTTATGTATAAAGAACATGCCAAATATGGGCGCATAATTATTATTTTGTAAAAAACATTCTGTTGAATTGATGATAACTTCTTGTTTTTCGCACTTGCGTCCTCTGGCGTTTGGTGAGAGCACTAGTTTGTTACGTGGTCGTGACGTACTTCCTGAGGCCAGATTTCGCGGAGTGTCCTCTCTTAACTTTTTTTTTCTCTATGGTTTTACGTCCCAAAACCAACTGTGGTCATGGGAGAAGCCGTAGTGGAGGGCTCCGGAAATTTCTACCACCTGGGGTTATTCAACGTGCATTGACATCGCACATTGCACGGGCCTCAACATACACGGGGCTCAAATACAGTTTTCGCGGCCGGGATTCGATGCCGCGACCCTCGGATCAACAGCCGAGTGCCATAGCCACTAGACCACCACCGTGGTGGGTCCTGTCGGAAGCAAGGAGATTATTAAAAAAAAAAATTGACGGCAGATCCACGAGGTGAATGATGATGAGATTGGGCGAAGCTCCTGGAAGTAATCATCGGTTAAACCGTGAAATTTCTTCCGTTAATTCGCCCGATAAAATTGACGTGAAACGATTGACAAACCTGTATCGCGATATGGTTTTGAATATAAAACCATTGCTTTAGAAAACACCTGGCGTCTTTCGTTAAGCAGCTGGCGTCTTTTCGTTTTGCTTTAGAAACATCTGGCGTCTTTTCGTTTTGCTTTTAGAAAACATCTGGCGTCTTTCGTTGGTTTATTTCATCAATCAACGGCGTTTTGAACAAAATTTTTGTTGTTTAATCACGCACAGGAGAAATCTCACCAGGCACTACCTTGGAGGTAAAGAATGGCTGCTAATTGGAATGAGAGACAGAAGAAGTCGGCTTTTAGCTAACACTTACACTTCTACTTCTACTAACGTTTCCTACTGGAACTTGCCAATGGCTGCTAATGGGGAATGAGAGACAGAAGAATTCGGCTTTTAGTTAACGCGCACGCTGCGAATTTTTTATTGTTCAACAACGCACAGGAGAAATCTCCCACCGGCACCACCTTGGAGGTCAAAGCGTAAGACTGGTTACGCACTACGACTACGACGAGGGACGAACGGGTGCCGCTTTAAGGAGCTTCATGTTATGACGTTGTGTTGTAATGTTATCGGTGTTAATCGTCTGTGATACAATAAATTTTTCTAAACACAAATCTTTGGACGACCAACGACGGCTCGTCACCAGGGCCCGGGATGCGATTGCGGCCAGAGGGTTCCTGGAATAAGGGACCCTCCCACCAAGGGTGGCCCTGAGCTTGCACGCTCAGAACACTGTCTCAGAAATAAACGTTTATTTCATAATCATCATCATCTAGAGTGGGAATTAAGGCCCAAATTAGAGTGTACTAGAAAGGTTGAGTGGCGCGGCCGCCGCTCAGCGTCTGAGGCGCGGCGCACGGACAGCATAGAGGGGGGCGCTGTGAGCGAGGTGGTTTGGTGGACCAAGGCACGCTGCGGCTAGCCGTGCCGGCCGCGTTCGTAAACTGCTTTTCTGCAGCGACTGGTGCTGTTCAGTGGCAACGTAGATAAAGCCGTCATGCTTTAGCACACGTAAAGTGCTCGCGCACAGCAATATAGGCTGTGAGTGCCCGGATAGACCGAATTGTTTTTGCGAGAGCTGTTTGGTTGAAGCGTCTGCTACGGCACTGTAGGGTGCAAGCTAAATAGGATGTTCCATTTGGTTCTGCCTGAATAGCCACCTGCACAAGCTTGGATCGACAGCGTCGTCGTCTTAGAGTACAAGTATATTTTGACTTTGCAGATGGCATAAACTTCAACAAAAACGGGCTTTTTTTATTATTTTTTTTCGCTCGGCAGCGCTAGAACAGCGTGCGCTCAGTTCACTCAGCCTCCAAGGTAAACGAACGCACTGAAATTTACAAGACGACTGCATTTCCTTTTGCGCCACTAATAACTTGCCTAATCATTTCTGCTTCAACCCACTGAAATTGCAATCTGGTGGCTCATATAATGTATGCGTGCAATCTTAAAACGCCCAGTCGCAGACACGCCATAATTTGTTAAATATATTAACACATTTCCTTACGAAACAGTCAACGTTTATATCCTCCTTCGAAAGGTAAAGCATTGAGCGCTTGTCCTTCGGGACGCTGCAGAGAGAGACAGTTTTCGCTTGACTTTAACACCTGAATAGCCGGTACGACAGCCTGGTACATAACAGTGCCGATGGCGGTACTTCGGCATATTATACTGAGAGGGCCAGGGGAGATCGTGGACAGGGCACAGTGAGCATAAAAAAGAAGCCAAAACCAACGAGCGGCGAGGCGTTCCACGCAGTCGTTACCACTTCTGACAGCGCACGACTCGGCGCGTCCCAAACCACCTCGACCGCAGCGCCCCCACATAAATTTTCCGTGTTTGGAGCGTCGCTTGAAAGCATGGGCGCCAGTGGGGGATCGCGGCACTCAACCTTTCTAGTACACTCTACCCAAATGTGAGGTGGGACCTCCGCCATTGTAGGGTATGCACAAGAAGACGTTACTGAACAGCAAAAAAAAAAAAAAGAACGTTTCGTCAAACGCCTTACTAGTTTTATGGACAGCGTTTCTGCCGACAGATGGTCCTCCACATGCGTCGTTGTGTGACTGGTTTTCCTCGCAAACCTGGAAATCTTGGCACATGGTATTGGTGACCACATCATCTTGGATGCATTAATTTTATCGGGAAGAACAATCTGTTATTTTACTGCTAACCTAGCGGTTTCACTAAGCGAATACACTTGACGTCTGGCCGAGTACCACCAGCCAAGATTATGTCGTTAAGACAAAGGAAGGGCAAGTGTTGGCTTTACCTCTGCTGGTCAGACATAGCGAGAGCTTCCCTTGAGTTCTTTTTAAACCTGTTTCGTGAGAATGTGCTCATCCCGTGCCAGCGCTCACAAAAGAGCGGTTGCAAACAGGGCTAGAACGTGGCAATGACTGGCCAAAACTGGTTAAAACGAATCCATAATAAGAACCGTCGAATAACCCAGCTAGTATAATAAATAAAAGATGCGCTTTAGATGGAACTATTCGCATAACGAGGTCAAATTGAGCGACAGTAAGCTGGAAGCGCAAACGACAAGCACGAGAGAACCACCACGGAAACACGGGCTCATCACTGCGCCGCAGGAATTCATGTTTACATATCCCGACGACGCCACATAAAATCGGTCAGCAATAGAGAGGACTGCTGCGTTTCCTGCGAAGGATTCACGAGGTTCTGTGATGGCCATTTCGGCGCAGCTTTCTAATAGTAAAGTATGAAGTACTCTGAATCCTTGACCACTTTTTAGGGGCGAAGCTCCTTAGGGTGTGGGTCGTTCCCTCCTTTGTAGTAGTAGTAGTATGTATGTAGCCACCTCGCGCTGCCGGGAGGCTCGCGCTCGCCCTTCGGCGCGTGCCTCCCGGCGCGCTAGCTCTCTCACTCTTCCATCTGCTGTCTTGCGAGAGAGAGAGAGCGAAAGGCGCGCGTTGACTATGGAAACGCTCTTTATTCGATGAACGCGCTACCAGCTCTCAAAGAAGGAGAACGTGCCCTCGCCCGCGAGAGACAACGTTGACGCAGGCAGCCTCTTCTAGCGAGTTTCTTGATTGAAAAATACCGACTGCTCGCTCTGGAGAACCGTTCACCGGCCACCCATATATATAGGCACTGGATCTTGACTTGCAAATGAAGTGCCGGTGGGAGATTTCACTTGTGTCTAGTTGAACCATAAGGATTCGTAGCGTGCGCGTTAACTAAATTAATCCGGAACTCGGCACGATCTACGACGAACCTCCGGAGCTTCGCCCACTCATCATCGTTCACTCCGTGGATATGCGTGGATTTTTTTTGTTAACGTACGAAAGTCGGATGCATGCTCGAGTGAAACATTCAGGGGCAGCTCTACAAAGCTCTCCCAGAGTGGGTGTACTCCGAATCGTTTGCTCTTCGCTCTAAACATACAATTTAAGACTATTCAGGATAAGCCAGATAATTACGATACAATAGGAGGTACATATTGAAAGCAAATAATCGCGTAATTATATAAAATTACGTGAGAAGAATTCGAAAACTGGCGATAAACACTTCAGAAGCACAGGGGAAAGAAACATGAATCACCGCTCCGCCCTTCGTTTCACTACAGCACTACTGGCTTACATTTTTAGATGCGAAGCAGCTTATCGTCGGCGCTATGTCACTCCCTCCCTCCCTCCATCCATCCGCCGTGTGGCGTCCACACCCGCAATGCGCATGCGCATGCTCCTCTCCTTGTCTCCTCTCCTCTCGGCATTCCTCGTCTCCTCTCCGAACGGCGCGCGTGTCCTGTCCGGAGAGACAGTTATTGTGCACTCACCCCCCCCCCCCTTCCATATTTCCGTCCTTACAAGAACCTCTACATTACTATGGAAACTCTCTTTCTTCGATGAACGCTTTACCAGCTCGCAAGGAACGAGAACGGGCCCTCGCCCGCGAGAGACAACGCTGACGCAGGCAGCGTCTGATAGCGTCAAACCGATGCAAACGCGGTGTGCACCCCCCGTGCTGCTTCGCGTCGCCTCATGGTCCCCTTTAGCGGAAGATGGTGTATTCCTTATTTATTTTTTTGCCAGCGTCGAATGCGCTTCCCACCCCTTGGTATCGACCCGCCGTAGGCGTAACACTCGTTCTTCCATTGTTCGTTGCAAAGCCCCAAGTATGTTCCCATTGTATTAGCATCGTCGCAATGCGCGGGCTCGATCCCGGCCGCGGCTGTCGCATTTTCGATGGAGGCGAAAATGCCAGAGGCCCGTGTGTTGTGCGTTGTCAGTGCACGTTAAAGAACCCCAGGCGGTGTATATTTCCGGAGCCCTCCACTACGGCCTTTCTCTCTATCTCTTTCACTCCCTTTCCCCCACCCCCACGAACGCTTAGCCGTGCTCCCTACATGGGCTGCAGAAATTAGCGTCCTTTCCGAACCACAATCAATCAATCAATCAATCAATCCGGAAATGGAAATCAAGAGTGTAGATAAACGCTGCTGCTCGAATGGAGACATTGTGGGAACGCATGAACATTGCATGCAAACCATAAATTTAGAACTAAAGAGAAATGCCTTTGTTCACTTTAAGGTGGGCATATATGCGCCCGCGCTGGTCTCTCTCTCTCCTCTGTGTGTGTGTGTGTGTGTGTGTGTGTGTGTGTGTGTGTGTGTGTGTGTGTGTGTGTGTGTGTGTGTGTGTGTGTGTGTCTGTTACGAACTTCGCCCGTTGCGATGATGAAAGAGGTCAAAATGAGAAAGTGTACGCGGTACATGCCCCCCAGCAACACCACAGTATCAATACGGGCTGTAAAATGGATATTTGCATGCGCAGTAGAATAAAGGGTGCAAAACGGCCGTTGTCTTAATTTAGGCGTGGCATTATAGGCTATTATTTCCTCATGGAACCACGACACACGATTCCAATGACTTATCGTAATGTCAAATCGATCCTCGTCGAACTACTTTTCTATGCTCGCAAATACGAAAACAATAAACAAGCGTGAATAACCTATAGACTAACGGCTAAAAGGCCAGAGCCACTACCTCGAAGGTCGATCATTCTGGAGCTAATTCCCCATTCCCTTCGCATATTAGACCTGGCGATGGCCCTAAGCCTAGCGTCTCTCGCATGCAAGAAGCGTGTGTCTGAGTTCGCGGCGTCGATATTCGCCTCTCATTTAGGCACGGCGAACTTGATTGAAGCAGAAGAGGTCGTACTGGAATTCGACGTAACCATTAGCGTCTAACGGATACCCGGGAACACTGCGCCGACCACCGGCCGCCTTAATTAAGCGCCCAGCGCACGGGTCGCCGCATCGAAACCTTCGCAGAAAAAAAATGCCAGACTCAGCACAATGACCGGGTGAAGGGCCTATTACGAGCAATGAACCGAGTGCGAGGCAATTGCTGAGTGACGTGCACAGTGCTAGGCGGCAACAGCACAGGCGTCGGGGAAGAGGCACGTCTTGCATTGTAGTTTTTGTTTACGCAGGGTGGTCGATCGCATTCCACGCCAGAGCAGAGAGAGCAGCGCCTCTTGTGAAATGCTGTCATTTATTCCTTTATATATACTTAAGGGCAAATGCACGCACATACACACGCACACGCACGCACACACACACAAATGTATAAAGACGGCGTAGACCCGACATTGTTCATTACGCAAACACTGCACGGTTGAACACGCATTCCCAGATCGATAGAGTGACCCTTTTCTTTTTTCTTTTTCTTGAGGTGGTACGAAGCGTATTGCTGAGATGCATTGAATATGTGTTGCGACTCACATTTCAGGCCCAGATTAGTTGTGTTTAATGTAACCAAGTGGTTCTTCGATGTCGGATGTACGTTTAAAATATGAAGAAAATTGTGCTCTCAGTCGAAGGTTGTTAGTCACTCAAAAATAATGTGATAATTCAATCTTATTTAACAATTTTGCTAATGTTGCTTCTAACTTTATTACATCAGATTTATTTCTAACAGATATCAGCACACTTAGTAGACAAAGTCGGAATGTCCGACGTGAAACTACGATAATTGTCTGAGACCCTTGCACGGACAACGGGCAGGCGCCCTTACGTATTTCCGGGAATGGTGCAAGTTGTTCTTTTTCTCTATCGTTCACTCATGGCCTCGGCTGCGTAGGTGAGACAGGTTACCAGCATAAATGGCACAGTTGCTAAGCATGCGTTGTAGACCAAATGCTCATCTGACCACTTAGTTGCCCACTGACAACCCACTGACAAAATTGCCCACTGAAAAAAATCCACGCATCTCCACGAAGTGAACCATGACGAGTGGGCGAAGCTGGGGATCGTTCTGGGTTACCGTAAACCACCCGTGACATTGCCCACTCACGCATGTAAATGAGTGACAGCGCGTGTGTATATTTACACACGCGTTGTCATTTATGCTCCCGGTCTTTATGATATTCCTGGGCTCCCACGTCGTAGATCGTGACAAGTTCCGGATTAATTTAGTTAACGCACACACTGCGAATCCTTGCGGTTCAACTACGCACAAGAGAAAGAGCGTTTCCATAGTCAACGCGCGCCGTTCGCTCTCTCTCACGACAGCATATGACACTGTCTTGCGGCACTGCCTCCGGGTTCGGCCCACAAATGCACACACACCGTCTGACTGCAGTCATGACTGCCGCTGTCGAAGAGAGAAAGATCGCGTGCTGGGAGGCACGCGCCGAGAGCGAGCGTGGCTGCGACACACAACGGTCCGCCGCGGTGGTGTAGTGGTTACGGTACACGGCTGCCACCCAAAAACGCGGGTTCGAACCCCGCCGCGGCGGTCGCATTTTCGATGGAGGCGAAAATTCCAGAGAACCGTGTACTGTGCGTTGTCAGTGCACGTTGAAGAACCCCAGGTGGTCTAAATTTCCGGAGCCCTCCACTACGGCCTTTCTGTCCTCTCTATTCTCTTTTACCCCCCCCCCCCCCCCCCATACCACGGGCGCTTAGACGTGCTCCCTACATGGGCTGCAGAAATTAGCGTCTTTTCCTAACCGAACCGCAATCATTATCAGCCTCGGCCCTAAGGAGCTTCGCCCCTAAAAAATAATGCTTTTAGTAGACACCCTTTAGCTAACCTTTTATCTAACCAGGTGGTGCCTTTTGTTGTACCAACAACTAGTAACTCATTAGGCGAAAGGATTAATGATTCCAAGCGGAACCACTGGGCTTGAAAAGACCACACCAGCTTGATATCGCGTACACCTATCCGGGTAATAGTGAGCGTCGCCTCCCTCACCTGTTCGCCCCGCCACGGTGGTCTCCTGGCTATGGCACTCGGCTTTGGATCGGAAGGTCGCGGTGTCGAATGCCAACCGCGGCGGCTGAATGTCGAGGCGCGTGTGCTGTGCAATGTCAGTGCACGCTATGGCACACCGGTAGGTCGGATGCGGATACCTCCATTACAGCGTCTCTCATGATGATATCGTAGGTTTGGTACGTAAAACCCCACATATCAGTCAATCATGAGTTCGTTTTCCTCCTGGAAGAGCTCTGCATATAGCGAACGTGAATGACCCTTCTCGATAGAAGATGCTGATAGCGTTTCCGAGTGCGAATACCCTTAATAATCAATGTGCAGTATCTTTCTTTCTTTCTTTCTTTCTTCTTTCTTTCTTTCTTTCTTTCTTTCTTTCTTTTCTTTCTTTTCTTTCTTTCTTTCTTTCTTCTTTTCTTTCTTTCTTTCTTTCTTTCTTTCTTTCTTTCTTTCTTTCTCTTCCTTTTGAATGACAAACTGCCAATAGATGCGCCGGAGTAGGTTGGAATAACATAAAATAAGAACGTATGACATGGATGTACTCCTGGAGCAGGTTTCTGGGTTGATACAATAATGAGTTTATGGATGACACAATTCTGGGTTGATAATAATAATTGACAGGGCTTTACATGCCAAGACGAGATATTTTATGAGGACGCATGCCCCATATGGTGTAAGGTATTATGGTGTAGTTCTGACCACCTTGGTTTATTTACGGCGCACCGAATTCTAACTACACTGTCTTTTTTTCATGCATTCGGTCGCATCAAAACGCCTCCGCCCTGGCCGGGATGCGATCATCCGACCCTGAGCTTCGCGAGCGAACACATATCCGCTAAGCTACCACGACTGCTTGGTTTATGAGATGCAGTATTTACTTTTGTATCCGCAATAAGGACACTGACATCGAATAGCCTCGGCATCTTCTTTTGAAGCAACGGAAAAATAAATGTCTCTGTTCGTGTTTCTTTTTCTTTTTATTTAATATAGCCCGTATAGGATACGTGTCGGCGGGGTTCAGCAAACCAACTCCTTTATTGTGACCACTTCATAGGAAAGAATTCCAAGATTTTCGCACTTTATCACCGTTTAATAGTCTTTCTGTTTTCTTGCCTTTTTTTTTAATGGCAAGCATTACTTGGCGAACTTAAGTCACTTTCACAGTATATCTATCTATCCGTTTGTCTATCTAGTCGTCTAGGTCTCTGTGCTCTCCAAGTCGTCTCGCTCACCTGGTATGAATCAGTATTTGGATAGTAGCGCATAAGTGTATGACGAATATGAATAATTGATCTTTATGTCTCTAACATGCTATAGTCGTCGTGTACGTGGATATTAACGATACTGCAATCACCTGTGACTCATACCTGCAGTGCTCGACCCGTGGTATGCGCGTAGGCGCCACAGATATTTGAATTTTGCGCAGCGTATACGTCAGTCAAGCGTCGACTCCAATAGACATGTCACATATCACTAGAAGTCAAAGGCAAGAAGGGCATACCGCTTCTCGTAACTTGTGACTGAGATGTAGACATGAGGAGCGCACATCTAGAAGTGAAATCCTATCTGCATTTTCTTTTTGTATGTATTGTCATTTCTTATCGTGCCAATTTAACTGCACATCTGTGTCTATTTACTTGTTTTAGATGACTTGAAAAATGCTGTCACCTTTACTGCCATGTATTTCTGGGAAGTGGGGCTGGTCAAGCAGCGTTTATATCGCAGCTTTTTTTCCCACATTCCACACCACATTGTATCTTCATTTCATGTAACAATATAAATATATGTAAGAAATGTAAACCTGTGGTGAAAATAAACTTCAACTTCAGCATATATGCACGCAATCTACCAAGTGGCAGAGGGTGTAGTACTCAGGTTCCCGAGGTGCCAAGGAAGCCCTCTACCACTGGGCTACGGGTGCTCCTCGCAGATGATACATGTAGTCAATAAACCTACTGCACCAGCATTGTCATGATGGGGCTTATGTAACGTAAATTGCGCTCATAAGGTATGTTAAGCGCTACCATACCAATATAATGATACTTCAACGAGCGACGCTTATGATACCATTATCAGTGAACCATAGCGTGCAGTTTAAGTGGAAGCACTTTATGCGCTCAGGCTGTCGGCGTATTCTGTCGTCGTCACGGTGAAGCTAGCTGTGGTAAAAAAAAAAACAATCAACACGCAGATAACGAGGGAAAGCACCACTCGCTAGCATTCGAACCCACAACAACCCTGGAAGCGACGATAGCAGCTGGAAGCTGTACTTTATCACATTACCGACACATACGTGACGCACAGAACAAAACGCCCTTACATCTTCTCTACACCGCTTTACAATTTGCGTACAAGTGATGTCCGGCTAAAGCGAAGGTGTTTAGCAAGAAAAATTGCTCTTGAAGGTGCGCGCTTAGCGTTGAGCCAGGGAGGCATTTATTGTAGTAGCCGTCCAAGCGGATGATGATGATGATCCTTCACATTTGGAATCTACCCACGTGGGAGGATTAGCCAAGACTCAGGCGGATTTGAGTTTCACTTACTAAGTTTTAGCTGAAAGGTTTATTCGTCCTTTGATGTGAATTTGAATATTACAACCGTAATATTTTGATACGAAATAACTTAATACAATAAAATGACAATCAATCAGGCGTATAGAGAACAATGTAATAAGTAATTAGGATCTAATAACTCAACAAGCGCAGCAAGCGCGAGCACCAGTCACTGTCCTCATCTTCGTCTTTTGCTGGCTGTCCTACATGCGCCCTATTTATGCTACACTCTTAAATTAACATCGCCTCCATTGCGCTCCACTCTTGGTTCACAGCGGTGGTACCACTATCTAGGAACGACAGAGTGAAGCAGATTGTCACGGTGCGCCGATCATAGAGGCAGTGCAGTAAGACAGTCTGTGTGTTCGCACTTTATCACCGTTTAATAGTCTTTCTGTTTTCTTGCCTTTTTTTTTAATGGCAAGCATTGCTTGGCGAACTTAAGTCACTTTCACCGTATATCTATCTATCCCTTTGTCTATCTAGTCGTCTAGGTCTCTGTGCTCTCCAAGTCGTCTCGCTCACCTGGTATGAATCAGTATTTGGATAGTAGCGCATAAGTGTATGACGAATATGAATAATTGATCTTTATGTCTCTAACATGCTATAGTCGTCGTGTACGTGGATATTAACGATACTGCAATCACCTGTGACTCATACCTGCAGTGCTCGACCCGTGGTATGCGCGTAGGCGCCACAGATATTTGAATTTTGCGCAGCCTATGCGTCAGTCAAGCGTCGACTGAAATAGACATGTCACATATCACTAGAAGTCAAAGGCAAGAAGGGCATACCGCTTCTCGTAACTTGGGACTGAGATGTAGACATGAGGAGCGCACATCTAGAAGTGAAATCCTATCTGCATTTTCTTTTTGTATGTATTGTCATTTCTTATCGTGCCAATTTAACTGCACATCTGTGTCTATTTACTTGTTTTAGATGACTTGAAAAATGCTGTCACCTTTACTGCCATGTATTTCTGGAAAGTGGGGCTGGTCAAGCAGCGTTTATATCGCAGCTTTTTTTCCCACATTCCACACCACATTGTATCTTCATTTCATGTAACAACATAAATATATGTAAGAAATGTAAACCTGTGGTGAAAATAAACTTCAACTTCAGCATATATGCACGCAATCTACCAAGTGGCAGAGGGTGTAGTACTCAGGTTCCGAGGTGCCAAGGAAGCCCTCTACCACTGGGCTACGGGTGCTCCTCGCAGATGATACATGTAGTCAATAAACCTACTGCACCAGCATTGTCATGATGTGGCTTATGTAACGTAAATTGCGCTCATAAGGTATGTTAAGCGCTACCATACCAATATAATGATACTTCAACGAGCGACGCTTATGATACCATTATCAGTGAACCATAGCGTGCAGTTTAAGTGGAAGCACTTTATGCGCTCAGGCTGTCGGCGTATTCTGTCGTCGTCACGGTGCAGCTAGCTGTGGTAAAAAAAACAAAACAATCAACACGCAGTTAACGGGGAAAAGCACCACCCGCTAGCATTCGAACCCACAACAACCCTGGAAGCGACGATAGCAGCTGGAAGCTGTACTTTATCACATTTCCGACACATACGTGACGCACAGAACAAAACGCCCTTACATCTTCTCTACACCGCTTTACAATTTGCGTACAAGTGATGTCCCGCTAAAGCGAAGGTGTTTAGCAAGAAAAATTGCTCTTGAAGGTGCGCGCTTAGCGTTGAGCTAGGGAGGCATTTATTGTAGTAGCCGTCCAAGTGGATGATGATGATCGTCCTTCACATTTGGAATCTACCCACGTGGGAGGATTAGCCAAGACTCAGACGGATTTGAGTTTCACTTACTAAGTTTTAGCGGAAAGGTTTATTCGTCCTTTGATGTGAACTTGAATATTACAACCGTAATATTTTGATACGAAATAACTTAATACAATAAAATGACAATCAATCAGGCGTATAGAGAACAATGTAATAAGTAATTAGGATCTAATAACTCAACAAGCGCAGCAAGCGCGAGCACCAGCCACTGTCCTCATCTTCGTCTTTTGCTGGCTGTCCTACATGCGCCCTATTTATGCTACACTCTTAAATTAACATCGCCTCCATTGCGCTCCACTCTTGGTTCACAGCGGTGGTACCACCATCTAGGAACGACAGAGTGAAGCAGATTGTCACGGTGCGCCGATCATAGAGGCAGTGCAGTAAGACAGTCTGTGTGTATGTGTGGACCGATCCTGAAAGCAGTGCAGGCAGTGTATGTGAAGGGTTGTACTGCAAGAAGCGATTTTAACAAATTTCTGTTAATGAGCCCGGGCTTTCGTTGCCTAACGTCATCGTCGTGGCCACGGTAAAGCATGCCTTTTAGGGGCGATTGACGTGTTACTGTGGGAAACACCGGCGCATCGCCGCGTGCTTCGCACGGTGCCTATGTTTTACGCTAGTGGAGCTATCATGTTTCTTCGACGAAACAGACGCCTGTGCTTTGGACGAACGTGAATGTCAACGTTAGGCGGTACGATGAGCTCCCATTCAGTCGCCACGGTGCTGCCGACGTTCTTAATTAGTCTACACGTTAAGCACACACCCACAGCTGCACTTTACGCAGACTTTCTTCCTGAAGTCTAGAGTTGGGAGGGACGGAATCCCGTCTGGTCGGGGAATAACATGAAGAACACACAGCACCGACCAAAGTAAAAGTTAATATATTCGTAAAAGACGTTTCGCCTCCCGCACGGGAGCCTTGTTCACATTGTAAACGAGGCTCCCGTGCTGTGTGTTCTTCGGACTTTCTTCCTACTTATAACACGTTCCTGAATGCCGAACAATTGGCCATAGGCAATTTCCCGCTTACCCTTCTAATGATCACCGATTTGTCGCCCGATTCGTCTCATCGTTTGCTGGCTGCTTCCGTTTTGCTCTTGGGAACTTCCTAATTTTTTCACTTCATGTAATACGCTGTCGCCTGCGGCTGAGTTTCCCGTCCCTCGGTATCCATTTGGGTTGTTTTGTTTGAGCACCTGTTATCTTTCGTACGCACTGCGTGGCCCGGCCAGGTCGGTCTCATTTAGCCTAATACTAATTAGAGTTTCCATTGCGCCTGTTCATTCTGTGATTGGTACTGGTGGTGCACAGTGAATCAACGATTTTCGCTCCAGGGACAGTGGATCGAAATTGGCCGCCGTGATTAGAAAATGTCTTTCGTATGTGCTCTCCAGCCTGGCTTTATTATTCGGCGGAGTTCGTTCTCATTAGTAGGCTCCGGCGCTGACAACTGGACTGGCACAGGTTCTAGAGGATGTTTGTTAATTTTGGGCTCTTGAGATTTTGCCAGGTTGTTGAACATCACATTTCTCTTTAGCATATTCTTTTTCAGCCCTCCTTGAGTACATGCTTCGTTTAGGTCTCAGATATTATGTGTGTGTGTGTGTGTGTGTGTGTGTGTGTGTGTGTGTGTGTGTGTGTGTGTGTGTGTGTGTGTGTGTGTGTGTGTGTGTGTGTGTGTGTGTGTGTGTGTGTGTGTGTGTGTGTGTGTGTGTGTGTGTGTGTGTGTGTGTGTGTGTGAGATGGGCCCCCGTCGTTTTTCTACATTATCTGCAAACCGAAGGTTCCTTAGGTGTTCTTTATTGATCCTTATTGCTATTTTCTCCTGTAGTCTAAATGTTTGAATATTTGTACCGAGCATGCGCTGAGCAACATCGGAGAGTTTGTGTCTTGCTTGACTCTTTTTTTTAGTCGCATTTTTCCTCTCTTCATCTGCAGAAGCACGCTTGCTGTAGAATATCGGTAGGTGTTTGCAAAAATATTCATATATGTGTCAAGTACTCAGCGGCGACGTTGTGCCCTTGAGAGTTGTGGTATCTCCGCTGAGTGTAACGCGTTTTCGTCGTCTATAAAAGCACCGTAAGCGCATAAGTTGTAGTCAGCACATTTCTGATTTACTTGGTTTACCACATGGCTGTGATCTATCGTAGAACACTCGTTTCTGGAGACGGCTTCCTTTCCTTCCTTGTTAAAATCAAGCGTTTCCCTTATCGCGTCTAAAATTACCTTCGTAAATATTTTGTGTAGCCTTGAAAGTAAGCTGGTTAGTCTGAAGTTGGTTCCACTCATTTACATTCCCTTGTTGTGCCTTAGTATAATGTGGACGTTTTCCACCTCACTGGGAAATTCGATGTATTGAGGCATTGCGTGTCGAGTGCCGTGATTTTCTTAAATTTCTCTTTTATCTTAGGAGTCACTGTTTTCTCCGACCACTATTCAAAGGGGCTTGTCTCGTATATGTTGTCATACTCATCGGCTGTTGCACGTTTATATATTTATTTAAACATCCTGCCAATCCAAATAAGGATTATTGCAGGAAGGGCAAAAAGCATAGAATACAAAGAATGACAAAAAATACAGAAATACAGAAATACAATTGCCAGAAGCAATTTTACAGGTTGGGAAACTATCCTTTAAATACTGCAAGTAATGTTGTGTCGTTGTTTATGAAAATGCGTAACACCGAAAAAATGCACAAGTGAACGTTGCATACACAATCCTCACACACATCATATACACATCATATACAAAACCATGAAGCGGGAGCATTACAAAAAAACTAAAGAATAAAGTTTAAATAGGAGCATAAGTAATGAGGTCGACGGGATAGTGTTGAACCCTTGTTTAGGAGCTTCTAAGAAGTCATGGCTATGAAGCTTGTAAGTGAGTTTTGTAAGATTTTAAAACCGTGTCTAGTGATGGACTGATAATGATATGTGAAGGTAGGTCGTTTCATTCTCTAGTTGAAGCAGGAAAAAACGAAAATCTGAAGCACTCGGTGTTGAAACGGTAGCTTCGCAGTGTCAAGGAGTGCTTAAAACGAGTCTCTCTTGTATCGGCTTTAGTCAAGTAGCGGGAGGAATGTACCGAGCGAGGACGCATACGTGGCATGTTCCACTTTGGTTTCATTGAGGGGCGCGTTGCCTGTTTCTGAAGTTAGAATTCCTCTGCCAAATGACATTTTTAAAGCTTTGCCTAGTTGAACGTTTACCGCATGGTTCTTTTTGGAGCATCCTATGGCGACTTAAAAGGGCAGGAAACTGAGCGCTTTGGCAAGAATTTCTTATGGAAAGTACAGGCGTGCAAAACACGGACATAGGGGTAGCGTAGTGGACAACACGAACGCCGACTTTCAGCTGAAGAAGAGCACTGAAGCGAAAAAGACAGCAGACGCGACTTATCCGCGAGTGCTCTAGAATGGCAGCGCCACCTGTCAAACGGGTACACGCGCTGTTCCATGCTAAAGTCCCTAGAACTTTTTTCTTTTTTAAGTAGCGACAACTGCCTCATCTCCCGGCACCCTCTCGCTCAAAGCCCGCGTCGGCAGCCATGTTCTTCCTAAACACGTGGAGCGGAGCACGCGCGCGCACATAGCGTCCGGCCATCAACATACGCATTCCTATCAAATATGGTAGTGGACGTGTCATATACAAGGAAACGCCTACTGAAACGCGCAACTTTCTTTGACGTTCTCTCGCTGCAGCATTCAAGTGACAGCTGAAGAACATGGCTGCCAAAAGCAACGCCGCCCAATCAGGTGCGCTAGCGGCACGTCAAAGCTTTTCGCTAATTAAAACGAAAAAAAAACATCTAGGCACTTTAGTCTGTGCGAGAAATAACTGTTAAGACATTGTACCTCTTCTCTGTTTAATCTAATCGACGACTGACTCACGCACTTGCTTTCACTAATATTGATATGTCAACCCTCGACCAATAAACGCGTTTCTTCACTCTACTGCCTGTACAGAATCGCGCATTCGCCTAACTTGGACGTGCAGTTACACTTCCCCTAGCCACAGCCTGTTAAATGTACATGCTATAGACAGGTCGCCAGAATGCACGCAGCGAACTGTCTCGTGGCATCAAGCTTTTCGTAAGCTTACTTACGCGGTGTACACTTTTAAGTCTAGAGTTCACTTGCTCAATGTACTAGGCGAGATAGCGGTGGAAAAACGACGTGCGATCCCATTAAGCTACTGACGCAAGTCAGCAATGTCCTTTAAGGATTCGGCTCCGTTGCCGGCGTAAATCATTTACGGGAAAGCGAGCATTTCAATGACCACGCCTCATTTACAAGACATGGCACGGGCATCTCGCGCAAGGCACGGCATGATAAATTGATTTGTCCCCAACTACTAAGCCACAAGTCACCTCTTCTACCCCTTTCTTCTTCGCTGTCCAACGAATGAAGCATTGACAATGGCGGTCTCCGTCCGGAATTCCTTGTATATAGCTAGCTGCGACGCATCCGAGTAGAGCAACGCGAGTTGCTCATGAAACATGACGGCCGACTTCACAAACTTGGCTTTTGTAAATGAATCCTTTGCACTTATGAACCTACTTAGCTTAGGATACGTCCACGACCGTGATTGGCTAGGAACATTCTGCTAGCGATCGTTTTTAGCGTAACGCTTTTATGTGAATACTCACCGTAACAGTGACAGCTAATTATGACAAATTCAACTAAAGTTTGCAAGTTCACTGGGCTGTAACCTTCCAAATGGTCCAACCGGGAAATCTTCCTGCAAGTAATGGATTGCGATCAAACTGAGATGTTGCTAAAGAAAACGGCCGAGTGTGGTGTGGATGAGGCTTTACTTATTTCCATAACCTTTAGTGCTAAAGTGCGGTCGCATTTTCGACGCAGACCAAAGTGCCAGAGGCCCGTGTACTGTGCGTTGTCAGTGCACGCTTAAAGAACCCCAGGTGGTCTAAATTTCCGGAGCCCTCCACTACGGCCTTTCTCTCTTCCTATCTCTTTCACTCCCTTACCCCTACCCCCACGGACGCTAAGCTGTGCTTCCCACATGGGCTGTAGAAATTAGCGTTCTTTCATTAACTGAACCACAATCATCATCCCAGGCAGTCTGGAGTCGGCAGCCACCTTCGCTCTAGTGCGCTTCTGTAAGCACCGGTAGCGATATACCGGTGCCTACAGGCACCGGTAGCGCTCACCGGCAGCGACGTAACAAACGTTTCTTGTTTGTTCTCTACCTCGCCTCGTTTTCGCTGCTGGAACTCCTCGATGGTCAACCTGGTTCCAGCTTCATGCAGTCGCTGCTGAAGGCTCGCCACACCACGCTACCGTAACACGTGTGCAGAAACGATAAGGACAAAGTAAACGTACAAACTTAAAAAATAATCTTGACAAGCATAACGAAAGGGAAGGAGTCAAGATCTTGTTTTATTTATTTTGTTAGAAACAACTTAATGAGCAAACAGACAATGTAGCCTAGGAAAGCATAGGGGAAGTTAATTGTATTACTGTAATTGTGGAGTAAGTAGAAAGGAATTGGTAGAAAGGAAGTAGGCGAAAAGACAAACCTGCCTTCGGTGGGAACCGAACCCACGACCTTCGGATGACGCCTCCGATGCTGTACCTCTGAGCTACGAAGGCGGTCGTCCCCCCCCGTTCACTTTATTGGGTATTCATGTGCATATTATCCTGGGAGTTTTAGGCAGTGCCACTCGTAGCCATGGCGGCGTGTGTGGAACACACGCCGCCATTTTGACAAGCATGTAGCACAAAGTGAAGATAAAACAACAACGACAAGAGCTCATAGATAAACCACCTAACTTCACAAATTTCACCTTACGTTATATTTATGTGTGCTGTACTACCTTATACTTACTGAATTTTCTATAGGAATATATCAAAAGCAATCTATATTTTTGCTGTAACTTCGACGTGCAACTATGAATAGTGTATCCGCCGTGTTGCATTCTCTGCTACGTGTAGGATAGCGAAGCTCGTGGTTTCGGGACCAAATCCCGGTCAATACGTCCATTTCGATGTGGGCGAAATAACTTTTAAAAAAAGCATCCATATACTCAGGATTAGGTGTACGTTAAAGAACCTCACGTGGACCAGAAATTACTCCGTAGCCCTCCGCTTCGGGGCATGCCTCATAGTTGTAGTTGGTATTGGCACGCAAAATCCCAATTAATATTATTGTTATTAACTCTAAATAGGAACTAGAAGATGCTCAATGATTTCCGCGTATCCACCTTACCTGAGCGAGCTGGTTCCACTTCATGTCCAGCATGTACTAATTTCCAAACCGACGTACGCATTCAGTCATTTATGGGACTGAGCGATCGTTGGTACTGCAACCTTGTCCGACAAGACAAAAGCGTATTTACCAATTTAGATTTCTTGAGGAAGAAAGAGCTCGAGGCGCATTCTGAAAAGTCCTTCGTAAAACTCATCAGCATGTCTATCAAGCCTTAAGCTGTTTTCTTTTTTTTTTTTTTCAACGTCGGCACTAGAGACGCATTCGGAGATCACAAATGAAACGTATTTCCGAACGTGATTAGTACTCGAATATCTAACACCGCGACGAACGACGAATACAAGAACCTAATATTGCCTTTCCGCTTGTGCACACGTAAAATTCGCTAATCATTGTCCTTTTGTTCTTATCTCTAATGAACTGGACGTTCCATGAGTGCGTTTTTGTTCTCTTGAAAACAGAAACCTCTGGGATCCATTGTTCTTTACGGGCCGTACGTGACATCGGAGGCCTTGTGAAACAAATCGACCGCCGCTTCAATTAATTCGTGCCCCTTCCCCCCTTTCCTCTTCTATTCTTTCACGACTCGACATCGGTAACGTATGCGGATATGCCTGTATCGTAGAGGCCTCATTAAAGACCCGCTCCAGTGGGCTAATTGCATGATAGTAACGTTACTTAATGCGGACGTTAAAGTTATGCGTTGGTCGTACTATAAGACGACGATAACTAGACGCTAGTGTTACGGTTCATCGCGCGTTGACTGACAGGCATGCCTATAGTATGCTGAGAATTGCTTGCCAATTTGTACTAGGATTATAAAACACACTGAACGTACTTCCGAATCGTGTGAGAACATGTAGTTCGAACAATGAAATAGTGAGTCAACACAGCGTCGAAGCAGGCGTATTATGCGGTATTGAAAGCGCGGGTTCCCCCGAAACCATCAGCCATTTGAAGCCAACCGATAGCGGAAGTAAAGCAAGTGTACAATTCATTTGTAGTTGTAAACGTGTGTCACACACTTCGCTCAGGCACGCCGTTCAGTAGCGGCGTTTCGGCAGACCCGTAGGCTTCCACTTACGCTTAGGCCTGCGGCGCCCTAAAAGCCTCGAAGCGGTACACTTAGTTTTGAGTTCGCCGGCCGACCCGTGCGGTTGGTACGTGTGGTGGTGTTGGTCCTGACTGACGCACACTCAGACAGACACGGATAGGTGCTTAGAAACAAAAGCAAAAGCTTTTAATAACGAGCAAGGCAATAGGCAATTACAAAATAAATGAACTCAGACTATAGGAACACGCGCGACAGGAACTCTGAGGAAATACATGCGACAAGGTATCAATACAAGTATAAACAACGCAGGAGTTAACACTGGTAATAAAATAACTAGATGAAAAGAAAACATAACGAGAACTAACTCGATGCACTATCTCTGGTGCGACGCAGCGCACGCTTCGTTCTGACACCGAAATTCGGTGAATATAAAAGAACATTAAATGAAAATAATTATGCCCTACGGAAATGTCCAACAATAACGGTCGTGACGCTTACGTAGAGGAGTTGACGGGTGTCACTGGTGTCTCGCCGGCTTCGGTAGACGAAGAGAGGGCCCGATGTTGTGCACGACAGTTTTCGTCACTTCGGCTGCTCCATACCCGACGACTACGCGAGACTCGCGACACCGTTGACTGCTCTCTTGCTGGTCAAGATGTCAACTGCCGTGGCAGCCAAATCGGGCCAGAATCATCTTCTCCCTTTCGCGTGATGAACAAAGCGCGCCGCCCCGCTGCGGGGGGCCCCAGCCCGGCGGCTGCGTTTCTTTGGCGGTGCCGGCGGCATCCCGAGGCGTTGGCGATAAAACGGCCCGCAAGGCCAAGCTTTTCCTCGGGAGGCAATTAGCGGCTTTTTCCCTTTTTCCAAAAGACGCCGAACCTCGCTCCGCACATTCCCACGCCGTCTCTTATCTCGTTGGACACGAGGGCGGCCGAGAACACCTGGCGGCTGTGACAACGTGTTACACAAATTGTAAAATAAAATTGTGTTACAACTTATACGCTTCAAACAAATTTAAATATAACGCTCGCCATGCCTGCTTTTGATTGATTATCTTTCAGATTCAACGACTTGAGCAACGAAAGTGCTTATCTCGCTCAATTTACGCTCTTTTGTGATATTATCACCAGCCTTCCGCTTGAAGTTCTCATGCGCTGATTTCGTTACCCTTGGGTTTGCGTTTGACGAGCCCGTACATCACGGTACTGCGGATATCTTTCTGAAGATAATACGAACGCCTGATAACAGTACAAGCATGTTTTTAACAGAAAAGCTGCTCTATCTAGGCATAAAAAGTGTAGCATGCCGCAAAACTATGATGATCATAAGCTCTGGTCCCCAAAATCGTGCATGCTTACTTTTTCTATGCAATACGCATAAAAGGAGGTGCAAAAATTAAATATTTTTTCGCTCATCAAACGAAATTTCATGCAGTCTATGCCAGTCAGAAAACAAGAAGTGCTCCGTTAATGTTCACGTGAAAGTTACGAGAATTGTTTTTTTTTTATTATTATTCGCCGCACTCTTCGCTGCCGCTTCGCAAGTTACTAAACTAAGAAATTCCGTTGAGTACGCATGCTGCCAGAGAAGAGTGAGTTAAAAAGAAATTTATAAAAACACTGCAGAGTAGAAGCACAGAGAAAATAGATTTAGGTACCGGTATTATTGCATTTGTTACAAAGTTCTCTTACAAGTGCTTCCAGCGGTTCATTAAAGTGCGGAAATTTACAGGCGCAGAAAGGTTCCTTCATTTCCTTTCGGCCGCGCAAAGGCTAAATTGGGCATCGCACTTGAGCACTTACGGTGACGGTTGCTGTTATTCGTTACTTGCACACACACTTCATTATCACGCCTTTGATTGTATTTGGGCTTCACGCTTGTTATTTTATACGGTCCGCGATTCCATTTTAGTACTGCAAATGCTAGAAGCATTCCAGAAGGCGCAAGGATATCCTCCGATGAACATGTTCAGTTCCATTCAGCTTGTCGCCTTAAGAGCGCCTGCTGGGGTGATTGCAAAAAGTGTGCTTAGGAAGTGCCCATAATGTTACCAGCTACAAACGAAAGCCTTCGCACCGTAATTCTGAACGTTCATCACCATTCGAATCTTCTTTATCTGAAGTGCTTATTGGAGAACGTAGCTGGTTCTCTTCCACGTTTAAGTCTCGATACGCAAGTATAGTTCCTGTATTTATTTATTTATTTATTTATTTATTTATTTATTTATTTATTTATTTATTTATTTATTTATTTATTTTCTAGTTTGCTTTCTTGCTTCCTTGCTTGTGTTACACACCACGAGTTAGTCGTTGTGGGAAGAGCACGTACTCAACCTGCAAGGCAAATAAAAAAATTCAAAGCGAGAATTTAAAAAATCGCAAATGCATGAACAGAGAATCAACACGAGAACGAAAATAATAGCACAAATCTGCAGACATAACAGAAAACATGGCCGACGTACTTGATTCGGAACGGTACTGCATCACATATGCGGAGTTCCGCTCGGATGCTGTTATAGAAAAGAAGCAAAAATTGCATTTGTTCCGACGAAGTAAAGTGCTCCTACACACGCGTGATTGTGACGTCTACGGTGGAGAAAGCAGTTACTTATAAGGCTGGGTTAATCCGCGATTAATTAGTGACGGTAGGGAAATCTAGGCGAAGCATGTCTCCACGTACCTTGGAGGGGCGTAAATTTTTCACCATTAGCTGCGGGCGCTCGGGAAGCTGTTCGCTTTAACTTAAAATAAGTAATAGGAACAGCCCTTCTATGGATTCCAGTTTAGGTCTAATGAATGCCTGATGATTCAGTAATGTAATGACGGCTGGTGAATTTTTCAGCTTGCTCTCTTAAGAAGTTAAGTTTCTAGAAAGCGGAAGAACAACTATTGCTCGCTTGTCGGTTGAATGAAAGCGTATTCGAGATGTTACTATAATTTTCAGCTTCTCTTAGTCGGGCAGCAGCCAGTGCTGCGTGATATTCCAGCAGGGTTTTCGTACGAGTTGTACAAAAACAGACCGATTCGCCTTTGTCCGAAGTCTTGCCTTTCGTGTGGGAGAATCACATCATTGTTTCATAAATCAGGTTGGATCTGGTCGTGCACTGATGATATCTCCCAAAATAAGGCGCAGTCGCACGCAAACAATCTATTTTGTGCACCTAGTTTAACAGCAGAGTTCATACAATTTAAGCGAAGTAGAAAGAAGATGGCATCAGTATGCTACCCTAAGGAACACGGGATGTTAGGAGAATATTGCTGGATTCGCTGCCTTCAAATGAACAACCTGAACACGATCGGAAAGATAAGCCGCTATCCAAGACAGTATGTCAGGAACGTTATTATCTTCTTGAATACGTCTACCAAAATAAAAAGGGACGGATGGTCGCAATAATGTTTCCTTTTTTTTCCTTCCCTTTTTTTTGTAAAGGTTGCTGCAGTCTTTAAGTGTCCATAAAGGACAATGAGAATGACTAAGTATCTATAGCTGTGCGCACACGTGAGCGCGAGCGCGAAAGGCCTACGCTGCGAGATATGAGAGTTTGTGGGTGCGATGTAAGATGGCTGAAGATGAGAGCTGAAAAATAATTTGACTCAGTGGGATAAGCAGTCGAAGTGGTCCCAATAGCACTGATATGAAAGACCCTATCGCAACTTCACTAATGTAATGTTCATGTCGTACGAATACGATTGATAAATGAACCTGGCATGCGATTTTGAATCAACTCTAGTTCTTCGGTAACATACGCTTTCATGTGACTGCCAGATTGACCATCCGTGTTCTATTTTTTGTCGAATGAGGGACCGATGAAGGACGGATGGGGGACCTCTTTATAATGTGACTAGTATTACTTGCTGGGGGAACATGGTGCAAGTTATGTCTTGAGAACACTAGCGTTGCGTTGAAAGTTGATATGATGATGCGATGTTAGTACGGGAGGATAAATATGGTTGCACATAAGAACGTCTAAGCACTTACATGAGTGTACGCGTACTGAGGGGACTGCTCCTACTTTCGCAAGGAAAGAAATGGTGATGAAGTTTTCTACAGCAGGGTATGCCATCCCATTCTTTGACATTGCGAGTCAGAAAAGAAGCGTCACACCATTTTAATGCGTCGAAAACCTCGTCCTGTAGGTCCTTCTAATAAGATCTCTTCCGTGCACTGGGATAAGTAAAACAATAATATGCAAACCTTCGGCTATCCCTGTAAAATCGAGTTGGGAGTAATAAATGTAATATTAGAAATAGTGGTGGCCCAAGGAGCAAACGCTCAGTTTTCAAGTTCCAGAAATCGGGGCTTGCAAATGAGAGAAGGCCGTGACTACAAAGAGACGTAGTGCACTCGTTGACATTGTTGCAGGGACAGCAAAAACGCAGAGTTCACTGTAGGAAAATATTCCTCTCTTATTTGCATAACCAAACAGATTATGCCTCATCCTGTCAGAAAAATAGTGCGAGATGCTATAACGAGCTAGACTATATGCAAGTCCACGTGTTTGGAAGCAGCACATAGTGACATATACGCTCCCAGGCTTAGTTTCACGTAAATAGAAAGAAAGCTTCCTTGAGCAGTAGAACTGACGGAATAACGCTGCATACAATTTAGTCTGTTCGCTCGTAAATACTAAAACTTCTTGGTCTAAAGCTTCCTAGGCGCGTGATGATGAAGCGCCCTCTGCATTAAAGCACAGCGTACAGCCGCGGGGCTGGACGTCTTGTATGTGCGCTACGGGAATCGCTGAAGACTGTTCGCTTCTGTTCTGCACTGTTTATCTGCCGCATAAGTTACGCACTAATTATGGCCGTTAAACTATCCAACGTGCCTCCGGCGATTTTGGTTATAGCGGATGTCTTTTAGGAATCCCGGAAACGCGGGAGCGCAGTGTTAACAGACCGTGGAAAAGGATGTTTTCGCCTCGGGCCGTATAACTTCAGAATTTCTAAATGTCCCAAGGCCCCTACGCATGGCAAAGCCACTGCAAATTTTGATCTTAAATATGTACGTTAATTCTCACCACTGTGTGGTAGCTGGGTTAAACTAAATGTAAACAGAAAAATAGGCGAATGCCGCTGCGAAGTCGCCCCACTGCTGGGGGCGTTACTTGGCCCGGTTGTGAAAACTGCCACGTAAGCAGCTGGCCAAGTGTGTTTCGCACTGTTTTCATATTAAGCTGTAACGAATGGTCACATGATATGTAATTTTTGCCATATTGTTTGCATTAATCTTGTTGTTCGAGGTGTTAGAAGGTTGCCTCTTCAAACACATAGAATGGACTAAAAAATTAATCCCACGCACGCGCACGCAGACGCACACACACACACACACACACGCACATACACACACACGATGTTCCGCGTCGCTTTGCAGCGGAAAGCGCCGCAAGATGAAGGGCGAACAACAAATTGCTTGCCTAAATGCAAAAGAGAATTTAAGGTTTCTTTGTCGGCCAACTGTCTCGACTGCCTTTTCTAAGGCGTTGTTTCCAACCATTTGGCCTCACCTTTTCGACTCGTCTCAATTTCTCTTCTAGCTTGCCAAGTGACCGTGCACAAGCGATGCCACGACAAGTTCCTCGCCAAATGCCCAGGATCTGTCAAGGAGTCGCAAGCAACACTGGTATGAACACTTATATACGATTGCTGTTTTGAAGAGCCAACTCTACTCTGCATGTCTGTTATGGTTATTGCTTGACCCAAATTTCTAAAACGTATGCTGTAGTCATAGGGTACTCTACTACTCTGGTGCCAGTAAGCTTGTCGTTAGACCTTCTTAGTATATTTCCTCCTTAGTTTAAATCGATGAACAAATCGCAAAATACGATTTAGAACAGGGAATGTCGCAGGAGCCAACGTTTCGACAAGCGTACTTGTCTTCGTCAGGGCGGCAACTGCCTTCTCCAGCATTCGTTTATGTACGCCTTTGCACACTCTCCCAGAGTGTGCAAAGGCGTACATAAACGAACGCTGGAGAAGGCAGTTGCCGCCCTGACGAAGACGTGTCCACTTGTCGAAACGTTGGCTCCTGCGACATTCCCTGTTCTAAATCGTATTTTGCGATTTGTTCATCGATTCAAGCATCCATCTTCCCCTGAGCTACTCTTCTAGTTTGGACTCCTTAGTTTAAGGAAGAACTGGCAAAAGATGCTCTCTTATATGTGCACTGGCTATCTGCCAAATATCTCTTGGGGGCTTCAGTGCGTCTTGCAGTATCACTGAAGCCACGACGTAACGTTACGTGGATGTGTTCTGGAAGCCGCCAATGTAGCTTACCGCACCGGAAAGGAGTGCACTTCGTTTGATTGGGTCCTGCCAGCTGACGCAGCTTATTGCAGATATACCGGGACACGATCGTCACATAAGCCATGTAGCGGTCGGGGAAGACGAGGCACCCTTACTCGAGCGAATATATTTTGAACAACCAGCGCTTATTCAAGACTTTTGTAAATGTGGTTACTTAAATTTGTACGTGCCAGTCAAGGGCCGCCGACAGACCACCACGGTGTCATTAAGGTTTTTTTTTTTTTTATTGGCACCATGCTTTGACAATGCCGAATAAACGGGACAGAACTCAATATTTCCAGAAATTTAACAGATTTTATAATGTTTTCTACATCGTTCGGGTAATGTTAGCAATGAAAGAGAGAAACAACTAAGCTCGAAGTTGAGGAAAATCAGTTTCATCTGTGTTTTGAGCGTCAGGCACATGCCGGATTCTGTAGCTCCTTTTGCGCTTCTTTTAAGAGGCAGGTCTTGTAGTATTTTGTGGCCTGCCTTCTGTTACCAGACAACGTTCGCTTCCAACTATACAGCTGAGCATCCAGGCATGTCTATGAAAAGAGGCACGAATGTCCCGGTTACAGTGTCCATTGTTTTGCACTGAGCTAGAACGGAGGGCGCTTTAAAAACCCGAAGTTCACGTTGCTGTTAGCACGAATGAACAGCTCTTCCGACTGGGTAATTTCATGCGAAATGAGAGAGCATTTTTCCGACCATCATAAATACGCCTGAAAAGAACTTACACGTGTTTGCGGAGTGCAAAAGTAGCTCTAATTGTTCAGTTCTACTCCCAAAAATTTTTCTCCCATTTTGCGAGAGCTTATTTTTTTCTTTCGCTCTGAGTTAATGGCCGTGAAATTCTATTTTATTTCCAATCACTATTATACGATAGGGGTGTTAAAATTGCTTCTCTTGCAGCCTAAACAAGTGATATCATTGTAGAAATAAAGAATTATTGACTTAACGGAATATTTCTGACGTTTCTGGCAACAGCAAAATTGAAGAAAATTGTAAGGGTCTACAATATTTTTTCCGGCAACGATGAACTCAAAGACCGAAAATAATACGCAACCTCGTAGCCTGACAAACGTGGTACGAAGGAAATATATTTGAGAAGATTAAGTATCAGCTTGTGTGTAAAAACGTCGCAAGTGTCTCACTCTTTCTTTTACAAAAAGCCTTGCAGTCAAGCTAAAATAACTATCCTTAGTGTTGATGATAAAAATATGCACGAAACGTCATTAGATAGCTAAACGTGTTCGTAAGCATACGCAAGGTTACAAAGAGTTTTATTTGGTTAAACGCGAGAAATTACTTTTTTTGGAAATATGTATCTTCGCCGGTCCCTCGACACAAAAGCCGCATTGGGCGATCAATGGTGATCGACAACTGAAGCCCACTTACCTGAGAAGTACGCGGCAGACTTGACATCATTTTTATTGCAGACGGGCGTGATTATCATCATTTTTTATCATCCACATACGGGCGCGATTATCATCATTTTATTGCGAACAGACGTCCTCTACCGGCAATGCGAGTGGAGTATGCTGTAAGCCAGTGACCATAAATGCGCAATCTCGACATGTCGGATTTTTCGGAGCTCCCCAAGCGTAACAGGTACATTTAGTACCTTCTGTGTGCGCATGCGCCATGCGAGCACTGAGGTACAGTACTGGTATTATTCAAGCAATGCATTTATAAAAACAGACGAAACTAAGGATGAAGCCGAGCCTCCATAGAACAACGAAATCTGGGGTTGCTTTCGCGAATTGACGAGGACTAGTTAGGACCCCTGTGGGCGCAACACTACCAAACGCGGACGTCAAGGAGTTGGTCACACTATGTACCTCAGTGATAGCATGGAAAATTTCCCTGGATATTCATGCATGCCGCAAGCCCTCCCTGGCGTAGTGCTGGCCATAGAGCTGGTTCTTGGTGAAAGACTGTGCCCATGTTGACAGGTTAGATGTTCCCAAGCGAAAGAGAAGACAGTGAATAAAAGCAAGGGACGTAGAGTAAAGGGAATGTTTCGCCCGTAACTTGCCCTGGTCAATTTGCGAACGTCATCGTTCGCTGTAGGATCGGCCAGGTCATTCGTCAGTTTCGTCAGTTTTAAATACGGTATTCTTTCTTGGGCTGCCCAAACGCGAAAAACTTAGTCCGTCTGTCTGTATCTATGTCTGTCACTTGATTCAACCGCCCGGCCAGAAACCAACGGGGTGATCAAAACTAACCATACTACTATCACTAGGTCACACATATTAATATTATACCGCTCATAGAAAACCTCAGGCCTATTTAAGGTGAGGTGTGCATACATAACCCTGATCTGCAGCGTTCTTTTAATTAAGAATACACATTGCACTGTACTTGCGTTAAAATCAACGCGTTAGTAGTGGTGTCGAACAGACGCTACGCGTTAAAAACAACCCGACAGACACCGGGGCTCTGTAGCTGGCTTCAAGCCAACAGTAATGAAAGGCCTCAAATAGATGGCACGAGAGCAGGGCGAACCTGGGAAATCTGAACTTCATTGACAAAAACCTCCATTGCATCCATCAGGGAAGGAGTGAGAGGAGAGGAGAACAGTGTGAAAAGGGGGAGAAGAGTGGGTGTGATGTATCATGGGCGGTAAAAGACTGTCGTCTTTCGATGTCATTTGCAACGAAGCAAGCAGATATGCTTGTACTTTTTTATAATGCATGGCTTGAACAATTTATAATGCATGGCTCGTGTGCTAAATGTGAGCGAAATTTCTGTACAATGAATGTACAGAATGTACCTTTCACGCTTGGAGAACTCGTCGGCAAATGTGGCATGTGACAAAACCAGCTAGAAGAACGGTGCATTTCGGGCCGCAAACTTAGGCGCTTTATCTAAAAGTCTCTTTTCTAAAAGGCGCTTATCTAAAAGTCACTTTATCTAAAAGTCCAATGCAAGGTTTAAAATTCATAACAATGCAACGCACCCGTCGCAGCAGCAGTTTATAGCCTGCATCTTGTCTTGCTAAGCTTCGAGGTAGCCCGGTGATGCCGTTCGCATTTCGATGGGGGCGAAAGGGAACAGAAGCACCTGCTTACTTAGATGTAGAGGCACGTCGAAGTGTCCCCGGTGGTCAAAATTGCGCCGGAGCCCCCCACCATGACGCGTGGTTTATAGCATGTTTAGACTTCCACCAATTAATAAAATTCATTACAGTGCGATGGCTGTGCGCTGTAAGATTGCTGGCTTCGTGTCGTACATTTCAATATGTGCCTGATATTATTGGTCTTGTCTACTTCCTTATTTGTATTTATTAAAGCGGAAGCATTATTTGTTTCATGCGGTGGTGACGTTGGGAGAGTTGGCAATGACGTCATTTAAAAGTTGCCTTCGCCGCGGATGGTACAAAAGAAAACACATAAGTGGACCACATAGCATGGTTAGCTATCTAGTACACGCAATCAGTGGTTGCCAGAGTGACTACAACTTTAATTATTAGTTGCCTAAGCACCATTTATTTTCCTCAAGGCCTTTTACATGCGGGTGCGCACGACAAGTAATCGTGGTTTGTAAGCTGATTTGCAAAATCATCTTTAATGTAGGCGGTGTCAAAGGCTTTTTCGTTTACGTCCGCTTGGGCAACCGCGTAAGGGTCTACTACGAATGTTCCAGCGTGATTTTTTTATCCCAATACGAATAATCACGCAAGGTGCATCGGCACATTGAGCAAATGTATTTGCTGCATACGAGACGGATCATTCCAAATTTTTTGGCCCATAAAATAATATGCCTGGCGCACTCACACAACACATAAAAACACACACCTGCACACACACAGTTCTTCGAATAGGCGTCTTGGTAACACGCTTTGCGGAGTTTTGAGACCAATTTTCAAGGGGACAGGGGGTCCTGAAAAGTACGAGCTTGTTCTGCATTTCTTTGATATGTGCCGAAGTTTTGCCATCGGAATTATCGCGCAGACAAATTTCTCTATATACAGGGCTGGTGTGAAGTATCGACGTCACACTCGACTGATTTATTTTATAAGAAGAGTGCAACATCTGTAGTAAGCTGATTCAGGGACATAAAGAACAGCGGCCGTGTTCTTATAAAAAAAAAGGAACAAGAAAGTGTAGTACGCGAAAAATGTTCGTAAAAGAACAATTCAACGAATCGAATGCTATTGCTGGACGTCAGCATTAACGAAGGCAACTGGCCCGTGAAAAAGTGCACTAACGAAAGAAAGGTTTTGCTAATTCGACCCCAGCAATGTAGGCTTACGGAGACCAGGGTCGCTTCTTCAGTTTTGTGTTAATGTAAGGTTCCCGATTACATTCGGCACGCTGCAAAAGAAGCGGCGAGAGAAAAAGACACAGGGTATACATCATATAGCTTATCTCTGTCTGTAGTCACGCCCCGTCGCGGTGGTTTGGTAACTATGGCACTGGGCTGCTGATAAGAAGGTCGCGGGTTCGAATACCGGCCGCGATGGCTGCAATTTCGGTGGAGGCGAAATATTGAGGCTCGTGTACTGTGCTAAGTTCCTGCACGTTAATGAACCCTGCACGTTAATGAATTCCTGCACGTTAATGAATTTTCGGAGCAGTCCACTAAGGCGTTTCTCATGATCATGGGCGCGATCGGAAACCTTTGTTCGGAACACATCGCGTTCGCTTGCTGCAACGTCATGACGTGGTGGCGCGGCTCTCGTTGTGTGCGCTGCAGATTTGCGCGACTTAGTGCAGCGCAGACTTCCAGGATTGGCCACCCTCCTTTGTTTGAGCGATTACAGTTTTATCATGGGGTGACCCATAAAATAATCGAGAAGGGGA
Organism: Hyalomma asiaticum; assembly: GCA_013339685.2. Lineage (NCBI taxonomy): Eukaryota > Metazoa > Arthropoda > Arachnida > Ixodida > Ixodidae > Hyalomma > Hyalomma asiaticum. The sequence continues at coordinate 55,818,448 of CM023489.1, read as the reverse complement.
GGGTGACAGCAGCCAATGGACAAGCGGCGTACATCTCAAAAAGTGACGAGCCAATTCTGGTGTCTTCTTTCAGATCATATAATACAAAACTAAGTGTTTTTTTTTTTTTACTTCGAATGAGTAAAATTGTTTTATGAACAGGACGATTTTTTTGTGTGTGTGAGCGTAAATGCGTGACGAGCAGAGGAAACGTGGTCATGTAAAAATGTGGCTGCGCCCCGCTCCTTACTAGGTGAGCATGACCACGGCTAATGACATGCAGTGAAAAGCGGAGAGAACCGCCCGCGTTCGCAAAAGCCCATCTCCGATCTCGCCCCATATCGTGGTTATGGGACATAAAACTCTAGAAATAAATCATATGTGCCTTCCGCCACGTCGTCAGAGATCACGCGTGCATATGAAATGAGTTGAAATAGAAAGCAAATGGCATACCACAGCCGAATATTCGAAAGATGTTGCTTTACGAACGCGCTCTCTCCCGTTGCTTTGTTCCTACGTTCGCACTAAGCAGCAAACAACTCAAAATTGATCAGATCGAATACAGCCATGCAGCAAACATCATTAGAAATACTCCGAGCGATTCATTTAGTCTAGGAAGAGCGTGCCTTTGCACTGGTATGCCCCTGATCTTAAGGACGGCTCTATGACGGAGAGCCAGTGCAACATGACATTTTAATTCATAGTCAATGCGAAGAAAGCGGACAGGCGCACTGACGGGCCACAGAAGCCTGGATACGCGTCACTTCATCGACTGAGTCTTTGTATTTGTTGACAGAGGGCGCCACTCATCAAGGGACGTCTGTTCCCATTGCGGAAACGACGAAGTTTACTGGAGTGACCAGGGGCGATTGGGATTAATGAAGCGGATGAGTAGACGCAGTCCTGACAAAATGAATCATTACTTTCACTTAAGTTATCGTTGAGGTACCACAATTGCTAAGGCATGTTCAGCTTTATGGAAATTTGCGCGCGTCTAGGCTTTCTTTGTCCCCAAACAATGCTGGTGTCTCGCTTCCGTTTTCTACGTTTACCTATTAACATGTGCCACTTCCATTTTGGGATCACTACACTCACGTTTATACGCATGTGCTGGCTGGTGGTGCTTGTGTTCTAGACACATGTTTGTTGCAGAGTGAATCTCAGCTCATCTTTTGAAATCAGAGGAATTCCTTTTAGAAAGCAGAAATTCAACTGAGCGAGCGTACAAGCACGGTTCCTCCGTCGACAGCTACGTGCAATGATAAAAAATTATTTCTTACGGAAAGGAAAGAGAGATACGTACTTGATTAGTAGCACAAATTTAGACATAGATATGAATAGGTACGCAATGGCGCGATCCCTGAAAAACATGGCGAGCCTTTCGTCATTCACGCCTCGCATTCGCGGTCTACCCACATGAAACAGCTCCATTGCGTATGTGTTGTATTAAATTAACGTGAGGTCCATAATGTCACTAGATCCTTCTAGCGCCCCACCTAGGCAACACGACGAGACAGTTGATAATAGGGCACATAAAGAAGGAGGATTGGTTCATTTCTGGTCTTTTATGTCCATAAACTAGGACATAACTACGAGAGACGTCGTTGTGGAGGGCTCCGGAACTTCGACGTCTTGTAGTTAACTCGAGCAATTTTTCAGTGTCAATGAAATTTTCAATATATGTTCTCATCGGTACTGTAACAATATATGCCAATCCATGAAGTTGGAACTCATTTAGTTTTCCTGAATATGAATTTTAAAAATTTTGAGTGCAGTCCCATGCTAGCCACCCTGTGTTTTTGACGTCATTCCTTTTAACACTGCATACCAGAGCAGGCGGCCCGTCAAAGGCAAAATGGTGATACTTCAGCGCTCAAATCATCGCTCTGAAGTTCAGAAAAGCTGGCATAGATCAGTGTATCGTTGGATGACCTTGCTCCTTTCATTGCTCTGGCACCAGCTCCATATTTCTGTTGTGACGTCAACAATACGCTGCACAAAGCATCTACCCGTTTCAGTCTAGGTTCGAACCCATCGCTCAGCCGGTTACTTAAAATTATTGGTGAGTTTCTGAGCAAATCGAACCGCCCTGCCTGCTACAGGACTATCAGTGCCATCGGAAAACAGGGATATCAGAATATGGTGAATACACTGCCCCGAGTTCCTGTTCAACGCGGACTGACATCGCACAGAACACGGGCGTGTTGCATTTCGCCTCCATCGAAATGCAGCCGTCGCGGACATGATTTGAGCCCGCGAGCTTCGGATCAGCTGCCGAGCGCCAGAGCCGCTAGACCGCCACTGCTGGGCAAAGAGGGAACATAGGACAGATTGTTACAAGACACGCGTGACTGCCACGGACACCAGCGTGTGCTGACTAGTTGCTTACCCATGCGCACGCCATGACATAGCATACAAGAAAATACCGTGTCTGTTCACCACTTGACAACTAGCGCTGGGCTTTCTCTAGAATTTGAATGGCCTCCAGAGGCATTGCTGCAAGAGAGTTAATAAAGTTGAGGATGAAACATGCTAGGCTAGTGATAGAAAATTCTTTGTAATTTCTTATTGTGAACAGTACTTCAGCTTTCACGGAACAGCACCGCCACTGTGGTCTTGCGGATATGGCGCTTAGCCGCCGATCCGAAGGTCACGATATTAAATCCAGGCCGCGGCGGCTGCATTTAGGATGGAGGCGAAATGTTGAGGCCCGTGTGCTGTGCGATGTCAGTGCACGTTAAAGAACCCTAAGTGGTCGAAATTTCTGGAGCCTTCGACTACGGCGTCTCTCATAATCATAGCGTGGTTTCGCGATGTTAAACCACTGAAATGAAAAGCTTTCACGAAACAGCCCGTGCTTGTTGAACGTAACAGTAGTTGTTCTTCGTTTCTGCGCAACTGCAATTTCCACTACAATATCGATTGGGAACGCCATTCACTCCTACCATAATTATTGACTGCGGCATCCGGAGACCGTCAATAACTGCGTGCGACTAAGCATTTGCATACACGATGACCATCCATTGTCGCAATCCTTCGACTCTACAAGTCCGCGTTGTGACAATTAGGACTCCCGAGCAGCCTCCGCAGCTCCTCTTGCGTAAGTGTTTGACACGAAGGGGCTGTCGACAATAATACCGACTAAAGACGCGAAATCGATGAACGGCCCTTGACGTGCCCTGACAGCTACAGTCGGACCGTGCAGCCTCTCGAAATAGTGCTAGGGCCTGAATTTCTCGTTTTCGTAAATCAAATTATTCGCTTTGTTCAAAAGCTAACGAAACGTCATTTCGTTTCTTTGCGTCGTCTACCGGCAATTTTGTCCCCGTAATTTCCCTTCGTCGTCTAGCAGGATTATTTTTCTGCTGGCAATATCGACCAGAGGTGTTGTATTTTTCGTTTTCTCTCTGGATTGTTCTATAAGCTTTTCTTTTTCTGCACCATCCAGAGCTTGAGAGCGGCCGGTAGGCATATGTCCGTAAGCTATGCGCTCCCCTTTTTACGAAGTGCTCTCTCTTGACTACTATTTCACTACTAACATACAGTAACATAGACCATAATGCTATGGCTGCTAGGCGCAACAAATGAAAAAGGAGCGGGGTCAGGGGGACATTCCCTTCTTCATTTGTTGCGCTTAGCAGCCATAGCATTATGGTTTGTATTAACAAGAACCGACTAGCCCAACAACAAGTTCTATTAGATAACACGCATTCTTTATTGAATTGACAAAAAAAAAAGAAATCTAACACTATAATCAGCTTGCACAAATAAAATATCCTTTTCTGCATTGTATCGCCATCATGTGATCGTCATATCTACAATTTAAAGTCGATAGATATTTTGTCCCCGTTTTTTGTTTCTTGTTTTTTTTTTTATATCGAGAAAGTTTTATCTGCCGCTGACATATCCATAGGTTAGTGTTGGTTTTCGAAACCATGTTATTCATAAAGATGCTAGTAGAACGCCGCAACGAGAGTGTCATAGGAACTTGCGCGTTTCTGCACGCATTTCCTTAATTTGGCGTGTTCACTGACATATTTCGTAGGATCGCGTATGTTGGTGGCTGCACGAGCATGCTTCGCCCGAATTGTCTAGGAAGCACATGGCATGCCAACGCAGGCTGCGTGCTTGAGGGGGCAGAAGAGCAGGAGGTAGTTGTTTTTACTCAAAAAAAAAAGAAGAAAAATCTAGGGGATTTTAGTGCACTTAGATGAGAGCAAACTAAGTTTTAAGTCCTACTTTGGTGCTTTTCTCCATATCTCCAGCACCTCAATATCTCTAATGTCCCCAATTCCCAAGACATTTTCCGTATTTTCCATTCGTTATCTCGATAAAATGTCATTAAATTAACTATGTGAGCTGTCTAGATCCCTGAGAACCAAATGCAAATGGTTCTTACTGATAAACACTCATGGAAGCCTCAGCATATTTAACAAAAATCTATGACCCCGCAAGAGTTATGGCAAGAACATAAAATGCCGCTACAAGTTTCTTTTCTACGCTTCTACCCCTATAAGGTGGACAATCTGGCTTCACTACTGAGTGAACCACGTGGGCTAGCTTCTCTAACGCTCACCTCACAACGTGAGTATTTCTTAAAAACAGATTGCATATTAAAACGTGAGTAGTAGATCACCCAATGCACTTTATCCGAAACGCAGATCCTTCAAGCTCAAATAAATCCAGGGGCAGGTTTTCTCATCGAACCATGTTCTTGTCGTGGTTCCAGTGTATTACAAGTGCGCCACTTTAAAGGGAATTCGTAGCTTAGTGCGATTTCGCGTCCCAGGGAAATTGGGATGTACTAAGCGCACTTCGAAGAACTGCTCGTCGTACCGCCGCCACAAACATTTGCAAAATGAATCGCAGGTTATGTGCAGCAGCTTCAGCGAATGAACCTTCTTGTAAGTTCCCTACTCACTCTGTCCTTCCGCTCCCTAGGGAAATGTTCGAAAGGAACTGCACATACTTAGTCTTCGTTTTAAGAAATCCTTTTTTTTTCCCTCTTTCTCTTCATGCAGCTTTTGCGCGAAGCCAGGAATGCGGGACTCATATGGGACACGGCCCTGCGCCGTGTGTCACTTTTCGTTCGAAATACGTGAGCCCACCCCGTTCAACTCGACAAGACTGGAGCGTTTTTCAAGGCACGAATGTCTGGGTACACCGTGCCGCCCGTTCAAATAAATGCCTGAGAAGCTTGAAAGCTTGCTTCCTTTCCATCTGTGCAAGGGGATGTAATTCGTTCCGAGTGCTTGCGCGAGCGTCTTTTTCCGATCCTTCGGCGGGATTGCGGCCCGTATATCGACGTTGATACACCGAAATTTCATCCAGTTCGATTGCAGTTCGTCTTACTCGGCATTCAGCATTGATTGCTCGCCTGGAAGCATAACCGTAAAGGGGATCAAAAAGTATGAACTGGCCTTAAAAAATATCTGAAGTTTTGCTCGCTCTAATCTTGTGTATATTTATGCTTATCTCGCCTAAAATAGCACGAGAGAAGGGAAAAAATATGTAAGTGAAATGTGTCGTTCTCTATACATGCCATGGGGCGACGATTCTCTTAGCAAAAGTTGCGCGACCGTTTCCTGAATGTGCCGCCTATAGTAAAGGTACAGAACCATGCCCGCTGCGAACCATAGAAGTACTTATACCATACTGTCATACTGCGCACAACTGGAAGCTTCAGTGTCTAAAAGAACGGGTTGTCTTAGCTAACGCAGGACTTCGTTACCTTGTTCAAAGAGCCGCTGAGCATTACATATGAAGTCGCAGTGAATACGTCTGTTTTCTCGTAAAAACTGCACTAAACAGTGACTATTTTGAGCTAGTTATTTCGGCCACTGGTATGGATGGTTCACATGTAAAAAAAAAAAGAAAGCGGTTTAACTGTTCAATAATCCAATGTTAAATTTTCCTTAACATGTGCTCACTTCCAAGTGCACATTGATCACATGTGGAATCTTAATTATTTCTGCGAGTTTGACCATATTTTCATAAATACATGCGCACCACTAAGAGGGTTGTGTACCGTGTAATTTACTACTAAAGGGGCTAAAATTTGAAACGGCAGTATTATATTATGTGCCTTCCGTAGTACGTGTATGTAGTACGAACGCCTGAAGAGCAATAAGATATAAAGGTGGCAATCAAACATTCGGCACAGGAATCATGGTATAAAACATAGCGCCAACATTAAATACAGATAATATAGATAATACAGAGATTAAATATAGGCAACTGATACTGCGCGTGCCACTGTAAAAGAAAGTGCATCTGCAATACTCAGCCGAGGAGACATATATGTATAGCTAGGATTTGATAACCGAACGTCTCTGGTGTTTTACGTGCGAAAACCGCGGTGCGAATATGAAGCGCGTTCTAGTGGAAGGATCCAGAAATAGTAAGCACCGGGGGTCCCTGAACTTTCTCGTAAATTTAAAAGCTAGTGTCTACCATTCCTCCTTCATTGCAATGTGACCGGCACGACCAGGATCGAACGCACACCTTTCGGGCCAGCAGTCAAGCACCGTGACCTCTAGACCAGCTTTGCGGCCTGCCTGCCAGAGAAAGGAATGATTTATTTGTGGGGTTCAACGTCCCAAAACCAGCTGTGATTATGAGAGGCGCCGTAGTGGAGGTATCCGGAAATTTCGACCACCTGGGGTTGTCTAGCGTTCACTGACATCGCACAGTACGCGGGCCTCCACATTTCGCCTCGATCGAAATGCAGCCGCCGCAGCCGGGATTCGATCCCGCGACCTTCGGATCAGAAGCCGAGTACCATGGCCACTAGACCATCGTGGCGGGGCGGAAAGGAATGAATCGTACGAGAAATAAAACGGAAGAGATAGCATAACGCGACCACAGATGTAGCGATTACTTAATGAAATGGCAGCTATGCTACATCTATTAAATTCTGCTTTTATTTTATGGCCGATGGAGCACACGAGCGATGAAGCAAATGGTGCGTGGGCGGCCCGATCACCCGAGAAAAAATACAACTTAATTACCTAATTATATGCAGCAGAAATCGACAGCCGATAGACCCCCGCGGTGGGGCATGTGGTGCGCTATTCGGGACAATAACTCCAGGTTTTAGTCGGCGCTTGTGTGCATTTTCTTCCTTCTTTTGGTCTTCTGTTTACGCAGGTACGCGCTTATAATCGAATGAACAAAATCTGCTAAAATTTCGTCTGTGATGGCGGGAACGAATTATAGGCCGTTTAACTTTTAACGAGTTGAAACCGTAACTGACGTTCTCCTATCTATCTTATTTGCAAGTATCTCCGGGAGAGGTTCAAGATGGACGTTCCTCACCGGTTCCGCGTGCACAACTACATGAGCCCCACATTCTGCGATCACTGCGGCTCCCTCCTCTACGGACTCTTCAGGCAAGGGCTCAAGTGCCAACGTGAGTTGTTCCCTACGTTCATTTTCATTTTAATTATATCTTATCGCTGCTTATTGAACGAGAAGCTGGTATTTCGAAACATACGGCAAAAGCGAAAGCAATATTTCTGAAACAGGTATATGATGCGTATGAGGGCTAGATACTCATTAAACCTTGAGCTATGAAACGCTGATAATTAGGTTTTTGCAGAACACAATACTGCACTCGCAGCCTCTCTCAAAATGAAGTCACGTGCACTTCGTACCCAAATTTTTACTTCGTGGGACTGTTTCCATTCTTTTTCAGGAATTGGTTGCCATGACTCCCTCAGTAGTCTTCCCCTGAAAACGCTCAAAAAAGGCTGCACCAATGTTATCTTTTAGCTATTTTACGTTCATAATATACTACAGCGAACTTGAATACGCTTGCCGTCTCAAGCTTCGAATGTACTGATGGTGACCGTGAAGGTATTTGAAAACAAAGAAGAAACTTAACGTCTCCACGCGATGACGAAGTGGGCACGGCGTATGCCAAACTTTCTGACGTTTCTGATCTCGTGACATAGTTTGGTGTTCGATAAAGCCAGACACCTGATCGACCACCGTAATTATTTAAGCTGAGTCATTCTGCTTCTGGCACGAATCGCTCTGTAACCGCAAGACGATAAGTATTAATCTTTGGAATCGGTCATCACCGGGTCTAACATTTAAAAATATGCTTGCACTCCGGTGAGGAAAAGTGACCAGTGGTCACAGCAAGATCTGTGCCGATACCTATAGTGCGGCGCAAATTCTGGGTCTCGACTTCATAGACGGCACTCTGGGATGTGGACCAATCACGATACCAGCTCACCGACAGTGCTTTTAAATTCCAACCGACACAAGCGAAACACGGTCTGTGGTTATTCTTTAGAAGAGAAAATGCCGTGGGGCGTACGCATTGTTTTTCGTTCTCTGTGTCGTACGACGATTTATTATCGTGCAGAGGATGCTGTTGGTTCGAGAAAGCAGTTGAGAGCCAACACGATGCAACACGAAGATCACGCGCACAGCGACAAAATGCCAATGCGCTTCTTCCTCCTCTTCACTACAATATCCCCCCGGCGAGAAGAGGAGCCAACCTGGCGACTTATGGTGCTGGTAGGATAGCGGGGTCATAATACGGTTTAAGTCGGCTGACATGAACCGTGTCACGACCGCGATGCCGGTGGTCGGTAGATGGTGTCAAGGGTTCGATGACATAGTTAACGGCAGTGGTGCGGTCTACGACGCGGAAAGGGCCATCGTAGCGAGCAAGAAGCTTGGTCGAGAGGCCAGGACTGTGAGGTGGGACCCACAGCCAAACAAGGGAGCCAGTCTGGAACTGAGGTGTGGGTATGTCGCTGTTATGACGCAGTTTCTCGCGACTTTGGGCGCTGGTCGTAAGGGTACGTGCGAGTTGTCGACAATCTTCTGCATATTTCGCCGCTTCAGAGACCGGTGTGCATTCGGATGTATCGGGTCGGTATGGCAGCATCGTGTCCAACGTACACGAGGGCTCTCGTCCATACAACAAAAAGAATGGCGAAAATCCAGTAGTGGCCTGTGTCGCGGTGTTATATGCATACGTCACGAACGGCAACACGGTGTCCCAGTTACTGTGATCCGAAGCAACGTACATAGTCAGCATGTCACCTAGTGTGCGGTTGAATCTTTCTGTCAAGCCGTTCGTTTGGGGGTGGTAGGCTGTAGACTTGCGGTGAATGATGCTGCACGCAGCGAGAAGGGCTTGTATGGCTTCAGAGAGGAACACGCGCCCCCTGTCGCTGAGCAGTTCTCGGGGTGCTCCATGTCGAAGAACGAAGTTCCGCAAGATGAAAAATGCGACCTCGCGCGCAGTGGCGGCTGGGAGCGCTGCAGTCTCGGCGTAGCGCGTCAAGTGGTCGACGCCAACAATTATCCATCGGTTACCCGTCGAGCTGCAGGGAAGTGGCCCGTAGAGGTCGATGCCGATGCGGTCAAAGGGACGATGTCGACAAGGCAGCGGCTGTAGCTCTGCAGAAGGGCGCTGTTGAATTTTTCGGCGTTGGCAGGCCGTGCAAGCTCGAATGTACTGACGGACGAAGTTATACATTCCATGCCAGTAAAAACGGTGCCGTGACCAGGATGAGACTCAAGGGGATACCCAGCACTTCCACCAAATGTCGTACGACGATTTATTATCGTGCAGAGGATGCTGTTGGTTCGAGAAAGCAGTTGAGAGCCAACACGATGCATCACGAAGATCACGCGCACAGCGACAAAATGCCAATGCGCTTCTTCTTCCTCCTCTTCACTACATCTGGAACGTACTTCCGAGTGTCAAGTACTATTTATCTATTGTTCAAGTCGGCTTGAAAAAAAAGCAGAAGAAACGTGTCTACCACCGCCAAAAATAATGTCGGCTATTCCACCATGACCTTAAGGATACTTCTCACTAGTGCCGTGTTTTACATAGGACATGCACCTTCATAATGAAAATCATTTCAGCCTTTTTCATTGATTCGTTGTTTGTATACAGGAAATTTACGCCAGGTAAACCCATTTTACTTGGAGCCATAGTTCTAATGAATAGTACCAGATCGAATACTCAAATCCTCCTTAATCACAGGAGGAGACATAAATACAGATACATAGTGTAACAACGTACGAGTTGAATGTAACAGATCGGATAAGAAGAAACTTTACTTCTCCTGTAATAATAGATACCACCATCAGCCCGAAGCACTCATTCTGTCATCCCCGCTTTGAAACCGACTGCAAATGGGCAGCGATTCTCCGAGTAACATGTACGGTACAATTCGTGACTGAAGGATAAGTGAGAAAAAATACACACAACATATTCTAGGAATTCATTCGTTCCTGATCGCATTACAGCTTTCGCCCCCGTGAACTGAGATTGCAACAGTGATTTCATTGATTACGAATACTTTTCCATTCGGCTATATTCAAAGCTTCAGTTATAGCGTCTCGAAACCATTGGTTAGGATACGGCCGCATTCTTCATCTTCTCCTTTCTAGGATGACAAATGGTGCGTGATACCGAAACGTCGACAAATAAATGAAACATTACTGAAGTGCTACGTCTCATATATATATATATATATATATATATATATATATATATATATATATATATATATATATATATATATATATATATATATATATATATATATATACGTCGCCACGCGAACGCCTAAGGATAAGTGGCCATAAATGATACCCTGTACCAGGACTTCTTGAGGGAAGCGAAGCCCGCTTGTGACACGTAAACGCATTCATGTTCAATTTATCGCACGTCTGCTTTGGATACGGTGGATATATATACGTATACGTTGGAGGAAAACCTCGTCTGCTAAAGTGAACAGGGTGTTCAACTCGACGGCAGCGAGTGTCCATGCGTTGATGTCTGTATACTTCCTATATAAATGGTTGTATTCCGGTGCACACTGTGCTGCAGCGTGTTAAGTGTGTTTGCAGCTGCTTGGCCCGTCGCTTTGGCATACCGCCCGTCAACTATTTGCACTTCAACGCACTAACCGCCGGCGCTGTAAATGCACTGTAAACAGTACCGCCTTCAACCTAACGTGACACGAGTTGTCCCCTTAAATTGTGTGGAATTAAGTGCCACCAGGAACCACGCGTATTACAGAGGCGGTGCGTAGACCACGGCAAAGCGCACGGCGGGGAGTCATGTGTAGGTCTACAGCGTTTCGCACATGGATTACCGTCGCACGGAAATACATCAGCAGTGAGTTATGTCACGAGTTCGCCACACTGGAGTGAGCAGGTTATTCCGGGACGACCCATTTCGTTTTGTTTGCTTCTTTGTTTTTCTTTTTATGTGCGCTTCTAACTTGCCAGAGAATGCCTGCACCGGCGGCTAAGCAGCGCTAGCGTGACATGCCGCCCTTCCTGGACGAAAGCGCAGTAACATAAATCGAGTTAGGTTTCGCAAACCGGAAGTAACCCGACTCGCCTCTAATGCTCCCTTGCACTACATTTCCACTTAACGGCATCTGCATCAGACGTACAAAAAAATCAGAAATAAAAGAAAACCTCCAAACTCGCTCACCGTTCCTTGCTGCAGTGGACATGAATTGCGTCGCAAGATTTTTGCATCCCGTAGAACCAAACCAACTAGAGAGCCACATCGTAAGAGGGAGAAGGGGGAAGAAAAAGCAGAACAACACAAGTGTTTCCAAGCTCATACGTGTGCGAGAGGTCTATAGTCTGTTTCAAGAGTTCTGTGCAGCAGAGCCAAGGCTACGAGGCCATCGAGCGCCGAATTCTTCCGTGGCGGGACGAAATGTTCGCACACGCACCTGCGAGCCCACTCCGTCTTCCTCGAAGGTGGCTCCTGCCAATGCAGCGTCCACCATTGGCGGATGCCATGGCGCGGAGGGATACGCTTGACACGTGTTTGTCCTCGTGATTGGCCCAAGGGGCCTTTATCTTCCGCAGTGATGCACGGAACTCCTGAAACAGACTATAGTGCACGCGCAGTCCGCGGACAGATATTCACGGTTTCGCAACTCCAGCGAATGTTTAGCGCGCCCTGGTGTGCCCGGCTGACATTTGCATTCCGCGGCATCGCTGCGTGCTGAGAGCCGGAAAATTACAATTTGCTCCACTGACTGGGTAGCGGTGCGCGTGACGCCTAGGCCGCAAGCTGCCGTCCGCGGGGCGTACAGGACGACCAAGGGCACTGTGATTCATTGTCGTTGTGTCTACGTAACAGTCAAAGTAAACCGTTGAATTAGTTGAAATTAACTAGAATCAGATTTCCAAGTTCTTATTCGTATTTGTGCAACAACTTTGACTGCCAGCATGAAATATAAACATAATCACAGTTCTGCTGTTTCTACTTTTTTCTGTCGAGAGTTTAATAAAATGCAAAGAAAACGCACGGACATTCACCAAGATGCATCTCTTGCTGACTACCTTGTGCTTCGTAAGCGCAAGTGGGATCTAAGCAAATTGGGATCTGTACCAATTTGCGAAATTGGGTGACCGGCCAAGAGCGGCATTGGAATGCTTCACGGCTCCTGCATCTCAGGGTTTTGCAAAACCTCCGGCACTGCGGCCTTTAGTTTTTGCTGATGGACGACACACACATACACACACACTCACACACACGCACGCACACACACGCACGCACGCACGCACATACGTGTAGGCCAGTGATCAAGGAGTGTGCTCTCTTTGAGTCCTGCTGGCCAAAACCTATCCAGCTGGATGCTATGACCCTACTTTGTCGACGTGCATTGACCTACGCGCGGAGTATATGTGCGTGAAGAAACGGGGTTCGCAAACTCATTAGGCTACACAATATTGCTGCTCCGCAAAGACTGCGTTTCATCAGCGGGTTTATCAATGCTGATGAGCGCGTGCAATTATATAGTCGCTCCTTTTCAATATTCCGTAGAATTTACCATTTCATATTCACCACGCCCGCGAACGTATAGTCATGCAGCCGTAGCACGTATTTCTTAAAAGTTGGCGAGCAAGACCAACGTTATGAACATGACTAGCACAACCTTGTCACTGTCTGACATATCTAAGTGGAACTCGTTATTTTGCTTTTCATGCTTGGGATAGATTATTCACTCTGCTCCAGCTCAAAGTTTTCACCAAGCCTATCATAAATGCAAGTTTGGACAAATCTTTCTAACAAACTTGTGCTGATCACGCGCCTACAGCGTAAATTTCAGGTTATGAAATCCAGTACACAGATTTGTTGAACGACTCTCTTGGCGACATTTTCGAAGACATGAAAGTAATGTAATTTTCAGTATTTCTCGGCTGGCGAAATTACCGCAACGTCAAATTTTGCTGTAACAGTCTCATAGCTATGCTCTTATGTTTCTGTCCTGGTCCAGTGCATGTGAGGAAACTGACGTTCATGTCCATGCTAAGCTCTCAAGAGGGTGCTATACGTACAAAGCTGTAGCTGTCCTTTTTAACTACTCTTTGTGTTACAACTATACATGCTGGCACTTAGGTCAGAGTTGATTCTGATTAAACTGGGTACAGTGTGGGATTCACCGCCGCAGTAGTACTGTATATTTGCAGTATGTGGTAGGGTATGTAATCCAAAATATTTTGAATGGGGGAAGAGGGGAGGGCGGAAGATGATGGCGTGGAAGGGATGAAGCCGTGTCATGTGACGCTTTATCGCGCTTAATATAGGTGAAATCACGCGTTTGACGACGTAATCGTAAGATCCGGCAAAAGATCCATTTGCCTAGTCATTTCCTCTTACTGACACCTATGTTGTGTAAATCACACAGAAAACATGCGTGTTACTAAATCGCACGCATGGTAATTGATGGAAACGGCATGTGCAAGTTCATGAGCAACTAAGCGTCACCCCGTAGTTTTGTAACAACAAACTTGCGTTTGTCTAATTATACAATGGCAAGAATGAACTATGCCCTAGCAAGTGACGACTCTAAAAGGAATCATTGCGCGAAACAGTCGGACAACTCAGGAAAAATGACTTGTACAATGTTGTGTTGTGTTGGTCCTGTGTTGCCCCACTGTTCTGCATTAATGATTCCTTTTAGAGACATTCACCAACTCGCCCAACAAAAAATTTCTCCTAAAAAAAAAGAACGCGTGATGACCAACATGTCGAAGCTACATTCTACAATTTTCCTGCAACATGCCAAGGACCACCAAAGTTTATAGAGCACAGATTCTACCTGTTCTTGGCATGTTCTTAGCTTCTTCCCTACTGCTGGTCTGAATCGCTTACTTGCAGTTGCGCTAAGTTCTGAGGATGGAGTGATGGGTTGTCCATGACAGAGTATTATAATCACTAATGCATTAGAATGGCTTCCATCCGGGCTTATAAAAGCGCACAATGCGTGTCAGTGACCCTGTCGCAAAAAGGAACTTACCTTCATGACAAGAGTCCCACTCTTTTTAAGCTTTTGTAATTGTTACAAGGGCCGCCGTTCAGGCTCCCCGGCGCGAAGTCGGCGAAGGGAACGACGGCAGTTTCGGTCGTTCCGTACGCAAGCAAACACAGCGAAAGGATCGGAGTCGTGGTTGAGAAAACAAAACAACAAAATTTAATCTATAATAGGGCAGCGCAAATAATACAAGGTGAACACTACACTTCACTCAACTAACAATCAACAGCGATGAAAGAGCTTGACAAAAATACTAACGCGCGAGAACAACAAATAGGGAAAATAAACTAACAAACAAGCAGTAACTAGGGCAATGTCAACAATACAGGCATCTAATCTACAAAAGTCAAAAGTCATGAAAGTTCAGGCAGAGAGTTCAGGAATAGAAACGGGTGGTGGCATACGTGTTGGATGACCGGCAGCGCTGAAGGGTCCACGACGGTCTGGTGCGGCACAGTCTGGTGCGGCACGGCGTTGAGGTCCTCCGGTTACTCTCTGGAGGATGAAATGTTGGTCTCCACACTTGCTCCCCAAGGATTAAATGTTACCCGTGAGTTGCTTTCTGTGGTCTAAATGTTGGGCTTTGCAGTTACTCCATTGAAATGAAGCTGCTTATCAGTTCATTTGATCCCCAGAAGCGACTTCTTCCGTTTTCTTTTTATGCAGTTTTTCTTAAGAGGTTGAGTATTTGTCTCAAACGTGCTTTTGCGAGATACGCACTGTACGTGAGTTGCCCGAGCGAATGATATGGACAAAATCTAAACAAAATAATTGACAATATGTAAACAAAAGAACAGTTTATTATTCTTTTTCTTTACAGCATGTAACATGCTCGCCACACGCACTGGTGCAGTTGACCGCACACCACTGCTAACACCAACTATTTGGCATATCGAGTCAAATGTATTCTGCATCTTCGGTGCTCAATCCAACGGAAGTTGTATTGCCAGGGCAGAAACGATGGGAACGAGTGAAGGATATCAACTGGATGGTACTGTATCCAAACAGATGCTGTCCAGCCACCTTAAGAATGTTCGGTATCTTCATTGAGTGATGCTGAGGATATACCCAGATCTTCCATATGGTGAGGACATCTTTAGGATGGCGCAGTACTCGGAGTCCTTGTGTTCTGCAAAAAATTATTCCAGAAATACTAATTACTTGCGGCAGCACTGTTCGAAGAATTGTTGCTACATCATATCGAATCTATCAGACACAGAAAAAATTTTCAGGGAACCTGGGAAAGTAAATTGAATAATTTAGATGCGCTTACGAAGTTTAAGAAATTGGCTGTAGAGCCTAACGTTGCAAGCGTTGACAGCAACACGTTTGTCCGCCCGCTTATTGATAACTAAAGACTGCGTGCGCTTAGCATGTCTCGCCGGCATCGTTTTATTGAAACACTCAATTTTTGTATGCAAAAGGCTTTAAAACGCCCGTAATAATGAACACCGCGCCATGAACGTTATTATAAAAATTTAATTATAAACAGTTAAGAGTGCAACTTCAAAATTATGCATAACCAAATTCAGAACTCGGACTACCAGCTCGCTGGTGCGAACGGTACCTGCGCTATTGGCACTAAACTTCAATTAACCGATCAATCAGTTTTCTTGTGACAAAACAGGTTAATTACAAGGCATAAAATATACAGACGAGGGTCCCAAAGTACAATGACTGCAACGGGACCCTGGGTGTACGTTGCCGATAAATAATACAAGGATTAGCAGCAGTATGGACAGTAAAAAAATAATGCAAAACACATAACGGAATAAAAAGAAGAACGCAACAACACAAAAAAGTCAATCTAATAAAGAAACGCAGTATATAGAAACACAAATCTAGTATTGCTAAAGGAAAAGGCAGATGAAAACTTAAAGCTAGACATGCAGTATGCAACAGCATCGTATCTAACCAAATTGCTCGTATACTTCGAAGTCCCTGTATAAGCGGTTATAAAGAGACTTTGAAGTAGAAAGAAGGATGCCTACGTGAACGGTAAGCCGCACTCAATAGGCGAGCGGCTAGGTTAGGTGGCCCGGTACAGGCCAGCCAAACTTCTAAGCGATACGATGATCGGCTTCTCGCATGTAAGCCAGCGACTGACCCCGTGGTCCTCAATACTCCTCGCTTAAATACGCGCATGTTTTCCCTGATTCGCTGTCTGCGGAATCGGGGCGTGTTTGTGAGACAATTGCTCCGTAACTTCATTTCTTGCGCCGCCCAAAATATCCCTCTCGCAATTAATGCACTGGAGAGAGCGATGGCCAAACCCTTTCTCGTGGTCGCCGAGCCGGCATCTTCATTCAACCCGCCTGATTGACAGGTCATTAGTGTTCGAGTGGCGGGGGCCTTCTTCGCTGGTCACAACAAAGGTATGCGTAGCCGTCCCCTCGGAGGCGAGGGGCTACCGACACACAATAGCGTACTGCGCGCACGTGGTCAGTGCACGCCAGACGGCTGCCCTGCTGTCTTGCCCTGCATTGCTGATCCGAAGCACAGCGGTGTTTCCAGAACCACGCCGGGGGGCGCGCGTGGGAACGCACCAAGTCAGAGCTTCCCAGCTCAGAAACCCATCTCTTCCTTGTTTTCTCCGAAAGAGAGTCGAGAGCTTTTGACGTCTTTGGAGCGGTCGAAGCGCTTCTAGAGCTGCACGTGCGGGCATGCCGTGGACCTACAGCTCTATTCCACCACGAGGCAATGTAATTCAGTGACAGTAATACTATTTAATTTTTACTGAATGCCGGCTTTGAACTGTCGGACGACACACCTACATATTCTTCGCAGAGGGTTTCGAATAAAGGGCAGTACCGTCCTCGTGTTTTCTTTCTTTCCTGCTCCTATTCCCGTGAGCGTTTGCTGGCAACGACTCAACGTGCACTAAAGTGTATTGTTCTTTCTTATCGGAATAAGCGATGCCATGCCGCGTAGAGGACTATGGAATATCCTTCATTAGGTACAGCCCAAAAACAAACTGCACGACCTACCCACAGCTCTATAGACTAACGGGAAAACATTCTCCTTGAACGTAAGTTTGAGAACACGGCCTCACACATCGCACATCTACAAGGCGAACGAAGGTGCTTCTGTGGTTCCTGAACTTTATCTTACTGGCTAAACGTGTGTGGCATACAACCTCAAAGTAGTTTCTACGTCGCATACATCGGCGGTGGTTCGGCATCAGTGTCGCAAACATCAGCGTGCGTAGCGCTTTAGGTGCTCGCCTCGTCGGCAACGATCATCCTCCTCCTGTCGCGTGATCACGCTTCCTGCCGATAGCCGCGAAGCGCAGAAGAGAGCGCCGCCGCCTCGCCGAGCTCGCTATTTTTCCTCCCACGGCACTTCTCCGGCGCACACGAGAATCGCAGGGTTGGCCGGGCTACGCAATTTGTCAGGTTTCACAGTAGTGGAGCTGCTTTTGTCGTCCTCTGACTCTCACACACCGGCGGCGGAGTCGGACACTCCCGTATATACTGTGCTCCTCCCGCGCTGACTGCTCTTTCTTATGCACTCTATATGAAACGCTGCGTTCTTTCTCACTTCTCTCAGCCTCACTGTCTATTTCCCCAGTGAAGTGCGGCCAACTTGTTCTTGTGCCCTCAACAGAAAGGCAATTACCGGAAGCGCTTCCCGTCATTCTCAATTTTCTGCTAGGCTGACGCTGGTTAACCTTCCAGCCTTTGACTTCCTCATTCCCCCCCCCTCCCCTCCACTTTCCCGACTCACTTAAGTTTTCGCAACATATAGTGTACAATTACATAACAAAATATCTCGAACACATTTGTTAACCTTCTCCCAAGTACCCGAAGCACAGGTACAGTTTCCATGATTTTATTTACATCGTAGAACTTGCGTAACTCGCACCAAATATTTCTAGCAGCCTTGAGAGGGGAGAATAAATTGACATGCAGCCACTTGAGTTCTAAGCACTTTCGACATCACCAAGCACTAGAAAACTACTGCGTAAACTGAACCCAATTTTATTGAAATCTCCACTGATACACCGGGAAGCTGTAGTGTCGTGGCTTCATGTCATAGTGTCATGTCATAGCTATAATATCAGAGTGCCCCCAGTTTCTTCTGTTCAATGTCTAGCAAGTGTTGCTGTGGTGAGATAACATCAAACACTTGAGATGTTATAACTTTGCCTTCAATATCCATAAATCCATCTTTAGTGTCTAAATGTCAACAGATGATGTACCCAACAAGGAATGCATAAGGGTCGTTATATTTTTATTTTTTCATGTGTAGCAAAAAAGATGGAAAATGAAAGCGAACGGTGAACAACTTTTCGGCGTTGACGACCGAACCCTCAACCTTCTGATTACGAGTGGGAAGTTCCTCTCTAGCTGGCTCTTATTTCCTTTGACTTTTAATTTGTATGCTTTAAATGAAACTGTAGTTAGAGACATCAAGTAAGTTTCCTTGGCCTAATTATTCGCTTACCTCATACAGCTGTGCCGAAGAAATCGAGATCATCTATCTTTCCCGTACCTTGGTTCAGTTTCAGAGGTTCAAACAATGTAGCTCAATATCAACTCGAGAAACTTCCCTTACACGGGTGACTGCCTCCCATCCCAGTGATCTCCTTCCATAACGATAATGTACGAAGCCTTACCTCAGATTTTCTTTTCGAGGTTTTGAATCGCGTGCACGGACAAATATCTAGAAACGAATGCGGTTTGTTTTGTGTGGGGCTACTATAGTAGCCGTACGTACCACAAACGTCATTTTTTCCATATCTTGTTACAGGCAGCCAAATATCACTCGCCCAAGCAGCTCTTGTTCCGTGTCTATTGCCTGAAAAGCACGTTATAGATAAATATTTAACCTCTTTAAAGAACTGCGCATAAAGAAGACGGGAAAGGTCGTTCACTGCGGACAAATGAAACGGTGGGCAGTTTGTCTTCATGGAGCAACTGCAGGACCAACATTTTGCCCTCCGGAGAGTAACCGCAGGGACTAAATGTTCATGAAGAGATTAGGCGCTAGGGGACTAATTGTTCGTCCTCTTGCCGTTTATCCTTAAATAGAGCAATGGTTGTTGCAACACATTTTGTCCCTCAAAGAACCAGCCCCTTTACTCCAGTAATCACTTTTAACTTAGAGTGTACGATCTGGAATGTTTGCTTTCATCCGCCCTTTCTGGAATTTCTCTGCGCTCTGTGCACCATAAGGTGCATTCTTTCAACAACGTTCGCGCCTCTTGTCGACCTTTCCATAATGACTGCTTTGCTGTCTCACTGATTTACCAACTGGTTGACGACACGGCGTAAACCTTAAGACCTTCATTTCCTTCGGCTACTGGTACTACTACTGCCACTGCCATCACCATCGTAATAATAATAATAATAATAATAATAATAATAATAATAATAATAATAATAATAATAATACCGTCACCTTTCACTTAATAACGTACAGGCTTCTGCACATCCGCACATGTCCACAGCTTAAGATTAAGAGCAAAAAAAAATAAATAGATAAAAAACGGGTAGTCCTTCAATGACTGCTGGGTTAAAAAAATCCGGTCGAACGCCTGCTTACATCTTTCCGCTGCGGCCGCTTCGCAGAGCTTGACTGCGCACCTTACAGCGCGACGAATGGCACCAAACCGCCCTCACCTCGCCCGTAACCTGAACACTCATCCAGTATGAATGTCACCGACGAACCGTCTTGAACAGCCCAAGCTGTGGTTCGTCCCACCGACGCGGTCTCCTGGCGTTGAACGCGGTTTTCATGCGACGTAGAGCAGGCGCGCATAGAGGGTAGTGCTGAATTGCGTCATTCTATCATTCTGCCACGACCATCCGTCATAGACGCGGGTAACGATGCTCCGACGGAATAAGAAAGAGAGAAGGAGGGCGAGGGGACAAGTTGGGGGGTACAGACGTGGTCGGTATAGAAAGAGCGGGGGGGGGGGGGGGGTGGAGGGTGTACTCCTTCTAGCAAAGAGAAACAAATCATGGCTGAAGCGCGCGTCGTCCCTCCTCGCCCGGCCTGCCAAATAAGGTTGTTAGGGGCCTCTTCAGAAGCGAGGGGTTCAGATGCGACCCCGGGCGTCGTCTTCGTCGTCGTCGCTTCGGTCTTTCTCGACTCTTGAGAGCAAATTATCCGCGCTCGGTGAGCCATTCACATTTATAACCTGTCGACGCCACGTGCGTTTCTCCCGCCGCGCTGGGAGTCCTCGGCAAACGCCGCTGCTGCCGAACGCCGTCGTCTTCACGCAGCCGACGCGTAGAGGCTTCGCGGGACAGCCCCACTTTGGTGAACAATTCCTGAGTGAATGCATAATGCGCAGCCGGAGTCTGCAACAAAGAAGTAAAACCCTAAGCACCAAAGCTGAAATTACGCGAAACTGTCCCAGCTTGGAGGCATGGCGTAAGAGGACTTTCTCGCACAGCCTTTTATTTTTAGGTACGACTAATTATTATGTTACTTTCTCCAATGCATCATTACACTCTACCATTGCATTCCTTGCATGATAGGCAGCTCATAAAGCTCTTTATTGCCAGTGATCGTCCGCTTCAACCAGTCTTCGGTGCTTTGCCCAAACCCACAGAGTGGGATGATCTCCATCCCCAAGTTGTGCTGCAATTCGTTTGAGATATATGGATTGGTGGCATGGAATTCGAGTATTTTTTCCATATCTTGTTACAGGCAGCCAAATATCACTCGACAAGCAGCTCTTGTTCCGTGTCTATTGCCTGAAAAGCACGTTATAGATAAATATTTAACCTCTTTAAAGAACTGCGCATAAAGAAGACGGGAAAGGTCGTTCACTGCGGACAAATGAAACGGAGCAACTGCAGGACCAACATTTTGCCCTCCGGAGAGTAACCGCAAGGACTAAATGTTCATGAAGAGATTAGGCGCTAGGGGACTAATTGTTCGTCCTCTTGCCGTTTATCCTTAAATAGAGCAATGGTTGTTGCAACACATTTTGTCCCTCAAAGAACCAGCTCCTTTACTCCAGTAATCACTTTTAACTTAGAGTGTACGATCTGGAATGTTTGCTTTCATCCGCCCTTTCTGGAATTTCTCTGCGCTCTGTGCACCATAAGGTGCATTCTTTCAACAACGTTCGCGCCTCTTGTCGACCTTTCCATAATGACTGCTTTGCTGTCTCACTGATTTACCAACTGGTTGACGACACGGCGTAAACCTTAAGACCTTCATTTCCTTCGGCTACTGGTACTACTACTGCCACTGCCATCACCATCGTAATAATAATAATAATAATAATAATAATAATAATAATAATAATAATAATAATAATAATAATAATACCGTCACCTTTCACTTAATAACGTACAGGCTTCTGCACATCCGCACATGTCCACAGCTTAAGATTAAGAGCAAAAAAAATAAAAATAGATAAAAAACGGGTAGTCCTTCAATGACTGCTGGGTTAAAAAAATCCGGTCGAACGCCTGCTTACATCTTTCCGCTGCGGCCGCTTCGCAGAGCTTGACTGCGCACCTTACAGCGCGACGAATGGCACCAAACCGCCCTCACCTCGCCCGTAACCTGAACACTCATCCAGTATGAATGTCACCGACGAACCGTCTTGAACAGCCCAAGCTGTGGTTCGTCCCACCGACGCGGTCTCCTGGCGTTGAACGCGGTTTTCATGCGACGTAGAGCAGGCGCGCATAGAGGGTAGTGCTGAATTGCGTCATTCTATCATTCTGCCACGACCATCCGTCATAGACGCGGGTAACGATGCTCCGACGGAATAAGAAAGAGAGAAGGAGGGCGAGGGGACAGACGTGGTCGGTATAGAAAGAGCGGGGGGGGGGGGGGGTGGAGGGTGTACTCCTTCTAGCAAAGAGAAACAAATCATGGCTGAAGCGCGCGTCGTCCCTCCTCGCCGGCCTGCCAAAATAAGGTTGTTAGGGGCCTCTTCAGAAGCGAGGGGTTCAGATGCGACCCCGGGCGTCGTCTTCGTCGTCGTCGCTTCGGTCTTTCTCGACTCTTGAGAGCAAATTATCCGCGCTCGGTGAGCCATTCACATTTATAACCTGTCGACGCCACGTGCGTTTCTCCCGCCGCGCTGGGAGTCCTCGGCAAACGCCGCTGCTGCCGAACGCCGTCGTCCTCACGCAGCGGACGCGTAGAGGCTTCGCAGGACAGCCCCACTTTGGTGAACAATTTCTGAGTGAATGCATAATGCGCAGCCGGAGTCTGCAACAAAAAAGTAAAACCCTAAGCACCAAAGCTGAAATTACGCGAAACTGTCCCAGCTTGGATGCATGGCGTGAGAGGAGTTTCTGGCACAGCCTTTTAATTTTAGGTACGACTAATTATTATGTTACTTTCTCCAATGCATCATTACACTGCATCATTGCATTCCTTGCATGATAGGCCACTCATAAAGTTGTTTATTGCCAGCGATCGTCCGCTTCAACCAGTCTTCGGTGCTTTGCCCAAACACCAACAGAGTGGGATGATCTCCATCCCCAAGTTGTGCTGCACTTCATTTGAGATATATGGATTGGTGGCATGGAATTCGAGTATTTTTTAGTTAGCCCACACCACTTCCTCAGGTTTCCCCTCGGTACGAAACAGTGCAATTCCTTTTGCAGCCAAGCTGTCTATACCTAGGTTCTGATCGAAATTGCGTGCGTCAACAGAATATGCGGATCGAATTTCGAGGTAGTGCAGTAAGACGGCGTGGATGCATGTGATTTGCCTGAAGTCGGTTATCCACGTTCGCTCTCCGGTGAAGGCTACTGCGGTGCCAGTCGGGGCAGCAATATAGTTATGAACAACAAAGTTTTTAGTTATGAATGTGTTATGCATATATATAATTGTATATATATATATATATACAATCACAATTGTATATATATATATACAATCACATGTATATATATATATATATATATATATATATATATATATACATGTGATTCGCACATGCATGTATAGTCTAGCAAGGAGGTGGGAAAGAGAAGTGAAGTTGAGGAGGAAGGAGAGGAGGAAGTGAAAAGGTAAGCCATAGCATAGTCACGCTATGCTAAGAGCTGCCTGGCACATACCCGCAGAAAGTGGGTATGTGCCAGGCAGCTCTTAGCATAGCGTGCCTGTGCATACATGCACAGTCTAGCACCTTTGATCTTTCTATTGCCCCTTCCGAATCCACCAGTGCGGGGTTGTCAACCGGACGCTTTCTGGTTAACATCCCTGCCTTTCTGTTTCCTTCCTCCTCCCTCCTTGCGGGACCTAAACTATGGCTGTGTACCAATTCTGGACAGCATCGTAGACAGCCTACTTTGACAGCTTCAAGGACAGCTTCGCGTCCTTGCCGTCCGAGTAATGGAACGCACCCGGATGACGTTTGCACGACGAGGTGCCATCTCGCGTCGACAAAAAAACGCTCACAATTTTCGTTCATTTTGCTTATTTCATGTTCCAATCCACGAAAAACTCAATGCAGCTCACATAAGTGACGTAAGAAAGCGTCTATTTGCGAGCAGACGACCGCTCCGGCGAGGTTCGTGGATATTCAAGCAATCCTCGCAGCCGCCATCTTGTTTGGACAGCAAAGTAGCCTCCATCGTTTTTGTCTCCGCATGCCGTCCTCGCGAAGCTGTCTATTTTCCCGTCTACGTTACAAATGGGGATGGGACTTAAGATGGCCGCTGTTACGTGGCCGTCTATTTAGCCGTCTACCGTGAGTATTGGAACACACCCTATACTGTACAAGGCTATGCCATATTCAACCTCTCCTTTCCTGCTTTCCTTCCACCTCTTCTCACTTCCCTTTCTCACTTCCTTGCTATACTATACTGTCCATGGCTATGCTGTGCTAGGAGCTGCTTGGCACATACACGATGTATTTGGCGCATACCCAAGGAGCGTGCCCTGCTTTCGGTGGTCCTCCAGGGAATCTCGCTAAGCGCAAGCAGCTCCGCTGTGAGCAGTGTGTACATGAATAACGCGTGTTGAAAGAGAAAAGAAGGAAGAATACGGTGGAAGCTTATCGAGCGGTACAATTGCACAACAGCAAAGAATAAAAAGGAAAGAACTTGGTATGCATGCGAAATAACGTGTTTTATCAACGTACGGAAAAAGAACACATAAACTTACTCTTCATTATAGGCCAGTGATGATCTGTAGGGCATTACAGTTACCTGTAACAACTTCTGGAGTATTACATCTGCGTTGTAACAACTCCACTGGCAGCCGATGAACAAAGAGTCAGTTGAAGACGTCACAGCCAGACGAGCGGTTCCTGTATACATACAGATGCACTCTTTTACGCTCTTTTTGCACAAATGTGGCTTCACATGCCTTCTTTAGCAGCTGCAAAAGATGTAGTAGGTGCAACGGCGTCCTATGCGATTCTCCGCTGCAATCCCGAAGTGATTGGACGTGCTTCTTTTAAAGCGTTAAAGAAAATAGTGACTTTTTTTCCTTTTTGCAATGTTTTTCCTCCACCACACTCCCAAACCCCGCTATCTCTTGCGCCATTAAATTGTAACGTCCCAGTTAGCGGGTCTCCGCAACGCTTTGAAGCTCTCACTTACAACCATTCGGATCGGCTGTACACGTAAATATTTTGCTTCCGGGCTCGCTATACCAGGAACGCGGTATTTTCCCGCTAATTTCTGAAACACCTCACGTCACCGCCTGCTTGAACCATTTCGCTCGTCGGCGTCAACACGGGCGCCGCGAAGCCTTTGCTCTCTGCCGCCGCAACGGTGGACTGCGCGTGCTTGCAGGCACACGGCCGGGTGCCAAGACAAACAAACCGTGGGCCAGAGAGACATCGTGGGAGGCCCAGTGCTTGGATCGAATGCCCCGATACTCGACACCTTTTCGCGGAACCCCGACTGGTAAATAGTTCGGGATAGGGCGTTAACCTGGCCGAGCGCAAAACAGACCAACACGCCCTGGTCGGGCAACGCCGCTTCAAAGGGTTGGCTCCTAGCGCGCGTGCATACGTGCCAATGGGTGTGCTCCAATACTCACGGTAGACGGCTAAATAGACGGCTACGTAACAGCGGCCATCTTAAGTCCCATTCCATTTCTCACGTAGACGGCAAAATAGACAGCTTCGCGAAGACGGCATACGGAGACAAAAACGATGCAGGCTACTTTGCTGTCCAAACAAGATGGCGGCTGCGAGGATTGCTTGAATATCCACGAACTTCGCCGTAGCTGTCGTCTGCTCGCAAATAAGCGTTTTATTACGCAACTTATGTGCGCTGCATTGAGTTTTTTGTAGATTGGAACACGAAATAAGCAAAATTAACGAAAATTGTGAGCATTTTTTGCTTTCTTTTGTTGACGTGAGATGGCACCTCGTCGTGCAAATGTCATCCGGGCGCGTTCCATTAGTCGGACGACAAGGACGCGAAGCTGTCTTTGAAGCTGTCAAGGTAGGCTGTCTACGATGCTGTTCAGAAATGGAACACAGCCAATGTATGTATGTATGTATGTATGTATGTATGTATGTATGTATGTATGTATGTATGTATGTATGTATGTATGTATGTGTGTATGTATGTATGTATGTATGATTTGTGGGGTTTAACGTCCAAAAACCAGCTATGATTGTGAGAGACGCCGATGTGGAGGTCTCCGGAAATTTCGACCACCTGGGGTTCTTCAACGTGCACTGACATCGCACAGCACACGGGCCTCAACATTTCGCCTCCATCGACATGCAGCCGCCGCGGCCGGGATTCGATCCCGCGACCCTCGGATCAGCAGCCGAGTACCTTAGCCACTAGACCGCCGCGGCGGGGCCATGTATGTATGTATGTATGTATGTATGTATGTATGTATGTATGTATGTATGTATGTATGTATGTATGTATGTATGTATGTATGTATGTATGTATGCGCGTGAGTGAGTGAGTGAGTGAGCGAGCGAGTGAGTGAGTGAGTGAGTGAGTGAGTGAGTGAGTGAGTGAGTGAGCGAGCGAGCGAGCGAGCGAGCGAGCTAGCCAGTCAGCCAGCCAGACAGGAATGCCTTTTGTAACTGCCTACTATTTCTAAATAATAATCATGACTACCAAAGTTGCATGATAAGGACATGCTTATATCGACATTTGCATTGTTATGTCCGGTAACATAATTAAAAAGCGTTATTTCTGGGCGAGGAGATGAGAAAAACAGCTTTACTATCCATATAGATATCCTTCACGATTTCGAAAAATACCACACGAGGGTGCTGTTTAATCGAATGAGGTATACCCCTCATATTTATAGCTTTTTAATATCCATAACAACGCCAAGGCGAAAAAAAGGGCTGTGCTTTTTGACAACCTTTTTGTACCAGGCATGGTGCGCTCGCTCAACTTGGTGACATGTGTTGTCTCTGTCGGCCTGTTTCGCTTTCCTCACTTGGTCCGGTTGTCGTCGCTGTGAATTCGCAGTGTTTATCAGGTGTGCTTCTGAATATTTATGTCTGCTCTTATTTCTAACGTGGTGAGTCCCTTTATAACTTCCTTTGCTATTACCGAATCACTGGCATGCCTCCTGAACGCCCCAGTTGTCACTTCTCCGCATTACAAGTCTATGTGAGGAGAAGCTCACTTGATTAGTCGAACCGAATGTGAGCATTTCCTTTTTGCACCGAGATACCGAAAGCGTTGTCAAGGCGACGGTGTATAAATTGGAAAATTGCTAGTAAACAAAGCGTACCGGCCAGACACGGAACCCGTTACTTTGAAAATCAGGGATGCGTTAACATGAAATGCAGCATGTCTTCCAGCATCCTACACAAACTTCAAGGGAAGTTCGCAAACGAAGCAACAAGGGGGAGTTACCAAGAGGTTTAACCCAATTAAGTGTCAGACGCTGTAGCCGAGCAAACCCCTGCGTTATTATTTATTTATTTATTATTTATTTATTTATTTATTTATTTATTTATTTATTTATTTATTTATGTATTTATTTATTTATTTATTTATTCATACATACTGATTGAATGACTGATTCATTGATTTATAGGGTTTTACGTCCCAAAACCACGACCTGGTTATGAGAATTACCGTAGTGGAGGTCTCCGGAAATTTCGACCACCTGGGGTTCTTTAACGTGCACTGGCATCGCACAGCACACGGGCCTCGACATTTCGCCTCCATCGAAATGCTGCTACCGCGGCCGTGATTCGATCCCGCAACCTTCGGATCAGCAGCCGAGTGCCATAACCTATAGACCACCGGGACGGAGCTTATTTATACACATTGCAGC
Organism: Hyalomma asiaticum; assembly: GCA_013339685.2. Lineage (NCBI taxonomy): Eukaryota > Metazoa > Arthropoda > Arachnida > Ixodida > Ixodidae > Hyalomma > Hyalomma asiaticum. Next base: position 55,790,927 of record CM023489.1, on the reverse strand, counting down.
GCCATGTGTGCCATGGGTACAAGGGGCACTCGGAATTAGAATGAACAGCAATGAAAATCAGAGCGGTAAGCTAACACGTATATGTGGGTATGCGAAAGTACCTGTACCCAGAAACATGATAAACAACATATAAAAGTAAGACAAACAAACAAGATGACTCAAAAGCGAGTACGATTGGCTAATAGACGAGGGTGTGTTATAAATGCAGGTCATGGATGGCGGCTACAAAATTGGCCATGCGTCTCCGCAGTACAGGTTAATATATTGGCAATCACGAAAGATCTTGTAAATACACAACCTAATCATGACTACGTAGTTAGAACCGACATCCATTACTTTGCGGAAGAACCGCTGATCACTTAAGCTCGCAGTTAAATCACAGAAGTACAACTTTGTATTATCTATGATAGGCTACTAACATTGTCTTTGCCATTGTTCTCATGACGTACTTTGACTACGCCTTAATTGTCACGCCGTGATGGTCGACCGCTGTCTGAGCAAACCGTATTGGAATGCCTGAACGATAGAGCCTCGCAGGAGAAATCCACGAATGCTGTGATCAAGTTCTTGCGCGCAACGGGCCTCGTTAACCGTCTCTGACACCGCCGAGTTTGTGTGTGTGGCGATTCGACCTTTCTATTTCTCCCTTTATTCTTTTCTTCCATCCCTCTCTCTCTCCCCTGACCCCTTCCCCAGTGCAGGGTCGTAAACTGGATATTTTCCTTCCGGTTAACCTCCCTGTCTTCCGCCCATCTCTCTCTCTCTCTCTTTCTTGACTGCGTGCGATTTTGATGTACATTAAGAAACTTCGTGTTCCACTCTGCCGCGGCACACTCTTAACAAGCTAGGAGAGTTCAGCGTATTAAGAGAGAGAAAAAGAAACGGAGTGCTCACATGAAAGAAGAGAGAAAGTAATCAACCTTATTTGACCCATCTTTGGAGGGGCGCGCCGTCGCCTAGGAGGCAGTCAAGATGTACCTCGACGGCTCTCTCTGGTCGCATAGTCCTGGTCTTTGTAGTCTGTGCTCAGCGGCAGGGCCGCTCGTTCCGCTTGGTCCTTTATTTGGTGGCCCTCGAATGGTTCTGCCTGGGGACACGCCCACATGAAGTGTGGCAGGTCCCTTCTAATGCTGCATAAGTTACATTGTTCTGTGCCATTTCCGAGATGCATTAGTCAGCACGGCACCGAATTAGGGTACACGTTGATGTGGAAGAGCCTCCATGTTACAGCCTGCCTTTAAATGCGAAGCATTTCTTGGCGAACTTTAGTCACTTTGACCGTATCTATCTATCTATCTATCTATCTATCTATCTATCTATCTATCTATCTATCTATCTATCTATCTATCTATCTATCTATCTATCTATCTATCTATCCGCCTAAGACTCAGTGCTCTCCTGGTAACCTCGTTCTGCTGGTGCCCAAATTTTCGGGAGGTAAGATATAAATGACGAACATGAATCACTGATCTTCGTATACTAACCTGATATACTCATTAGTGACATCACTAATAACCACACTACAACAATGTGTAGCTCATATTCGTAGAACTCCACCTGCAGTGTACGGGTATGTGCCACATGTCAAGATTTTTATAGGGCCTATGTCAATGAGGGACCAACTAAACTGACATATGAAACGCCACGACTATGGCATACAGATGCATGGAAAGCCGTAGCTGCAAGGCTTGTTGTTTTGTTGTTTTGTAAGGTTTTACGTCCCAAAACCAGTTCTGATTATGAGAGACGCCGTAGTGGAGGGCTCCGGAAATTTCGACCACCTGGGGTTCTTTAACGTGCACTGACATCGCACAGCACACGGGCCTCAACATTTCGCCTCCATCGAAATGCAACCGCCGCGGCCGGGATTCGATACCGCGATCAGCAGCCGAGTACCTTAGCCACTAGACCACCGTGGCGGGGCGGCTGCAAGGCTCCAACCCGTCACTTCGACCGGCATCTGGTCGTGGTACAAATATTTACTGCCGGTGTGTTAACGCGGAGGCGGAGCCCCCTATATTGCATGTGAGTGCTCCCTCAGTTTGAGGAGACACTCTTACAAAGTCTTTGGAGCGCAGCCCCCTTCAACGCACTGGAAGATTATCTTGCGCTGATCGAGAGCGGAAGTGCTGGTAATGATGGTCTCCCAGCTAAGACACCGCTACAGCCGGAGTTGGCCGATAGGGGTAGGTGGGGCACGTGAGGAGGATGCGCAGAAAATCTCGTTGGATGGTTGGTAACAACTTTATTGACAGTCCCGCAGTGCTTTCGCAGACCGGGCCTTAGGTCTCCCACGTGGGGTCGTCGAAGTCTTGCCTCTTCGCTGCCTCGCGGGCTTGCTGGATGGTCCAGAGTTCGTCGCCGAGGCTGGGGCTGTGCAGGACAGCGGCACACCGCAGCAGAAGGGTTCCGGGGTTAGCACCGTTTGGGTGTTTCTTACAGTCCCAGAGCATGTGAATCAATATAGCTGTCTCAGTTCGGCAGACCTTGCATATGTCTGTCCGGTAGGCGCCGGGGTAGAATCGGTGATATCGTGCAGAGTTAGGGTAAGTTGGCCGCAAAGTTTACATGAGGAAGGATCTGGGTATTTGGCGTTTGGTAGTATGGGGTGTAGAGTGGACCATTGAACCAAGCCCCACTAAGAGGTCGGAAACAGTGCTGTCGTCGCCAACAAATGCATACTTTTCAGGTATGTGAACAAGAATGTGTACTGCTTAAAAGCGTTGCAGTTTGGGCAAGTTGGTGTGTCATGATTTGTGAGCGTGTAGACGCTCACAAATCACCACATACCAACCTGCCCGATCTGCAATATCCTAAATTCGAAACTGCACCGACAGCGCTCACCCTGTTGCCTTGCCCTCTTGTTTATCCCTTCTTTCTCTGTCTTCGCTCGCCGTGAGCAGCGCTAACACGCTCGCAAATATGTACAGCGATATCTTGGGGAAGCATGCTGCTCCTCTCGGCAACGTTTTCGGTGGAAGTGTGTAGGGGGCACCTCTTGCTGTGTTAAGCATCCTCGACTAAGCCACTCGACCGTAATCGACGTGGAATGCAAACGTGTCTGCGTAGAGACGCCTGCCACTCTTTTTTGTGCCTGAAGGATTAGAGACTGCGTGCCATAAGAATGTTTATACTCGCTTCACTTCACCAAGAAACCCAGTTGGGCGACCGCTTATTCCGCTCAACCAGCTGCTAAAGGATTATCGTTCTTACGTATTAGATGTTATTTCTCTTACAAAAGACTGTGCGTGTGCCCACTTCGATGAATGCGTAAAACACATTAAGTGTAGTGATTTCTGTTGCTGTCCGGTTTCTCATTCCTCAACGCATCTATGGAAAAGTTCCTTTCCGTGCAGGGTGTCTTTGTATGCACCCATGTATGTATGTATGTATGTATGTATGTATGTATGTATGTATGTATGTATGTATGTATGTATGTATGTATGTATGTATGTATGTATGTATGTATGTATGTATGTATTAGCATCCTAGCCAATGTTGGCGATCTGTGCGTCTCAGCGTGAGCATTTTACGACTGTATCTCGTATTCGTATAGGACAGCCCATAGTCAACACGTAGACGACAGGCGGTCAGGGCCGCGACGGTGCAAAGCTGCAACAGCGAACACAAGCCACACACACACACGGCGGGGGAGTCTCGGTTCAGGAAGCCAAAAGGACGCCCCAGTCAACAGACGCTCCTTCTCTTCACACTCCACTGTAACAGCAGCCAGGCGACGTCTGTAGTGCATCCGCGACTGCCGCGCCGTTGGCCAGGAGAAAGACAAAGAGAGGAGGTGACGAACCGCGCTCCGTATTTTTGGGAGCCTCGGCGTCGTTGTCCAAACGGACCCGCTTTGATCCGGGCTCCCAGCGCGAGACGACAGCTCGGGGTGTCGCCGCTCCGCGTGCGATGTGCGCAGAGCCATTCGTGCGAAGGTCTCAACCTTGCCCCACTCCGGAAGGAGGGGGTGGGGAGGTGTAGAGTCGAGGCGATACCGATAATTGCCGCGACGCCAGCTCTTGAACGTCTCCGTGCAAACTGGCGACCTCGTGCGGCGAGTCTTTTTCAGAGAACCCGTCACTGTCGTCGCCGCTCGGCGGATCGGTCGTGCCTTCCTTTCATCGCTGTCTTAGCGGTATTCAAAACAACGTCAGAAAGGGCAGCTCTACACCGCGGTTCTGTGCTTGGGACTCTGAGCGTATGACACCGCTGAACGCTTTCAAAGAGGGCTTTCTTCAAGAGCCTTCAAGTTTGTCGGCCTGAGATTCGTCGCTAAGGTCATCCTCTTTTACAGACGGTGTGCCTGTGCTCCGCGTCAAGAGGATCTGAATGTACTGTATTGACATTACGCTGAGTGTACCGTTGCTGCTACCACCATATTGTTATTCTAAACTCGCTTACGTGATTAGTTGTGTTACAAGTACATTACTGCCCCACGCACACACATGAAGGTTCGGGTGTCATTGACACGAGCTGCCGTCATACCGTAGATCAATGAAAACACGCCGTACGTATGGACTAGGTTGTTGTCCGGCAGTCAGTTCAGTCATCACTGTACCCGGAACTATTGTGAACCACTGCGGAGTAGAATTTGATCACGAAGTGGTCCCAAGCACAAAGTATGAAACGTACAGTAGCTGAAGGCGCGTTACTCTTGACAAAGACCCCTGAGACTGTGCCCACAGAATACAGCTTTATATAGCCCCTGTGCAAAGATCTCATATGCCACATTTGCCACATATACCGAATAACCTCGCATAAATTATATGAGAACACATATGATTCATATGTGTTCATACGAGGTTATCGGATATTTATTTGTTTATTTAGCAATACTGTGAGCCTTTTCACGGGCCCATAGAGCAAGTGGATTATTAGAATGCACGCGAACATGGGAATGACAAAAAAAGAACAAATATATAACAGAAATACAAAGGAAAACATACTGTCACCCTGGTAATCACCAAAAAGAACTATGTTTACAAGTAACATGATACCTGTAACAAATATAAGATTTGTAGTATGAAATGATACAGTTATGAAGTGATGGGCACAGTAAATATCACTTGCGAGCATACTGGTATGTCTATGCATCACATCCTACATAAACATACAAATGCGCACCTACGTCTAACGCAGTGGTCTGATATGGTGCGTTATATGTGGCAGATGTGGCAAACGAGTCAAGTAAAGTCCGCATGCCGCTTTGTCCTTTACCCCAAAGATAAGGGCACGCCGCTGCAGAATTTAAATTTGTGGCTTCTTTTTTTCCTTCCCGCGTACGGAAGCGTCCTAACGCCCCTCCACCCATCCCCCTCTATTCAACGGCGTTCATTTAAATTTTAGTGTATATGCGTCTACAGCTTCCAGCGTCGCGTAAGGAGGAGCACACCAACTAAATAAATTGGATTTTTGCTCATTACGTGCCATACGCACGGTATGGCTTTGGGGCCAGCTGGGCTTCGTTAGCTGGTCGAAGACGAGCACTCGAGAATGAGAAGATAGAAGGGAGATCATATGTCCTCGTTTGCATGCGCTGTTTCCAACTCGCCCATCTAGCCATCTTGGGCCTCGTTAAGAGATGCACCAGCAAAGTTCGTTATACGCGAGCGGCCTGCATTCCTCCCTATAGTGGAAATGAAGTCGCCGTCGCCGGCATCAAGCTCGCAAGCTCGCGCTCAGCAGTCAAGGGCGTAGCAATAAAGGGAAGGGCGAAATGAATGCACACGATTTCAACTCGAACCGTACATGAAACAACTATATACACTGCAACGAGCGATACGTATGCACAGAGCGTTTTCCTCTGCTTCTTCTTCTTCGCATCTGTAATTTCACATGTACCCAATCCTGGGGATTGGCCAATACTGTTTTCACTTTAAGAGTAGTTTAATATGTGCGGTCTGGCGAAGCACAGATGCTGAAGATTAAGGTAAAATTCCTTTTGTTTCAGTCAGAAATTTTATAATCGCTAAACAAACGTCCCTGTGACTGTACACCAAAGTCCGGCTGTCCTAATCTGCTTCGTCGGCGTCGTTTTTCGTGTGTCTGCGCTCGTAGCGCGAGTGCCCGAGCCCCGTTGCGGCTTTTGACATTACAACAGGCAGGAATCAGTCTTGTATGTTCTTGTCCACCGGGCTATTCCCCTATCCCATCACCATCACATTCCTCCTGGGAGACTGCGCTGAGCAGCTCAGCGCCGCAGGAGCAGCGTCGGCTGATCCAGCGAGCACGTGGAGTGGCGCGAGCCAATGGGGCCCTGAACTAAGGGCTCCACCCTACGAGGAAGATCCCTCACTTCGTTAAAATAAATGTTTGCTCTCTCTCTCTTGTCCTCCCAGTTCTGCTGTCTTGTCTGATTGCCTAAGTGAGCTGCGGGAGCAGAGCACGTTACCTATATACTGTGCAGAGAAGGAAACTACGAGGATTCCTCCGACGTGTTAATGCTAGCCTATCTCAGTTTTCCTAACACAAATGTTTCGAGCTTGCACCAGCCATTGCTGTATTTGGACAAGAAAATGCTCTGATAACTCCACGTGATTTCCGCCGTTAGTGCTAGAATCAGGGTGATACTACTACTACTACTACTACTAATAATAATAATAATAATAATAATAATAATAATAATAATAATAATAATAATAATAATAGTCGATTGTGTTTCACGTATCAAAACATTGATATGGTTATGATGCGCGCCACAGTGAAGGGCTCTGTAGGAACTGTAGGGGCGCACCTGCGTTCGGGAAAAGCAAGTATTCGTATTTAAATAGTCTGATAGGCCGGCGATAGAAGCTATAGAAGCTCTCAAGATAAGGAAGCTGGGTGACATATGGGCGCCAGCATGCCATTTTTTATGCTTTCAGACAAATATTGCTATGGTACATACGCGAATACAAGCCTTTTCGTGGTTGGGCCAGAGAAGACGACGACGAAAAGACCACTTAACGCGGGCTGTTCTTGTTGTGCACAGTTACGCTAGTGCTTGTAAATACGGTTGTACATAGCTTTGTTCGTGCGTAACATCGTGGTGGAGGTGCGGGATATTGTTTGTGCATAACAATATCCCGTTCCTATCATGACCCGTTTTGCGCACACATTAGTATGCATGACCCCTTGAAGCTGTTCTTTTGTATGTTCTGTTTATTCTTGCATTTATTCAGTACTTCCAGGGATTCAGGTTTTACTGCGCCCCTTGCTATGTTCACGCCTTTGTTTCCTTCGTGCCATTTTAGTGCGATTATTAAACAACTATCCAATCAATACGCCTTGAACAAAAGCTAAGTTTGCACAACGACGTTTATGCTACTCGTAACGCTTGCCTGGGTGCCAGGCAATGCCGTATGCTAATTCCCTCGCTGGGTGCTTCGCGTTACGTCGATTCCTATAATCTGTGGGAACTGTCGGGTTTTTACACACCATTCGCCTTAACAGGACTGTATGCCGCCCTTCATAGATTTTTATAGATCTTATCGCAATAGAAAGGGTACAATTCGAAGTTCACAAGCTTGTGATGGTTCTGCGGGATTGATTGATTTGTGGGGTTTAACGTCCCAAAACCAGTTCTGATTATGAGAGACGCCGTAGCGGAGGGCTCCGGAAATTTCGACCACCTGGGGTTCTTTAGCGTGCACTGATATCGCACAGCACACGGGCCTCAACATTTCGCCTCCATCGAAATGCAGCCGCCGCGGCCGGGATTTGATCCCGCGACCCTCGGATCAGCAGCCGAGTACCTTAGCCACTGGACCACCGTGGCGGGGCGGTTCTGCGGGAAGATCGGTACAAATTCCTAAAACATAATTTATCGCTCTTCGCGGTCACCCATTCTGCTTGTGTAGGAACGCAGGCAACAATAGTCGCTGGGATTTTGCAATAATAACTTAAAAATGAAAATTACTCTCCGTCGCGAAGGAACACTACCAGGTATGTGTAGAATACATTTGTAAGCAAGAAATTTTTGTTTTTAAGACGGTAAGTGAGCCTCTGGGGGTTATTCCTTGGTCTTTCTATACTCTTAAAAGTTTCGGTGGTGGCGAAAATATTAGCCCCGTGTAATGGGCGCAGCCAGCAGTGGAAAGGGATAGGGGCTGTTTCGATGTGAAAACACCCCCGAAATTTCCCATCTGCCTCCTTTGGATCCCTTTTCTGTCCCATCATAGTTGCATACCCTATCGTATAACCCCATCCGAAACACACCGTGTAGCACCAGCAGGAAAACATTTCTGGCTACGCCAGTGTACTGGGCGTTTTCAGTGCGCGCTGAAGAGCCCTATGTGGTAATTTCCGGAGCGCTCCACCACGGCGTCTCTCATAATCATATCGTGGTCTGGGCTCGTAATGCTCCAGAAATCGATCAATCAATCAATCAGTTCGTTTTGATACGTGCCCCTACTCCCGTATTTCTTTCATTCCATCTCAATCTGGCTGGTGGGCAGTTGATTTATTGTCTTCTGCTTTTCTCTTCTGTCTATTGTTATAGTTCAACGTGTTCAATGATTCATAGATGCTCATTCCCTCCTGACTGAATCACTGATTGACCATCACTCCTGGCGCTCGATTCTTCGCATACCCTTCCGTGGAAGTGCGCCATAGAAAGAGGATCATCATCGTCACGACATAGTGACCGACCAACGGCTCTCACGCACGTGCCGCAGTAGGACCGCGAGGTCAGATACATTTAGGTTTGAACGGTCTACCTGCGCCACTTTGGGCGCAGGTAACATACGGTTCGGTGGCCACCCGAGTTTGATTACATTTCCTCATGCGGTACTGTGCGGCTGTTGAGGTGATGCCCTATCTAATCTAACTAGATGGCCCCTTACTTTCCTTCATATTGACTGGTGCGTCGCGATTCCTGTTTTTCATGTGCTCTTTTCTTTTCTCTCATATTCCATTCCTTTGTTATTATGATTATTTTATTCCTTTAATAAAATTTCCTTTGTTCATTCTTTTGCATTTTCTTTTGTAGACCTTCAGTTTCTTTCTTTCTTTCTTTCTTTCTTTCTTTCTTTCTTTTTATTTGTTTATTTACTTTCTGGCTGTGGATTTTGGTTACCAGCCCAACGTAAGATATCGCGCATCATACCAAGTGCCAGAGTGCGGTCGAAGCGACATAGGAATACGCTGCCTGTTCCATGCATCAACTCTGTGGAGTTAAGCTGTTGCATTGTAACCTCACTGAGTAACTTTTTGCGAGTCTTACAAGCTCTGTAAGTAACAACTTCGGTGCACGGTCCTCCGTCAAATCCACCGTTGGCTTTTTTTTTTTCTTTCCTCGCGAAAAGAGCACGTCACGTGGTAAGTGACGGATGACGGAGGCCACCGTGGTAGCCCCGCACGCGTGGCAGGTGTGAGAAGCGAATAGGCGATAATGACGACGCTACGTGCCGCAAGGTTCATCGCCCTCGAGTTCTATATTTACAAGTTCCGTTGCGTGAATTACGGCAGCCGTGACAAAGATGTATCGGCGCCTTGAAAGAGTGATAGCCGCGACGAAGGCAGCGCTCTCCGTAAAAACGTTGACAGCGCGTCGGTGCCGCTCCTGTTTCCCTGGAGCGCGCCGTCATGCGTCGCGTCACGACGTGCGGTGCTTCTTTTTTCTGCGAAAAAGCCAAACGGTGGGAAACTTGTTTTCCTGTTATACGTGAGTTCGTGAGCCTGTGTGAAAACAGCTGTAGTGTAGCAGTGTTGTGCACGTAGCAGCAGTGGGAGTGGACTGCTGCTATACGACGAGGAAATATGCTAGTTTTTCTTAATCTTTTTTTTTATTCCTTGAAAGGCATTCTTCGTATCCGTCGTGTTTCTTAATATGATAATATACGTAGCTAGGGTATTATAATGCGCTGTTTATCAAGCTTACGAGTTTTGTAAAACAAATTTCCCGTTTTCCCACACTCTTAACACGGTAACCTTTATTTTACAGGTACACAAGAAAAATGTGAAACTATGCTCCTTTACTAAAGGTTAAGGTGTCTTAACCTTTAGTAAAGGAGCCTATTTTCACATTTTTGTGTGCCTATGAAATAAAATAAAGGTTACCGTGCTAAGAGTGTATGTTACCTGATATAGAATACCTACAGAGATACCAACTCTACACGTGTCAGCATAATCATGTCACGCGATTTTAGCGTCTTGAGCTGTACTCCGACGTTGGATTTTAACAGCTTACTGCGTAAAACTACAGCATTTCACCGTCTCTTACATTAACGCGCGGAATACCAAGAGGCAACCTCAGTTCATGGCCGCATATATCGCATTCTGTGTAACGTTTTAATTGTAACGGCTTGTTTATGTTCTAGATCCGTCGCTTCCTGGTGTCGGCTTTTCAGTCCCGCGGAGCAGATACGCCCATTCCATGAAGCTGTGCGAACGAATGTGCGGGACACGGTACTTCGGCATCGTAAAGGGCTAGTCGCTGTCGCTGCTGTGAAGCTATGTCGCCTCGACTCAGCTAGTTGTTGAGCATTCGAGGTTGCTTTCGAGAGCCTAGTGATGAATTGCGGCGCAAAAATTGAGTAGGAAGGAAGTGGAGAGGGCATGATGTAAATCCATATCCTCAATGTTTGCCATATCCGCTCTTTGGGGACACTCGTGTGAGGTAGGAGCATGAGAATCGTGAGCATGTCAACTCTTTGATGCATGCCATATAAAAAAGAAAGGGAATGACTGCATCAGTGAGCCGTCAGTTCCCCTGTACAATAAAGAATGTTTCAATTTGGATACCATTGTGACATTGACCTTTTCGTTAGTGCTGGTTCGTTGTCAGCACGTGCTGCTCACTCTGTGTGCGCATGCTCAGATATTGATATTGATACTTTGGTCATATGCGATAAATAAACCAGTTGAAAGTTGCGAAAGGGAAGGCGTCAGGGGCTCGTTCATATGTTAGAAACAACTTAATGAGCCAACAGACAATGCAGCCTAGGAAAGCATAAAGGAAGTTAATTGTAGTATTGTAATACTGGAGTAAGAAGAGAGGAATTAAAGTGTACAAAAAGACAAACATGCCTTCGGTGGGAACCGCTGACTACGAAGGCGGTCGTCTCCCCGTCCACTTTATTGGGTATTTTTGTACATGTAATCCTGAGTGTGTTAGGCAGCGCTACTCCTAGCCGTGGCCGCGAATGTGGAACACCCTCTTTCCTTTTTTTTTGCGTCACGTAGAACGTGATCTTATGGCGAGATGGCTGCTGCCCAATAAACTCTCGCATACTACCTAAAGGCACCAAGTCTGCCGCAACGATGCCCAAGCTATGAAATAACGCAAGGGAAGGGGTCAAGGGCTCGTTCATCTGTGAGAAATACCTTAAAGGGGTCCTGAACCACCGCTCGGGCTTGGTTTTGAAAACGGCTGGGTGTGTATTGAATGCCTCTCAGAAATTCACAGCCGAAAGAATTTTTCAAAACGGTTTGTTAGGAGCGAAGATATTGCGACCGGAAAACTTCCCTTTCCAGTCCTGTTTCAACACTGCGGAATAGAGGGTACAGAGCTCCTTAGGGCGGTGTCGAAGGAGGTGCCCCGCCCACCGCTTTACGTCACCCGACTTCAGCGACGTGTCAGAGTGGCTGACGAAAAGCGCGCGACTACCGGGGGCTGTTTCTTCGCAGCGCGCTTTTGGGCGCCTGCTCGCTTCGCGCCTGGGCTCGGTCGCGTGACTTCGCGATCACCGCATTCTTTTTTTTTTTTCGATCCTCCGAAGCTTTGTTTTCGTTCATCACATACGTTTAGGCTCGCAGGTGTGAGCGTTTCCTTTGTCAGTGCGCTGCTTGTCGTCGAAATTGCGCATAACGCGGCGCCAGGACATACAGCGCAACTACCAACGCTGCTCCACCTTGTCCTGCATAACACCAAGTTAGTTAATTGTTGATTAGTGATTGTAGACGGGATAATAATGCTGTCGGGCTCGAACGTGACTACTATGACTACTCGGACCCTTGCCGACAGGTTAATGTGGAATAAGGTGCGTTGACATCCGGTAAGATGGATGGATTAATTTAGTGTGTGAATACACTAGTTCAATTTTAACAGTGAAGCTGTTTAAGCTATTGGTGAAACTGGGAAATCTGCCGAAAACTCCGCTAAGCTATGTAATGCTAGCCTAACACTACCACGCTGTAGTAAAGACAAAGCTCCCTAGGACTAGTTAGGTAAGGCTAAGTCTCATTCAATGGAGCCTAATTAAGATTTCTAGGACTAGTTAGGTAAGGCGAAGTCTAATTCAAGGGAGCCTAATTAGGAATAAATAATTGAAGCCTAGTTCAGACAGTACTAATCCAACTAGGCCAAACCAAGCCAAACTGAACTAATTCAAGCTGAATTGAGCTATGCCAAGTAAGTCACACCTAATTAAGCGGATACTAATGATTTATAATTATTTAAACCATGATACCAATAAACCATGTCTAATTAAGGTAAATCTAATTATGCGAAGCCTAATTTAGCTGATATGAACAAATCTAGTGTAAACAAGCTTCTAATTAGACCGTGTTTAATTAAATAGTACTAATTAAATCACGCGTAGCTAGGTTATTACTAGTTAAGTCAAACCTAAGCTAGCACTTATTAATCAAAGGTAAATTATGCTAAGACTTCAAGGTAGAGCCTCATTAAGTTGAGACTAAACATTTAAGGACTAATTAGGCTAAGACTGATTAAATCAGGCCTATTTCAGGTAGTATTCATCAAGCGATACCTAATTAAGATAATATGTCAAAGAACAGCGTAACTAGGCCTGTGCTAATTACGCCATGTATAATTAAGAAATGGCTAATTACCCCAAGCATAATTATATCATGACTAATGAATACCAGCGTAATAAACAATGTATCATTAGGTATAAGTTAATTAGACGAGTCTAATTAGTGTAACGCTAATTAGGTATTGACTAATTAAGTTAAGACTAAGTCAAGCCTCAATAAGCTCAGACTATTAAGTTACGCCAAATTAAGCCAAACATTACAGACGTAATGATTTCATTCGAAACTAATTTACCTTAGTCAACCCTAATCTGCTGTAATACTTCATTCACCCTAATGTAAGTCTAGCGTAATCCGCTCTATAATATGCTATAGTCCACCTTAATGCACGTTAGTCTGTCTTAATCCACCTTAATGCGCCTTAATGAGCTCTAATCCACCCAAGTACACCTTAATCAGACCTAGTCCTTTAATCTACCTTATAGAAGAAATATTTTGGGTTCGACTCCAGCCATGTTGTTGACTACGAGTACTATAGAAGGTGGCGCATTGGAGTACCATAGGGAATAAACCCATCTACAATCACTGATGAATTAAAGTTTGGGATTAATTTGTGATTTATTACAGGCTGCAGGTATGCATTTGTTGGCTTCTTGGAAAACTACATTTGTGGTGACTTTTGCACCGCACCGTTCGCGTCCACGCTGAGGTAGTTTACGGACGCCTTCAAATGGCATCTATGAGGCTTGCGCATTAACAAATATATTTTTACATATTTCCAGCAACTATTTTGCCTATATAGGTGCTCACAACGCAAGGAAAAGCGAGCGCACGGCACGCACGCGCTTACGGTTTTAAAAAAGGCGCGCTGCAAAGGGCCCGCACACAGCCGAGGCGGGCGTGTATGCCATCGGCCAATAGCAGCGACGCTCCTTGTAAATGCTCTATGACGAAATAGAGCATATTCAAGGAGCGTGAGGAGAAGCCGCTTTTTGAGTTGAGGGCTCCTGAAGAAGTGGAAGCTTTGTGCTCCGCTTGTGAACGCTACGCTTCGCGGATGACTACAGCATTTGGCTGAGATGTTCGTTACAGCGTAGGCAAGCCGTAGAATAGGTTTTTTCACCAAGCCCGGAGGGTGGTTCAGGACCCCTTTAATGAGCCTATACAGACAATAAAGCCTAGGACAATAGAGGGGAAGTTTAATTCCTTTCTACTTATTCCACTATTACAATACTACAATTAATTTCCCCTATGCTTTCCTAGGCTTCATTGTCTGTATAGGTTCATTAAGCTGTGCCAGTTGAAAGTTGACGTTCTATCCTGTCTTGTCTCGTTTCTTCCTTCTTCAATTTTGCGCCACAGTTCATTCCTCAGCTATGCACCGAGTCGCCCAACGTTACGCTCTGCTTTCGAGAGTTCTGTCAATCGCGAGTATGAATGGACCCTAATAAACGTGTGTAACGGGCCGCCAGCGGGTACATTGAAGACCTGACCAAGAACCGGGCGCTAACTTCAGACTAGTGCATATCATTACAAAACTACGCCTGCCCTATTGCAAAAATACAGCGTCTTCCAGTAACTCCCAGTGTCTTGCAGCGCACTGGGAGGCACTTGACTCACTGTAGCTGTCTACCATTGCAATGGGCGCGCTCGGAGGTCAGTCGCAGCGACGGCGCTCGGAGTTCGTTACCGTGTAATTTGCTGTGGTATCGTGGGATGGGCACTGCTTAAACTGGTGGGGCGCTGCCTAGCTCTGATAGGCTGTTCGACACTGATAATAAGGTGTATTTAAAGGATAAAAATAAAGCGCTATTATATAAAAAGGAAAAAAAACACACATATCAACTTTGGCATCTCGTGTACAACGAGGATGGTAACTGTCAGTTGCATAAAATGTCATAGTCGATCAGCCATCTCTGCTTATACCTCTGACGTAATTTAGCCGCGGTAAAGCAGTTTTGTCAGCAACAAGCTCGCTCTTGATAGTTCTAGCTTCTTGTGTATGCAGTGAAATAATTGGATATTGCTGCGTTTGAATTTGTCATGAGCCCAGCTACGCCGAGGCAGTTAATAAATGCTTCTAAGTCATTCTTTACGAAACTTATACGCCGCACACTGAGTAAACGCCGCACACTGAGTACCGCGCTTAGCCTAATCGTCCGTGTAACTGCAGTAGGCGAGACATAAAGGGTTGTGAGGAACTTCACGCATTGCGTTACACTGAGAAAAGTGATACGTTTTGTTTCCATTTAGGAAGTACAATATATTTTACAGATAAATGGAGAACCCTCATCGCTAAGGAGTGCGAAGTTAGGATGTCTTGTGCGTGTGTTTCTTTTAATTTGCTTTTCTTTTCACTGCCTATGTGGCGCTCCAGATGGACGTTATCGTCCGCGAGAGCACACGCCAAACATATATACCACCTTCGGTTTCTTTGTCCCCTGGTTTTTCGCCAACCTGTGTTTACAAAGGCGGACGTAACAACACGGGCAACAGAAAGTAGCCTAAGTTGTTACTACATAACAGAAAAAGAAAACGATCCCTTAAACGTCTTCAAACATGGTGGTATTGCAGCGGATTCGCCTTTCCAGTGTGAGGCGGCTGCCTTGGGTTCGTATCCGGTGCTTGTTTTCCCGATTTTTTTTTTGATTGATTGGTTGACTGACTTGTAGGGTTGTGCTTCCCAAAACTAGCTCTGAGAGACGCCGTAGTGGAGGTCTCCGGAAATTTCGACCACCCGCGGTTGTTTAACATGCACTGACATCGCACAGTACACGGGCCTCAACATTTCGCCTCCACCGAAATGCAGCCGCCGCGGCTGGGATTCGATCCTGCGACCATCGGATCAGCAGCCGAGCTCCATAACCGTTCGATCACCGTGGCGGGGTTTCTTTTTGTTTTTGTTTTATGGCACCAATATGCCTTGCTTTGCTATATTAACGATCCCAATTGACCATAATCTTGGGGAAGGCTGTTTCCGGGCTATAATTAGTGCCGCGTGTCAGCGTCCAGCGCACCGCGTGCAATGTGCTAGTGTACCAGCGTTCAATGGCACACTTGTCCCAAAAACAGGTATTGAAAATTGTGTTTTCCAATATACTTATCAATGATATAGATTATTGTAACAGCTGGAGTTTTACGCGCCGCAACCACAATATCAGTATGAGGCACTCCGTATCGGAGGGCTTCGGAAATTTTAACCGCCTAAATATCTTTAATGTGCACTAAGATCGCGCTGTACACGGGCCTCTAGCATTTGCGCTTCCATCGATAATGCAAACCGCTGATGACGCCTATTTATCAATAAGCACCCATCACAAAAGTAGGTCATGATGCAAGAACACATTCCCCTGCTTCCTCTCTTCTTCCCCACCCCCTCCCCGCCTCCATCAACCGCAAAACAATGACTCAAAAAGATAGGTGAGAAGCAGTCAAGAAAAAGTTCTTGGGTGGAAGGGGGTTCCTTGTTTTGTTTTCGTTTTTTTTTTTACTGTATTTGCGCTTGATGCTTCAAAGCTTAGGAGCTCGCCCATGTTTTAGTTCTTGTATAAGAACGCGGAAACAGCGACGGACTGAATTTCACGTGAAAGAGCTGTTCGAAGCCCCTTGAGGTTCATGGTCGCACAGAACCCGGGAATTTTCGATGTTCATGAACTTCCGAGTGCTTTATCTTTGAGTGATTCGAAACATATACGTTGACATGGAACGTCAGGCTCAATAAGTCAAATAACTGTTCATTCATGCCTAAGAAAGGTAAACAGTGTTAAAATATAGAATCAGGTTTTTCAAGACAAAGTAGACGGAGCTGGAGGAGACATTCGCCCATAGTTCACAAATAACACACGCTGCTGACAAGGATGACCCCAGTTCAGGGGCCGTACACTGAAATGCGTGGCTGAAGGCGGTACTGTCGCTTTGGTGACGTATGTGTCCATTCTTGTATCTCCTTTTGTGGTGACTGGCTGGCTTAACAAACCTGAAAAGCGAGGGCGGGTTTCCACTTTGTTCCACCAGCCAGTCACCACCAGAGGAGACATCAGAGGTGACACACACGTCACCAAAGCGATACGGAAGTAAAGGTGTCTTCAAGTCAGGTTAGAAGGTGCTGGAAGCAACCATCATTAGTCTTCTACTGCCCTTCCGCTAAGAAAAACACAAAAAGAAGCGGCTGTTCACAGCAAGACGAGCGAGCCTTCCTTATACTAGATGATCAAAAGGCCATAAGTTGGCCCTGAAGAGAGTCGCATAAGGATAACAGATGCGGCCTTCTCTTCATACATAATCTACCTCGACCTAGCAAGAGAAGGAGAACGCGCTGGGCGGCCAAGGATCACTCGCTCTGGCACCGAGGACTTCGCTACCTCTCGGAGCCTGCCGAAAGACTCCGCGGTTTCTCCATGCCGAAAGTGTGTTTTCTTTTTTGCCCTTTTCATCATTTTCATCACTGAGACTAACACCGCGTTATTCTGCTTCCGTTCACCATTCCCATGCGCTAATCCCGGAAGAAACGAGATATCCAGGCGGACGTGCGGTCCGTCTTGCTCTTGAACGTTGCTCCTCTGCTCAGCTAATGCAGTGCTGAAAGCTAAAGACACACACACACACACACACACACGTGGGCACGCACGCGGACACAAACTAAGAAACACACAGCCGTGTTTGCGCGTGCTAGTGCGAAAGTAATGCAGAAGTCCAGCACTGCGTGTTTCGAGGTCGACCGAACGACCGACCGAAGGCCTCGCCGTACTTGCTTCGTGGTACACGAGAAGCGCCAGAAATATTTCTTTTCTGTTTTTTTTTTCCACGTAAAAGCCGAGCCGAGCCGAGCATCAACGTAAACGAGTAAGCCGGAAATAGGGAGAGGAACGAACGAGCCGGTGACAAGACCCTGACAGTCCAAGAAAACAGAAGTTCGTGGAGAGTGAAGGGCTGTACCGCGTGAGAGGAAGGGGAGGACGAAGGAGAAAGGACACTACGTGGAGGCTAGCAAAAATGAGGCGAGAATGGTGGTCGCAGGCCATGGGCTTAGAACCCAGAAAAAGAGTTTTGAACTGCGGCTTGGTGTGTGCAGTGCGTAGTCGCGTGTGAGCTTCAAAGTTTGCAGGAGCGCCTGTGACTGCGTAGTTTAAGCAGAAAGAAAGGGGGATGGAAAAGGTAGAGAGTACGGGCAGACAGTGCTTGTGTCTTCGGGAACGAAAATAACGGAAGAACGCAAAGAAGCAGCAAACGGGGAGAAGTGAACGAAAGGTTTCGAAGCAGACGACACTCTCTGGGCCGTTCACCTTCACGAGAAATCGTTTGTGGACGCCAAGCCGCGGTCATTTATTCTTTGTCGCCTTCTTCTTCTTCTGCTTCGCCGGGTACTTAACGGTTTCACCACATTTTCCTCCTAAAATGTGTTGTGTTGGTGGGAGATATTGTAAGAAGGCAAAAAGAAAGAAAAACAAAAAAAGAAAGAAAGAAACACGGGTATTTGAGACAAAAGAAAAAGGGTAGTTTAAAAGAGGAAAGGTGAGAAGAAAAAGAAAGAAGAGGGGAAGGGGGCATCGAATAAAATTAGCAATAACAAGAAGGACGTACCTCGCGAGAAGCCATAATTCTTTCCGGAAAACAGGAAACACGCCTCCCGCGCCCTTCCCGCCGCGACGCCACCTTCTGAAAATAAAACGAACGCGGCCGTTTTGCGACCAAGGAAAGCGGCTAGCAAACAAAAAATAAAGGACTAGTAATAACTACAACAACAACAAACACGCGCAGGAGCGTTTAAACAAAGCCACCGGAACCGACACCCCTCAAGATGACAATGCAAACCGTTGAGGCTTTAGAAGCGCGCGCGCAAAACGCGCCATGCCCGAGCTGTCTGCTTTCTTGAATGGAATCCGGCTTGTTAGCTGGCTTGTCTCGTCTTTCGTTTCTTTATCTGTTCTTGACGAATCCGGTGCAAGGGTTAGAACGAGGTCGGCCGGAGGGCACCGCCGAACGGTTCTAAAAATACTGCGAGGGGTGAAGAAATTCTCCGCGTACTTTTCACCGTACGCCGTGCAGGTTGTTCAGCCTGAGCGATTGGCCGCCTTGTGTAAGGGCTAGGCGAGAACGGGAAGTCGCGAGAGCTAGAAGTCCGGGGATCTAAGTGCTTCTCGAAAAGGGAGGTCCTTCGTCTATGCCTTGGATTACCGAAATCCGTCGCTAATAATGTTTTTTTTTTTTTTTTTTTTTACCTAGACGCTCAGTTGCTTTCGTTTCTGTACAGATTCCGGTTTATCGTTCAGACGTTCTTGAAGACCTACGAATACCCTATAAAACTCCAAATAGTTTTCATGAATCAGCCTCCATTGCTTTTCTCAATCCTACTTGGCTCGGTTTCGCACTTAGGCGGTCTACGTGCAGGCACTTATTGGCCCCCCTACAAGTAGGGTTATGCGATGTTTCCCCATTTGGTCAAAGATACAACCTTCAAATTATCTTTGATAAATATATCCGAACAGCGCTAGTCATTTGCCTCAGAATATATCAAACGGCCCATTACAAAGTCATTTATATGACTTAGCCATCAAAGATGCCATCGTTACAGATGCTTCGCAAATAGACAAAACAAATCTAGAATTGGCATATTTTCTGAAAGTTGCAACTGGACATTTTCACTAGGACATCCGGATTTCTTATCCGCATTTTTGGCAGAATTTCTGGCTGTGGCCATGTCCCTATGAAAATTAAGTTCAGCAACCTCATCAGTCGCAATTGTCACATATTCTTTTATCTTTATGTACAGCACTCGCGGATTGAAATAGGAAAATTCAGGGCTAAGTAGTACACATACTTTTGTTTCTACAGTCTTCAATTCGTGTACTGTTGGTGTAATACTGGTTTGTACACTTGAGCAAGAAAAAACACCACCTTTAGAGGCCAGATTCACAGTTATATGATGCGGTTGCAGCGCGAAATTGCACATTCTAGTTGGCTTAATTCAAAGTTTGCATGTATTATTTCATTTCGTGAAAACTGTACAGCTCTTCATTCACGTGTATTGCGCACTTTCCATTCCCTTGTCCCTAGGGATGTAACTAATTACATCGGTGTGGGTGCCTGGTCACAAGAGAATTATAATGAATGAAATGGCGGACAGCTTGGCGAGATCATCTCTTAGCGGTCCAATTGTCTCACTACTTCCTGCACCGGCGCTCATAACTGCTGCAAGGTTTAGAAAGAGAGCTGTAAGGCAAAAATCTAGTAATGCGTCAGTAGCTCATTTAAGTGACTATCGACACCTCTTATTCCATTCGAATATAAATCCATTCACCACCTGAAAACTAAAAGTTATATATTTAGGCAATTACGTTGTCCCGTTCAAAAACTAAACTTTTACATGTACAGAGCTCATCTGGGCCCGTCGCCTTTGTGTCCATATTGCGGTGGAAACGAATCCATAGATCATTACTTCTTAAAATGCAGTCGGTTATCCTCATCAAGACAACACAAGTTGAAAGATTCTCTTCATAGGATTGGGTTGGAATTATTCCTCTATACACCTCTATGCAATATTCTGTCTTTGGAAACATCCTCGTTAGGACACTTTCACGGGGATGTATGCTCTACTGTCGCAAAATTCATAATTGATTCAGGAAGGTTCTGTTCATAAACTCGAAATCTTTACTATTAATTTCATTCTGATTATTACATTCTGATTGACATTTCACAGTAGACTTCGGCCGTAACTCTTCATACTTTTTCACGTCTTGGCCACTCTCCCAGGGTGGGTATTGGCCAGAGTTGAGAACGCAACAACAGCAGAAAAACCACGATATGAGTATCAGTGACGCTGCAGTGGAGTACTCTGTATTAATTCTGACTGCCCTAGTTTCTTCAACGTGCAATAAATCAAATTTCATAGCTGTTTTTACGTACGTCATAGTGCCGACGCAGCTGCCGTGATGCATAAATAACAGGATTTCTGAGGTTTAGATTCTGATATTTCTGAGATTTTGACGATTATGACGTGCGCCTTAGTGAGGGAGAGGAGCTTTGTCGTCACGGACCATTTTAGGTTCTTTAACGTTTAACTCAATGTAATGTAAATACGCTGATGCTTCCGCATTTCTCCGCATTCGAAATGCGGCCACCCTGGCTGGAACTCGAGCACGCGCCATCAAGCTCTCCATTACAATACCTTACCCGCTGAACTATTATGATAGTTAATGTAGCGGGAAAATTCAAAGCTACGTCCTTGACACTTCGAGCACATTATCCGAAATTAGCTGGCAAGGCTGAGGTACTGACCTTGTTGTTCTTG
The DNA here is from genome assembly GCA_013339685.2 of Hyalomma asiaticum. Lineage (NCBI taxonomy): Eukaryota > Metazoa > Arthropoda > Arachnida > Ixodida > Ixodidae > Hyalomma > Hyalomma asiaticum. The sequence goes on along the minus strand of CM023489.1, from coordinate 55,769,941 downwards.
GTCTAAAAGCGTTATAGTGGCGGAAACCTCTCTTTTATTTCATCGCCCTTTTTTTTTTTGTAAGTGCGTTTATTTCGACAGCGAGTCTTGTAAGAAGCAGCGTGTCGCCATGTCCACATGGCTTGCCACGTAGGGAACACGTCTAATAGTTCGATATTTACGTAGATCTTTCGCGCAAGTTCTGTTGGCAAGCGTGATAGCTACGACGCGATGCTCGCCGCCACACAGGACGATAAATGGTTATATGCAGTGCGTGCTGTCGTGCTTATAAAGCCGCATATTCAAGGTTTGGGACCCTCACCACAGTAACACCTCTCAAACACTAGAAACTGTGCAAAACCGGGCTGCAAGATTCGTTTCAGATTATTCATATCAGTCAAGCGTAACCGAACTTAAATCTCGCGCTAACCTTGCAAGCCTTTCCTCACGCCGCCGTAGAGCTCGTCTGTGCCTTTTCTTCAAGTTCTACCACGCATCACCTCGTACTCCCGCCATCAAGCCAATCCGTCGTCATTCAGTCCGCATCAACCACGGGAAAGCATGTGTACCCGCCCAGTTCTCCCACGACTGCGCACCTATCATCCTTTTTTGTGAAGACAGTGCAAGATTGGAATGGCCTTCCACCTGACGTTGTGCACCACTCCTGTATCATCAACTTCAAAGCAGCGATCAAGCATCTACACAAATAATGCATTGTAAAGGCCCACCCCTCATGTAATGCCCCTTCATTGCGGCCTTAGAAGTAGTGTAAATAAATAAATAAATAAATAAATAAATAAATAAATAAATAAATAATAGAGCCAGGCCTGCGCGGAATCGCAGGACAGTGACAGCGTAAGCTGAAGGAGAGACCTTCCTAGAGACCATTGTAAACGCTTGGGGAAACTAGTGCAAGTACAGGTGGTGGCTATCCCCTGCGCCGTAACTCTGCGGTTTGGGCTCCTCTCTGCACAGCGGTCTGCTGTGCCCGACGTCGCCCTACTGCAGCCGCGCGCGTAACTCTGCGATTCACTTCTTCAGCAGCGGTCCGCATCTTGCGAGGAGGCGCCATCAGGTATATCGAAGAGCCATGTCAGGTTGCTGTCGGGGCAGCGCACGTCGCCTGTCGCGTGATGCATGGAGCGATACGACAAAACTGCTTCACGAGGCAGCGCTTCGTAAAAACACATTGCGAAGGCTATGCGGAGGAAATCAGCGCCAATAGATGGCAGCAGTTGTCCTGTTCTTCACGAGGAGCGATATTGGTTACGGACACAGGCGGACTCCGGGGGCGGCGGCGGACAACTACGGCGCCGTTGTTGTGATCTCATAACAGCTTCCGCTGTAAAATAAATAATGTTTATCGGGTAGTTAGCATTAGCTGCATGTCGCACGTTTCGAAGGTGCAGTTGTAGTGCTCGTGTTCATATGTGAGACATAAAACTGCCATTTGCCGCTATTTCCGCATTGCTTACCGCTTCCTCAAGATCTGTATGCACGTCTTACTTACGGTAATCTTTTACCCGAGTTGTGCTGGTAGGTGTGCTGGACGGCGCAATGTTGTTGCGTTAGTGTGCCATTGAGTTTCGGTTGGATATAGGTGACCCATAAGAGGTATACACAGACATCGGACAGCAGACATCTTTTGCAGCGAAAGAGGTTCACGAGCCGTTTAACCTCACCCCTTTTTTGGGGTAGGACACACGAAACTCTTCTTGAGATATGGATAGCGAGGCACTGCAAGTCGTAAGCGAATATATCAGCTTAGGACAGGCGGTGAGATTCGAACCATGAGGCTGAGATAATTAGAATGATACGAATGGGGTGGATCCGGACATTATCAGATAATGAATTGTACTTTGCCATTGTCCCTCGAGAGGAAAGTGTGCATCAGCTACATCTTACCGGTACTCACCTATACGGGGCAAAATGTTTGAGGCTTGCTAAAAAGGTTCAACTTAAATTGAGGACGACGCAACGGGCAATGGAATGGAAAACGAGGTGCACCGTTGAGAGAGTACAAAAGAGCTAGTGTATTAGAGAGCAAAGGCACGTTAATGATATCAGTAGCAGAAATCAAGAAGAAGAAAAGGGCTTGGGCAGGGCATGTAATCCGAAGGCAAGCGTGGCACGGGGTGACATAACGTTAGCTGGGCAGATGAGACCACGAAGTTTGCAGGGATAGATTAGTCGCAGTTAACACAGGACCGGGATAATTAGAGATGTTATGGGAGGGAAGACCTTTGCCGTGAAGTGGACGTAGGTATGGTGCTGCTGCTGCTGCTGCTGCTGCTGCTGATAACAATGATGATTCTGCTGATAACAATGATGACGATGATGCAACTGATTTTGAATCTTACAGTAAAACAGCGCAAGAAACCTCACGAAAACAAAGGAATGACGCAAAGAAAGACTCAAACAGAGCTGCGTGGAATTTGTGCGTAGAGGTAGTTTTGTTGATTACAGCCAGCTGCTGAGGTGGTGCAGTTATTACTATGCTCGGCTGCTGACCCACGTACCTCGTCATGATATGATCAGGCTTTTCGCATGCAAAGCCGCACAAATTTATTGTTGGTTACATGCATGCGTGTATTTTTTTTTTCTAAATGCGAAGCATTTATTGGCGAACATCAGTCACTTTGACCGTATCTATCTATCTATCTATCTATCTATCTATCTATCTATCTATCTATCTATCTATCTATCTATCTATCTATCTATCTATCTATCTATCTATCTATCTATCTAGCTGCCTTGAAATTAAAATTTCAGCTAGTTGGTAATGGTAAAACAGTTGGAACGGTAAGCACGGAAACCCGGGATCACGTGGTTTTTGCTGATGCTTTATAACGTGCGTGTGGATTCCTAGCAAAGTTAGCTGTGAGACAGCAATATCGTTTGTGTCCTTTCCTATACGTTGTCCTCGTTTTCCGCGCTGACCATTCCAACTCGCCTGACTGACAGATCCTCCTGGTCTTCCTGTGCAGGTGGCATGCACCAAAATATGGATGATAAGGCATAAATATATGACAAGCATTACTCCGTGATCTTTGCACCACTATTACAATACCCTTGTTATGTACGTCATACTTAACGATACTGCAATAACGTTCGGCTCATGCCCGTAGTGGTCGGCCCGTAGTGTGCTGAATGGGCCACGGGTGTTTGAATTTAATACTGTCAATGTCTTTCAGGGACGAAGTAAAATAGAGATTTAACGCATCGTCAGAGCACACTTAAAAACGTGGAAGGCATACCGTTAGTGTTAGCTTGTGATTCAGAAGTATGCGAAACAAACACAGACACACAGAAAGACGCCTTGGTATAAATCGAATCCGGGCCGCCGGAGTGCCAGCAAGCACGGTACCACAAGAATACGACGGCTGCTTCCGCGTTGTATATATGGTAAGTAAACCGATATTGCAGCACAAGTTGTAATGATGGCGCATGTGTAATCCCAATTCCGTCTCTAGTGGGTGTTAGCCGCTATTATAGCCACCTAATACACAATACACGTGTTCTACTATCGCTCGGCATGATTTTGTCCAACTTCTTTCTTGATCCCGTAGGAACTCTTCAACGCACAATGTTTATGATACACACTTTAGCGCACCATAACGGGCATTTGTCTGCGACAAGACAGGGCTAACGTCAGTCCCGACGTTACGTCACACCATGAGCTACCATTCATTCACCACTCTGCTGACGACGTTCCTGCTTAGCCTACGTTAACCACGCACCCACTCGTGCAACAATTCGTCTTGCGCAATTTTGTCGCTCACAGCTTCGGATGACACCAATTTCCACAGTAGTTGAGATTTCCAGATTCTTTTTTTTTTCCTCTGTGTGCTTTCCTCGCAAGTTTTTTGCGCTCTTTCCGTGTTTTGGGAAAGATACACAACAAGCTTAACAGGATACCTTTGTCATGTTCGAGGTTTGCTAACCGCCACAAAACGCGCGTAGTTGGTGTGGTCAGAGCTCTGCTTCGTGCATTTTTCTTCCTTTATTTCCGTTTTTTTTTTTCGCTTGTGCTCACTGTAGTGTTAACGGCGCGCGCTACCGTAGGTCGCGGTTGGAAGGAAGCCACGAAAGCAGCATGCAGCCCTGCCAACAATAGCAAGCTGGGAGGTGGCTGCCCTCACGTGTTTCACCTAAACTTCAGCCCGGCGAGATTCCCGAGTTTCTAAAAAGAATCTCCTTTATATCACTCGGGCCACCCGTGTACACAATCTCGTTTCCACCCTCACACAACACAATAAATATAAAGGTACAGGGAGCACACGTCAACAAAAGTAATACGTCTTCCGAGAGTCTTCTTTCGGTTCGACGGAACTGTCAAATGGGCGGGTTGCTTGAGCTCCATCGTGAGCGGGAGTGCAGGAAGAACGTGAACAAAAGTGTGTCCACGGTTACACAATTGCACGTATTCTGTATAATTCCATCCACTGTAATGTATAAATGGCGCTATTTGTATTAGAGTAAATAAGTGAAAAACAAACGTATAAACACACTGATTCCCTTGTGCTACAGCGAACGGTTGGCCTCGCCCCGCCACGGTGGTCTAGTGGCTATGGTAATCGGCTGCTGATCCGAGCGTCGCGGGATCGAATCCCGGTCGCGGCGGCTGCATTTCCATGGAGGCGAAATGTTGAGGCCCGTGTGCTGTGCGATGTCAGTGCACGTTAAATAACCCCAGGTGGTCGAAATTTCCGGAGACCTCCACTACGGCGTCTCTCATAATCAGAGCTGGTTTTGGGACGTTAAACCCCATGAATGAATCTATCATAATTTAACGGTTGGCCTCTGGTACTTGAGCACATTCTTCTTTGCGATGTCGTCACATGAAAATTGGCTGACGATTGAAGCACACCCTTATACCCCTGTCCCACGGCACGTGTAATGACATTTGCAGCGAATGTCATTATGTGTTAATGTCATTTTTGTTGCTGCTACACGGGCATAGCGAATGACATGCACACCTAATGGCATTCGCCCATTGAATGCGTTCGCCGAACTCATTCAGTCGCTACATGCGTAGTCTCGACGACAGGGGCTTCGCAGTAAGATGCAAAATTGGCAAGGAAAAGAAAAATGTACTCAGCGTTACGGTTCTTCTTAGTTTCTCTTGTGGCCCTTTGATAATTTTCTGACGTACAGTACATTTGATGCATTCTGTGCAGCTATATTCTTGTTCCCAGACTCCGAGTTTACTCCGACGCTTCCCAGCTGTCGGCCATGTTTACAAACGTGCGTTTGTAGCTTGGGCCGCTTCAACCGATTTCGGCGCTTTGTAGTGAATACCTGGAGGGCAATTAATGTTCGTTTGCACTGATCGTCGTCCATCACGGTCACAGGAACGCAGGCACGGTCCGCGATATCGCCGGCTACGGAAGAAATCGAAGTGGCTTTGGGCTAGTCTTGCTTTGGATACTTGTGCGGATTTCTTCCCTGTTAATGCTGGCGTATCGTATTGCGATGTATTTTCACATAGCCTCCCGATGTTTACCACTGTGTTTCTAACAACAAAGAGAAAATATGCAAATAAAAGGCACAATTTGTGACATTTTGTTATCCTAGTATCCGGCGGGTAAACATCCACATCACTAGCGAATGTCATTTTGTATGACCGTGTAGACAAGGAACGCGAACACAGAATGACATTAGTTGTAAATGTCGTTTGGTGCGAATTACGTTTACATGCGCTGCGTGACAGGGGTATTATAGAGGCAAGATGGCTGGAGCCGGCCTGTCTCACGCGCTGAAGCGCAACCACGGAAGGTCTAGCCGGCGGGTCATCCAGAGCGAGACAGAGTGACCAAGCGCCGACAAAGCAGTAAATCGCAGAGACTATAGACTCCGAGGCTTCACACCATCTGATTCGCCCCTCCTCTGTGAAGTTACACTCGCGCGCAAGGTCTTTGCAACGCGATGAGTGATTTTGCCAGACATAAAGTAGTAGTGGAGCTTTAGCTCTAAAAACTTTTGCGCGTATTCGAATAAAAAAAAAGACAATTCGACTAGTTTTGCATATGTTAACAGATGGATGCGGAAGTCTGTGTACATTTTTTAATGCGTTAGAAAATACTGTAGGACGCATACCCCCCTTCCCCCCCCCCCCCCATCCCGCACCTCCACCACTTGTGAGCAACTGCTTTTATTGTAGCCGAGCCTCGATATATGGCGACCACGATGGAGAGCGAGCCAAGCAGTTGATGGTGATCCATGTAGATGTGGGAAAATGTACAAGTGATGATGTTGTGCAGAGATGAAGAAGAGCCAGTCGTATGTTTAGCTCACAATACGTACATTAGCCCATACGTTTGCAACACATACATTTTCGGGGGATACGTTTGGGAGACAAAATGGGCCTCAGCGGAAAGTTGGCCTGTTAGCATTTAGGGTGAAATTCTCAGCGACGTGCGCAAAAACTGATCCCTTTTATTTAGCGCAGGTTTTCGCATCACGTAAAATCGCGCTTGGCGCATAACCGCACATGCCGGCTTGAGCGTGCCGGTATGTGCGAGCACACGTGATCGGGTGTTACACACTGCTCACATGGCTTCTAACTCGTTGGGCCAGCCTGTTCTTCAAGGTCGCCTCTCATTGAGTGTTTATCTAAGCCTCATACTTTTAACGGGTCGGCAGTGGCCGCCCATATTGTTCCAAAAAGAGCAGCTGGCGTTCTGGGCACATGGATAGATGTAAGTACGCTCTCAATGTGCTAGGAATGAAAATAGTAATAATTATTTCAATAAGGAAAGGCGAGCGGCCCAGGCGCCGAATTGATCTCAGTTCAGGCTGGTAGGGTGCTGCTCCTTTTCCAAGCAAACACCGCGTCGTAACACCATAGGCCCGCGCGAAATGTACCGAAAAACACGCTAATTCTCGTGTCAGGTGCGGCTTCGATCTTCAAACATTGGAACGAAGCCCGCTTTAACTTAATGGCACACTTGAAGGATGCATTTTTATACTGACATGGCAATGTCTCGTTTGACACTCTAAAGATCCACACACGACATCGACGAGCAATCTCGCCGCGAGTATCACGCCTGCGAAAAATTCCCAACGCTGCAGACACTTGCGCAAGGCTCTATTACGGGACCAGTGGAGCAGGCTTGAATCGAAATAAAGGACCGGATTCGGCGTGTGGAATTTAAATGAGATTTCTTGTGGCATTGGGCAAATCCCAAATAACTCATCCTGCAAGTTCCTTAAGTATAAACTTTATCCCTAGCTTCCCACTCTTGTGACTGGCGGAATTAATTCTACGTGTGTTTTCGCCTCTTCGATGGAAGTGGTACGATAGCTTTACCACAAAGCAATGGTAATAAGGGAGTAACTACGTGTTTCTGCAATCTGTCTCTATGTTTAATTTGGCGCGTGGAGAATTTTTAGAAATAATACTGTCACTTAGTGTGCATTGCTTCTCTTTTCCTCTGAAAGTGTGAGCAGGCGCTGTGTGCATATATATATATATATATATATATATATATATATATATATATATATATATATATATATATATATATATAAAGTAATCCCTCAACTCGAAGCCGTCGAATCCGGGAAATATTTCGAGGTAAGCGGTATTTCGAGTTAAGCAACACTCCGAAAAGGTTTGCCCAGGTCACTGTAATAGAAAAGCCTGTGCTGCCAGGAAAAGCTCCACTGCACGAGAGAGCTACCGTAGTAAATGCCCAAGAATTCGCAGGGAAAAAAAAATTATTACCGAGGATCAAAAAACTGCGTGATGCTCGCCTGTTTCGCGTTCGCGTTCGGTCCGAGAAAGGCGTTCTCCAGTTGCTCAACATATGGCATGAGCCGTTGATAGCCGCCGCTGCATTCTACCTTGTTGCGGAGCAAGCGCAGCACGTTACGTGTTTCTGTCGTCGTAGGCACTTCTCGAGGCTCTTCCTTGTTTGCATCGTCATCTGCGTCGTTCACGGCCATCTCAACGATATTGGCGCAGGCGCGCACACGTGATCACTCCAACAGTTACTTGACAAGGCGGATAGGAAACGGCTGCGTCCGCGGGAATTTCAAATTCGCCCTTCACGACCGCGCTCGGCACGTATAGTAAGAGCTAAGCGTTCGCACGGAGCCCTCGTTTCCTGTTGGGAGTGGACTTTTCATTCTGCCCTCCTGGTCTAAATTTCGAGATATCCGCTGTCCCCTCCGAAAAACGTTTCGAGATAAGGGGGGGCAAATACATAGCCCCTATGGGAGGTTAATGCACGGCGAAAAAAAGTTTCGACTTAACCGAGATTTCGAGATATGCGAGTTCGAGTTAACGAGGTTTTACTGTATATATATATTGTATACTACGAGAAGTTTCAGCGCAGGTAGCGGTGGCGTCTACGCCAATGCCTCTCTCGGCGGGACTAGCAAGAATAGCCTGCATGGCAGAAGTCCACAAGTCCAGTGTTCGGTGGTCTAAGCTAGTCTAAACGGAATAACAGGTCGTAAAGAGTAGTAAAAATACGTTTGTTGTGGTCAGCGCAGCTCACCGTTTATTTTTACCTTTGTACGAAACTCAGCAGGCCCATTCTAGCGAGTAGTTCGCCACTACAAGGTCCTTCAACAAACGGCACAATGCTTTAGAAACATTAAAATCGCTACGCACGCGTACGGTGTCACCATAACTTTAGCGTCACAGGAGGAAATGGCTGGAACAGACGACGTGCTTCCTGATGAAGCACGCCTGGCGCGCCGGGACCGCATTTGTTTTTGCAGTGAGCCCCCAACGAAGCGCCGAACTCGCGCTGCCGGCTGGACCTGTTTAAAAAATCAGTTTGCGAGTCAGACGCCCTGTTTACGCGACGCTGGGGCAAGACGATTCGCGGATGCTGCGTGCGCGCTCACCCAGCTCGGTCTCTGCCGAACGTCGTGCTTCTCAACGGAGCGTGGCTGCAGTCTGCCGTTCTCCGAGACGTCGCTGGCACCGAAGCCATCTGGAACGGATGCTTTCGAAACAGCCTCTCGCTCTCATATCTGCTCCAGGCGCCGACCAGGCGGTCAGATCGTATCGCTCGCAAAAGTTTCGTGACTATATTGCGCCGGTTCTGTAACTGCCCCGACCTTTAACCACTGCTGCGCAAAACGTGACGTAAGTGTTCGTTACTACCGCAGCTGCTGGTATAGTCGCATCGTATAGCCGCATTTTTAATTGTGATGAAACGACTGTATTGTTTTAAGCGGTATTTATTACTATGTTTTATCGTTTTGTTGTTTTGATATACCTTTTGTATGATATTGTACTATTGACACTACGTTGACTTGCCATTTGCTCTTGCTTTTTTTTTATGCTTCCTTAATCATGGGTCCCCTTGCAATCATCGGACTATGGGACCCTAGTCTGTAAACCGTTTTCATTTTATGTATCGCTACTTTGCTAACAATAACCTTCAAACTTCAAACTTCTTATAGCACGATTCCAGGTTGAGCTAGTTCCCCGACGTAGTGACCCCCTGCAGATGCGAGTCGAATACAGCACCAGCACATTTATATCTAGGTGCAGTTTTAAAAACCTGCATAATAGTCACAGGGGTTTTACGTGCCTCAACCAAAATATGCTTATAATGCGCGCTCTAGAGGAGAGGTGTGGAAATTTTCGCGACCTGGTGTTCCTCAACACGCACTGCTATGTCGCCCAGCACACGAGCTTCTAGAGTACGGCTTCCAACAAAATGCGACCGCAGCGATTGGGATTGAACCCGCGCCTTTCGGCACAGCAGCCTATCAGAGTGGCCACTGTATGCTCTCTCAGTGTCTGTATATATACTGCATACTGGACGAATCTGTAGTCTCCGACAACAGTGTCCGCTATAATTGCAATTCTGGCGCGTAATGGGGCTCTAAAGCGTTGTCTTCGAATGCATTGAATAGTGTTCAATGAAGTGTGCTTGGCGAATACTGAATAGAGCACAACAGGAATTGAAAAAAAAAAAAATTGGCGCAAGTGGTTCGAATTTATCAGGTATTGAAATTTTGAAACATTGGACGAGGAAAAACAAAAAAAAATAAACACTGCCTTTCGCTTTTCAGTCTTCCAGTGAAGACGCTAATGGCTTCCAATCATCGTGCGCCACCGAATGCCATTTTCGGCTGTGTTCACTATGTGCCAGGGTTACGTTATAGCACAGACGCGCAGGCTTATTTTCCTGTATATTAGGGCAAAGCTCCTTAAGGCGTGGGTCGTTCGTCACCTGTATGTATGTATGTATGTAGTAACCACCGCTTGCCCTCAGCCCACTACTGCATAAAGGCAGGTATGCGGCACAGAAAGCGGGTATGTGTGTCCAGGCTGCTACCTGGACAAACGCATCATCATCATCATCATCATCATCATCATCATCATCATCAGCTACCTCTTTCCTGAAGCCATGCACTACGCCACGAAGCGCACATGGAAACATGCACCACGATGACACTAAATACCCAACGTTAACGAAAGACTGCCCGTTTCTAACGATGATGATGATGATGATGATGATGATGCTGATGATGATGCGTTTGTGCTAGCGCGTTATGGCCCGTATAAGAAGCTGGTGTAAGACGCTGTGGCCTCTCCGCCTTATACTCTCTCAGCAGTCATGTGATGGCGTCGGCAAACGCGGTGCGCGTTCCGGCCTGTGTAAGCGGCTGCGTAAGACGCTGTGGCCTCTCCCCCTTACTAGAGTGGAGTGTACTGCACGTTTCTAACGCGTTTGTGCTAGCGTCCCCTTAAACGCGAGATCCCAGCGTTCGAATACAGTGTTTCTCACGTCTTTACATGATGATCGACTGGGCACACGGAAGATTCACGGTATACCGATGATTCCCTCCGGAGCTTCGCCCACTCATCATCATTCACCCCGTGGATATGCTGTGATTTTTTTTTATTCTTGGTACGGGACGTGTTCTGTGGGTTACGATATGTCGACGTCCTAAAGGGTCACTTTACGGTCCTGTCGCGCTACGGCACCGCACGAAGTGGTGGCCGCAGCGCCTACAACCGAACGAGGGCGAGAGAGGTTTAAGTAGAGGCATGGCTCTCCGTCTCCCAGTCACTTGCGAGGCGGCCACCGCATACTGCCGTGCGTCTTCAGCTGCTCCTGCGTAAAATGGCCATAAGGAGCCAGCATGCGGCATGATGAATAGATCGGAGCTGTTTCCCACAGACATTAGGACTACAGCTTCGTTGTAGGTGTAGGACTTCGCTGACCACCTTGGACGTGAGGCGCTACCCATGCCCATCTGATTTCTTTTTATTTATTGAATTTTCCTTCAAAAACATACCCTCAGGATGTTGCTTAATATCCCTAATCCATTAATTTAGATTAGCTTTAATATTTGCAGGGACAGGCTTTTCGCTCACGCGCACCTTTGATTTGCTCTTACCAAGTGTACAAATAATGATAAGAACAAGAACAATTTATTCATTCAAACTTTGAACTTTGACCTTTATTTCCAACGCGAAAAGTTGGTGGTTCCACCAGGCAAAAAGCCGTCGAAAGGACAACTTGAGAGGACCTGGGGACCGTACAGGTTACAGCAGGAGTGTAGTTATAGAGCAAAACTAAAGGTCGGACTTAACATACGTACAATACGAACGCGGTAACATACCGGAATAGGTCCCAAAGCACTGGACTACAGCGGGACCTCCTGTGCTAAATTAAATGCACAAAATGAATCAGGCCAAAGCAGCTTCGCCAACCACTTCCACAAACGACCGATCTAGCGCAGTAGCTGTGCAAGACATAAACCATACATGGCCGGCCTTCAAAGAGCTTCGGCAATGTTCACGTAATCCGATATTTGCGGTGTTTGTTTGGACACCCATGTTGCTTCACGTGCACGCAATGTCTTACTATTCGTGTCGCACTAAAATTGCTTACGTGACGACTGCGACTGTCGTCGCTTGGAAATATGACCTGCTCCCGGCTCATATCTCTTGCGTGAAGAGCGGCCACGATGTATTCGGCACAAAACAGCCAGCACGCTGGAGAAACAAGTTTTCGCTGCAGCAATTCTCGACTGTTACGCAACTGCACTGTCATTAGACGAGACACGCTTGGGAAAATTTCTGGAAGACCCTCGCCTAGGCCAAGAATCCTGGCTCGAGAACCGTGCCAGGGATCTTACTCTCCTGCGATGTGTGTGTGGCGCTGCGCGATCTTAAAATCCTGGCCAACGTTTTATTTATTTCTTGTTGTTTCATTCCTCTGAGACTAAACCGTGAAGTAAGTTTGTAAAATCCTAGAAACTAGTAGGGGCGGCTTCCAAAAACATGGCCGTTCCAGTACAACCTGTCCTGCAAAACAGTCGTTTCGCTCTTCGACCGCCCATTATATTTTTAATTACAGAGACCGCTTAATTCATTACATGAGCCCGGCTTTTATACCGTCAACAAAGCATGGTCTGGGGCGTAGCAGGAGATCTTTGTTCGAGACGGGACGCGTTCACCAGTTGCAACGTCACGAAGTGGGGGCGCGGTTGTCGTTGTGGGCGCCGAGGATTTCGGCGTGGATAAGTGCGGCACTGGCTTCCGGGAGTGGTTGCTGTTCTTTGTTTGAGTGGGCGCTGTTTTGTGACGGTGTGGACGACGAAATACGTAGCAACGGAGAAGCGAGGACAGCGAATCGGTAAGCTGTGAACAACCCAGATGTTGACGCGTCCGGTCTTCCTGCCTGGTGTTTCCGAATGCTTTGGGAAAATGTTGTTTCAGAATGATTTAGGAAAACAACAAATTTCCTGTTTCATTTGAAATTTCATCGCGTTCTTAATATGTAGTATTGTTTAATAAAGCTACTTAATGCTAATATCTTCTCTGCATGGTCGATGCGTGACCACACAGAGAGAACGTTGTCGTGCTAACGCGTGGCCAGACCCGTGGTTGATTGATTTGTAGGGTTTAACGTCCGAAAACCAGCTCTGATTATGAGAGACGCCGTAATGGAGGGCTCCGGAAATTTCGACCACCTGGGGTTGTTTTAACGTGCACTGACATCGCGCAGTACACGGGCCTCAACATTTCGCCTCCATAGAAATGCAGCCGCGGCGGCCGGCATTCAGTACCGCGACCTTCGGATCAGCAGCCGAGTGCCATAACCACTAGACGGCAGCAGACCCGTAGTTAACGACGTCAGCATGGTCTGTAGGCCAAAGGGGAGAGGCGAAAACCGATCAGAAACGACGGCGTCCGGTTTCTCCCGAGTAGTGTTCCAATTATACGTTCTTTCCGTAATCATTATAAGATAAATTTTCGCACACATATTTACATTTGTACTTATGTATTCTCGAGTACAGCTGTGTTAATTTACCAATGTTTTCGCTTGGCTTTCTTATATTTGCTTGATTTTGAGTTGTATATAGTGCATTTTCCTACAGCGCTTTTATCACGATACGATTTCTGATGTGTATCCAATGCGCGGTTGCACGACCACACTTAAAATTAAACGGCGCTAAGGGCACCTTGCCCTTCGTCATTGTAGCTTTTACCCTAGCTTTCTCCATTGTCTGCCACTGAAAACAATGAAAATAAATCAATGAGGAGTTAAGAATAAAGAACACCGCTAACGCGCCTGTTTCGTAGTAATTCTTTCAACTGAGAAATAATCAATGGGACCCTGCTCATCGTCTTTCCCGTCTTCATTTTTTCTTTATTTGTTTGGCTGTACCGCACATTACTCGTCTGTGAAATGTTGTCATCCGCTCGTCTGGCACTTTCGTGGTGCGCCCAGCGTGGCAAAAAATATCGTTTGCTCGTTCGTGGCCAACCCCGTCCGTCACTGCTTTCTGTCGGTGGCTGCTCTTCGGTGCGACAAAGCCCAGCATTTCGTCACCCGGCATGTGTCATGTCATGCTAGTTTCTTCAGGTCATCTGAAAGTTTTCTTCGTTCGTTGTGTCAAGTTGAAACAGGTTCAGCAAAGACTTTTCATGTTATGGGCCAAGCTGATATGAGCACGAAGCACGCCGTACTGTGCGACCGCAGCATAATTCTGAATCATCATCATCATCATCATCATCATCATCATCATCATCATCATCCTATTTCCGTACACTGCAGGACGAAGGCCTCTGCCAACGATTTGCAATAGACCCTATACTGAGCGAGTTGGTTCCACTTTATGCCCGCGAACTCCTTAATTTCATCGCTTCCATCTAACCTTTTGCCTGCCTCTGTTGCATTTTCCCTCTCTTGGTATATTCATTCCGTCGCTCTTACTGTCCATCTGTTATCCTTCCTCCTCATGACACGTCCTGCCCAGGTCCACTTCATTCTTGTAACTGATATAAGAGTATCAGCTAGTCCTGTCTGTTCCCTGATTCATTCCGCTCGTTTTTTTTTTCTTGTGTTTTATCTCTTAACGCTACACGTACCATTTTTCTTTGCATTGCACGCTGCGTACTCCTTGATTTCATGCCTAGATTTTTTTTTATCCTCCACGTCCCTGCATGGTACGTTAGTACCGGGAGAATGCAGTGATTAAATACTTTTCACTTCGACAGCGGGAAGTTTCCAGTCAGTCCGGGGTTTTCTTATTACGGCGTGTGCAATTATAACTAAACCGGGGTTCTTGCATTTCAACCCACCGAATTTAGGTAGCCGATACCGGAATCGAATCGAAACTCAAACTCAAAGTCGAACCCACATTCTTAAGTGCCCTTATCAATCCGACATTTTACCTGCTAGGCTGCCACTGTGGTTCCGTATCTTTAAACTCTTTGTCGCGTCCCATATGTGGTGGCATGAAACCAGATAGCGCTAATACCTTCTTATGTCGTGGCTTTATTTTTAGGTTCTACCTTTTTCTGAATAACGTTTGTACGCGTTCGCATTATGATATACACACTGCCAGTTTTCATAAGTTTTATTTGTAGACAGGTGGTTAGCTTTGCGCTATACTTACATGGTTGAATGCGACAGTATTCTATCTTGTCTCGGCCACTGCGGTAGCGTAGTGCTGACGATGCTCAGAGGCTGATCTGAAACGCGCGAATGCGATCCTGGCCGCGGAAAGCCCATTTAGATGGAGGCATATGCTGTAGGCCCTTGTACTATGCCACGTCAGTGAACATTGAAGAACCCCAGGCGGTCGATATATTTAGGGCCGTAAGCTACGCCGTGTCTCGTAACCATGTAATAGTTTGAGTGCGCAGAGCACCACCAATTATATTTTTTTCATCTTCTCTAAGTATACTGGTGAAAATTATCTACCTGTTTACTGTGGTCTTGTGCTTCCGTTGAACGTTTATTCACGTTTTCAGAGTATCCAGCTCTTTCTATCTCTTTGTGAAGCCAGGCTTTCGATCATGTAACTGCGTTAGCATGTATTGCAAACGCGTCCGGTAGTACACATACAACCAGCGTGCAGTCATGTTAAGCTCTACATTACCGACAGCAATGAATTAGCTACCCAAAGATGTGGAGTTCGTCGCTTAGAAAGTACTGCGAAGCATGTGCGTATAATCTCACATTGCATAACCTTTTTGTCGAACTACTATTTCTGTGATCACCCAGTTTTTCGTCCACTGATTTTCTCCGGCTTACGTGTCCAGTGTTCCGTGTATTTCTGTTCGTATACATAACTGTCCCAGGTTTAAGCAGTTTTTTCTCATTCCTCTGCCTTTTCTCTTTTCTCCTGCGCAATTATTTTCTGCGCATGTATCCCATTGATGCCAGTGTATGCCATATCACTAGTGCATGGACCCAATTATGTATTTTAGGGTTTTCGCTGATGTTCTCGATATTCCACAGATGTCGAATGACGATAAGTTCTTTCGAGTCCTAAAATATTCGTCGTGTGGAGCATTAGTATTTCTCAGGTCAATACCTGTTTGTGAAAGCAGTGTTGAACAGCTTGCTCTATACGTAGCGCCATTTTGCAGCATGACGCAACGTAAGCTACTTATTGATCAGATAAAAGCTGCTTAAGGTGTCCATACCTCGTTAAAGCAGAAAGATTGGATAGTCGGTTTGGTTGATTTGTCGTGTTAGTTACACTTAACAGTGGAAAGCACACGAAATATTCATTATGTAAGGAAAAAGTCGTCCAAAACACAGACACAAGGGAAGGGGAGTGGACAATACGAACGCCGTGTTTCACGCCTTTCCCTTACATAATGAATACCTACCAACTTGCTCAGCTTTATGCCCTTTCAAACACAAAGGATTCTGTATGGGTGGTGGCGATTCAACAGGTTCTTTTTATTTATTTTCGAATACTGCAGCCCTATGCTAGGCTACTGCTTAGGTGAGGTGCATGGAATTTCAAGAATGCAGGCAGAACAATGACGAAATGGCACAAAAGCGCTTCGACAAAATCTGGTTGCTTTCTCACTGCCCATGCTATTAACATGAGCCATTAGTAAAGGATGCATAGGATAGATTGACTGGCTGAATGGTACTGCCTCATTTAAAAAACAAAGGTAATGCTCAGAGGCGTCGAGTTATTTACTTGTGTTCATATGCTCGTATAGCATTAACGCAGTGGTCTGTAACCCAGCGGGGTTTTTTTTTCGTTTTCTTTTTTTGCATTACCGCCTTCTCAATGCCACGTTCTCGGTTGAGAATCAAACCCGTTATATCATATTCAGCAGGAGTACATCATAGCCACTTAGCCATCAGAAGCATTTCGGGTTAGTACTTCATCATTGATAAATACTAAACATAGCAAGCTGCCTTCTCGTCAGAGTGGGGCAACGACCTGCAAAGATGCCCCGCGGTTCGCCATGTATCCTGCGTCGTCCCCACTGCGGGTCTTCCGTGTCTCGCCCACACTGTGTTTGTTGTAATGTTGCCCGAAACAGTATTGTTGGCGCTGCTTTACGAGTATACGGCACTAATTTTCGCGTCCTAAGATCTTAAACATTACAACAAACAAATCTTTTTTTTTAATATTCGGAAAACATACGTATATACAGAGGCGCACAATGCAAGCAGCAAAAACTAATTTCAAATACGAGCTGCACAACTCGTCTTTGCGAGCGGTACGCACGCTAAAAATTCTTTCATGTGCATAATTTAGAGCGGACTATTTATTCTGTCGACAGGCTGCCAAGCTTCGCTTCAACTTTTTCAGAGGCATGTGAAATGACATCACTGTCATGTGGTGTTGCATGGACAACCCTATTACAGCATCAAATGCTTGCCTAGGCACTGTCTTCTATTCTTTTGTCTGCTATGGGAGGTCCTTAGAGAACTTTTCAAGGCCAAACATCCTGCGCAGTAAGGCATGCTGGTTCAACACGCAACAATCGTCCGACACGTCCACTTCCGCGATACTTTGTACAACAGTAACCAAGCAAAGCCTTGTCCGGCTCAAAGGCTGTTCAGCGAGTTGGCAATTCTCGGCGGACCAATTGCGAAGGCTGATTGCACGATTTTGCGTAAGGAGCATGGTAGACAAAAAATCTAGTACTCACAAACTATCCGGGTTTGTCTGCGTGGTTCTTTGTAAGGCTTATATAGTATCATTATTTTGCTGAAATTGCCACAGCGTTGGACTGAGATCTCCTATTGTGCAATTAACTGGAGTTCCTCTGTGCTCTGCTTAAAATGAAACATTACCACACTGGCATGTACTAGTATTTTCTATGTATACTTTTTCCTCATAATTCGAATGGTGCTAACAACCTCATTTGTGAGACACGCCGATGTCAGTTCAGCACCATCTTTCTTCTCATTTCTGCCCTGTGCTTAAACTATTCTTTCAGCGCCTATATCTCGCGTTTATGTTTAACCCTCGTTCCTCCTTTTTTACCTTAAGGCGGCTTATTTTTCACGCAAGGAAGTGTGGAGACAAATTGCGCGCATTCCATGAGCTCCGCTCGAAGTCCACGCGTCTCGTGGTAGCGAGCGGCCCGCACTGGTGGCGCACGCTCTTCTATGTCCCCTTCCTTTCTTCTTCCCAACCCTGGCCTGGCTCCAGGTGGAAGGGAACCCGCGGACTGCCCGCGGCCCAAGGTGGTAGCGGTAGGTGGGCGCGATATTTTAGAACGCAGCTGCCACGCGCTCCAGAGTCCCTGCCGCGGCCCTCGCCTTCTTCGCGTGCCTCCTCGCCGCGGCTCTGCGTCGCTGCCACAACCCCGGGCCGCCGCGCTCTAGCGCTGCACGCGGGACGACGACGACGAAGGAACTCTGCAGAGCAGCCCTCCCCTCCGTGGTGCGCGGACCGCGCAGCAGGAGAGACACCTGACGTTCGTTCGACAACAGTGCGCGTGACGTGCTCAACGGTGGCATCGAGCATCAGCCGGGAGCTTGCACAGACCGCGAGTCCTTCGGTGTCCCCGTCCTGTATGCGACCGACGGTGCCTGTGGTTGTGTGTTTCTGTTCGCGAGACTGGCGTGCTCTCCCATGTCGCCCGCGTCGATCCACGATTTGCGCCTGTGTCGACGCGCCGTGAATGTGCCGCTGCGAAGGAGGTGATTGAAGACGTGGATTCCTAGCCTGGATCACTCCCTGCCCTTGCGCCTGGGACTGCGATCCGTGGGCCGTTCGTTCTCGTTTCCGGGTGAACTCGCCGCGCACCATGTCTTCCGTGAGGCGACGTGCCCGGACCCCCATCGGGAGTCCGGCCTACCACGCCAGCTCGTCCTTTTCCCTCTCGTCGTCTCCGCTCGACGCCTCCTCTCGATCCAGGTCCGCGCTGCACCAGAGCTCTCTGGACTTCAACAAAGGCCGCAACCCGTCGCTGTCACGTAGGCTTAGGGACAGTAGCTGGGGATCCTCTGAATGCCTGTTCAGGCCCAGTTCGTCGGCCCTGGCCTCTACGGCCAACTACGTGCTCTCCAGCCTGGGCGCCGACTTCCAACGCTGTCGTTCTCCCGCCCGTGGTTTCACGCCGCCGCCGCCATTGCGGAGGTTAGGACGCGAATCCAGCCCGTCTCCCATGTCCAGCTACTACAAGTCCACCTACGCCTCGTCCTGGTACGATGAGTACAGGCCCATCGTTCGTGAGAGACCGGCCCTCAGCAACTGCGACCGACCGGCGAGGGGTTCTAAGGAGAGGCGCGAATCTATGGGCATCATTACGAGACACCGCCACGTCGTCAAGTTCAGGGAGGATCCGACACTGCACGAGTCCAGCCCGGTTACTTCCCGAACTAGGCAAGATGGCTCAGGTCATAGCACGCGGTCGGTCGACTCGGGCATCGGCAGCTTCAAGGAATGCCAGCCCGTTCAGTCACCGGTTGACCTCGAAGACATCTTGGGCCTCGACGCGCCGCCCGTTGTTCTCGAAGAGCTTAGGCGCGACTTGTTGCCGGTGACGCCACCAATGAAGACAGCGGAAACAAAGTCCAGCCGATGCTTCCGTCGCCACTGTTCAGAACAACCGCAGAGACGAGAGCGTCGGCAGGAGACGGAGGATGAGGAACCGAGCCGCCTCGGATGAATTACTAAGCTCTGCTACTTCTAGTGTACCTCAAGAAAGCGAAAGCTCAACCTGCTCTAACCACCGCTCTCGTGCGGCTGCGTCTAGGCCTAACAGGGTCGAAACCAACGGACTAGCGCAAAAGCACGTAGCTGACGGGGAAACAACGCCCACGATCGAACTTCCGAAAGTGAGCGAGATATACGAGACTGTGGTAGTGAAACTCAAGAAGCCGAAAGGCAAGAATACGTCAGGCGACGTCTCACCAGTACCTGATACCGTGGAGAGCGTTGTACATTGCCTTCCAACGCCCAATGGACACTGTGTTGATGCCAGTGACGAATCAGTACAAGGAAGGACGAGAGAAATTTCTCCAGCTGTAGTTACCGTGGAGCTTCCGCCTAAGAAAGCTGAGAATGCCGCTCAGGATACAACCCGCGACACGAAAGCCGCTACTGCTACTCCTACGAACGCATTACAGGGAGTGAAAAAAGTTCCGAAAACGGGTAAGATAGCGTCTTCTCTCGCGCAGTTAAAGACGGGTCGGAAATCAGAACAAGATCAATCTAAAGCAAAAAAAGATGCAAAGGCCGGGCCTCCCAGCCCACAACCGAAATCTAGTCAGCCGCCTACTCCAGAACCTCGAGAAAAAGCCAAGGTGGTCAACAAAATGCCAACTACGCCAAAGCTCGGTGCACAAGAGGAACCAAAACCTAAAGTGGAAGACAAAAAGCCGTCAACTACCACAAACGCAACCGATTCGCCGTTACGTGTTTCTAACGCTGAAGCTCCCGTCATACCGCCACCTAAACGGCAGGCACCGAAAGAATCACCGCCTTGTCAGAAGTCGGACAAGAAACCTCCATTCCAAACACAGGCATTACGAAAGCCCGAACCGAACGCGACAGTAGTGGACAAACCTGCCGCTGCTGACACTCCGAAACTCGCTCCTAAAGATGCTGTCACGCCCACAGTGCCACAACAGAAAGCCATCCCAGCAAAACCTGACAGTGCCGAAAAAACAAGCGCTCCTGCAGACACAACAAAGAAACCCGCAGTTGGTATGCTCGAATTCCGCAAGAAAGAACCACAGGGTAGGCTAGCGTTTAAGTCCAAAGAACCTCAAGGAATGCTCGAGCTCAAAAAGAAACAGCCAATACCAATGGGTCCTCCTCAAGAGGCAGTGGTTCCTCCGAAGCCTCAAGCCACTGTGCCACCACCGAAACCACCTCAGGAACCTCAGCCCGCGCCCGCGCTTCCGCCCAAGAAGGACACGCCAGCTACAGCACCCGAAAAGATCCCCCCAGCTGCGCCAAGGCCTGCGGTTCCCACTTCGCTTCCACAGAAGAAGCGGTCCTCCGCGCTTCTTGACAAAGCTTCGCCCACATCGGACAAATCGCAACCAACCACACCTCCCCCGCGCGCCGGTTCAGGCGAGACCAAAGTGGATAAACGCCTCAAGAAGATCAGGCGTAGCAAAGATTCCGAATCCAGCGGTCATTCCTTACCCTCTAGCCCATCGGGCTCGACCGCCCCTTCGCCGCTAGCTTCACCGCAGGTAGAAGCTGCATCTACACCACCAGCGACACCGGACACCGGTGAGCCGCCGGGCAAAACACCGCGAAAAGTCAAGAAGGTTAAGAAGGCGTCTAAGGTCAAGATTGCCGGCCTGGCCAGCGGCTCTAGTAGCACAAGCAGCGGCAGCAGCGTGGGCGGCAAAAGAGTCGCCGAGAAGGCGCGCCAGGAACTCGAATCGCCGACAGTCACCGAAGCAGTTACAAGCGTGCCTAGTGCTCCAGCCACTCCAAGTGCACCTCCGACAGCCACCGCCGCTGCTGCCAAAGCGGTGGTCGAACCTGCGGCATCGGTTGGTGAACCGCTGAGGGCAACGGACGTTGAACCAGAGCACAAGCAGCGAGGCGACGAGGAGGCCGTCGAGGAGACGTCATGCGGTGAGTTCGGCGGCCCCATTCTGTTGGCGTTGCCCTTTTGGCGCCCTGGTTTCTTTTATTCAAGGCCGTGGGGAGTCCGAAAATATTGCGAGCCGCGTTGTTTACGCGCTTCGTCTATGCATGAGGAGCAGTTTGTCCACCGGGCACTCGCTAACAGGCGCGTCCGGCAGAGGTCCTTCACTTCGCTGCTTTCTTTACAGTTTTGGCGACTTGAAGATGGTTGAGTGAACGCGTCGAGTTTCTCAAATGTTTACCACTTCTCAAGTTCAGTACTTCAAGCAGAATGTGGTGCAAACAATTTCAAAGAATTTTGTTTCCTAATTGTGTGATTTGCTAGAAGCTTCAACTGGGCATGTGACGGTGCTCACGTTCTTTCTTTTGTTTTTGTTTTTTTTAAGCACAGTCTATCTACGCGGCCGACATGGCGGCGAAGCAGCACGTGGTTCAATATATTTGCCAAGAAAACTTTCTTCTTTATAGGGATGTCGTGCTGTGGCCTGTCTTCCTCTCTTGCTTGTTGGCGCTTAGAAGAATTGACCGAACCTCTCGCTAGCGCGTTTAGGTGTCACGCCATAAATATTCTAAATTTCGTAACCCATCGATACAGCCGTGCCACTGGATTATTGGACCATCTATGATGCTGTCATTCAAATTCCGTTTACAGAGATGTTGCATAAATACACATAATCTATTTTTTTATGTTTGTTTTATACTCTGTGATGCTTGACATATTGTTACGAACAACCGTGATGGACTTGATTGTATATTTGACTATGCATGAATCCTTTGCCACATCGTCGCAGTGCTAGTCCCGCTTCCACCTAGATAAATAAACAAGCAAACAAAGAAGTAGATTAATAAATAAGATCTCTCTGCGCTTAAGATGCATCTTACGGCAAACTTGACGAGCGCCCTTGAACATATCTGTCTACGGTGTCATGGCCCATATTTGGTTGCCGTGTCTAGTTTCATCTCATTCTCGACGCAGTTGAAAATTAAGCGACGCGAATAATCCTTGTATGCTACATAATAATTATGAATGCAGGCGCAGGTATTAGAGCCATATGTTCTAGTTTATTTTATTTCAAGATACTGGTAGCTGTCGGGCCGTTACAGGGGCATGTTACAATAGTAATCACGAATATAAAGAATGCATATCATTCATACCCGTGCAGCGGTATAATACACGCACTGCTCATCTCTCATCTCATACGTACACTAGGTGCACCGGGGCAGTTTGAGCATTACAGCTGCGCAGTTAGTAAGTGAATTTTTAAACAAGAATTCGCAAGCCATTTAACTCCTAGATCATTGCAATTAGTGCAATGCAATTATTAAACAGAAACAGACTTCCAGTAGCTCTACAACATACATATATATATATATATATATATATATATATATACGTTCATGTAGGAGGCATATACAGAGTATACTTACAGTACATATACAGGTACAGTCAATCTCGGCAAGATTGGTGACCAACATGCAGCAGCCTTCTTTTCTCGCGACGCTCTTCTTCCTTTTTCTTTCTTTATCTCAACGTAACAATATATTTTCAACTGAGGCACACCGGCGCGGTGATAAAGCCAGCGAAATCCATGGTCAAGTCGTTTTTGGGACAAAAAGTGAATTTGCATATATATTGACACGTGGCTGAGGTACTCCCTACCCACCTTTATTAATTCCTCTCAGGATTGTTCCTCTATGCCGCGTTAAGCACTCTTATATCTAAGTTATGTAGATTATTATTGTTTCTTTAATGGAATAAAAGCGATTTCAGCCTGGTCAGTTGTCAACGCTTAGCTAGCGTGGGAAGTCCCGGAAGACGTGGCATTTCTGTTACTGATTAAGCCGAGGAGTATCGAGAGCGTGTTCTTCTACAGTGTCTTTCCTTTGCACTCTTTCTAGCATTTTAATCGCACGACCTCTGAAGGGTCCCGTAGTGTTTTCAGCACGCATGTCGGATATGCCGTTATCGTATCTGGAGTCGTAGAAAGCACCCATTTTTGTCGGAGTCACCGCGATTTCTTTTCCACTGCTGTGCAAATGTGTTGAATGTGGCTACTCCACTTTACATTAATGCAGTTAAGGTTCGATGTGTTATTGCGTCAAGTTTACGGAGAGATGTACAGCCTATAGCATTATCGTAAATGAGGACATCTTTAGCCTAGTTCGTTCCGCATAGCGTAACAGTCTTGCTTTCATTTATTTCTGTGTTTAGAGTACCGCAGCGATCATTGATGATTTAGAATGCGTTGTAAAGTGCCCTTTCACCATCTAGGCTGTTTTATTTATTTTTATTTTTTTATTTTTGGAAATTGAGCAGTCACCTCTATACAATGTCGCGGCGATGTGCAATGTCACTTGTATAGACTAAACAAATTATTGGCCATATGGCGGAGCCTTGCGGGATTGGTTACGTAATTTGCAATGGGCCAGATTAGTGAATATTCACTTCCGCATGTTTCGTTCGACCTGTCAGGTGCGCCCAACCATCTTGCACTGCTGTAGTTTATACGAAAGTGTTTCCATTTGGCGTAAATTTAACTCAATATGTAAAGCTTTGTCAATGGGCTTTGAAACTTTATGGATTTTGCATCTGATTTCTTTCATGTGGAGCACATCTCAAGTCGTTATTGTTGTTGTTGCGTCTCTAATTGTCGCATACCCACAGCCGGCATCTCCACGCTGTATTTAATTGTGCACCTGAATCGGAAATATTAATACAAAACAAAGTATAAGAGAAAGCTAAAAGGAATGGTAGACTTGATAATATGACATTTACCTGCACTTGAAAGAGAACATTTAGAATTAAAAAAAAAGAGCCTTTTAAAAAGAACCTGTCGTCGGCAGTGCTAGCAGCGTAATCTTCCGAATACTTCAGCACATTTCTGTAAAGCTGCCAATAGAGCATTCCGTCTTGTAGCATCCTGAGAGGCACAAAAGATTATAAAAATTATTAAAGTATCATCGACGACAATTTCGAAAAGTTTGGTTGTCGTTGAGAAATTTTGTCTAAGACCTTGCTCATTGAGCAGGAGTAACGTTTTTTTTTTCCTCTTGATATGTATACGTTGATTCAGGTATAATGCACATTGATAAGGCAAACGTTTACGTGTTACTTTTCACAGAACGTCGAGCTCATACGTGCGCCATGGCTTCCGACAGCATAATGTCTGAAAGGCGAATCACCGCGCCAATGTTCAGAGATGTGCTAGCACTAAGTAACATACTGCTTCAAAGCAGGTCCCGTGCAAGAACTATGCTTTACAACAATGCCCCAGTAAGCGCTTGTGCCTGCAATACCAACACTGCAGCCCCCCGCGAGGTTCGAAGAACGACAGTGATGTTTTTTTTTTTTTTGCTTTAGATAGGTTATTACGATGCAAGAACTTTTTATGGGTTGTGTCATAGTAGTAAGTAGTCCTCTGTTGCCTTCAGCTGACTACTGGATAACGCACTTCAGCGGGAGCATTACTGTCAGCACAAAACGCTTTCCTCGATTCTCTTTTTTTTTTTTAGTTTCAGAATTCTTGCCTTTCGGTTGAAAGTATAACGCTAGCATTGAGCAGGTAGACAGTGTTATTAGAGAGGGCCGGGGTGTCTATAAATTAATATATTATAAATTTAAGCCCCCCTACGAGTGCAGAGGGCACGTATGGGTCAAGTCTACAAAGTTTCTTTTTCACCACGTCTCACGGTAGCTGTCACAGCTAGCTTCCTGGTTAAAACAGGACTTCCTTTGTGACGATGTCATCATGTGTAATGCATGAACGGATACTTGATTCACAAGGCGAGGCTCATGGCACGGGAAAGCCAAGCCACGTCCGCAGGCGTTTCCTGAACTATCCGAGTGGGATTTAGATGTATGGATGAATGAATGATCTCCTTCGTTTACCCGACAATTGTTAGTGGATCCCCCAGTAGCAACACTCCTCAAATTTAACATAGGATGTGATTGAAGTGGTTGAAAGGGGAAAGTCGACCCAGCCTGAAATCCGAAAAATACGTGGACTATTATTCCACTGGCACCTGTGCCACAAGTGCCTCAACTCCAAAGTTCAAGGCTCCTTTTTCCCGAGAACTTCCTGTCCCAGCTTTGAGTCACAAGCGCATCCTGCGAAAAACAGCGATCAGTTTTGAGTGTCACTTCGGGAGCCGTTTTCGCTAGGATTCAGCTTGAGTTCCCGGCTGTTGACACCGGTTTTGTTTTGAGACACTGTTCTGCCCACGAGACAACCTGTCAGGAGAGGCTTCAGGGTGTGACGTCCGAGCACTGTGACGTGCTTTCCTCGAATGTGTTTTTCTTCATCTAAAAATATATTCGGAAGAAACCAGACCGCGGCTAGCGGTGTCAGCTGGAGCGTGGGCACTCCGCGAAGGCCCACGGTAGAAAACAGTAATCAGTTCATTGCCGTCAGTGCGCTTGTCTCTTGAGTTTTCTCGGCATTATTTTTTCTATCAAACCTTCACTACGTTTCCTGAACAATAAACCCCTGTCACACGGCAAAATAAATGTCATTTACAGTGAATGATATTAAACTTAGTTAATGTCATTTTCTTCGCTCGCTGTCACACGACGAAAACAAATGTCATTATGTTATTATGGCCATGACAGTGACCCTCTTTTGCCTTTATTTATGAAGAAAAAAAAAGTCGTTAAAACTTGAATATGACACGTCCATATCTTGCAGGTAGCTGTTTTTAGTAATAATATGGCTCTTTAAGATGTGTTCTTGACCACTCAACGTAACGTTACACAGCTAAACGGCACGAATCAACCCAAGCCAAACCAACACACGCTACCGAGGGAACAACAACGTCAATGGCCAACGTCCAGCTGCTGTGGTTCACAGTAACTTTCTTGTCGAAACATGTTCATGAAATTTTACGTCAACAGACCAGTAATTGCCTAGTTCATTAAATATACTATTTCTTAATTGCAATATTATAATAAGCATGAGTGAATAAGTATCTTTGGAAAAAGGTTCCTGGCGTCGAGACTACGCGTTCAGTCCCAAAACGAACGCGAATGGGTTTCGCGAGCTCATTCGATGGGAGGGGTCGTTTCCATCGAATGTCATTAGTTTCGCCGTGTGACAGCAAACAAATGACATTACAAAGGAACAACATTTGCGGTGAATGGCATTTATTTTGCTGTGTGATAGTGGTTTTACTCGCACATTACTTGAACATTACTCGCTCATCGCACATTACTTGAGCAGTTGAGTTTTGCTGAACGCTCAGCCTTAACGTGTTGGACATGTTTCCTTCATTCTTGAGAATAACAAAACAAGGAATTTGTCGAAGGCTTCTTTCATTATACAACATCCATTTCAATATAGCTGTCATTTCGAGATTCTAAGTAGAGATCTGGTGGCCGCAAGAAAGTTTTACGTCGGCCGTGTAGGAAAAGAAATCAACTTAATTGTGGGAAGGGGTCGGTCAAATATACCTGTTCAGTGGCCTTCTCGGCCACATTTCATTGGTATTAGTATTCAGTAAATGGCACGGTGTATAAGAGTAATGCTTTATAACACATAATGTGTTAGTGAGCAGTGATGGTACACTAAATACTTAAGAGGTCATGACAGCATGGCAGTGACAGTCAACGCTCGTCGAAAAGTGTTGGCAGTCGATTCCAACGAGTGTTGGCAGTTGTATTTATTTATTTATTTATTTATTTATTTATTTATTTATTTAAAATGCCTTACAGGCCCATTGAAGGGCATTGTGTAAGGGGGGGCATCCGTATTTACAAAACAGTAAATACACACAAATTAAACAAATAACAAAAAAGAAATGGGAGAAAATAAAAGAAAAGAACAAGACAAATGTTACGAACAGTAAAGTGCAACAACTTTATACAATGCTAAATAACGCGCAACGAAATCAGGTTATCAGGGAAGGTTTCACGGTTAGCACTGGATACAATGTGATCAGGAAGGCCGTTCCAATGTGCAATGGCTCTGGGTAGTGGTGATGGGTTGAATGCCTGTGTGTGACCATGAATGCGCATAAAACTACGTGCGTTGTGAATGCGTCGAGATGTGCGCAGTGGCGTATGATTCGGGGAACAGTGCAACCTGTTACTATAAATGTACCTGTGAAATAAACGTAATGCGGTTGAAGTGGTCGAAGTGGGAAAGTCGTAAAAATGAAACACTTGAGTAGCACTTGTTTATTTCATGTGCCATATCTGCATTTTTTCCGTTCAATTGCTTAAAACGAGCTGGTAATCGTCCCGCCAGCCGCTTCCACCCTTTCTCTGCATTCCCCGAGGCATCCCTAGTGAAACATCCCGTATGGCCGTTCCAGTAGTTCCATGCGTTTCGGTAAGGCTCATATAAATATACAGGCTAGATATGCGACAAATATATGGAATATGCATGAACTTCACATGGAGACATATGGAATTATTGGAATGTCGAGCACAACGTTTCAGTAGAGATTTTATCAAACTTCGCTTACGTGGCCTTCGCTGGAAGGATCGTTCCCGTATCTCCACGAGTATATAGGACCATAAAACTCGTGCGTGTGAATGTGAGCCAATTAACTGACTTTGTCGCTTTGCATAACTTTTGTTAATCGTGGTTATTAGGGGCGAAGCTCCTTAAGGTTTGGGTCTGTCCGTCCGTCGTAGTAGCGCGTTACCTATAGAAACGAGCTACTAGGAGATGATGATGATGATGATGATGATGATGATGATGATGATGATGATTGTGGTTTGGTTAGGAAAGGACGCTAATTTCTGTAGCCCATGTAGGGAGCACGGCTAAGCGTCCGTGGGGGTGGGGGAAAGGGAGTGAAAGAGATAGAAAGGCCGTAATGGAGGGCTCCGGAAATTTAGACCACCTGGGGTTCTTTAACGTGCACTGACAACGCACAGTACACGGGCCTCTGACATTTTCGCCTCCATCGAAAATGCGACCGCCGCGGCCGGGATCGAACCCGCGTTTTTGGGTGGCAGCCGAGTACCGTAACCACTACACCACCGCGGCGGAGCGTGTGGGAGGCGCGCCCTCGGCGCGTGCCTCCCGGCGCGCGAGCTCTCTCACTCTTCCATCTGCTGTCTTGTGAGAGAGAGAGAGACAGAGAGCGAAAGGCGCGCGTTGACTATGGAAACGCTCTTTCTTCGATGACCGCGCTACCAGCTCGCAAAGAAGGAGAACGCGCCCTCACCCGCGAGAGAGAACGTTGACGCAGGCAGCGTCTTCTAGCGAGTTTCTTGATTGAAAAATATTGACTGCTCGCGCTGGAGAACCGTTCAGCGGCCACCCATATATATATATATATATATATATATATATATATATATATATATATATATATATATATATATATATATATATATATATATATATAGGCCTTGCAATGAAGTGCCGGTGGGAGATTTCACTTGTGCGTAGTTGAACCATAAGGATTCGTAGCGTGCGCGTTAACTAAATTAATCCGGAACTCGACACGATCTGCGATGAAGCTCCGGAGCTTCGCCCACTCATCATCATTCACTCCATGAATATGCTGGGAATTTTTATACCACGCTTGCTTCTACGTCACGCCGTCATCCCGCACTTAGGCCCGTATTCGCAAACCTACCTGATCCATACTGATTGTTCTCGTTATCTCTCCTGCCCCATTAAGGCACGTTAATGGCTGTGAAATGTTAATCGGTGCGAAACAGTATTATAAGGCTTTTTTTGTAGCTACTGAACTAATCTGTTCATGAATCGTCATAAAAGCATAGGTAAGATAAGGAGGACAGACGATAAGGATTATGTACGTAGGTTTGTGAATACGAGCCTTAGAGCTTAAGCGCAGCGCTGGACTTTACTGTCGCATTTTTATCGCCGTGCAAATCTGCGAAATTTTTATTTAAAATCTTTCTCGCGCATTGTCGGTCGGCTCGCTGCACACCGCAATCACGGAGAGCACGTGAGCTCATCGAGACTTCGCAAACCCGCATCCGGAGACACCAGATAAAGCCTTGGCGCAGCAGTACACATACCTTCGGAATCATGACGTACTTGTGGAATCAGCGCCTCCTGGCTAATTTTAACTTAAAGCCCTTACGCTTAATTTGCCTTTATCCGCATAATCCTCTGAATAATCGTAATATTCTGTGCGAAAGATAACGGACCGGGTACGTCTCAGCGCACACAGCGTGTCTCGAACTGTTTCGCATGTGGCGAAATATTTTGTCTAAAACCGAAACCTCTTCGAATCATAAAGACGTTGAAGCTTCGAAGGAAAACTATACGTTGCAGCGGGTGGTAATCACTGAAGCTTCGAAAGAAAACTTTGCGCTTTAATGGGTGGTATTAACAGGCCGATCTCAACACTGTGGTATCCAAGCGGGTGGGCGTGACGCGTTCACTGCGACTGTCCATCTACGGATCAGAATCAGAAATAATAATAATAATAATAATAATAATAATAATAATAATAATAATAATAATAATAATAATAATAATAATAATAATAATAAACTACTTCCCATCAATAGAAAGGATTGACGGAAGGTGTGAGGCGAAAAATCGAGGAACGCTTGACTACGGTATCGCACATTTTACGGCACCAGAAGGGAACATAGAACAAATATTTACAATCGTGGTAACAGGAAACTGTAAAGCACGAACAATTGCTTGAATATGCACAAAAGAAGATAAGAACAAGAAAGCAGAAACCTAAGAACGATGTTGGCAAATATGTAGCACAAGGTAAAAAATAAAAATAGGAGCCACAAGGGATTATACGTGAAGCACCTAATTTTACAATGCTTTTATTTTCCAACGAAGTCTGTTCGGGATCCTCCAATCGAACAGCTGCGCTAAGCTACTTGAAAGTACGTGAAGGCCCTCGCAGGACAGCAGTAAATCGACAATCCACAGATGATATACGTTTGACTCAATTCCTTATTATATCTTCATCTATGGCGTCCATTCTGTGACCACCGAAAGAAAACAAGGCAACGAAGCGTACATGCCTTGAGACACAGCGTGAAGGACAACAGCCACATGCGACATGCGAAGCGACAACCGATGTAGCGGCGTTGTGGGTGCAGCGCATCTTGTTTGCCTGCGAAGACAAAAAAACAACAATAACAACAACTAGGAAAGCACTTTCCAAGGGATGAATGCGGCGCGACGTACTTATACTGCGATGGAGGTTTGTTTCAGTACGCATGTGTTGGCGGTTATCGAGCGCCACAGCTTTCCATTGCGCCAGGCATTTCTCAACGCTCATTCATTCATTCATTCATTCATTCATTCATTCATTCATTCATTCATTCATTCATTGCAACCATTGGAACGTATGCCTAGATGGCCAGTAATCTGGTCGGCATACATTGCCAAGATTGTGATTGTGCTCCTGAATTGCGTAAAACGAGTGTTTTGCGTAGGTGCAACGACAAGACGACACGTGGGATAATTGAAACTGAAAAAAAAATTGCATTTAAAGGACAACTGTGTCAGCCCTGCTTGATAAGGAGTTGCGTTTTTTATCGGGCCTCAGTAATCTTGCCTAGAGTGCGCTTCAGGCCTTGCCATTGATTATTGTTTTGAGACTTGATGTGTATCCAGCTGTCGGAACAACAAAACTTCAGTTGCTAGTCAGCGCATGCGCGTCATCTCGCCTCTCTCCGTCTTCTGTGAGCGCGCTGTCCTTACCCGTGATTAACCACCTAGCCCGAAATGGATTTTTCAAGCGTTTTACATTAAATAACCATTTATTCATCAGGAGGAGTAATGAAAATTAAAGAAGAGTGAGTGCGCGGGAAGTTGTAAAAGCGACGAGCTTTGGGGGTTATGCGAGTGCCACTAAAAGACAGGTAAGTCAAGTAATAGAATTAGCCTACAAATTTAGCGTTTCTGCGTGTAACTGTTGAAACGAGCCAAAGCAAGTGTCATCATACGGCGCAGTTTCCCATGGCGGTCTACGCTTTTCTGTGGGTAATACAATGTTATTCGAATTACATAAGAAAAGCGGGATGCACTGAAGGTTGTCCTGCACATATGCTATAACAAAATTAACGTTAAGAGTCGTCAAAGTTCACTATCCCGGCCGCGGCGGCTGCATTTCGATAGAGGCGAAATGTTGAGGCTCCTGTGCTGTGCGATGTCAGCGGACGTTAAAGAACCCCAGGTGGTCGAAATTTCCGGAGACCTCCACTACGGTGTCTCTCATGGTCAGGACTGGTTTTTAGACGTTAAACCCCACAAATCAAGCAAAGTTGACTATATGTTACAAGGATCCTATCGGCTTCTTCATCGTTTCGCTTGTTTGCCTTTCAGTATGCTGGCACGGTGTGTCCGGTCTAACACAATTATGACTTAGATGCCTAGATTTCAGATTTATCCGACGGGGGCGACTTAGACGACGCCCAGTCACGGAATAGGGAGATGATGGAGTTGAGTATGCTTCATTCCACAAGCGTTCTTACCGGCCTAAACTAGTTTTCTGGTGTAGTTACGTGTAAAAACCAGGACAGACGTTCACCAAGGTGGAGCATTGGGCTAGCTGGCGCTACATTCTGCTAAGGAAATAGGACACGACATGCACACCGTCTATTTACTCTTGAAGAGGAATTTAATGTCTGGGGACGACGGCGAAAAAGGTGACGGTTATTTATTTCAACTGGTGACTTCGTGGTTGGCCTATTTCCACTGACCATGCGTTGTGAGGTTTTCTGGCAGTTTGCTTCGCGTCATTAACGCGCAATGGATAGTCCAGCGTCGTGGTTGTTTGCCTTCCCGATTTCACGTCCTCATCGTCGGTTTGGCAAGCAATGGGAAGCAGCTGACTGAAATTTCGGCTCCTCTGCACCGAATTTTTACGTGGTATGTGGGGTTGTTAACGCATGCGGCCAATACACACCCCACCCCCGCCCCTCGGTCCATTTTTCTTATTGTACACAAGTCATGAAAGGGGGAAAGGGCAGCTCCAGCCAGCCTCTCCGTAACTCACGCCCATATCGGAGCTCGTCATTCCGACGGATGTCCCCCATCTCTGCATAGTACGCAAACGTTCTAAATGGATCACCCTTATGTAACACGCTTGTTGTCTACGACTACACCCTATAATACAACATTTTCAAAAATTTCTTGGCAAGCACTTGTGCTGGGACAATTTCAGCATTAAGGAAAAGACAGGAAAAAATACAATTGATTCCGTACATTACATATAAAGATTGGTCGAAAAATCTAGATAGAACGACATTAGTACAAAAATATTTTCACCTCCGTTCTTGCGAGCGAGAGCTTTTGCAGGCTTGATGGATGGCTGCTCCGACGAGAACAAGCCAAGAAAGTGAGGCCTATAATTTGCGTCGTCGCTGAAGCTTCTTTCTCTTTTTTTCCCCAACCTCGCGCACGTCGTGTGCATGTACCATGAATGACGACCAAGAAATTGCTGGAGTGGCAATGGCCAGAACGGGTATGATTTCTCCGAAAGTAACTTTTCAAATCCTCCACTTTACCATGGGCGCGATACAACGTGAGCCTACAGTGAAAATTTAAAATAAATTCTTTCATTGGAAAATCTGCAAGTGCAACACAGCTATATTATTCGGATTGCGCACAACTTTGTTCTTGGTTCCGTTATAGAGCCTCCACACTTTGGCACACCTCAGGAATGTCAAAAAATATTTGGCTCGTGGTATCGCTTGTCTCAGGATTAACTATCGCTTATTTGTTAATTGACCATGCATTCACATTAACCAAGCCAAAGCTATTGACCTGTGAGCATACTCTGAGCAAAAGGGTTTTACATGTGAGGCTAATTACGCTTCGCTTTAGAAGTTCCGTGCAGCATTGTGAAGGCTATTGACTACTTCGACCAATCACGACGGCGAAGACATCTTAAATGCGTCCTTCCACGCCCCAGTCGTCTGCTAGCAGCGTGCGCTGCTGCCGTGGAAAAAGAAAATAGCTAGGAGAGGGCGTCAATTAACGACACTGAAACCTAGCCATAAACAGTTTGACGGGAAGGATGGCAAGTGGGCCTTGATTACGCGATATACAAGCGGCAGGTTCTTGTATGGACAAGCACAACTGAAATTATGTATATTTTTGCTTGTTTTTTAGTTGTATTTCAGTCGCGTCCCACTCTCTGTGACCTTAAGAAATATTTCCCTTCAGGTTCCCCTGTCTTCCACCTTCTTGCGGACACTATTCAGTGTCGTTCCTGCTGCTTCGGTAATGTCATCTATCCACCGCATTTTCTGCTGACCCCTTCTCCTAGTGACACCAGTCTTTCCCACCATCGCTTTCTAGTGAGTCCTGTCTTCTCGTAATGTGGAGATATTAAGGGAACGTTTCGCGCAAGAGTGGTCATGATGAAAGACAAAAACGGTAGTTACCTAACAGAAGCTGAAGATATAAATAAGAGGTCGCAAGATGCACAGGTGTGTAAAAGAAACAGCTTAGTTACACTAATAATAACAACGCTGCAATACGAGAAATTCAGGCAGGGATTCTGGAGATTGAAGTGGAGTGGACCTTAGAAAACTCCCCTAAGGTCATTGGAGGAGATGGAATCCCAGCTGCATTATTTAATATTCTGAAGAAGGGTGTGGTTAAAGTTCTGCGCCCAATACACCAGTAACTTTGGAAAACGCCGCAATGGCACAAGCATGGAAAAGGTCAGCTTGCATCCCAATCCCGAAGAATAGGAGCGCCAAAGAGTGTTCTAACTATTGAACAATTCCGCTCATCTCACATGCTAGTAAGGTAATGCTCAATGTTTTGCAAGCCACATTACACGACTATAACGACAGGGAAGGGGTCAAGGGCTCGTGCTTTATTTGTTAGAAACAACTTAATGAGCAAAGAGACAATGAAGCCTAGGAAAGCATAGGGGAAGTTACTTGTGTATTGTAATTGTGAAGAAAGTAGAAAGGAATTAAAGTGGACGAAAAGACAAACCTGCCTTCGGTGGGAACCGAAACCACGACCTTCGGATGTCGCGTCCGATGCTCTACCAACTGAGCTACGAAGGCGGTCGTCCCCCGTCCACTTTATTGTGTATTTAATGTACGTATTACCCTGGGAGTGTTAGGCAACGCCACTCGTGGCCAAGGCGGTTTGCCAAGGTGGTTTGTCTTTTCGTCCACTTTATTTCCTTTCTACTTTCTTCACAATTACAATACCACAAGTAACTTCCCCTATGCTTTCCTAGGCTTCATTGTCTGTTTGCTCATTACAAGACTATGTGTCTCGAGAACTATTTATTTTCTATTTATTTTAGCTATATGCAGAACACACTATAAGACAAGCCGGACTGTAACATTCCAAAGCAGAAATTAAGATAGCTGGAAGGAGCACCTACAACCGTAGATACGCAGATTATATTGCCCTAATGGCAGAGAGTTTAAGCAGAATTAAAGGGCACTTTGACGCGAGTGAAAGAGAAAACTGCGAAATGTTTCTGAAGCTTAATATTGTGAAAACTTAGATCATGGCATTAGGACCGGCCAGCGCCTGGAAAATGGAGGGAGAGGAAATGAAAGCAGTGCCAGATTTTAGTTACTGTTTTAAGAGCAAACGCTGCTGTAGATAGAGACTGCAGCCACGAAATTGCAAGACGCTTTCTTCTTGGAAGGTAGGCAATGACAAACGTAGATAGAACAGTAAAAAGCGGAGATGTGGCACTGGCTATCGATATTCGTCTGGTCAAAGATATAACTTTTCCACTAATGTATGGATCCGAGAGCTGGACCATGAAGGCGGCTGAGCGTTGAAGAGAATGTGCTTTTGAAATGTGGTGCTGGAGACAACCTTTAGAATTCCCTAGACGGCAAGGAGATACAACCAGTCAGTCCTGAAAGTAGTCAACCCTGAATTCCCACTGGAAGCAGCAATCACCAAACTAAAGCTCAGCCACTGAAACTTAGCGCGCCCAAACAATCGCGAGCGGTCCGTTAACGACATACCTAGGAGACACCACGCACAAGAAGTCCGAGGTGGTCTGCCTGCAGAGGCTAGCAAAATCGCGTGACAATGCCTCCTAGTTTGTTTGTTTTTGTCATGTCCGTAGCCCAAGCGGCAGGGGCATCTCTCAATACTGGCGGGGCATATCGCTTCGCAAGAGTACCCTGGACTGTCATGTAGTCTCGCTGCACAGAACTACTGCACGGAACTACTGCATGAGAGCCCAGGCACATGCCCTAGCGTCCCCTCTTCGTGAGAAGCTGCGATAGCCTTCCAGTTACCTCACCTCAACTTCCACTAACTTAACATCTCCTTGTAGTAAGGTGCGGAACGTTCCACTCCAACTATTTATCGCCCTCGCTTGATGCTCAGAGCCGTCGCTTACGGCGTCTCTTACGTAATGCGCGGACTACCGCGCAAAAAAAAAAAATGTGCGTCGTCGTCTCTCGCGCGGAAACTGAAAAGCCGCGAATCCCGCTGGTCGTCGTCCTGGGTCGTCCGTGCAGCTAGTTGCGGCTCGCCGGTCCGCACCCGCGCGCTCCTTTGAGCGAGCGCAGCGTTGGCTTCAGCCGGCCGAGCGACAGCGGAGACAGACATACCTCGGCTGCTTGGAACGTCACCAAGAAGAAGACTAGCATGGGAGGGCGCGAACGCCATTTTTTACGCATTCCTCGCCCTTACCCCCTCCCTCCCTCCCCACTCTCATTTCGCGCTCGACTCTTTCACCCCGGCAAGCAGCCTGACGAACTAGAGGGAAGAGAGAACTGCGAGATCGCGAACTCTTCCAAGAGAGTGGAATCATCGTCGCACTAGAGTGACGCGAACTAAGCATTCGACGCCATTTTGGGGTACCAAGGAGAGGGCAGGAAAATTTTCATTCGCGGAAAGCGGGTTATGCCAGCACTCAGCGTGATTACGTAATTAAGAAAAGTGGGGCACGAATGTCCTACGTAAGCATAGAGCTGCGTGCTATGTGGCATCGTTTGAGAAGGGACTCTGTTGGCACCACGAAGGGAAAGGAGGAGAATTCAGCCTCTAAGGGACCCCAATGCCGGCGTGCTTTCAAAGCATGGCGACGCGTGTTTTTGGTTGTTAGTTGGCTTTCCACGCAGTGCAAAAAAAAAAAAAACCGATGTTGCAATAAAACAACCGCCAACTCATAGCGAGATTTAGGAATGTGCTGCTGGCACAATGCCTAGCCAAACAGTTTGCTACATAAATCGTTAGAGACCTCAGGACACAAATACAATACAAGATGCAGGAATGCATGGCTGTTCTTCGTTATTACGAGCTGGTGTAATTAATGAGTGCTTTGTGAGCGCCATTCCATTTTTTAAAGGAATGGTTCTAGTAGTTCAGTTTGTAAAACAGCAAAGTAAACGTCGTTGATCCTGCAGCATGCGACACAATATTCGTCGCGAACAGGCAAACATTACTACGCACGAGACCCATTACGTCGCCTGTATATCCTAAGACGAGGCATGGAGTCATGAAGAGATCGTTGAAAACAACGAAAAGCGGTAAAGGTCACAAGAGACACTGTTTCCACGAAGGAACTTGTCTTCGTGGGCACCCTGAGAAAAAGGCGACGTATGGCCATATCGGGCTATGATAGCAACCGTCTGTATATATGTGCCCATAACTGTACATTTTGTGATGGAGCCATACATGACAACACAAGATCTGTATAAGAGTTGTAATATATTGATCTATGGCCACCGGAGAAGTCATGACCATTTAAGGACATGCGCCATATACAGCCCAATTCCTGACATGGCCATTTATGATATTTCTGTAAAGGTAGCAGATGCATTCCTTGCGTCCTATTTATACGCGCTTTGTGACTCGCCCCGACTTTAGTACGCAAGTATGAGACGAATAAACATAGTTGAAAAGTGGAGGAAATAAGGAAAATGCACGCTTTGGGTCCATTCTGATGTAAGTGTGACCAATGATGCATGGGTCGGAGCCCTACGGCAGAAGCAGTGTCGGGAAAAAAGGCAGTGAAAGGAAGAGGGGAGGGATGGGGGGGGAGGTGTTGTCGTGTCATCATTGTCATGTATGGCACATGGATACAGGCAAGTGCAAGATTAAGGAAGCTAACCTGGTACCAACATGGACAGCGCCCCCTCCATAGCTCTGAGCGCAAAGAGGATTGTCCGGATCGCATAGGTGATGCCTTTGTACTTGATTCGCGTTATTGATGAAAGGACCACTCTTTTCCGTAATACAATACAGTTGATACGTAGCGTACGTCTTGTTGTCCTCTTTCTACCTGTCGTTTCAGTGCTATGGCTTCATTTTACGTGGCATTCAGCGTCTATCGCGGTGTGTTAGGGGCAACTTGCGTGGCGCTAAGCTGACACCGCTGGAATTGACAGAACAACAAAAAAAGAAAAAAAATATGAGAAAAGATGGGGCCGTCGTTGCTCCTCATGTGCATCTTAAGGTGGGCGCCACTTGTAAATTCAAATTTCATGCAAAGGAATGTTTAAGTGACCTTAAATGAAAAAATAAAAACAATAAAAAATATCAGGCCTGCGCAGAGAACTCAGTACAGTGGCAGCGTAAGCTGGAATTTGCTGCGTGTTCTTTTATTTCCTTTCGTTTCCATTTGTCCTACTTCATCCGCACATGCATCGAGCATTTTAAATGGGGAGCACTTCTTGGCGAACTTCTTGTCTGCGGCGGCAGACACCATCGTCACCAAAGCGGGCGCTGTAACGGGCCCATTACAGCGTACGCTGTAAAAAGCGTATGTGTGACTCGTGATAGTTGTTGGCCTGCTCAACTGATATCTGGTACATTAAAGAGCTCTTCGTGAGATACTCACGAGGTGAATTCCCTGCATTTGCAGATGCGATGCGCTGCTCTCATTTCTGTCTCAGTGAGGGCGAAAATTTCACTGAAGTATATGAAGTTTGAGTTCTTCAACACTGTCACCAACCATATGCCGCACCCCGCCACGGTGGTCTAGTGGCCATAGTACTCCACTATACTGATCAGAGGGTCGCGGGATCAAATTCTGGCCAGGTGGGCTGAATTCCTATAGAAGCGAAATGTTGACGCCCGTGTACTGTGCGGTGTCAGTGCACGTTAAAGAACCCAGGTGCTCGAAATGTTCGGAGCCCTCTACTATGGTGTCATAATCGTAGCTGGTTGGGACGTAAAACCCCAGAAATCACTCAACCAGCTTTATGTTGTGCCGCTGTTTTCTGTTCCCTGCCTCCGTGGTGCTCCTTTAATCTGTTATCTAACACTAATTTTTTCTCCAATATGGACGATTTGTCCCTGGTTCACACGTGCATATCTCAACATGTAAATAAGTTTGAAGTAGTGCCGGCTAAACCAGACTAGATTTCGCGAAACACTTTCCTAAAGCGCTCGTTCCTTGCTATATGTAGAACGTTACCTACGGAGAATACCTTTTATGGGAGTGTATTTCAGAACATCGTTAAGAGCTCTAGTGGCTGATTGGGTTGCCCTGTGGTGTCTCCACCTGCTAATGCTGGTGTCCTTTTGGGCTCACATGCATCGTTCTATATGTATCTGTTATTTGCTTCGGGCGGGCAATCGACGTATTCAATTGCAATGTGTTTTAACCTTATGGTCATTTAGCAGCTGCTTACAAGTCTTACATCTTGGAAAAGAAGAATGTGTTATGTTGGCGGTGCACTAAGAGCTTGTTCATTTTTACGGCCCAACACGCCTGAAAATTTTATATTATGGCGGTAGGTGGCCATCGGTATTTCGCGAAACACTTTCCTAAAGCGCTCGTTGCTTGCTCTATGTAGAACGTTACCTACAGAGGATACCTCTAATGGGAGTGTATTTGAGAACTTCGTTAAGAACGCTAGTGGCTGATTGTGTTGCCCTGTGGGGTCTCCACCTGCTAATGCTGGTGTCCTATCTAGCTCACATTCGTAGTTGTATATGTCTCTGTTATCGCTTCGGGTGGAGAAATTCTTTCAGTTAAAGCTGCCTAAGCGGTGGAAAGCAATCTGCATCGCGGCTGCAGTACCATCTTATGCGCCTCGCCTGTATGATCGGTGCTCTCGGCTTGTAATGACACTTGCGATTGCTAGTGTAATCGAGGTATTCGTTGCCGGTTCGTCGGCTTTTTCTGGGCGTCTTTCTTAGTTTTCCTTTTTTTTTTTTCATAGGCAGTGTAGTGTTGAAGAAGTCGATTTTCTTTGGGTGGTGCATGATATAGTTCATTCTATGAAGAAAGTTGCCAAGGTGGCCAATACCCGTAAGTTTATGGCATTGGTTCTGGGTTCCCGTTTGAAACATCATCATATATGTAACGAAAATGAGGTAACGTCTTTAGATGGCAGAGGTTCTAGCGACCCCATGAAGATGCTGTTGCACGTCGGCAAAAACTGGAGTTCCCCTTCTAATGCCAGGAAATGTAGGTAGCAGTTCGAATAGACTTTTTTTAGAAAATTGGATCAAAGTTGTTGTTGTTATGTGGGGTTTAACGTCCCAAAGCCAGCTCTGATTATGGGAGACGTCGTAGTGGAGGGCTCCGGAAATTTCGACCACCTGGGGTTCTTTAACGTGCACTGACATCGCACAGCACACGGGCCTCAACATTTCGTCTCCATCGAAATGCAGCCGCCGCAGCCGGGATTCGATCCCGCGACCCTCGGATCAGCAGCCGAGTACCATAGCCTCTAGACCACCGTGGCGGGGCAAAATTGGATCAAAGTGCTCACTTCAGTAAGGACGGCTATGTTTCGTTGTGTTTCGTCAGCTCACACTCGCGGCATCCTGGACGTCGCCGAATTTGGACGATTCCACTGTGGGCTACTTGTCCTAAATGAAGTTTCATTGTCACTCTCGCTCTCTCCCCCTTCGAAATAAATCGAAGCATTTTTGAACAAAAAATTTCAAAAAGAAACAAAACCAATCAAACTCACAGAGAAATGTGGCTGCAACGTGCTAATTAAGACATTGGCTTCAAGAATAGGCAGGCTTCAATTTTCGGAAAGTCTAGGCGGGCCTGTACGGAGGGCGATGCACTGAATGCATGCTAGGAAGAGAGGTAGGCCTACCACGTGACGCGATTGGTGCACTGATACGGGCCAGAGTTTACTGGAACTGGCTGATAACGTAGCGCGATAACCGACGAGGACAAAGGATGAGGATACAGACGAACACGAGCGCTAACTTCCAACATCAAAATTTTACTTCCAGGACGGTCAATATGCATGCTCTCAAATCCACGTGTACAGGCGACAGGGGCTGTTTTTTTTTTCTTTTTTCTTGACATACGATCTAATCGTACGAACAAGCAGTAGCGATACAACTTTTACACTTAAACACATTCACCTGTTAGGGCTTGCGTAAGTATTCAATTTCTTTGACAGACAATGACAATGACGGCTTGCTATCAGTGGTCACCGGCAGAAAGAGTGCGGTCTGTTTCTATTATCAATCTTACAGACTCGAGCTTACTTCTTGCAAGAACGGCAGTGTTTTTCAGCTTTGGTCGGCATTTACACGATTCTCAATGGAATGCCAAAAAGCAAGCCCAAATTGGTATCCGAGTCTACAAAGCCCTGGCCACATTGTCAGGGGTCTAACTACGCAATAGAACATCGTTTCCGCTTTTAAGCTAGTCTCTCCTCACCTCTACAGTACCCTCCCTTTGTGCCGGCCACTTTCAGTGTCGCCTCGGGCCGCAATCCCGCGGCCTTGCTACTATAAAGCGAGGGCAGGTAAATCAATGCCGCCGGCTGGCGATGCGCCAAATGCGTGAGCATTTATAGGCGCTTACAGTGTTTGCGTTTGTTGTGGCTGTATAGCCAGGCTGCCAAGTGCCTCGGTTTTTGCTTTTACGCCTTGAGAAAACGAGAGACATAAAGAAAACTTGAGCGATTCTTCTTTATGAATATTATTTTCATCAGACCCATTTCTCTCACATCCTGCTGATGAAGAACAGGATCTACCTTCATAACCCACTTGGCCAACTTTGGATTCTGCGCGCATGTTGCTCCTTTATCGTCAGATCGGGACAGAGCCTTAATTAGCGGCGTCCCATGACGTCACGACGTGACGTAAGAAATCAGGAGGGGGACCGCGCCACCTCCCCTTGGTGTCACCAGTGTATTTAACGTGCTCAAAGACCTTTAAAGAAGTGAGCTTTCCGAGGCCGCACAATTTTGTGCAGGAATCTTCGTAAATAAAAACAAGCCCCTGTACAACTCAACTGAGCGTATGAAAAAAATTACCGTCATCATTAAGAACTACCATACGTAACGGCGAAACCCGAGACCATTTGTGGTCGAACCTGATACACAGGGGTTCTAACCTGGAAGCAATTCGATGTTATAAAGAATCAATCCGTATCCATTCCATCGGTTATAGTTATTTGTTTAATGAGTCAATGCCATTTCTGCTGAGTAATACTTAGCAGTACGATGTCTGTCATCATCCTTGATTGATTTCCGGGGGTTGACGTCCCAAAACCGCGATATCATTATGAAAGACGCCGTAGTGGAGGGCTCGGGAATGCCATCATCCCTAAATGTGTTCTCCACAAAGTACCAGCACACGTATCGATAACAATATAGTTTTAGAGCGTTTATATTTCGTGCATGAGTCCCTATCATTTTTCAAGAGTCCTGCTCATGACTGGTTTCTACCAGCGTCCTTTAGTGTTCCCTTCACTTGATACCTACGCCCAAACCTATTTCGTTGGTT
This sequence comes from Hyalomma asiaticum, assembly GCA_013339685.2. NCBI lineage: Eukaryota > Metazoa > Arthropoda > Arachnida > Ixodida > Ixodidae > Hyalomma > Hyalomma asiaticum. The sequence continues at coordinate 55,728,011 of CM023489.1, read as the reverse complement.
TTTGAGTGTTAAGCAATGACTGGTCGATAAGTTACAAACATTAACTTAAGTCAGTTTGACTTTATCTATCTATCTATCTATCTATCTATCTATCTATCTATCTATCTATCTATCTATCTATCTATCTATCTATCTATCTATCTATCTATCTATCTATCTATCTATCTATCTATCTATCTATACACCAACGTCTCGGTGCTGTCCTGGTCACCTCGGTCGGGTATAAATGTACGAAGAACATGAATGACCGACCTTAACGTCACGGTCGATTAACGATCTACAACAGCATGTACCTCATACCAGTTGGTCTCACCCCACGGTGTGAAGGTATGCGCTAAACGTGTTTGAAGTTGATACAACCCAAGTCAATCAAGAACAAACTAAAATCACATATGAAACGTGGTGTCTACGGCTATCGAACCCGCAACATTGAAGGGCGTCTGAAGTTTTCTGCACCTCACATGACCCACTGCCTGTAGGATCGGCCCACATTTTCGTCTTCGTGGTTGACGGCTTCAAGAACTCCGCGTTTAAACACCGTTTGTCGTCGCTTGCGATTGAAATATTGACAATAAGCACGCGGAGACACCTGCAACTTATCAAGCCGTGCCCTCAAGGTGCCAAAGCAAACACGCTATACAAATACGCTACGGCAGCACGATAACTAGATTAAATATATCTCTTGCGCCTGAACTTGTAATGATGCTGCTTCTGTAACGTGAATTGCACTTACGACGTGTGATAAGCACTATCAGAGCAATACGCATGTTGTTCTACCATTCGGCATGCTTTTGTGCAACTTCGCACGATCCGAAGCAATAATCGAACAAAAGATCCTGATAGTACGCGTTTAGCGTTGAGCCAGTGAGGCGTTTATTGATTGATTGATTTTGGTTCGGTTAGGAAGGGACGCTAATTTCTGCAGCCCATGTAGGGAGCATGGCTAAGCGTACGTGGGGTTGGGGGAAAGGGAGTGAAAGAGATAGAGAAGAGAGAAAGGCCGTAGTGGAGGGCTCCGGAAATTTAGACCACCTGGGGTTAGACAGCAAAGCTGAATCGACCAGCCGTTCAAGCTGAGGAACCACGAGCACCAACAACTGTCCTCGTCTTCGTCTTCTTCTGGCTCTCCTATCTGCGCCCTATTTATGTTACAATCCTTATGTTCAGCACATCAGTGATTGATTTCTGTGGGTTTACGTGCCAAAACCAGCTATGATTATGAGATACGCCGTAGTGGAGGGTTGCGGAAATTTCGACCACTGGGGGTTCTTCAAATTGCACTGACATCGCACAGTACACGGGCGTCAACATTTCGCCTCCATCTAAATGCAGCCGCCGCAGCCGAGATTCGATCCCGCGACCCTCAGATCAGCAGCCGAGTAGCATATCCACTAGACCACCGTGGCGGGGCAAGTCAGCACATCAACGCAGCGTATAGTGCAAAACAGACGTCTGTGCATGGGACTAACGTAAGCACCAGCGTTACGTCGTACCATGAGCTACTATTTTGTCGCCACGGTGCTGTCGACGTTCCTGGTTAGCCCACGTTAAGCATACTCATTAGTCGGTACTCATGCGATGTGCACAAGGACTGTGATCCTATTCGCAGCACTTGACTGAAAATAGCATGGAAAGTTGGGCTAGTTGGAACATATGCATAGTAGCAGCGCGAAAGACTGGGAACAAGGAAACACGTAACACACAGGACGAGCGCTGTCTCGCAACTGAAAATTTTTTATTTGAAAGAAGACACAGGAAAAGAAGCAAACAAAACAACCGAATGATAACTGGAAAAAGTGTGAAGTAGTCAGAAAACAAATTATCACTTAACAGTACACGTGCTGAGCAAATAGGCAAACTCTTTGTCAGCGACAGCGATGGCTGACTGACGCATGCGTCTCCCATTCTTTTTATGTGAAATGCTTCTATCACTTCACGTGTTACTTTGCATCTGAATGTTACTTTGCGTCTGACTGAATGCCAGACAATGTGACAATGTGGCAATTCCTTCGCTGAATACTTCGCATGACATTGATTCCCACAATGCGTGGGATCTCCAGGATTTTTCGCTCAGTGATGATCGCGAATACTACTTCTGCAAACATCCTTTGTAGTTTGATTCAATCGGTGACCACGTCCTGACGAAATCCGTCGTCTTTGCCACGTTTATGTATTTTTTTTCGCCGATTCATTATCGCTTTCGCTGACTCATGCTCATTGTTGACTTATCGCTAAGTTCTGTTATAATAATTACCATCGCAACGTCATATCATATAGCAACGTCAGCGTCATACTCAACACGACCGCGAATTCTCAATTGGGGTTTTTCTTCCTATTTCGCGCTTGCCATGGTCATAAACGTTCGTAATATAACTAATATTATGATCCTGCTATTACTGTTTATGCTGCTCATGTAGTTATCTCTCGACCAAAACGTGAACGATTCAGACATGTCCCGGTGAGGGCGTCCCATGTGACGAAGGAGCATGATTGAAGCTTGGTTACTCTTCTTTTACGCTGCCCATCTCGGGACGACATGTTTTTGGTCCCCCAGCGTGGAGATGGTTAACTGCGCATTAGTATCAGACAATATAAACTATCCAATATACGAACCGCAAAACTGAGTTGTTTTATGTAATTCACGCGTTTAAGCATAGAAACTTTACCTTATCTGAGGTAATTATTACTTTTCAAAAAGAAATGCGCACATGTGACACGTGGGAATTTGATATTGGCAACGTTGTCACACGCCACACTCACTTCCGATATCCCTCTCCGAAAGTTATCTGAATGATGATTAAGCGTTTGGCTCTTGGCTCTTGGCAAATCCCCCCAAGTAGGCAGATGCCAAATTTGAAGGATCATAATCATCATCATCATTAAGCGTTTGCTACTCCTGTCAGTGGCAGAAAAGGAGTGATGATGACTGACTGTGGTTCGGTTAAGCAAAGAACGCTAATTTCTGCAGCCCATCTGGGGAGCACGCTAAGCGTTCGTGGGCGGAGGGGGAAAGGGACTGAAAGAGAGTAGAAAAAGGCCCTACTGGGAGGCTCCGGAAATTTTTGACCACCTGGGGTTCTTTAACGTGCACTGACAACGCACAGTACACGGGCCTCTGGCATTTTCCCCTCCATGGAAAATGCGACCGCCTCGGCCGGGATCGAACGCGTGTTTCCTTTTTTTTTTTTTTTTCTTGAGGACGGGGGGGGGGGGGGGGGGGGGAGGGGTGATGGGCGACACCACCGCGGCGGACGTGTGACACGAGCTGACGAATACGACATGGACGGAGACGCTCGGGCGCAGAAATTGCTTGCCAGAATTGCGCTGATACCGCGTGTAGCCACAACAATTTTACCACCACCACCACATTGTCTGTGACAAGGATGTTAAAGTTGCCGGACGTTTATACTTCCTGCCGATGGACGCCTAAGCATTCTGCTGGCGTAAAGCGGTACTTTTTTAGTTCTAATTATATACATTATATACGTCGCATTACCCGCTGACCCTCAATGTCTTGTTTTTGTTTTCTGTTTTTTTTTTTTATCGACTGCCTGTTGTCGAGCTTCTATAAATTAACAATTCCTGTAAGACACCTGGCGGACCTAAGCGACTCGATTAATTCACAGTACAAAGCTCAAATTCGCTCTATACTCACGTTCACGGGGTATCCGTTCAGATTAAGTGCGGCGTCAGCCTTACATTAATCCTTGCAGCATCCGCTTTAGCTTAAAGAACATGAAGCAGATGAAACATTTTTGCGTTCAGCGCTTTGCAAGTTCGTTACTGCGAATGCCTACTAGGTACGAGGAAAAAGAACCCTGCCGCCTAACCCGAGAAAACATGGGCGCTTTTTTGAGGCAGTAGAGGTAAGCATGCGTCTATGAGTGTTCGGCCTGCATTAGCCCTTCGTGGTTATCTGCTCCCGTAGGAACTTTTTCTCAAAGCGCTAGACGCATGCGCAGAGATATGTAGATATTGTACACATTGTCACACCCACTCGTTGATGTCCATTCAGTTTCCTGTTCAAACGTGTTATGTCATGTTTTGTATACATTGTAGTGCACCATTGTAAAAAATTGACGGCAGATCCACGAGGTGAATGATGATGAGATTGGGCGAAGCTCCTGGAAGTAATCATCGGTTAAACCATGAAGTTCCTTCCGTTAATTCGCCCGATAAAAATGACGTGAAACGATTGATTAAATGTTTTATCAAACTTTTATTGCTGGTTTCCGTTGTCCTTTCATTATGACCGCTTTGTGGTCGGTGAAATGTAAGCTAAGTGGTTCTTGCACTGCTTACACCATTGCTTTACCTGGCGTCTTTCGTTAAGCAGATGGCGTCTTTTCGTTTTGCTTTAGAAACATCTGGCGTCTTTTCGTTTTGCTTTTAGAAAACATCTGGCGTCTTTCGTTGGTTTATTTCATCAATCAACGGCGTTTTGAACAAAATTTTTATTGTTTAATCACGCACAGGAGAAATCTCACCAGGCACTACCTTGGAGGTAAACAATGGCTGCTACTGGGAATGAGAGACAGCAGAAGTCGGCTTTTAACACTTCTACTTCTACTAACGTTTCCTACTGGAACATGCCAATGGCTGCTAATGGGGAATGAGAGACAGAAGAATTCGGCTTTTAGTTAACGCGCACGCTGCGAATTTTTTTTATTGTTCAACAACGCACAGGAGAAATCTCCCACCGGCACCACCTTGGAGGTCAAAGCGTAAGACTGGTTACGCGCTACGACTACGACTACGACGAGGGACGAACGGGTGCTGCTTTAAGGAGCTTCGCCCCTAAAATGTTCGTGTATTCCTGTACACACCTGTGTTGCCATGTGATGGCTATGTCCTCTTGTACGTATGTAAACAAAGCTTTTTCTAAACAGGAACTTTTTTAGGGGCGAAGCTCCTTAAGGCGTAGGCTCGTCTGCCGTAGTTGTCCGTCGTAGCCACCTCGTCTAGTTCGTGAAGCGATCACTAGATGGCGTTGGTGGCACTCGAGCACTTTGATAACAAAGGGAAAAGGGCAAAGGGGAAAGAGAGAAAGAAAGTGCAGTGCGGTTTAATAAGCTACATAAATATGCAAGGTGGCAGAAAACCGACAAAATAGTTAGAAATAGAGGAACAGTTGAACAGAGAACAGACAGCGGTGTACGCCGTTACAGAAACGCACCTTCGGGACTCGGAAGAGCCACCAATTATTGCAAATTATGTGTGGGAAGGGTGCAACAGGACAAAATCAGAAAGAAAAGGTGGGGGAATCGGTATGCTAATTCATCGGGAAGCAAACTGGTGTAGGATTACTTGGACATGTGAAGAACACCTCTGGGTATCTGGAACGGTAAGCGGGAAGAAAACTATGCTGGGTGTAGTTTACATGTGGACTGGAAATAACTGCAAAGAGAAACATCAGGAGTTAGTGAATTGCATAAGCAAGGATATTCAGAAATTTGGTAACGGGGCCGAAATAATCCTCTTAGGAGATATGAATGCTCATGTGCATGACCTCGACGGATATACAGATTATAACGGGAAGTTGATGCTAGAGCTCTGCGAACAACATAGTCTCGATATAGTTAACATGAGTCCTAAGTGCGATGGGCAGGTAACATGGGAGGTCGGAAGCAGGCAGTCAACAATCGATTACTGCCTCATGACAGAAGGAATTCACGAAAAGTTGAGACAAATGAGCATAGATGAGGAAGGGAGTAGCAGCTTGGGGAGTGACCATAAACGCATAACTTTGCGAATGAGATATGTAGATCATAAAGAGAGCATCGAATTAAAGTCGGGCAGCTCCTTTCTAAGTGAAAAACAAATTAGGAACGTAGTCGCAACAATCTAGGACATAGTGAGCAGAACAAAAGGCAAAGTGTGGGATTATAATGAGCTTATTAATCTAATAAGGACTGAAGTTACGAAAGAGAAACAAAAGAGTTGCTGGAGAGGAAAGCGAAAGCCAAAACGATGGTGGAACAGGGAAATTCAGGACGCAATTGAGAATCGACGGGAAGCATCTCGAATACATAGGCAGGCAAAAAAGGAGCAGAGGCCACAAGACGAGGTCAAGCAAAAATGGGAAACATATCTCGAGAAAAAAGCCCTGGTGCAGAGTTTAGTTGAAGCCAAGATTAAAGCCCAAGGTGAACGTTGGATATCGGACATTCGCGAAAAGAAGGACGCATCTAGGCTTTTCTGGAACCACCTGCAATCGCTGGGGAAGAAAACTGTAACTATGCAACGGCATATCGTGGATGAAGAAGGAAATAAATTGGAGGGGTACGACGCATTGACTTATATTCGAAACGCAACAGCCGATTCCTTTAAGAAGCATGACGAGGCTCCCTTTACGACGTGTAACAGTAGCAAGGGAGACCAAGTGGAAGAACTAGTTCTGGAAAATTTCAATTGGAAGAAGGCGGAGGAAATGATTCCCAAACGAACAGCCACATGATTAGATGGGGTTAGCATTACTGTAATAAATGAGCTCGGAAGAAACAGCAAAGAAGCCCTATTAAAAGCAATTGAAAAAAGGTTAAAGGACAGGCGAATACCGGACAGTTGGCGTCAAAGTAGGATGAAGTTCATTTATAAGGGCAAGGGAGAGAAAAATAACATTCGCTCCTATAGACCACTGACCATTACATCAGTACTCTACAGGTTGGCGATGCAGGCAATTAAATTGAAAATGCAGATATGGACAGAGCTTAATGGCACTTTTGGCGAACTCCAAAATGGATTTCGAGTCGACAGGAGATTAGATGATAACCTTTTTGCGCTTACGCAGTGCATAGAAATAGCCGGAAAAGAGAACAGACCTCTACATTTGGCATTTTTGGATATTAAGGGTGCGTATGACAATGTGAATCAGAATATTTTATGGGACATAATGAAAGAGGCTGGTATAGGGGATCATTGTATAGAGCTCTTAAAGGAAATATACAGTGGAAATACAGTATGTGTGGAATGGGAAGGTATGGCGAGTAATGGTAGACTGGAGGCCGTCGATATAGGTAAGGGGTTGAGGCAGGGATGCCCGTTGTCCCCACTATTATTCATGCTTTACATGAGGAGAATGGAGAAAGCATTGGAGATAAGCAATATCGGTTTTAAGCTGTCGTACAGACAGGCAGGTATAGTGATAGAACAAAAGCTCCCCGGGTTGTTTTATGCAGACGATATTGTGCTATTCGCAGACAGTCGAACAGATTTGCAGGGTCTGGTTAGTATATGTGGTCGGGAAAGTGAAGATTTAGGGCTAAAATTTAGTGTGACAAAATGCGGCTGGATGATATTCAATGACAGCAACGATCAGACCATATCAATACAGGGCGAGGAGATACCCAGAGTACGAGAGTACAAATACCTCGGGATATGGATAAATGATCGGAATAGATACATGGAAGTACAAGAAAAAGCTATGATAGTTAAAGGAAAGAGGAACTCCGCAATAATGAAGCATAGAGCGCTGTGGGGTTACAACAGGTACGAGGTAATTCGAGGTTTGTGGAAAGGTGTAATGGTGCCAGCACTTACATTCGGAAACTCAGTGGTGTGCATGAGGTCAGAGGTACAATCAGGGCTGGACGTGAATCAGAGGACGGTCGGACGTCTCGCACTGGGCGCCCATGGGAAGACCACAAATGAGGCTGTTAAGGGGGATATGGGATGGTCTGACTTTGAGGGAAGGGAAGCTCAGAGTAAAATTAGGTACGAACAGAGATTAAGGAATATGAAAGAAATTAGATGGGCAGCGAAAGTATTCAGGTATTTGTATAGGAAGAACGTTGATTCACAATGGAGGAAGAGAACTAGGAAGCTTACCAGTAAGTATACATCCAGTAACGAAACGGATGGGACGAAAAAGAGCGTTAAGAGCATGGTCAGAGCGGCGGAGAACTCGGATTGGATAGCTAGAATGGAGAAGAAACCGGCATTGAACAACTACCGAAAAGGGAAAGACGAAATGAAGAGAGAAAAATTTTACGATAATTCAAAGGGAAGCGCTTTACTGTTTGAGGCAAGGTCCGGTTGCCTGAGAACCCGAAGTTACAGAGCGAAATTCAATAAAGAAGGGGATACATGTACGTGCTGTGGAAAAGCTAGGGAAACGACAGACCATATTTTGATTGAATGTACAGATGTCCACGCAGGTGTAGCTGTGGACACTACCCTACAGGAGGCCATGGGTTTCAGGAGTAACAGGGGAAAGTTGAACATGCCGGCGATAGATATAAGTAAAAGGCGCTTAGAGCATTGGTGGCACAAAAGTATGGAGCAAACAAAAGCGAAAGGTAGTTCGGGTAAGATTGTTTCATCACAGAGGAACGATAATAGATAAAATAAATAGACGAGGTAAAAAATTAGTTGTGAAAATATGCGTGATTCGGGAAAAGAAATGGTTGTAAACGAAAAAGAAATAAAGCTAGAGCTTGGTGGCCCGGCCACCGCCCCGTTATAAAGGGGACGCTCCTAATATCCATCCATCCATCCATAGAGATGCATGGTAAAGGCTAGTGTGACGGGATATCAGTAGATGGCGCTAGCGCAGCATTGTTGACGAATTAAAATACGAGATGGCGCTGCGGCGCTCGCTCCATTCAGATGTATGGGAGCGCATAGTGTGATGAGAGATCACTAGATCATTGGATGGAGGCGATCGTTCGAGGTGTTTCGATGCAGTGCGATGGGAGACCGCTGGGGTGAGAGCAATGATCACGAGATGGCGCTGCGGTGCTGCTTAGCTAGTACGTGAATTGATCAATAGATGGCGCTGCGGCGCTCGCTGTTTCGTTGTCGCGTCGTAGCCACGCTCGCGCTCGCCCTCGGCGCGCTAGCTCTCTCACTCTTCCATCTGCTGTCTTGTGAGAGAGAGAGCGAAAGGCGCGCGTTGACTATGGAAACGCTCTTTCTTCGATGAACGCTCTACCAGCTCGCAAAGAAGGAGAACGCGCCCTCACTCGCGAGAGACAACGTTGACGCAGGCAGCGTCTTCTAGCGGGTAGAACCTCCAAGAACCGTCTTTTTTCTTTACGAGGATCACAGGCGCAGCCCAGGGGCTACATGACTCCTCAGTGACCTATTAGGGGCGAAGCTCCTCTTAGTCTAACCTTGTCACGCGTCAGTCGCAAGGCGTAACCCGCGTGCCGGGAGGCGCGCGCTCGCCCTCGGCGCGTGCCTCCCGGCGCGTGCCTCTGCTGTCTTGTGAGAGAGAGAGAGAGCGAAAGGCGCGCGTTGGCTATGGAAACGCTCTTTCTTAGAGGGATCGAACCCGCGTTTTTCGGGTGGCAGCCGAGTACCGTAACCACTACACCACCGCGGCGGACAAATCCCGGCCGCGGCGGTCGCATTTTCGATGGAGGCGAAAATGCCAGAGGCCCGTGTACTGTGCGTTGTCAGTGCACGTTAAAGAACCCCAGGTGGTCTAAATTTCCGGAGCCCTCCACTACGGCCTTTCTCTCTATCACTTTCACTCCCTTTCCCCCACCCCCACGGACGCTTAGCCGTGCTCCCTACATGGGCTGCAGAAATTAGCGTCCTTTCCGAACCACAATCAATCAATCAATCAATCAATCAATCTTTCTTAGAGGAACGCTACCAGCTCGCAAAGAAGGAGAACGCGCCCTCACCCGCGAGAGACAACGTTGGCGCAGGCAGCGTCTCCTAGCGAGTTTCTTGATTGAGAAATACCGAGTGCTCGCATTGTGGGTCACCATATATATATATATATATATATATATATATATATATATATATATATATATATATATATATATATGCACTGGATCTTGACTTGCAATGAAGTGCCGGTGCGAGATTTCACTTGTGCATAGTTCAACCATAAGGATTCGTAGCGTGCGCGTTACTTAAATTAATCCGGAACTCGGCACGATCTACGATGAACCTCCCGAGCTTCGCCCACTCATCATCATTCACTCCGTGGATATGCTGTAATTTTTTTCTTGAGCATGTCTTCTACTTGCTCAGAAATGATCTTGCGCTCTGCGGATGATACGCGATATTGTTTCTGGCGGATAGGATGCGCGGATCCTGTGTCGATCATGTGACGAGTGCGTGATTCTGGTATTCTAGATTGCTCGTCGGACTGTGCAAAATCGAAGACAGTGGCATGCTTGGCCAGGACGTGCACCATAGCCCGACGCTTTTCTGACGGCAACGACTTGTTAATCATACTCAGAAACTTAGCCTCGGTAGAGTGATTTACAGGTACATGGTCCGCTCCTTGATCGCTTATGGCCGCAATGCAATTACTCGTATATTGTTCGAACAGGGCGAGTCGCATTCCACTGGCTAGTGGAATGCGACTAACAACAGATGAATTGCTCTAGCAGCCAAGACGGGCTCACTAGAGCAATTCATCACCCTGGTTGCAGATAGTACGTCGGTGACAGAAAGAACGCAACGGGGTACAAACGCATTCTTCTTGGCGCAGTTGAAAGCGTGCGGCGAGGGCTCCTTGACTGCGCGGAGACCGCTCAGAAAACGCGGACAATAAAATTTCACCAGCGCCGCAATCTACAGTGATACCGCACTCTCGTAGAAAATCAATCCCCAATATCACGTTGTGTGTGGAGCTGGGTAAAACCGCAAATTCAACCTTGAACACTCTATGACCCAAAGCGACACTCGTAACGCACACCCCGATAGGACACAATGACACCCCGCTCACTCCACGAAATGTAGCACAGTTGTCCCAGCAAAACATCCCTTTGTGTCCTAGCCGTGACTTAAAATTAAAACTCATAATTGACACAGTTGCCTCAGTGTCTATCAAAGCCATCGTAGGAAGTCCGTCTACGAGCACATGAACCTTATTTTGCGTCATAGAAACTGGTAGAGGCATGCTAGGGTGCAGTGACAAATGTTCGGCGACCTCACCTCCATCGGCCGCACCACCTAGTTTCCCGGCGGTGTGGAAGTGACACGGCGACCAGGAGATGGAGAGCGGCGTTTGCGTGCAGTTGGGGGCGTCAAGCTTCGTGCGGAGGCGGGCGAGTCATCGCGGCGGCTCTGTCGTTGCCAACGGACGTGTCGCTACGGGAGTTCTGCTGGAAGCCATTCCCAATGTGTGAGTCCCGTATCCAGCGAACACTACTGCGCTGGCTGTTCCGTCGAGGAAACGCCGGCGGTTGCTCGTAGTGCCGTGGCTATGCACGGCGGCGCTCCGGGCAGAATCGAACCACATGCCCACGGACACCGCACTGGAAGCACACGGGGGCCTCGCGCACATCACCAAACCTTGGGCTTGGCTCCACGTATTCACGATGGTCATCCCACGTTGACACTTTGGCATGTGGTTGGTTGAAGGCATTCTTCTGATAATCACGGCGAGGGAAATCGTAAGTTGGTTGCTGCGGAGCTCTTGAGCCAGGCACGTAATTATATCCCGTGGTATCCATGGACGCACACGTCGCGTCATAAGGCAAATAGGCGTCGACAACACGTGCCCTAGTCGCAGCGGCAGCTTCATGTCTACCAAGTTCCTCGCGTACGATCTGCCTTATTGCTGACGCGAGATCGCTGGACGCTGTAGGGTCGACATCAACACTCGCGACGGTGGTCACGTTGGCGAGTCTACCAAACTTGGGTGTAATGCGCCTTGCCCTCAAGGTCTCGAACGTACGGCAGTGTCGGATCACGTCTGCCACAGACTCCAACGTGTCCTTGCCTATGAGGAAGTTGTAGACGTCCTGGGCTATTCCTTCAAGAAGATGCCCGACTTTATCCTCCTCTTTCATGCGGGGATCTACCGACCTTCACAATTTCAAGATTTCCTCTATGTAAGTTGTGCAAGTCTCGCCTGGCACTTGGGCGCGCGGCATCAAGGTCTGTTCAACGCGATACTTCAGAGACGGGTCCCCAAAGCAGCTCTTGATTCCATTTTCGAAATCTTGCCATGTGGCTTTCTTCGTGGTTTGCAAACCACACGAGCGCCGTGCCTTCGATGAACAATGGCACGTTGGCCAGCCGGGTGTCCGAATCCCAACGATTATATCGACTCACCCGACCGTAGTGGTTCAGCCACTCTTCAACATCTTCTCCGGCTTTTGCGGCGAAGGTCCATGGCGTCATGGGATGTTGCCACGTACCGACAGGCGAAGAGCGCGTGTTGTCGCCGTCAGGAATTGCATCCAGGGAAAGCGGTGGTAGTCCGGCCAGTCGGCGGCTTCGGCGCAGTTCCAGGTGTTGAGCTTCCGTGATCGTTGGTACTGAATCATTCTTTGCTACCCAGCACTTCCACCACTGCTGTTACGGTGCGATGCGTTTATTTACAGATGGGGAATGCGAGAGGCCTAGGGACCGAACAGATCACGGTTCGAGCTAACGTCGTCCTCCTCTATTTCAGTGTGCGCCGTATCGTATCAATATATATATATATATATATATATATATATATATATATATATATATATATATATATATATATATATATATATATATATATAGGGACTTGGTCTTATCTTATCTTGACTTGCAATGAAGTGCCGGTGGGAGATTTCACTTGTGCGTAGTTCAACCGTAAGGATTCGTAGTGTGTGCGTTAACTAAATTAATCTGGAACTCGGCACGATCTACGATGAACGTCCGGAGCTTCGCCTACTCATCATCATTCACTCCGTGGATACGCTGTGGATTTTTGTCGTCGGTTCGAACCGTGAGATAGCCACAGCCAACGGCAGCGCTGGCGACGTGTGACCTGTAACATCATGCCGCTGGCTGCCGGTTCGTTTCCCGGTGCTTCTTAGGCCACCGATCCATTTGCCGCATCACCGATGACCACGGCGCGGAAAATATTGACCACGTTTTGCTTCTGCTACGAAATAAATCCTCATTGCGTAAAGTTACGCTTGAAATGGGCCATTTATATTTGCAATGCCGCGCCTACTTCCAAAACACTCGAGTGATCGGGAGCCTGGATGCAAGGGCATTTCTCAGCTAAACAGTGCCACCGACCGCCTCACAGAAGCAGCTCGCTTCGTTACCAGCGTTGTTATTCACGTTGAGGTGCACGAAAAAGCTAATCACACATGTTAACAGAAGATGTACATATGATCATCGCGGTGTTAATAACAAGCGTCATGCGACGAGCTCACGCTTGCCTCGAAAGCGTCGTCACTACCGTGCGCGCCTGCCTAGCCAGCCATAGCGGTCGGAGTCGCCAGTGGCGGCGGGCTGTTTGTGGTGCGGTTCCCCCTAACGAAACCATAGTTTTATTTACAATGTCACTGTAGATTGAAGGAGGGCAATGCGCAATCGTTTATTTTGTACTTGATGAGGAAGATAAGTATCCCGATTGTACATATCCTAGTGCGCAAGGCGCCAGAGTCCACCACTGATCTGAAGGAGGCTACGCGCTGATCCCACCTTCGCTGCGTGTGTCCTGAACAACCGTACGCCGCTTGTTGTAGTATGCGGCGCCGCACGCCGGTGCACACGCCGAACCAATAGCGTGTGTACAATGTACGCTTGAGCGACCAACACGGAGAGGAAGCAGAAAAATACGCCTCTTGGTATCCGATAGCGCTGCGCGCCCGTTTCTCTTTGTGACGTCTACGATATCCGCTTACAAAAGTGAAACGTCACAGGCGGGCCACTCACCGCGTCATACTAGTGGCGATGTCGCGAGGTGCTGCAAGCTCGGATGAGCATTCCAGCTTACCTTGAAACCATGTTAAAATCACTTAGAGGCGACGTTCGCCGCTAATGCTCGGTGAAGATTGCCGTGCAGGAAAACAAATTAACGCAAGCGCCTCGCGTTTGAAATTTCGGTGTCATGGGACCTTTAATGTTGTGTAAATCCTTTATTTTCTTTGTCACTGTTCACGGTCCTTCCATTCGAGGTTCCCCTGATGTTCCTCCGCCGGGTTGAGCTCGAGAAGGTGCTCGGGTTTCGGCGGGTAGCGGTAGCCGTTCGTCACGCTCATTGCGGGGACTTTGCCTCTCACCAACGAATCTTTGCACGTAGAGCAAACGGCGTACTCACTGTGATCGTCGTCGGCGGCAAACTCCCGCTGCCGAACGGCGATGGCGTTGGCACGGGACTGCTCGTTCTTGATGGTCGAGATCTTGGTGAGATTGTTATCGAACCACAAGCGGTCGCATACCTTACAGGTGTGCCCGAACGTGAGGTCGAGAAGGTCACGCTTAAAGCACGCATCGGCGCCACCAATCTCAGGTAGTGACCGCTTCCGGCGCTTAGCAGCGCTTGACAGAGGCCGCGATGCGATCCTCGTTTGTCGAAGCGCACACATCATGACAGCTGCTGTAGAAGAAAACGCGCCGGGGGAGAGCGAGCGCTTTTATTTATTATCTCTTGAACTAGCGGCTTCCACCACTCAGTTTCCACCACCACTCAGCTTCCACCACTCAGCTCTAGTTTGAGTGGAAGCCACTAGCGGCTTCCACTCAAACTAGAGCACGCGCTGGAGTGGAGCGAGCGCTCTACTGCAGAGCCGTCTAGCTCGTGCTCCGAGTACTAACGGGGGCAGGCTACGCCGACGCGTGAGGGAGGGACCTGCCATGAACCAAACCTGCCATAAACAAGGAGCGTCCGCAAATGTTGAGACTTCGCAAGATAAACCGAACTGCTAGTCAGCGGTCGTGTTGCGAACGCACACTTGGCTGCGAAAGACGCATCATTTGCTCGTCGGCGGCCGTCTTTGCGTTCGGGGAGTAGAGCGCGTCGCAAATTAACTGGCTATCATATGCATCACACAGGACAAATTATGTAGCGGTTGTGGCTGAAACAACGCACCGGCAGGACGCCAAAGCCTGCGCAGCGATAGAGGCGTCGAGACTACTGAATCGCGAACTGCCGGCGCGCATATCAACAAAACTTACGACATTGCTCCATCGTTCCCAGGTGGCAACCACCGCGGAGAACAAAGACTTGAGTGAAAGGGAGCCCACATTAATTTTAGAGCAGGTTTGCGTGAAAAATAGCTTTGCTTTGGCAGGACATCACTTAAATGCAAATTGTACAGCGGTTTAGTAAACATATAAGGCCCTTTTTTTTTCATTGCATTGTGAGTCTGGCGGTGGTGTGGTCGGTACGCTTCCAGCTGCTACCGTTGCACCCTTGCTGGTTGTGGGTTCGAATCAGTGTTGTACACCTTCCTCCAAAACAGGAACGAAAGCTCGTTCCTCGTTCCTTCCCGATTTTGTAACGAGTTCCCGTTACAAGTTCCTTCAATCAGAAAGGAACGCGTTCCAGTTACATTTTGGAAATTCGAACGTGTCGTTACATTTACGTTACATTTGATTTTTAAGATTCAAAATAGTCTCGGAAAATTGTGAGCTGAAATTAAGTGACTTAAACGCTTTAAATTCAATTCGAGCTACGTACATTTCGTGAACTTGAACCTTACCGGCAGCAGATTACCTGGAGATATAAAATATGAAAATAAATGCTTCTAGACATTTTTTTCAGGGAGCACCGAACGTAGTCCCGAATTGTTCACAGCGAATTTGACTCTAGTCTATTACAAGTGCAACACATAATGGGTCTTCCAATGAGTAGCCCGAATAGTGTTCCTCAGGTGTGCAGATAGAAAGTCACTCACATTCACCGACACATGAGACATTGTGAGTAGCAAGCCTACATTTAACACTAAAAGCTATGTATGCTGTAGACCTGTCGATTTACATTGGCATATAATAGCTCGTGCTTCATCCGCGTCTATCAATACTGCAACAAGATTTCCCGATATGTCTACATGTGTCTACTTGAATCCCTCAAGTAGACACATGGCTACGGTTACTCCATCCTTCCGAAAAGAAGTCAAGGCAGCGTCCATCATCCAATGGAACGCCAGAAGTCTAAACCCACGCCTTTCGGACTTTCGTCAGTTTGTATACACTCATATGTTTCCACTCATCGTCATTTGTGAGCCTAACTTAACGAAACCAGCCAGACTTTCGGGGTATGAATCGGTCATGTCCTCAACCAATGGTGCTAGCAGCAAAGTCATCGTTTTTATTCGTCGTGAACTCACCTACTTTCTGCATCCAGTTGCGCCTCATGATGACAATCAATATGTGTGCCTAACGGTCAAAAAGAAAAAGCTCATGTTTACTCTTATAGGCGTATATGTTTCGCCTTCGAGTAATTTTGATTCGAAAAGATTGGCGGATATCTTGAACTTGTGCGCTGCTCCATGGGTAATCATAGGAGATTTCAATGCACATCATCCAGCATGGGGAAGTACAAAGACAAACGCAAGAGGACGACAGTTGGCGAGCTTCGCCTACCACCATGGTCTTACCCTCTTGAACGACGGCAGCCCCACCTTTTTTCGAGGCGTGACATACGGAAGCTGCCTTGACCTTGCTTTCGTCTCGAGCTCTTTCGCCAGACGCGTTAAGTGGTATCCGGATGTCGAGACACGTGGAAGCGATCACATTCCAACCTACATCAACATCAAAGGGTTCTCTGGAGCATATCCACAAAAGACCATTCGAACGATTGACTGGACCACCTTCAAATCTACTATGGAAGATGCTTGTACTGAGGGCTTACGCTTCGGGCTAGAAAAAACAATGCAGACCACAATGGAAAACGCCAAGCGCACGATCACGGTTTCGTCCAGGCGAAACGATTTTGACATAGAATTGGAAAGACTTAGAGCACTTCGCCGGCGTGCAGAACGTCGATATCGGCGTACAAGGTCCATTCACGACCTCAGAACAGCCAGACGATTGCAAAAGAAGATCAAGCGTCGCATGGACAGATTAGCGTCTGAACGTTGGACGACGTTTTGCCAGACTTTAGACCCCCGCAAGCCACTTTCTCACATCTGGAAAACGGTGCAAGGTCTTCGTTGCCTTCCTGAACAGCGTTTTCCTTTCAAGGCGCTGGCGCTCTTCCAAGGACGGCAGGACATCGCAGTCGGAGAGGACTTCTGTGCGAGGATCGCAGACCAAGTGGTCTGTCCAGGCTACCCAACACGAATTTACGTCCCCCACCCTCGTGACAGTCGCATGGACCTGCCTTTCACAATGGAGGAGCTCGAAGCGGCTCTCGCTCTCTGCAGGCGCTCTTCTTCTCCGGGGCCAGATGGTATATCCTACCGAGCCTTATGCAATCTCGGAGAAGCCGCAAGGGGAGAATTGTTGAGCCTCTACAACACGTCTTGGCAAGAGGGCAATGTTCCTGATGAATGGAAGACAAGCCGTTTGGTTCCCCTACTGAAGCAGGGCAAATCTCCACTTGATCTTGCCTCGTACCGCCCAATAGCGCTGGCTAGCTGTGTAGGAAAGCTAATGGAACGAATGATCCTTGGCCGCCTGGAGTGGTACCTTGAACACTACAAGATTTATCCGAGCTCCATGGCTGGTTTCCGACGTGACCGCTCTTCCATCGATAATGTAGTGGACCTCGTTTCGTACGTTCAGCACGAAAAGTCCCGTAAGCGATTGTCCGCTGCATTGTTTTTGGATGTGAAAGGCGCTTACGACAACGTATTACATGAGGCCATACTCGATGCTCTTGAGACAGTTGGCCTTGGTGGTCGATTATTTCTGTGGGTTGAAAGTTACCTGGCTGCAAGGTCATTCTTTGTGTTGACCGACGATGGCCCGACTACGCGACGCTTTACTAGCAGGGGCGTTCCTCAAGGCGGAGTTCTCAGTCCGACGCTATTCAACCTCGCGCTTATTGGGCTCGCTGAATACCTGCCAACTACTATCAAAATTTCGATATACGCAGACGACATCTGTGTCTGGACTTCGGCAGTCACACGTCCTCAAATACGTGCGCGGCTTCAAAGAGCAGCAACGTTAACATCCAGCTACTTGTGCAAACAAGGTCTGAACATATCACCAGAAAAATGCGCACTTGTGGCATTCACTCGCAAACTAATGACGCCTTACGTCATATCAATCAATGGGCGGACTATTCCCTATCTCAGAACCCACCGGTTTCTGGGGATCATCATTGACAGAGATCTCTGCTGGAGCCCCCATGTGTCGCACATGAAAAAACGCCTCACCGCAATTTCCCAAATCTTCAAATTCTTGGCTGGAAAAACTTGGGGCATGTCGACAGGAGCCATGGTGGAACTATACAGAGCACTTTTCCTCGGTTTCTTGAGATATAGCCTGCCCGTACTTTCCAACACTTGTAAGACAAATCTTCGCACTCTTCAGGCCACACAAGCTCAGGCACTGAGAACTTGCCTTGGTTTGCCGAGGAGTACATTATCAGAGGCAACTATAGCGATTGCTCGGGACCAACCAATACAAACGCACGTTGCGGTGGAAGTATTGAGAACCCACATCAGGCATTTCGCCCGTGCCTGCTGTCATCACCTCGCAACATTACCGTCAGACAAGCGGAACGCGTCATTCGGCAAAATGGTCTCCGGTACTCTGCCAAACTTCCGGTAGGCTTCACCGCCGCCGCCAAACCATTGATTCCCCCTTGGTGTCTCATTCAACCTACAGTACACCTTGGTGTGCCAGGAATCAGAAAAAAAGCTGAGCTGTCATCAGTTGCTCTGCAACAATTATCCCTACTTCTTCTACACGAGAGGTATGCCGACAAAGTGCATATTTATACGGATGGGTCTTCGAACCTCCAGTGTTCGTCCGGAGCGGTGGTTGTACCAGCGAAAGCTTCCACCATCAGTTTTAAGACCGACCACCCGACGACATCGACAGCTGCGGAACTTGCTGCTCTGCGTGCTGCCCTTTGTGTAGTAAATGAGGAACCACCCCGACAATGGTCAATCTTTAGCGACTCAAAGGCGGCCTTACAGTCCTTGCTGGCAGCCCTGCGGCGCGGACCATACGAGCAACTGGTGTTGGAGATCAGATCTCTTCTCCATGCATCACATGAGAAGGGACACCACGTGACGTTTCAGTGGCTCCCCAGTCACTGCGGCGTCATTGGAAATGAATATGCTGACAAGGCCGCCAAGTCCGCACTTGAAGGCACAAAAGTTGAGCCCATACCTCTCTCAAGGTCCGACGCTGCCAGGCAACTTCAAGCGATTGCACAGGAGATTACGCTGTCGGTGTGGAGTGCCTCAAGCAGCCAAACAACTCAGAACAGTCGACAACACCACCTTCCGTCTTTGCGACATTTTCGATTGCCACCAAAACTCCGCCGAGCAGAGGCCACCCTGCTTTATCGTTTGTGGTTAAGAGTGGCTTTTACGAACTCTTATTCTTTTATGATCGGAATGGCCGACAGCCCTCTTTGCGACACCTGTCGACGTGAAGAGACGCTTCAACACATCATATGCGACTGTCCTCGCTATGACATACAGAGGCAAACATTGGCGTCCACTCTTGCTCCCCTTGGCCTGCGACGGATGTCGGTTGATGCCATTCTGCAGTGTCGGCCACACAAGACATTGCAACTGAAGGTGACAAAGGCGCTGCTGCACTTTTTAAAGACGACGGACTTGCACAAACGACTTTAACAGCGATGTGTGATGTCACGTACCATGCAGGTGCCACTGACTCTGACAATGTGCTATATGTGCACCCTCTCTCTCTCTCTTCCTCTTTCCTTTCACCTTTCAATCTCCCCCGTCCCCTTCCCCTCGTGCAGGGTAGCATACCGGTTGTCCTACACTGGTTAACCTCCCTGCCTTTCCCTCTCTATTTTTTCCTTCCTTCCTTCCCGATATGTCATCATCATTTGCTGCCCTAAATTTCTTCCCTCAGTATTAGTAGTATTAGTAGTCTTTTTAGTCGTTTAGTAGTCTAATTGACAGTTCTGAATATATTATTTTGCTTAGGTCTCACAATTTTAAAGCATTTGTGATACTGTTCTTTCGCTGTTATTTATGGTGGTGCGCAGCGTGTGTCGGTGTGGAGAATTCGAACTGCATGATCAGCTGATGAGCTTACCGACGACGACGTAGGAGTATCTTTTTTTCTTATGGCGTCCCCAGGAGTACGCTTTGTCTGTTCAATTTCTACAGCAGCCCCACTTTCATGCAATAGTGAAATTACATTAATATGTGGAGAATAAATAAATAAATAAATAAATAAATAAATAAATAAATAAGTTAATCGCCTCACGTGCATCATTTCATCGGACGCCAACCAAGAAATGATGTCTGAAAACAAAAATGACGCATGTCACGCTTGAAAGGTTCGCAGCCGCACAACCGCACAGTGACCCAAGTAGCAAAAACTTGCGCACGTGCTACTGAGCGTGGCTCTAGTTCTTATGAGATCAAGACATAGTAGAAATCATACCTAATGTGAACAAGAAAGTAACAAATGGGCCGATTTACACTTAGAACACAAAGCTGTCTTTTCGTTATGCAAATAGGAAAGAACATTAAATAAACCATACCTGCACGTGCTTTTTAAGTTTCTCGCCGATCTTTTCGACACTCCACTTGTATTGTTTGATGGAGCACAAGTCATACATTGGGCTAAACACAGGCGTGCGATGTTGTATTCAGTCGGTTGAAACATCGGGGGTAGCCATGGCCAGGAAACAATCTATAATTCCATATCGGCACTCATTGCAACAGAATCTGATGGCACAGGAGGCGAGATGGTGTTCCGTGATTTTCGAATGCCAAGTGAAAGATCACTGCAGTGTGTCCAGCCTTCAGAACGACCCTTCCTTGCTCTTCAGACTGGCTCAAATAAAGCGAAAGACTTCTACCCCTCCCCACGTGGTTGGTGTCGTCCCGCGCGCTTTCCTGTCGATTTCCTGCACCCGTGCTGGCGCCTGAGAGTTGTTCCGCCATAACTACGGCCCTTTCGTCGACCCCTTTCGTCACAGCAGGAGGGCCAAGTTTTCCTTTTTCGGCGGACGTTGTCGCCCCATCAGCAGAGGCCGGCAGCGTGTCGAGTAGAGTATGCTGCGTCGGAACGGTCGCTTGCAACACGACTTTCGGAGAATCCTACAATTCCCCACTCAAGCAAGCCGGGAGCGCCCGTGGAAACACAGCAGCTGATGTCTTCTCAGCGATCTTCAGTTGGACGTTTGACAAGAGACCACGCCACCCTTTTGTTAACAAACCCCAGACGGCTCGGTCGTGCTGGCTGGCCTTGTAGTTCTGTTCTCCAAACTCTCGTGGTTTACGTTTCCGGCTGCTAAGTGTCGCCAGCCCGCACACAGCTACGTTGATCGAGACACTGCCTGCCTGCTAGCCACGTCACGTTATCTTGACTTCACGGTAACATTTGCCGCTGCTCGTCTGCTTCGCCGAGCGGTCTCCTGCGTAAAAAATGCCATTGACGCCGAGGCCCACACGTTTGAGCCGTAACCGCATTCTCAGAACCAATGCATTGAGCAAAGCGCGCGTTGCCAGTGTCTTAGTTCGAAGGGAGCCTTGGCGGCGGGATCTGAAGGGACGAAAGGAATTTCGCGGCTGGCTGCGGTTCAGCCTGCGTTGCCGTAGACAGCCGGAAACATTTCGTCCAGCGACAGTGCGCGGCCACCGTATGGGGGTAACGAAATGCACTTGTGTGGTGTACTTACACTGGCGAAAGAGAAGTTTCGCCCTCGTCGAAGCCTCGAAGAGGGAGAGTAAAGGAATGACGTTTTGCGTGTAGTTTTCTTTTGAGTGACGGAGACTGCTAACAGGGAAGCGGAGACTCAAGGCTCGGCCTCGGCGGTTGTGGCCCGGCCTATCCGTCCTGCATGCGGACCTGTGGAACGCTTATAAAAGGAACGTCGTACCCCCTGCCGTTACTGCATAAATGTAACGCGTTACCGTTACAGTTCCACCAACCCTTAAAGGAACGCTAGCGTTCCTTCGTTCCTCCAAAAAGGAACTAGTTCCAGGAACGTCGTTCCTTGGAACGGCGTTCCGTACAACACTGGTTCGAATCCCAGCGAGTGGAACTTTTTCAATCTGTAATGAGTGTTTATTTTTCAGATAACTACTTCCGTTATGGAAGTACGTCACAGATTTCTCGATGGACAGCGGCATAAAAGACTTCGAGTTAAAATTGGTCGTCAGGCTTCGGGTTCGAAGTACCGTTTGCCGCAGGGCGAAACCAGCACGCTAACCGGTTCAGCCAATGCCGGTTTTTCTAGGTGCGAAGCACCTTATATGCTCGAGCTGTCTGCGTCTCCTGTCGCCCGTAACTGTAGAACAAGCGGTAAAACTGTGGTCAAAATACAAGTGTGTAAGTGGCCATGACCGGCTCATAATAATGTCTTTTAAAGTATACCTTGAAATGCAAGAATAATCAGAATTAACTGCACTAACTAACAAATATTAGTTAAATTCCGCTGCGAAAATTCTGTGGGCTGATCCTGGCGGCAGTGCAGTCAGGCAGAGTATGTGTAGGGTTGTCGTGTGAGAAGCGACATTAACGAATTTCCGCTAATTAGCCTGGGCAGTCGGCGTCTAACGTCGTCGTCGTCCTCGTGGTCACGGTTAGGCAAGCCCGTCATCAGCGACTGACGTGTTCCTGTGGGGAAAACCCTGGCGCGTCACCACATTCTTCGCACCTCCCCATGGTTTCACGTTAGTGGGGCTCTCATGACTTTTTTTTAATTGCGTTTAAGAGAATTTTATTTCCGGATGTTCTACAGTACAAGGCAAATACTCTTTTGTGCACTCGAAAAATACAAAATACACAGAAAGTACAAAATACAGCATACAATGTTGTACATGTGTATGTACAGGCAAACATGACGTTCACAGTGTATGATATTACAATGAAGACTGCATATATACAATGAAGACTGTTTGCACTTGCAGACAAGAATTCAAGCAAATACACTACTATGAAAAGGACATTGTTTTTCAATACAACATTCACACTGTAGGTTTTTAGAGTAAGTTTGCCCTGCAGCATCAATACCCATTACACAAAATGGTGCAGTTTGTTTCCCTCATGAAGTTCAGGAGGGACCTGAATATCTAGCCGTGTGCTAGCATCGTGCTGCTGTCAATTGTTTCTTATTTCTTTATCACGTGGAAAACAAAACCCAAGTTATTTTAATTGTACGCCTGCTTTAAAGCGGGGCTTTATATGCATGAAGAAGCGGACGGCAGAGCAAGGCGCGCTCCAGTAGCGCGTGAACGCTCTGTAGTGCACGACTCTTGGCGAATCATGACGACGTGAGCGTATCTGAGCCGTATGAATCTCTTGCATTTTCTACCAAAAAAAAAATGACAAAGGTGGCAAGAAAGAAATAGTTAGAATAGGAAACAAAGAAACATGGAGAGGAACGAAGAACGAAAAAGAAAGAAAGAAAGAAGGAAGGAAAGAAAGAAAGAAAGAAAGAAAGAAAGAAAGAAAGAAAGAAAGAAAGAAAGAAAGAAAGAAAGAAAGAAAGAAAGAAAGAAAGAAAGAAAGAAAGAAAGAAAGAAAGAAAAGGCACGCCTAGATTAGCTAGTTTCAAAATATGGAGGGCTTACTTCTCTCTCTCTCTCTCTCTCTCTCTCTCTCTTTGATCCAACAGATTTTCTATGAACATGACGTGACGGTGACGCAACTTTCGTCGTTGCACAGAACCTCGATGTCATGACAGAAAACTGGCCGCGAAACTATGCGCTTCGCTGCAAATGTCGAAAGACGAGTCTTCTGCCGGCCGTACTACGCTTCGTGAGATACGGAAGCCATTTGGCAGCGCCGTCGCGAAACATGAGCGTGGGCAGAATCCTAGGGCAACTGACAGGTGGCAGCACCAATTCGTCGGCAGAGGCATTTTTCGTGCATAGCGTCGCAATTTTAGCGCAGCCTAACAAACACTAGGGTCTTTATAATTGTGTACCTATGTATTTTCTAGTAAAGGAACACACCACCTAATACTTACGTATTAATGTTGCGCCTCAGATATGCGTAATATTTGCTTTTTTATCGACAGTGTTCACAAGTATGAACGCACCTACCAGTTCAAGATGGTTGGGCGTTATGCAAGTGCTTAAATTTTGGCCGGGTGGCTGAATCGTGTGACAGCAGACAAACCGAAAGACTGACCGAAATTTCTGCGTTCAAGTATCCCAAGAAAGCCTATCGTCTTTAAAGCACCTTGCTGCTGGAAAGTTGCTCTAAAATGGTTTATAACTGAGCGCTTCGAAATACGGTTTCTAATTGTCCCGTATCCCGGCCGCAGCGGATGCATTTCAATGGGGGTGAAATGTTGAGGCCCGTGTGTGTGTCAGTGCACGTTAAGGAACCCCAGGTGGTCGAAATTTCCGGAGACCTCCACTACGGTGTCTCTGACAATCAAATCATGGTTTCATGACATAAAACCCCATAATTCAAACCACAAATCAATTAGTAAACAAATAAATTATAAACTTGAGGGCACTTGCTTATGAGGAATAGTTGCAGGGCTCGACGTTTTATCTCACGCCATTGTTCTAATATCCTAAACGTCGCACAAAATTCCCAATATTCATGATGAAATTTGAATGCTGGTAACGAATCTGAGCACACTTGACGCGCAGCAGCTGCGGTTGCTGTTTGGTTAAAGTTTGCTAATTTATTTCTAAGTTATTCATTTCACCGTAACTTAAGATATTTAGTTGATCATTGTGTTTGCGGATTAGTCACTTCAGTGCGACTTTGCCAGCTGCAAAAAATAGCTGCCTCGTCCTATAGTTCGTGTGCGCATACGAGAGGTGCGTTCTTGTTGCAGCATTTTTAAAACAAATCTTTACGGTTTAGAAAATAAAGTGTCCTTTTTGCGTGTGTGATATAACTGTGTTCTGAAAATATGAATCTACTCCTTTATGCCATAAGATGATGTATCAGTATTTTTCGGTACGTAAAATTCCTAATGCGCGCCTTTTCGCCATTTCTTTGGCAGTTGTTCGCTTTCATCAGTGCGGATGAGTGTTGGCTTGCAGTTTTTTTTTAATATGTGGCTCGACTCGATGGTTAAACCCACGGAAGAATTAGGCAGCTTATCTGAGCGTTTCGCAGTTGGCTTAGCTTAAATTGTGATAGATTTAATGTCGCGTTTTAACTTCCCGTGCCAAACCAGTTTAAGTCAGTATGGCGATGGAGCCTCCGTTTTCTTTGCATATTGCGGGTGTAGTCACTTTACAAGAACCTCCTTGTCACTTTAACAACTCCTTCTTCGCGAGCACCCGCTTTAAGGGCACTTTGCGTTTCCCAGGTGCGGCAATGCCGCGCTTTCTTGGCTTCTAGATCGGCGTTGTTTTTTCCGATCAAATACTGCGAGAGATATACTGTGCCAGCTGAATTTTGATGCTATGCGTTTCCCCTGCCGCCATGGACGCTGGGGGTAGTCGGGCTTATTACATTTATTATTATTATTATTGCTATTATTATTATTAGTAGTAGTAGTAGTAGTAGCAGTAGCAGCAGCAGTAGTAGTAGTAGTAGTAGTAGTAGTAGCAGTAACACCCCCGCTACAAAGAGATAACACTATCAGTGGTAGTAGCCACACAGATTTCGAAACACCTGATCCACAAAAAGTTCATAGCGCTGGAGATGCTCACCGTTTGACTTTGCGAACTCTCCAACATGAACTGCAGTCGAAAAACTGCTTCCAAAAAAAAAGAAAAAAAAACAGATGCTCGCAGCTGTTTCTACTCCTCTCCCGCTCATCTTTTTCACCGCCTTTCATGCAGAATGCAAGGTCAACTGCCACAAAAAATGCGAGAAACACATGGCCAACCTGTGCGGGGTCAACCAGAAGCTCCTCTCCGAAGTGCTCGCCACGGTCAAGAAAGGTGAGGTCCACTTTCGCCGATCATTATACAATCGGCTTGCCTTGTTCTGTGTGTTCACACTCAGGAGATGCCAAGAAAATGCTAATTAACTAGCTAATTATATTTCTCACACAGTAAATCAGGTACCAAGTAACACGGCAAAGCAAGTGCTGCACACATTTGAATCAAACTTGTCTTGCTCCGACACGTATAGAACGGGAAGCACTCATTATGAGCGGCGTTGTGTTTGTATATCATCTCTTATTTGATTTATTCACTTATTTCAACATACCGCAGCGTAAAAGGGAAGTCCCAGGAGTGAGGAAACGCGATAAGTGGCAAAACGTAGGAAACAGCAGTGAGCATCAATTTTGTAGTTTAGCTGTATACAGAGTAAAGCGTTGCCCCGCCACGGTGGTCTAGCGGCTATGATACTCGGCTGCTGATCCGAGGTTCGCGGGATCGAATCCCGACCGCGGCGGCGGCATTTCGATGGAGGCGAAATGTTGAGGCCCGTGTGCTGCGCGATGTCTGTGCACGTTAAAGAACCCCTGCAGTCGAAATTTCCAAAGACCTCCACTACGGCGTCTCTCATAATCAGATCTGGTTTTGAGACGTTAAATGTCACCGAATGACTTGTGTAAAAGAATTCATCATCGCTTCACTACCGTTAATATAGACTATTAAATAGGGTCTCCATTCATTACGCCTGCACACACACACACACACTATGGGCTCCGTCCGCTGACCACAAGCGCTTCGCTACCAAACTGACCATTACATTTAGTAGGCCAGCAATGATGCCTAAAGAAGTGCTTCGTTAAAATTGAACTAACGTCCTCAAAATGTCCGTGATTCGACTTTGGTCCAAATGGGAACACCAAGCCGAGAGAGTGGCAATATGGCCCTACCGGAACAATTCAGGCACCTATTGGATAAATAATTACCGTGATAGGTAGATAGTTCTCTTCGGTACTAAGCTTATTCTCTGTTGTCGTGACTACCTCATAGATGTCTACACTATGTGTCTCTGTAAAATTTTTATTTTTATAAGCCTTCCTTCCTCCCTTCCTTGTTTGTTTGTTTGTTTGTTTGTTTGTTTGTTTGTTTGTTTGTTTGTTTGTTTGTTTGTTTGTTTGTTTGTCGTAACAAGCCCTAAACACATACACATAGGTGGTACCAAGCAAGAAAATTAGATCATGAACATGTGCATCACTGTCTTATCCCAGCACACGTCATTACTTTTCAGATATGGCGACCTCTCCGCCAGCAGCGGGGACACCTGGTGGAGGCAGCGGAGGCAAGACCCGCGCCGCTGCAGCCGGTGCTGCGGAAGACCCATCGAAGACGTCCACTCTGCCCGCCTCGCCGCGGCGGTCATCTACGATCGCGGACCTCTCCGAGGTACGGCAGCAGCTGTACTACAAGGACCAAGAGAACGAGCGCAAGGAGGAAGAGAGGAGAGGCGAGGAAGCGGAAGCAACCTCTCGGCCTCCACTTCCGGGCAGCCGGTCGGCGCCGCAGACCCCGACGCAGGAAGAGCGCGTCAAGTTCCGCAAGTACAACCTTACGGACTTCAACCTGCTCAAGGTCCTCGGCAAGGGCAGCTTCGGTAAGGTGAGTTGGCCGTCAACAACCCCACTTTCGAGTCTAGTGCAAGTTGCTCTACAGGTTGGTTCGTAGTGACAAGAGATACCCTTATCTTGCGAGAGGGCCTTCGTCAGCCAAATCGTCGTGGTGGATGCATTATTGACCGTTTCAGCGCGCGTGAGAGAAATTTTAAAAACCCTGATTTGGCGCATTTTACTGCATGTTCTAGAAGTCATCGGTGTGAGGCTCCGTTCACTGAGGTGAGGGTTCTTGGAAAAAGCAGCGATGTGTTAGCAAGAGCGGCCCTCGCCGCGTTCCTTATTAAGAAAGTGGGAAATGTCTGTGTAAATCATATATCCTTTGCATCCTTTGACTCCAGTATGGCTATTTTGGATGCTTCGATATAATATTCTTGGCATTCCCTCTGGCACGGGTGATGCGAGTGCGCAAGTCGTTTCTGTATGCGAGTGCATTGTATAAAGAGAACCTGCATTGCTGAATAAAACTCTGTACGTGGTAGCATCTGTTTGGTGCTCTTCAGTGTACGTCACTGAGGAAGCTTTCCATGAGGTTTGCACCTTTCTAGCTCTCTGCAATTTCGACTGTAGAGACGGCCGTGTTATGTACCCCAGTCGCACTGGTTGCACTTCCAACACGGTCAGTTCCGTTCAGGCTTGTTCGAAAACGTGCCCTGACGGGCCAATGCATACACACGGCGAGCTTCCTCCGAACAGAGAAGTCTGACTTGGAAGTGTCTATTATCGGCAGAGCTGTTTGAGGAAGAGCTAATTTCGTACGAAGATTCAGTGGAGCTGTCACACAGAAGGGAAAAGCTCTTGCCCCTTGACGCACTACCCGCACTGCTACGTGGTGTTGATGATTGATTAATATCTGGGGTTTTAATTCCCAAAACCAGCTTCGATTATGAGAGACGCCGTAGTGGAGGTCTTCGGAAATTTCGGCCACCTGGGGTTCTTTAACGTGCACTGACATCGCACAGCACACGGGCCTCGACATTTCGCCTGAATCGAAATGCAGCCGGCGCGGCTGGGATTCGATCCCGCGACCTTCGGGTCAGTAGCCGAGTGCCATGACCACTAGACCACCGTGGCAGGGCAAGGCGACAGGTGCAAGTGATCTTGTTTTATCGGCTCCAAATGAAACGCGAGTAGTAGAGTGTATGGCCCAAGCATTAGCTACTCTACAGTGTGAAACATTGCGCTATAGGTGGTCGTGCAGTGCGGCCAAGCTGCATGTGCGCGCCTCCGATGGCCATTTCTAAACGACGTGCACTACATAATGGCTAATGCTTGTGCCATGCGCTCCGCCGTTCGTGTTTCATTGGACGTCGACGATCACTGTCGCCTCGCCTTCGTCCTTTTGCATTGTTGGGCAGGTTATTTTTAATTAACAATGCACCAACTAGCTCAGAAACGCATTTTGTTATGGTATACGGTATGTTTGTTTATTCGTTTTTAAATGCGAAGCATTTCTTAGCGACCTTCGGCGACATTGAGCGTATCTATCTATCTATCTATCTATCTATCTATCTATCTATCTATCTATCTATCTATCTATCTATCTATCTATCTAGCCACCTACGATTTTGTGCTCTCCTGGCCGTTTCGCTAATGGGATGTTTACGAAAATTGGTGTGCCACAACATGACTAATTGACGAATATAAATGACAGGTCATAACATGAAAATCGTGACATGAATGTCATGAGCGGCATGATTTACATGCCACGGTCTTGCTGCTCTCCTGGCCGTCTCGCTAATTGGATGTATGCGAAAATTGGTATGGCACAACATGACTACTTGACGAATATGAATGGCAGGTCATAACATGAAAATGATGATACGCATGTCACGAGTGGCATGATTTACATGCCACGGTCTTGGTGCTCTCCTGGCCGTTTCGCTAATGGGATGTATGCGAAAATCGGTATGACCCAACATGACTGCATGACTATCATAAATGAGAGGTCATCACATGAAAATCATGACATGCATGTCATGAGTGACATGTACTACATGTCACGGTCCTGGCGCTATACTGCCGTCTCGTTAATGGGATGCATACGAAAATTGGTACGGCACAACAAGACTGCATGACGATCATAAATGACAGGTCATAATGTGAAAATCGTGACATGCATATCATGAGCGGCATGATTTACATGCCACGCGTTTCGTTAATGGGATGTATACAAAAATTGCTATGGCACAACACGACTGCATGACGAACGTAAATGAGAGGCCATAACATCAGAATCATGATATGCGTGTATAACCGGAATTGTTTACGTGCCACAGTCTTGATGCTTTTACGGCCGTTTCGTTAATTTCATATGTACCAAACTCGGTATAGCGAGAAAACAATGCAAATCCATTTTACGTTCCTGATGCGTGCTTCGCATTTCCTTGATTCCCACTGCGCGTGGGATCTGCCAATTTTTGTTTGTTTGTTTGTTTGTTTTTCTTTGTGTAAACAACATTCACGCCCGTTAATTCAGAAAAACCCTAATTTCCAAATATGAGGTCCTCATACCGAAATACCAAGCACGTGAAAATTGGCCCCGACATTCTTCAGAGACTAGAGCCTCCTTCACATCATCAATACGTTAGCTTTACTGTAATAGCTGTAGCCGCTCAGTTTTTAATTTTACTACATATAGTAAGTTTAGAAGCGATAATACCACCCGCAGACACGGGGAGGCCTAACAATGAACAAACGGGGCAGGAGACGTCCTGGTGAAATCAATATTTGTTATAAATTCTGGACTTTTACCTGCCAAAGCAGTATGATTACAATGCGGTGTGGTGTAAAGGGGGACGCCGAACTAATTTGAGCACTTAATATTATCTGACACCTATTAAATGCAAGCAGACAAGTGCCCCTGCGTTTCGGTCCCATCGAAATGCCACTGCCACGGCAGGCAATCCACCCCGCGCCAACGGGTTCAGCAACGCGAACCATCATTGTATACTGAGCAACCATGGCAGGTCTTCTGCTTGAGTTAATATAATGACACGCGTCCTTGTTTGGTTTGTTCAAGGGCATCGCCTTTAACAGTTTCCTTTGAGACACAGTGCAGGTCGCGCTTACCTTTCATGATGGTTCGCGAATGGTGTCGACCATTCTAAACACCTTCCATGCCCGACCAGCATATTTGAGTGCCTTCCAGAACATCAGCGATACCAGGGTGCACAGTGACGAATACATCATAGCAGTGATGTATGCTGCGTCCTTCGTCGCCACGACCACGTGACAATATGCCACTGCAAAGTGTTCTGCCCGCCTCAGGTCCACCGGAAGGACGCCTTATATCAGCCTCAGTACTGGTGCAGATGTGAACTTAAGATAACAAGAGAAGTGCCATAACATTTCACTAAGGAAGCGGCTCGCTTGGTCACAAAAGGACACTCTTTCTGCTGACTTCAACACAGCGGGCTGAAAACAACGGCGAAAACCTTGCGGCGTTTACAGACATCTTTGAGCAGGCGATATCACACTCTATACTTCATCTTTGTGCCAGCGTTTATCTGAATATTTATTACATTTCATAAACAAGAGCTGTGCTTCCCTTCGTGCACTTTCTTCTCACCTCTGCAAATATAAGCTCTCTTCCGTTCTACGAAGAACTCGATGACACGCTGACAGCTGCGATTAGGTCACACTCTGCTTTTGCCTGGTGTTTGCTCTATACTCTAATTTCTGGCCTGTCATTTCGATCGTGGAAAAGAAATAGACAAGATTCAGGGCAGTGAAGCGCTCTTGAAATCTAAACCATCCCCCAGAACCAGGCACATACAACTAACACAAACACCAACTTTCCGAGGACCAACTTCTCTCGAAGTGTCGCCCGGAGTTTGTCAGTCAGTGCGGACAAATTTGAGGGATGCCCAGCGCAAAGAAGCTTGTTTCCCGGCTGAAATATTAGCGCCGATTCGCCGTCGCGAAGTCACTTTTTCTTTTTTTTTTTCTTCTTTATGTGGATCTTGGCGAGTCTGCGATCCAATACAGCCAAAGCCGCCGCAGTCCCGATCACGGGCTTTCCAGCCGGGGCCGTAGCCTCGCTGCGGTCCTCGATCATTCGTCGTCAATTTTCTCGGGCCGAGGAATGTCGCCAACGTGTCGAGCGTGGACGTAACTCTGGTGCGGCACTGCGAACGACGCAGGCCTCATTTTGTCCGCAAGAACAAGACAAATGGATCGGGCGTGGCGGCATCTGACTTCGGGCTTGTCCACCGTACGCCGCGAGAGGGCATCAATCATCGAGGGACGGAAACACCCGCGGACAGACTGCTGGCCCGGATGAGAGCACCCATCAAGAACTGTGCGGGTGTTATGAGAGCGCGTGGTGGACGGCCGCGTTACAGGAAACGTTTTCTGCTTTCCTCTTTTTTTTTCGTTGTTTATTAAACGAATGTTCAATGTGCCCCAACTTCTCCAAGTGGAACAGTTACTTTGGAGTGCCACGTTAGTTACTAGGCGTGCGGGGAGAGTATCTTCGAATGCTGATGTTCGGCCTTGTTGGTATGACATGGTAAAGATACATACAGCACGTGAATAGACAAGAACGACGTGTGTTGTGTCCTTTCTGTAGTACACGCCTATTCAAGTGCTTTACGTGTTCAGTATTTTCGAGGCGGATTCGAATGCAACCTAATAGTGGCCGAACCTAACGGGATCAAATACTGAATGCATTTCAACAGATGCTCCAGTATGAAACAGTCGTTCTTACAGTTAATACATATCGATGTTCACATTATTGTATTTATGTATACATAAAGCACTACAAGTGCAACTACCGCATTTGCGTATAGTATAGGTGGGCCCCTCGCATCCAGGGAACTGTCGAGAAACATGAACGATCGTTCGTGCCTTATGAAATCACGCTTGACGACCAAACTAGCCTACAGGGTTCGTATTCTGAGAACGATTGTTTTTGGCGACATCGCTAAAGCGTCATCTTCTCTGCGCCCTGATTGGTAGATCTATAATAGGCCAGCGAACAGGCGCTTTAACATTGGAAAGGCGAGACTCTACGTCCCACAAGGCGACACTGTCGCCATTTTCGATCACCACAGAATGCGGCCGCTGCGGCCGTATTGTGGGGTGCTCGCAAATGCATAAAATAAGCTCTTATAGATTGTGCCTGTAATATGGCCGCGAGGACGAAGGTTGGCGTAGGTTTGCCCCAACATATTGTTAATTTCGGTGCACTTATCCTTTCGCAGTACTGATTTAACGATTTCTGGGGTCTAACGTCCCAAAACGACGATGTGATTCATTTTGCGAGACGCCGTAGTGGAAGGCTCCAGAAATTTCGACCCCCTGGCGTTCTTTAGCGTGCACTGACATCGGACAGTACACGAGCCTCAACATTTCGCCTCCATCGAAATGCAGTCGCCGCGACCGGCATTTGATTCCACGATCTACCATGGCGGAGCTTGGCAATCCTGTGGAACTATTCGAAAAATATTCGTGTTTGCAAGTCACGGCTATGAAATCGACCGGGACACTCTCAGATTCTGTGTTGAAATTTTTCGCCCATTCGCACACCCCGTTAGTTATTCCTTTATTTATTTGATTGCCTGTTTCTTAGTTAGTTAGTTAGTTAGTTAGTTAGTTAGTTAGTTAGTTAGTTAGTTAGTTAGTTAGTTAGTTAGTTAGTTAGTTAGTTAGTTAGTTAGTTAGATCTAACGGCGGACACAAGCTGCCTAGGGAGCCCTACAATGAAACAAAATGAAATGTTTATGCGCGTTAAGCTTTGTTTGAGTAACCGAATTTAGTATTACGTTGCAAGACGCATTCCTTCTATAATGAAAGTGCAAGCGGCTGCTACAGCCAGTGGGAATCTGAACAAGTGCGTGGACGCGACCTCCTGAATCAGCAATTGCGCTGATTCTGAACCTCACGCCGCATCCGAACCGATCACTTGACAACGTCAACTAACAGAGAAACTGCGCTGCACTAAGTTCGTTTCTGAAATCAGTTGCAATATCTAATAAAATGATACCACTGCACAGATGGCTTGCACTGGTCTACCGCAAGCGAGTATAATGACCAGTGACAAATATTCCAAGGAGCCATTGGCTATCGCTTAAGACTTCTAAAGGCGAAAGCAAAGGCATTTGGTACTCGAAGCCGAGGCTCTAAACCCGAAGCATTCGGCAGTCGGAGATCAAGCGAATGTAATTTGGGACACGCTCCATTTTTTTTTATTTATTGGTTCAGTTTTATTTATTATTCGGCGTGGCCACAGCAAAGTCACAGACAGTCCTGATTGGTCGCCAGTAAACTTCGTACTCGCAACCATAGCGTGAATGCGCGCATGTGTAATTAGTGTGCAAAACGTGCAGGGCCCCTGAAAGCCAGTTCCATTTGCATTTCTAATGCGCCTCACCGCATCACACGTCTGCACTGCGGCGAAGCAACAGCATCGTTTTATTAGCAGCGGAGCTGCGTAACGTCGAGTTAAAACGGTACTCGATCGCGCTCGCAGTTAGCAGTGCGGCTGCCTCGAGGAAGAGAAATGTTTTTGTCCTTGACTCACTACGCACACTGCTGCACTATAGTGACTATGGGAAGGACAGTATACAAAAAACAAAAAAAACAAAGAAAGAAAGAAAGAAAGAGAGGAGGAAATAAAGAGAAAGAAGGCGAGAGAGACACAAGAAAAACAGAATGGAAGAATTAGGGAGAGAAAGAGGGAAACAAGAAAGGAAGAGAGAAGGACAGAAAGGAAGTAATGACATGAAAAAAAAATGTGGTTGATCGCTCTGTCATACGAATCGGTATAACACGAAAGTGAAACTTGTCTTCGGACATAAGCGGCAATCTGGCGAACCGAAGGGCGGGAGATTGGTTGGGTACTCTGGACTCCCCTTTGCGTGTACACACCAGCGGCACCTCGACACTGTACAGGGATATTCGACAGTTGCACCGAAGCGAAAGCTAGCGAACGACACATCTCTCCGGAGACAATGCAATGAACGCTCCAGCGCCCTGCGCAGACTTGCCATAAACCAGGAGCTTCTGCAAACGGTGAAACCTTTCAAGCGTAACCTAACTGTCTTGTCGGCGGATCGTTTTTTGAGCGCACACTTCGCTGGGCGAAAGGCGCATCATTTATTTGTCGACAGCCATATTCGCGTTCCTGGAATAAAGCGCGTCACAACGCAACTATCACATACGTCACACAAGACAAATTATGTAGCGGTCGTGGCTGAAGCAACGCGACGACAGAACGTTGATGCATGCGCGGGGATAGAGGCGTCGAAACTACTGAAACGCTAACTGCCGGCGCGCATATTAACGCGACAATTTACGACTTCGCTCCATCGTTTCTAGGTGGCAGTACCACCGCTGAGAACCGAGAGCACAGTGAAAGGGAGGCGATGTTCATTTAAGAGCAGTTTTGCAGGCTAAATACGTTTCGTTTAATCAGACATCAACTAGATGCAAATTGTAAAGCCGTCTAGTAGATATATAAGGCGCATCTTTACCTAAGTATTTCGGTGGCGCTTCCAGCTCCTACCGCAACGCTCTGGTTGGCTGTAGGTTCGAATCCCAGCAGGTGGTACATTTTCCATCTCAAATGCGTGTTCATTTTTTAGACGTCTACTTCCGTTACGGAAGTACGTCACAGATTCCTTGGTGGACCCCAGCATAAGACAATTTCGTGTAAAAAAGAAAGTGAGCAAGTGGAAGGAAAAAAGAAAGGGCGGTGGTCTAGTGTCTGTGGCATTCGGCTGTTGGCCCAAAGGTCGCGGGCTCGAATCCCGGCCGCGGCGGCTGCATCCGACGGAGGCGAAATGTTGAGGCCCGTGTGGTGTGCGATGTCATTTCACGTAAAAGAACTGCGAATGGTTGAAATTTCCCGAAACATTCACCACCGCTTCTCTTATAACCATATCGTGCTTCCGGGGCGCAAAACCTCCCAAATGAGTCCACGAAATTCGTGAAATGGTAAGACAGATGCAAAGTCGCACATTTGAGGGAACATTAGTAACGGTCAGCATGGACTCGCGTTGGCATGCTTTTAAAAGAGCCGTGACCAAGCAAATTTAGCAAATTCAACCTAGCCACGATTTTTGCGTCATAGTAATGAGCAGCGGTTACTTTGGAGCGTGAGTAGCGAGTGAGTTGTTGTTCCACAGCTGCTATAAGTAAAACAAACCACACGACTTTGAGACAATTTCAAGTCTCTCTACGTGTTCCTGGTATAGTGTGTCCCGTACAATACTGGCGTACTCCAGTTTCAATAGAACATGAGTACTAAGTACAACAGCAGCACTGGATTGCCTGAATTTGTCTGTAAGAAAGCCTATATTGTAACAGTACTACGGTTATTTACTTGTACCGCGCTTTCACAATGTAACTCTTGTGTTTAACGTCCACGTCGAAGTTCACCGTCAGATACGCCCTCCAACAACATTTTTCTTAACCAGATAGTTACAGAATGCGGTGAAAGATGTAAAGAAATACATTATCTTCAACATATCTTAAAGTACCATTATTCTAAGGTGACTTAGTATTACTGTTAACGTCACGTTAACCTGCTCTTAAATTCAGACTTGCCCAAGGACACCTGCAGTACTACCAAGCTTGGCCCACTGCCAACGCAAAGCGGTTACAAAGCGTAGTGCGGGGAATCAATGTAACTTGCTCATGCTAAGTTTGTAGCAGTTGTTGTTCACAATAAATGGGCTCACGCTCACGTCTGGGAATTGGCCGAGAATCAGGTCAGTTAATCTGCGATTGAGTAACGTCAGGACTCCACTGTTAATGCGCAATTACATCTTGATCGAGACAAACGTGTCTCGTGAAATTACCGAATAAATGGAGAAATTGTCCTCTTTCCATCGAAACATTTTCAACGCGAAGGCTCCTGCGAACTCACGTTCCAAGTTTACGTACTTGGACTTCGATCGAATTTTTGGAAATTATTCATTCGGAATAATTTTTCCCCGTTGAATAGACCGACGGTTGTCGCGCACAGTGCGGCCAAAAGTGTCTCACTACAAGGTTTCTTCTGGTAGTGTACGAAACAGTAACAAATACCACTCAGTCAGAAAAGTGACTTCCTCTGGTGATACCTATCGTGATAGTTACATTTGTCCTTTATGGCGTGTACAGAGTGCCGTGAAGGCTGGCATATTTACTTCTTGAGCCAAGTTCTGTTTCTCTCCAGAATGACCTCCTCCATCTGTCCGCTGTAGCGTAAAAAACTAGAGTATGTCTCGTACATCCATCGTATTTCACGCGACGTTTAAGCCGCTATTTTGCGAAGTTATGCAAAGTCGAACGCGCTCTTGCAGCGAAAAACCTTGTCCTCACTTATCGTTTTTACAACTTGAAAAAGGGTTGCAACTGCGCTGCAATCGTGACTCGGCTTTTGCCAATTTTCTTATAATTTATTCTTTTTGCCTTCCGTTCGTGTTTTGCTCCCAACTGCGCTGTTTCCTCGATTTTTTATGCACACACTTGCGCTGTTGAACATCGTGAGCTGTGAATAACCCCTGAAGGAATGCCGAGTGAAACATCCACGCTTGTCCTTTTATTATTTCTTTGTTTTATTTTATGGTCGCCATTTCGTGCTTGAATTTCTTCTTTCTCTCTCTCTCTCTCTGTTCATCTCACAACGTAAGAAAAAGTCGCAAATTGCCACAACGAACCATTCTTTCAGTGGTCCGTGGTTCTTGGTTTGAGGCAGCATTTGTGAAACCCGGCTACAAGTTTGAAACAAAAGAACTCGCAGCCAGGAATTTTTGCATTTAGGGAATCTTTGTTTATGTGCAGACCTTGCGAAAGTGCTAAGTTTACCGAGCCGGAATGCTCAGTGCCATAACGCGACATCAGAGCACTAGAACTAACCTGAACATGATGAATTACACGCCTGCATAAACGATTACCGACACCTTCTACTTCCGATGAACACAAAGTTTCTGCGTGACTCGAGAAGTAGAACCTCTCATCCATCTCATCCAAACACTGCGCTGTTGAGTGCCCAAACTTAAACTGGTTTGGCACCCTTATGTTCGTTCTCATTTAGCGGTGATGCTTAGTTGACAAAACGATACTTATTGTGCCATCGTTTTCTTTGTCGCCGAAAAATATTAAAAACTCTTGATCGAGCTATCTTGAGCCTTCGCAGTTCCGATTTTCACTTTTTCAGCTCTTTACATCAGCTCACAAGAACGTTTCTGCCCGTGTTAAACGGTTTTCAACTGTATGAGGAAGAG
Organism: Hyalomma asiaticum; assembly: GCA_013339685.2. Classification (NCBI taxonomy): domain Eukaryota; kingdom Metazoa; phylum Arthropoda; class Arachnida; order Ixodida; family Ixodidae; genus Hyalomma; species Hyalomma asiaticum. Next base: position 55,690,520 of record CM023489.1, on the reverse strand, counting down.
TACCTTGCTATATCCATTCCTTACTGCTCTTCTCTGCAATTCTTTCACTGTTCTCATTAGGAAATCAGCTTTAAAGGTATCTGTGTACACTGCAACAAACATGGAGCGGTTACTAGTCATGTCGCACTGAACAGGCTGACGTCGGTATTTTTTATAATAACGGTACGGTACCATTCGCCGGTTAGTCACAATCGACAGCACACGACAGGCTTAGTCGCACCAATAAAACATTACGAACAGCGAGACTTCACACTTTCACTGTGTTCGTCTGAGAAAAGAAAGCTTGGCTATTTCACTGGCCAAGCTGTCGTGGAACTCGCTCTGCGTTATAGAACGACGTAATCCTCAAAGTAGAGTAAAACCAGCTCTGTCTGCGTGCAAGTCACGGAACTTCGTGAGGTGCCATTCATGGACGCCGGGGAAACATGTGCATATACGCGACGTCTTACAACAGACAACATATCAGCATGTCCAAACAGTCACGTCGTTGATGTAGCGATGGGTGGCGTGCTGATGCAGCTATGGCTTCAAGCCTGTTGGTGTCAGACATTTTTTTTTCACAACTATTCAAAAAAAGGACAAAAAAAAAGAAACGCGGGGTCCAGTATAGACACGGGGTCAAACCTAGCTTCGGCAACATTTCGAGCATCGCGATTGGCATGATATATGTGGTCTTTTACACGCAAAAGCCACTATATGGGGCACACCGTAGTGGTTGGATTTGGAAACTTTGACCGCCTTGTGTCCTGTAATTTACTCTCATAACGCACAGTACGCCCCCCTTAGCATGTTCGCCTTCATCACTAGCGTCACCTCTGCGGCCGGGATCAAACCCACGTCTTTTGAATCTTAGCCTCTGGACCACCGTGATGGACAGTATGGCGATTCTCCGAAGTTTTGCAAATGTGTCTACCAGCTCTCGTTGGTTCCGATTATGTCCGGCAAGTAGTCTACACAACTTGCCTAAAACTGTAAAGGCGAGTCGTTTGGACAAACTGTGCACAGTGTTTCCAGTGTCATGAAACATGTGCCGCAGCTTTACAAATTCTGCGCAAGGCATGCGTCATATTGCTCCTGTTTTACTGCCGTCTCCACCTTCCACCTTGGAATACATCTTGAGCAGAGGCGCCATAGTGATGTTTACAACATTCAGTCGAAGTATTTGTTGGACGCGCCAGTACTAGCAGGGCCACATGGGTTGGTAGGTCCTCTCTTTTTAGGGGCGAAGCTCCTTATGGCATCACCTGGGCGGTTCTCGGTTGTCGATGCATCCTGCGTAGCCAGTAGCGTCTCCCTTAGCATACAATAGATGGCGCTGTCCCATAGAGATGCATGCAAACTGCAGTTGGGTGACGATACACTAGATGGCGCTTTACGCATTCTGTGTCGTCATCTCCATTTCTCGTCTCGTTTCCGAGAGGGCGCTGTCCCATAGACATGCGTGCAATATGGCGGTTGGGTGAAGGTACGCTAGATGGCGTTGGCGGTGCAGCTTCGCCCCTAAAATGGATCTCGATTCATTCGAGCAGCTGCCGCGCGTTTCTGACGTTTTCCTTGAATCATGCCACTCGCGACAGCAACTCTCTCCGCGCAACGTATGCCGCGCGTTTTTTCCGCTATAGTGGGAACCGGCCTTTCGCGAACAATCTGTGTCGTGTCCCAGCTTCCTTTCCGGGCGCCCTAAGTTGGTCGTGAAAATTCGCTCCCTGCGTTTCACGCTTCAACGCACAATATTTCCGTAGCATTGATTGTCTCTCGTTTTAGTCGATCCCTGTACATGTGCTTCTTGAGAGCAACGCGCTCTTCATGTCGATCTTGTGTTTCTGGCCTCTATATACCGAAGAACTGCTGCGACGATACTAATGTTGGAGAACACGCAAACCAGCGAGTCGCAGATGGCGTCACCCTTTCATGTTCGGAAATTGGATGCGAAGGCGAAAATACAAAGGGAAAAGGGCGTCTTGCATTCTATACTGTCTGCAATATATGTTATGGGATTAGCGTTCAGGAGCTCTTATCGCAGAAAGCACGCCGCTTAGCTCCGGCGTCGGCGTCCACTGCGGAAAAAATCATTCCGGGCCACCTCGACCACGCCAGCCCTCCGCGATGGCCCAGATGCGTTAGTGGAGAAGACTGAATTTCTCGGAGTAAAATGCGGCAGGAAGAAATTCAAAATATACGACCTAACTACAACCTGCACACGTGATAGCTCGGAATGTAGTTTGAATTTCCCCAAAAAGCATGTTTTTTTCTTCTATTTCGAAACCAAATGAGAAAGGTCATACATACTTCTTTTACGAGGAAACTCACATGCAAAGCCCTTTTCCAACATTTATGCCATACCCGAAGGCGGCGCGTCCGGGCAGCACCACTAATAATAAGGAAGCGTTAGTCCGGGCTGTTAATGGAGCAAACATCATGCAGAAGACACTTTCCTCCTCGGCAGCGCCGAGCGGAGAGATACAGAGAGTGTCACAGAGCATACACTGGTTTAATTAATGTTCGCCCTGCGCTTTAACGCGATAGCGTGGCAAGTGAACGAGATGGCGATGCCCACGGAGCTTGAACCACTCTTAAAGGCGGAGCTCGCAAGTCTTCCGTGTGTCACTTAATTTTTCGATGGTGGATGTTAATATTGCATGGGAACGGCAAAAATAACAGCAGTCTTGTTTTCATCTCCCTCGATCCCTATTTGCGGCAGCCTTGGGCGACCGACAAGATGAACACGCGCAACTTTTGGCAGTTTGCCAATTTAAGGATAATAATTTGACGCAGACAAGTCACGCCGCCTGCGTAACCAAATTTTGACACCAGTGCTTCATAAAGTGCGGTAGGCACGCTGCGTCCATTACAGATTCGGATGAAACGGTTCTCCGCGCATCCATCACTAAAGATTAAGGCAAGATGGAAGCAGCTGAAGGTCGGCCATCGCGTTGCGCTGTGTTGTTGTGCAAAGTGTGATGAATGTGTGACGGGCGAGGATATATGGACAAGTCACGTGAACTCCCGTGAAGTCACACACTATTGCGCCTTCCAACGTCAGCTGTGTTCCCTCCAGGGTCGCTTGAGTACCAGAACGTATACGAAGTATACGTTCTGATAGATAGATAGATAGATAGATAGATAGATAGATAGATAGATAGATAGATAGATAGATAGATAGATAGATAGATAGATAGATAGATAGATAGATAAACGTGCATTGGGCATATATAAGTACACTTCGTGTTTTTTTTTTTCCCTTTTTACTTACTCCCGCAAAGACGCAAGCTGACGCATTTCAAGGTGCCATCGGTTCTCGGTCACAAGTCCTGTTGCAAGTTCCTGCTTTATTTTCTCTTTTTCTGTTCCCTAAGTTCGGCAGTCGTGCACAGTTACCGCGCATCTTTGGAACGAAAAGTGACTGCGACACACTCCTTGCCGCACACACGTATGTCGCAGGTGCTGCTGGCCGAGTTGAAGGGCACGCGTCGCCACTACGCGGTCAAGTGCCTCAAGAAGGACGTGGTCCTGGAGGACGACGACGTCGAGTGCACGCTCATCGAGAGGCGGGTGCTGGCCATGGGCACGCAGCACCCGTTCCTCTGCAACCTCTTCTGCACCTTCCAGTCACAGGTGAGGGAGCGGATGAATGTCGTGGCACTGAAGTTTTGTTAGTTTCACTCGTCGGGGCGAAAGCTTTAGGTGTAGTGAAGAAGAGTGCCAATGCAGCTATTTGAACATAACATAAAGAATCCACCATGCAGTGTGGCCAAGGAAGGCACAGTGGTTATCAGTGGTTCTTTAACTGTAGTTTAGGAATTATGACGTAAGTGGAAAAGAATTAAAGGGGACGAACTAACGCCTGCAGTCGGAAAGAACCGCACTTACGACTTTCGGATAACGCGTCTGGCGCTCTACCAACTGAGCTACGACGGCGGCTGTTCTCCCGCCCATTCCGCCTCTTTGGTTAATGCGGCCAGTTCGTATTTAGTGGCTATGGTAGCGCTAAGCAACGATGCTGTGGAAATATAATGAAGACAAGGGAGAGAAGAATAGGCAATTACGCCTTCTTTCACGTTGAAGGAGAGTACAGATCTACGAGAACCCCTACATGATGTCCGCAGAAATGTGAGAGAATAGACATGGCTTAGGTCAGCGCACTAACATTGGTCCACATTGTCTAGCCTAGGCATTATAGTGGGAGAGACGTTCGTCCTAAAGTACGGTAGGTATGATGATGATGATAGTGAGAGGCGACATTTCTTTCTTTCTATTTTTTATTTCAGAGTCATCTCTTCTTCGTAATGGAGTTCCTAAATGGAGGCGATCTCATGTTCCACATCCAGCAGTCCGGAAGGTTCGACCAAGATCGAGCAAGGTGAGTGACAAATAATCTTCTGGGAACAGAAGCTCAGGGGAAGATGGTGACTTCAGTTGATGAGAAAATCGCTAGATACTGCGAAGAACGGGGAATGCCACTGGAGCCAATGTTTCCCCAAGTGAACTTTTCTTCGCCGGGATGGCTGCCACCCCGATGAAAAGAAGTCCACTTGTGGAAACGTTGACTCCAGTGGCATTCCCCGTTCTTCGCAGTTTCTAGTGATCTTCTCATCAACTCAGGGACCTTCTTATACGTCGCCGTAACTGTACAGCATCCACTTTTACACGAAAGTCTCGCATGAACAGGCCCTTTGCAGCTACGCGAAGGCTGTGACCTGTCGTAAGCAAAGTTGGTAAAACTAGTACAAGCGAAGTGCTTGGAATATCCTTCGTGTAATATTACATTTCGCATCCAGTCCTATAGTCGCACTGCGAGTGATCGGTCATTTGTGTAAAAGCATAAGTCAGGTTATTACGCTGAAATGAATACTTGTGGAATCGCATACTCTGCTGTGTTCGAGACGGTTTTATCAAGACGCCGTCCGCTAAAATGTATTCGCGCTATGTCTTTCCCTCTTGATGCACTTGCTGAATCTTTGTCAGCTAAAGTAGCATCGTTTTCCGAACATTAAGGCGCTTAAGAATGTCCAGGGAAGGTGCTAAAAAGTATATCTTTCCTCTCTTCTTACGATCGGCCAGTAATCCTTGTAAAATGGAATATTCACTTAAAAAATTTCAACACTGATGCTTCCCAAGTGATACAAATCAAAGGACCTGTACTCGCATCTTCCCTAGCAATGAAAATAATAATGAAAACAAGAGACAGTGACAATCCAAGAAATCAGAGGGAAAATTAGGTTTACTCTAGTGAAATGACGAAGTTTTAAGTTAGTAACGAAAGCAGGGAGGGTATATGCGTTGCTGCTATTGTATTGTATTGGGGTGGCGGGGCTTGTCAAGCTGCAGATACTGCAGCTTTTGCCCTGCTATCCTCACCATAAGTGGTACTTTTTTCTTTCTTCTTTGTTCAACCTGTTAATTGTTATAATTGTATCGATTATGGTGAAATAAACCAAATCTCAAATCTGAAATCTCAGGTGGAATATCAATCAACATGTTTACGCAATTTGGAATCACAGGAAATGAACCCTCCCAGTATCCGTCTTTCTTCATTTACCGCGAATATTCTATCCGGATATGCTCTCGAAAGATCTAAACAGCCTGTGTGGTATGTGACTGAGACCTGTTGATTTCTTTATTACCGACCAATACATTTAACAAGTAAAAACCATTCGCGGATGAAAACACACATAACACGCGTAGGTTACACACAGGCGCAGTACCTCCGGCAACTCTATTCTGGTAATCGTGTTTCCACTTAACGCGCAACTGACGTTATTTGAGAACCAGCGCACAAAGCGCAATATATTTACACCTGGCTTGACAAGATATCAGTCCTGAATCATTCTTGTTGGTAGACCTAGAAAACTGTCCCGCTACGGTGGTGTAGTGCCTATGGCACTCGGCTGCTGATCCGAGGGTCGCGGGATCGAATGACTGCCGCGGCGGCTGCATTTCGATGGAGGCGAAATGTTGAGGCCCGCGTGCTGTGCGATGTCAGTGCATTTTAAGAGAACACCAGGTGGTCGAAATTTCCGGAGACCTCCACTACGGCGTCTCTCTTAATCAGAGCTGGTTTGGGACGTTAAACCCCACAAATCAATCAATCAGACCGAGAAAATTAAATTATTTCGTTAGTTTGGTTTGCTCATAGCAACACAATAGCACACATATGACGCAAGCTTGCGAAGTTCTACTTCACTAATGTTCCTTGTAAGTTTACGCTTGCTTCTGCGCGTGTCACACGTGCACCAGTAATTCCGCACGTGTCTTTTGAAGGCTAGTAGCCACAACACTGTCAAGGCGGCCACAACATTACAGTGCCAGGAAGCAAACACAAAATTGTCTCGCAAAGTACGAATGCTCCAGCAACCAATCATCCAAGCAGCAGCCGTTCGGCCCAAATACGCTTTCGAAGATCTTATATGAATAGGCGACAAAGCTATTCGGCACAACATACAATTCTCATTTTATTTTATGGTTCTTTGCGCGACCACCCACAGTACTCGATTATAAATGGCTCCGTTGTTTCAATTCTCGCAGGTTCTACGCCGCCGAAATTGTCTGCGCCCTAAAATTCCTCCATAAAAGAGGCATCGTGTACAGGTGAGCCAAAGTGAAAATATTGCTTTCATTCACTCAATCTGGTTATCTCAGTAAAGCGTCGAAGCCTTTTTTATTAAAGAAAAATATTCTCTTTTACACATGCATTTCTTGAATGCGTCATGTTCTGGGAGTTAGTAGTTATATGGGCTGTTCAACTGCCGCTCACAAGTCTTCACCGGTGATTCATGTTGTGATATGCGCACTAAAGATGTTAAAACTTTCTTTTTTTTTTTGCATTACTCTCTAAACGCGCGTCTCTAAATTAACGTCTAAATACTCCACATCTAAATATCTAAATAAATTACCCCGCGCAATAAACCAAAATGATAGTCTACTGCGAACTCTAGATGAACATTTTCATCGTTTTTAACTCTGCTAAAAACATATTAGCGCGTTTAACTGTTGCATACTACCCACCAAGACACGATGGGCGCTACCCTCAATGCGTCAGCGTTTCTACCAAAGGAAAGCTAACTTAAACACAATGATTAACTCTAATCTGAAAAGCACCACTGATGGTCGCTCTGATTAATGTTATTTTGGCGTTGCATTTTCCTTTAATTTCTCATTGTAATTCCTCGCAAACGCATGCAAATACACACACACACACAGAAACACACAAACACACATACCTTATGGGAATCGATGTGGGGTCCTAAATAACGCACAATATTTCTGTACAATGATGCTGTTCTAAGCGTGTGTATTGTTTTTTTAACTTTTCTGCACACGCGCCTTGTGCATCTCTTGCTTCCAACCCCAGAGACCTGAAGCTCGACAACCTGTGCATTGATTCGGACGGTCACGTTCGAATTATCGACTTCGGCATGTGCAAGCTCAAGGTGTACCGGCAGCAGCCAAGGGCCTTTTGCGGCACACCCGAATACATGGCGCCGGAAGTAGGTTCCTGTTCCACCGGAAGTGGAAACATACACGCCAAAACCCGCACTAACACACTGCCCCCCTCTTGTTTGCGGTGAACTCACGCTGCGTGCCTGATATATATATATACATATATATAGTTTGGCGAAGTAGGTAGCTTCCGCTGCCGCATGAATATAAGTATGAGACGTAGCACATTAATAATATGCCATTTATTGGTCGACGTTTCGGTCAGAGCCTGATCTTTCTCAAGACTTGATAAAGGTCAGGCTCTGACCGAAACCGTCGACCAATAAATGAAATGGAATATTATTGAAGGGCTACGCCTCATACTTATGGTATACATATATATACCATTCATAAGGAATATGTTCCAGGGTATTGCTTTAGCCTGCGTTCACTGTGTTACGTCACAGTCACAACATCGGCGCCCATTATGACACAGCAATTTTTCACAATGGGCACCGTTGACGTGACAGTGGCGTGACGGGGAGTTCGACGGCTGCGTGAATCAATATTGAGACTGTTAACGTTGCCATATCGCATGAGTTACCAAAGCATGTAAGCTACAAGAGTAGGCTGACGCTGACAAGAGACTGTACGAATGCATTCGGCGTGTTGGTACCTTGTTAACCACACGTCATAACACGGGACACTCATAAATCATTCATATGGAGTCGCAAGGCGGTGTCCAGGGGTAATTAAAAATTAGCCTGTGCTGTTAACGTTTGGCAGTGAAACTTGTCACCCATGCCATTGAAAGCCCGCGAGTGCCCATTCAAGGGGCAACGTCGCTAAAAAAAGTGAATTCAGGCGTATTTTTAGTAAAGCTATAATAATGAAACGGGCAGAACTATAACGTTGAACGGGAATGCAATAAACGTGACATTTTAGAAAATCAAGCAAACTGGTGGCCAATTTCCGTACAGGAATCTGTCGTTTCGTATCACGCGCTGCATGAAATGAGGCAAAGGCACAAAACTAAGCTCCACCCCGGTGTTTTACTGGCTATGACACTCGGCTGCTGATCTAAAGTTCGCGGGATCGAATCCCGGCCGCGGCGGCTGCACTTCGATGGAGGCGAAATGTTGAGGCCCGTGTGCTGTGCGATGTCAGTGCACGTTAAAGAACCCCAGGTGGTCAGAATTTCCGGAGCCCTCCACTACGGCGTCTCTCTTAATCATAGCCTTGTTTTGGGACGTGAAGGGCCAGAAATTATTATTCACATACGAAATTCGAACTTCTCATTCGGAATACTTGCTAAGTAGCAAAACGGGCAATTCCGGTACAGAACTGCAATTTGTTTTTGCGACGTAGCTCAGCGCAGTCTTATAACATTCATAACTCCAAAAATCGAGCTGCAGTATGAAAGCACCACAACGACACGTGAGAGTCGTTCCATTTAAACCAGCTTTTTTTTTTTCTTATGGCCAAACACAGACTATACAGTACTGAATAAAACCGTCCTCATAAAGCAGTGCTGTTGCTACTTTCGCGTGCATTCCGCATCGGGAATAAGCGATACTTGATCGTTTCGTCCTAATGTTTAATTTAAACAAACCGACCGTCACCGCTCTTATGCTTGAGAGCTCAGCATAGCAGCTAGACGGGAAAGCTTTGGAATTGAGAAAAAGAAACACAAACTCGTATACGTAGTTCACTTGTCAAGCGTGTTAGGTTACCGAGCGCCGATTGCCGAAATGCTGTTTCGAAAGCGCTCTGCTAACGTAGCTTCGATTGCGGTTAGGTTTTGCGTGTGCTCTAACCCTAACGGAAAGCATGTTACCATAGATCAAAGGTCTTCTCTTTCCAGACTAGACAGCTTCCCTCAAGCTGTTCGAGCGCATGCACTTTAACCTGAACAATGGTTCGGAAAGCGAATGTTTCTTGCTCCTTTTCACGTTATTTTTATTTTTCTAGCATTTTTTTTATTTTGCCAGAACAAGGAATATTGTGCAAGCGAAGATACTCGACATGGTCAAAGACGACAAGGATAACAAGCTGAATGAAGTTTCAGGAACACAGCGTTACGCTTTGCTTACATTTTCCCCCAAAGCTCCCTCTTGTGATGTTTGCCCCGAAACAGCCTGACATGGATCAAACAGAAAATATGCATTCATTTGAAACTACCACTCGTGTGTAATTCCTAGCAGCTAAGGGCTACGCTTCCAGTGAATGCCAACTTCCCGTGCTACAACGCTCTCTGCCAAAATTCTGGAGGAATAGAAATACATCAGAGGAGGGGACAAGGCTTGGACGGGTTATCTGCTGCCTCCTGGGAAAAAGTGGAGCTCAAGGGAATAAGAAAATAATTAATGTACTGGACGTTACTGATAAGGGTAAAAGAAAGTGAAAAAAGGATATTTGAATTTTACGTGATTTGAATAGGGTTTAGCGCACGGCACTCTGCTAAGACCCTAACTCATTTTGTTAGCGCGTACATTCTCTTCGCTGCCTCGAAGACATGGAATACTTGTCGCGTCTCCGCACTCATATCTGAATTATGCTGCAAGCGTGGCATGATAGCGAGACCCTTAAGAAAAAAAGATAGAAGCTTCTTAGTAGCTCTTTTCGATGTAGAAACAAAAAGGAGACACGGAACCGACGACAGTGGAGAAGATTAACTCTGGCGGCCGCATTTCGCATGCCTTGGAACTCCCCAGTCCCCTGCCTCGAGACACATCTTCGGTCGTGTCTTTGTTTCGCAGTCGTCGCTTTTATTATATTTCCCGCTGCTGTCATGAATATTCTAGCGGCATGCCGAAAGGAAACTCCTTTAAAAACGAACAGCGAGATATCTCGCGAAATTGCGCTGCCTAGGTCTCTACTGGATAGGAATTTCGAAAGCCAATCCACTCTTCTTTGCGCCCTCTGTTCTTGTCGGACATATCTTCAGAGATATTCCAGTATGTTTGAATATGTTTCCTCTGGTGCTATTTCGTTTGTCTCGCAGAACGGAGTTCTGGCAGCCCCATTTTATTTTTCTGCCGTGATAAGGAGCCGAGAGTTCTAATCATTCGAGCTCCATGTACTATCCTAATCTTACCAAGCCTATAGTTTGTTTCAGAAGTTCCGTGCAGCACTGTGGAAGCTACAGCCCTCTTCGGCCAATGCAGAGGGCGAACACATGTTACGTGTCCTTCCGCGGCTTGCCATCTGCCAATGGCGGGCGCTGCAGTGGCAGCTGCCGCCCTGGGAGGAGGAAGACGAAGCGGGGTGTGCGTGTCCGAACAATGGCATTTCGTCTCGCTTCGGAAGACTTCTGCGCTCGATGGCCTCGTAGCCTTGGCTATGCTGCACGGAACTCCTGAAACAGACTGTAGCGCTTGCTTTTATAGTTTCCCTGCAATGTACTAAGGCAAGGGCTACATTAGAATTCGCTGTTGTTCGGGAGGCTCAACAGCTGGAAAAGAAAAGTAAGAGCACTAGCAGGACAAAAAAGATGTCATCCGTGTTAGACCACTTTGTGCATTTGGTTGATCAACGATCAACGCATTGTAGATGAAGCGCGTAAGTGCACTTCTTGTTGGTTTAGATTCTGGAATGTGAATGTTTTTTTTTCTTTTATTAATATTGTTACCTCTCTTTTAGTGTGCATCTTTCTTCCTGACTTACTATCTGCCCTTTTGACCACGCAATATTCCGTCTAACTTTAGACTATGCCAGGAATATCGACGAACTGGTCCCAGCAATAAGCCATGTCGAATCGCGGCAATGCTTCCCTCTTCGTTTGTGAGCACCATCGTGCATAGTTCTCACCTCCAAGGACCCAGTAAGCTCTTGCTATGCTTGTAATACAGCCGTCACTATGTACTTTCCTTCCTTCCCACGAGTAGAAAGAAATACTTCATTCCAAATTTGTTCCTCCGTGTAATACAGACTAAACTATCTTACTTTGCACATTCCGGAGACTATTCTTCGCGACAGGTGGATAAGTTCTAAATATAACTAAGAGTATGAAATCGAAGCAGAGCTATGTGTTAATAGGACCACCGATAGTCCAACTGTACAAAAAAGCGTCCACCTTTTGTGTATAACGCTCAAAACTTGTTGTCTGGTGACGATCGCCTCCATGCACCCAGTGAAAACTGCAATCGTTCCTCGGTGTGTAGCTCTAATGTCCCTAGATATTTTTTTTCCGTTTTATAAGTAGCGAAAAGCTTTGACGTGCCGCTGGTGGATCTGATTGGTCGGCGTTGCTTTTGGCAGCCATGTTCTTCCTAAAGCTGTTACTTGAATGCAGCAGCGAGAGAACGTCAAAGAAAGTTGCGCGTTTCAGTAGGCGTTTCCTTACATATCGCACGTCCGCTATCATATTTGATAGGAACGCGTATGTTGAGAGCCGGACACTATCTGGGCGCGCGTGATCCGCTACGCGTGTTTAGGGAGAACATGGCTGCCGACCCGGGCTTTGAGCGAGAGTGTGCCCGGAGAGGAGGGAGTTGTCGCTACTTAAAAACGGAAACAAGATCTAGGGACTTTATGTAGCTCCTGCTACGGCACACAGAAGCGACAGCTGGCGGACTCCACGACAAGATGAGCAAAACATGAGAAACTGATAGAGGAGCCGGCCATTTATTTATTTATTTATTTATTTATTTATTTATTTATTTATTTATTTATTTATTTATTTATCTTGGACGCAGCTCAATGAAGTCAAGCAGGTAGCGCGTGCATTTTTACGTAGGTCTTCGAGGATATGCGTTGGTCAAGCGTGGCCAAAAAGACCCTAGGAGCATGCCGTGTTATAAAGCTGTGACTTACCACCACCCTGAAAGATTCCCTTACAGGATGGCTGGTCTTAATTTTTCGGTTTAAGTGTCCCAATTTTAAGAAACAATAGCAGTCATGACGGGTAGGAAGTAAGTTCCTTTCTGCTAGTCTCGTTTGTTGAAGATATCGGAGCGTCATAGTTCTTTTCAAGTTCACTAGTGTAAACATAAAAAAACAAAGATTTTCTTGCAACACGAGTTTGTGTAGACCAGTCGCGGTTGCTGTGCACAACACGCAAAATAACTTTGTCGCGCTTAAAATGTTTTGCATTCACATGAATGCAAACCATTTCATATATGCGAACCCTATGTACAGCAGCGAGCATATATGCTGAGCATATATGCTGAGCATATATGCTGAGCATATATGCTCGCTAAGAGCATAAGAGCTGTCGGAACCGTGGCAACTCCGCCACCACTTGAAATGCTAATGTTCCGACAGTGCTTTATTTCGCGAAGCCAAGATGGCACCGACGAATAAGGCACCCGAGCCAATGACTGGTGATGGTTCTGTACATGTGATGAAGTCCGAATCAATGCCTACAATATAACCAGACAAGTAATGTAATTCCTAGAACTTTTTAATTAACAGCGACAAGCTTTACGTCCTAAGAAGTGACAATGTACATGGACTCTCGTTATTTGCTCGAGCTGCTAAACCATCCGCATTTGAAGGTGAAATTACATGCAACTAAACGAAAGCTAAACAAAAAGGTTATCGAAGCAGTTCATTCCCTGCTCGTATGAAGCGCCCACATGCGTATAGCGCTGAAACGTGTAGTAGAAAAAGCCAGAAATGAGAAGTGAATGTCGAATTTCGATAAGAAGAGAAATTTGTCTTAAGTGGAGCGAATGTGACAAGCATTACGAAGCACCTACGAGTATATCGATATTCATCATGAAGCTTCTATAAATAAACGTTAGTATTACGGCCGCATAAACATCCTACTCAGGGTTAGCAAATGCAGCTGCTTCATCGGAGGCCCTTTGGAAACCTTCTTTTTCACGCGTTACTTCAATATCAATAAAGTAGTTTCGTTCCCTCTCTCTCTCTCTAAATATAATTTGCCCTTGTAGAAACAGCGCGTCATCAGTGAGCGATGATTTCATCTACACTCCCAATATCTATCTATCTATCTATCTATCTATCTATCTATCTATCTATCTATCTATCTATCTATCTATCTATCTATCTATCTATCTATCTATCTATCTGAAAGCGTGGTCGTTTCGCTCTCATAATTCACTTCCTCCTTTTAGACGCTGCGCAAGGCCTATATTTCTCGCGCTTCTATTTTATTTCGACTGTGACGGTAACTGCGTTACTCTACTTTGTATCAATTTAGCCTCTTAATCCGTTTCGTCAGTTTTCTTCTCTAACTGCTGCTTCATTCATCTTTTTTTTTTAATACGCCAACCGTTACTCCTGCCCCGACAATAGACGCATCGACGCTTAAGCCCCGCTGCTGACGATATTAAATTTCCCGAGCTGAACTTCACAAGGTCATCGCCTGTGAAGCCTTGAAACGTGGAAGGTTTCAAGCACTTCATTTCGCGCGCTTCATATCTGGTGCAAGCGGCAAGCTGCCGCAAGATTTACTTGAAGTTACGGACTTTACTTTTCGAGATAGAAAAAAAAAACAGGAAGTCAGAAGGGCAGACAAATTTCATTAGGCCTAATAAATCTTGCCCGTGTACTTCAGGTAGCACGGTAAGCATCACGAGAGCTGGCATATTACGAAGGCTCCCCGTGCGCAAAGGAAAAGACACACTTTAAAGGCGACCCTTTAACAATATTGTTTAGACCGTGAAGGTGCTTGAAATGGACTATAACTTATTGAAGTGTGTATTAAACTTTATGCTGGAACTGCTAAATATGTGATAAATGACGATATATGTATCTCGGATCAGTTAATCTACATCTCACTGTAGTGCCTTTGGCCCAGTATTTCAATGCGAAAGATAGACAACGGGGATTGACAATAATTACGAGTGTCCTTTGAAATGTTGTTCGGCGTAGTGATCGCATTTCCGCGTTTGTTAAAAGGAGTATGTATAATGAAGTTCTGCAAAAGAAAAATGTTAACTCTCCTTTATTTAACGTAATGCAAAGGCACTACATTTTCTGTCTGGTCCGTGCAATTCGTCGCCGCGCAGAGCGTAGGTACAGGCGTACAAAGTCTGTACATGACTTGAGGTTGGCCAGAAGGACTCAAAAGAAAATTCATCGTCGTTTAGACAAACTCGCATCGCAAAGGTGGAGATCTTTTTGCGAATCTTTGGACCCAAGAAAACCTCTGTCTCTGATATGGAGAACTGTTCGCGGCCTCCGTGGGACCCCTCAGCAGCGTCACCCTTTCAGGTCTTTGTCCCTTCACCAACAGTGCAGCGAGATAGACATCGCAGACAGTTTCTGCAGGGGGATCGCTGGAACCTTTACAAGCTCCGCTGGGACTTTGATGCCCGACCACCTACCCACATCACGCGACCCCCGCATGGACTGCCCTTTTACTATGGGTGAACTCGAAGCTGCACTTGCTTTGTGCAAGCGTTCGTCATCGCCAGGACCAGACGATATAACCTACCGTGCCTTACGTAACCTAGGGGAAGAGGCTCGGAAGGTGCTGCTCCTCTTATACAACAGCTCGTGGGAGACGGGCATGGTTCCCAAGGAATGGAAGACGAGTCGCACAATTCCACTGCTTAAGCCTGGGAAGTCGCCTTTAGACATTGCATCATATCGACCAATTGCACTTGCAAGCTGCGTTGGAAAACTAATGGAGAGAATGATTCTAGCACGGCTGGAATGGTACCTTGAACACTACCAGATATACCCAGACGCGATGTCCGGGTTCAGGCGTGGTCGCTCCTCCATAGACAACGTGATTGACCTGGTGACATATGTCGAGCACGAGAAGTCCCGCAAACGATTATCTGCTGCCATGTTTCTAGATGTTAAGGGAGCATACGACAGCGTAACACACGAAGCAATTTTGAGCACGTTAGAAGCAGTCGGACTTGGTGGCAAGACCTATTTGTGGATCAGTAGCTACCTAGAGCAGCGATCATTTTACATACTTACAGAGGATGGCCCAACCTCTCAATATTACAGTAGCCGTGGAGTTCCCCAGGGCGGAGTACTGAGCCCAACTCTCTTCAATCTAACGCTCATTGGACTCGCCGGCATCCTTCCTGGCACCGTTCGGCTCTCCATCTATGCCGACGACATTTGCATATGGGCATCGGCTGTGACACGACTTCAGCTTCGTGCGCGGCTTCAGAAGGCAGGTTCCTTGACATCATCCTACCTCCGTGAGCAAGGTCTGCAGCTAGCCTGTGAAAAGTGTGCTGTGGTGGCATTTACCAGGAAACTAATGTCGCCATACGTCATAACCCTCGACGGGCAGGTGATCCCCTATAGCAAAAGTCACCGATTTTTGGGAGTGATTGTTGACAGAAATCTGTCCTGGACACCCCATGTGAACTATGTGAGGAAACGGTTGACAGGAATCTGTCACATGTTTAGATTCCTAGCAGGAAAGACCTGGGGAGTGTCAGTTACATCTATGCTACAGCTGTACCGAGTCCTTTTCATTGGATTCCTGCAGTACAGCCTACCAGTGATCGCGAACACCTGCAAAACTAACTTGAATACACTCCAAGGCATCCAAGCCCAAGCCCTGAAAATATGCCTTGGTCTGCCAAAGAGCGCGTCGTCGACAGACGTTATAGCAATCGCTCGCGATCACAATGTCAGAACGCATGTAACCATTGAAACAATGCGTGTGCACATAAGACACTGTGCCCCGACCCCTAATCACCACCTCGCAGGTCTTCCAGTGGAACGACCCCGCACAACGTTCAGTTCAAAGGTCCTCGCCCACCGTGCCTCTCTTTCGTCAGGGTATGCACCTACAACAAAGGCTTCAATTCCTCCATGGTGTGTGAACCATCCTCAAGTTTGCCTCAACATCCCTGGTATTCTGAGAAAGTTGGACTTACCACCATGTGCACTCAAACAACTAAGCATGTTACACATGTATGCGAAGTACAGGGGCTGCACAGAAGTTTATACCGATGGCTCAACCACATGAACCAGTTCCGGTGGTGCTATAGTTATCCCAAGAATGGGAGTCACCCAGCACTTCAAAACTTCCCACGTCACCACATCTACAGCTGCAGAGCTCGCGGCTCTCCGCGGAGCGCTTCATATTATACACGCTGAGAGTCCTGCAAAGTGGGCAATCTTCTGTGATTCAAGATCAGCTCTACAAAGTATACAGTCGTTTCTTCGACACGTGGAGCAAAACCACCTTACATACGAAATCGCCGTACTTGTGCAAAATTTACAAGAAAAAGGACATGAGATATATTTTCAATGGATACCAGGCCATTGCGGTATCAGTGGAAATGACTCCGCAGATAAGGCAGCTCGGACATCAGGCGATGAAGACCGCTGTGTTCCCATTCCGCTCTCAAGGACCGACGCTGCAAGACAACTTCGCACTCTTGCGCGAACCATGTCCTTAACTGAGTGGAATACCCCATACACGAGGCGCACCAGACTGCACCGGCTAAACCCATCGCTCGGGAGCAACGGTGGTAAGTGTTTGTGTTAAGAGTTTGACGCTTAAACTGCATGGTGTGTGTACGTGTGTGTGCCTTTCTTGGTTGCAACAGTGAAGTGACGTCATGCAACGTACCGTACGCTGACTTTGATGCGACGTGCCTAAGGCCAACAGGAAATTTTCGACAGAGCAGGATTTCTACTCACCATTACATTTGTACTCTTTCGCTCACTCTTCTTCGCTCTCTGACATGCCAAATGTTATGGCACTTGTAAGCCAACATACACCGTAAATGGTAGCATATTTCCTACAAAGCACTGAGGCAGTCAGCCTCTTCCAGCTGTTAGCAAAGCTTTTGTTGGTGCTGTTCTGTTGCTCAGCTTATGAGTAAAGCGCGGCCATCAGATTTCCTCAAAGCCACATTCAAACTATTACTGCCACGTTACTTTCTGTTGCAATGGTAGCCGGTACCCTCCTTCCAATGTTGCCTGCGGCTTCGTCAGTATTTAGTTCCTTCTTTGTTTATGAAGGAAAGCTCACGATTCGTGAGGGCGCCATCCCCTGAAAGATGGCCCCTAGGCTCGAGCTGATAAACCAATCGAAGCAAGACAAAGTATCTGTCGCACCTCATCAGATAAAAATCTGAAGAAAAACCGAATCGTTCAGTAACGCGGTCTATTTCAAGTCGCTATACGCAGCAGAGTACCGCAAGCACTTTCCGCGGTATAGTGTGGAAGAAGCCCACAGCTTTTCGTACAATATTCTCCCCATTCTCTCGTAAGCTATAAATATAAGCTGCTATGGCTACCAGCGTGTCATCTGGCAATTTTCGCCATGCCAAGTGGCCCGTCTGCAGTACCTAAGAGGACCACGAGACTGTAAAGTTTGTATTATTATTATTATTATTATTATTATTATTATTATTATTATTATTATTATTATTATTATTATTATTATTATTTGTTTGGCCCTCACAAAGCACGAATTGTAGCATCCGAAAAGAAGCAGCGTGCGCGTACATAATTCATCTCTGAAAGGAAGTGCCCACGCACAGGTTGTGCCTGTGACGTCGCTTTTGTGGCACGCGAAGGCAGATAGGCTTGTTTGTGAAGAAATTTCCTTTGCAAAGTCCGCATCTGTAATTCACGTTCACTACTTAATGCGTTACTTGTAGCGCTTTAGCAGGCATGCCGAGTGCTGTGCTTTTCTTTAATAATACCCTCCGTTTCGTGGTACACATAGCGTGCAATTCCTTTAAACTTACACGATGTGTCACGGTGTCAGTGATCGCCGTTGTTATGTCGTGTACGCTGCCGATCCACCATTGCGCGTCGGCCATCGCGAGGTTAAAACTTGTACTGTCACCGCAGCTGCGAGGCTTTAATGGCTCGCAGAGCCGTCGTCCGTTCCATCATGCGTCACCGCGGTGACAAACGTTTCCGTCGGCATACGGCGTTTCTTCCTCGAGGAGTGTTGTGGCGCAATACGTAACAAAGGGCAAGTGACGACGAGGAAGACCGCTCGACACAGCCAACAGTGTCGGGAGACACGAGCGCGTTAGTGACTCAACACTTTGTCTCTTGGAAAGTGACCAGCGATTTCGCGAGACAGTATACATCTGCTGTTTTCTTTATAGAAAGCGCTGCTCGAAACTGTCGGCCCATGCGGCCCCACTGCCACAATAAGTTAGCCTTGCTCTCAGTTTCTGGTTCTGAAGTTATGTTTGGCCGTTGTGCTTGTCAAAAAACAAAAGCGCCTCGCTTCGTCGTAACCTGTCACTCGTTCCAGTTTGCGTCACACCCCTCCAAGGGTGTACGGAACACCGAGTTGTCCACGCTGTAAGCACAATGGTTTTCAGCGTTGTAGTTCTGTAAGCGTCCAGTTACATCCCTCTACTCGTGAGTTTTAGAAATAGGTACACACGCTTCGGGTTCTTCCGGTATGCACGCTATTTCCGACAAATAACGTACGTACGCAAGGGCCTTAGCGTGTGGCGCATACGCAGTGATGGCAAACGCAAAGCTTTCGCGTACGCTCTCCTAAAACTTCTTGCTGACGGGAAACAGGCGACGAGACGCTTTTCCCCATCGCCAAGGCGGGGCCGTAAAGGTATCGGCGAAGGTAACGGAATGATACACATATGCGAAGGCCACGTGAATCGAGCTTAAAAACATCATGTATCCAAGCGTCTGCGTGCTATTCCGCTTCGCCTTGTCCACGTCGAACGCGAAACCTTGTTCTCGGTTGCAGAGAGCCACACGCGGCGAACAGCTTTTTATCTTCACAGCTTACGAAGACAGTGCATTGAGTTTAAGTAGCTCCTTCCCTCTATATAGCTCAAACTTCAGACGATACGCCGCGAGTGCACTCCTATAAGGAGCGAAAACCATCGTGCTGTCAAATACGGCGGGATATAGCATTATTTGTGTGATTGTCTGTTAAAGCGGATAATCCAGAGAACGAATTTCTGTAGTCGCTTGTAGAGCGTACATGGAGCGAAGCATCCCTTCTTTACCAGGCACTACGAAGGCAGGAAGCAATGCATCCGAGGAATGTACAGCATACGTCATCTCTATATTTAGTTGGAATGTAGTAATTGCCGAAGATCAATGATGGCGTTCATTGGCGGAAAAGCGACTTGCCGCAAGTGTAAACTTCTCCCGTGTGACTTAGATGGATGATGCCCAAAGGTAACATATTTATTACGCATAAAACTTTCGATGCTGCGGTTGGTCGTTGCTGTCCCAGTTCCCCTGTTGCGCTTATAGGCAGTGGTGCGAGGGCGACGTAACGATTCGAGCAGAAATGAACGGTCGATTACTCCGTAGTGGCGACGTGACGACGGAGTGTAGCTACCGAACCGTAGTTAATAACGCGCAAGGTTGTCGCCGGGTGCGGTATGGCCGAGACGTAGTTGCACGCTATGTGTACTAACTAAACGGAGTAGTGTGGCGTGGTGTGGTGTGTGCACTAACACGTGGTGGCCCTGACCGCCAGAGACCTGAAGCTGGACAACGTGCTGCTGGACCAGAAGGGCCACGTGAAGATCGCCGACTTTGGCATGTGCAAGTGCGGACTAGCGGACGCCGAGAAGACGTCCACCTTCTGCGGGACGCCGGACTACATCGCGCCTGAGGTGAGAGCATGACTCGCCTGTAGTAGCAGTACAGTTGTACGATGCATGTCTTAAGGCTTATCGGCAGTTACACGAAGGAATTGCGCGAGCGACCAAGACGCGACTGGAAGCGACCACTGTCGACAGCGACCAGCTCTTACTTGCGCGCCAAAACTCCGCACCATTTTGATGTCTTTCAGTTCTGCTCACTCCGCTATCAGCTTACAAAGCAAGCAAACGACTAATGCTGCGCACCTTGTTCGATACAGCTTGACAACTGCTCTCGCACCACTGGAAAATTCAGCACGGAGCGACTGGTCCCGAAACAATCGCTTTACAATTAAAGCCATCAATTCCGAACACCTTGCGACTGCTCGCCTCGCAACCAACTTGGTCACACGACCAATGCTACTTGCCGATGTAAATGAGTCCCCAGTGTCAGCAAACCTCCTTCGGGAATTTAGTATGAAGAAGGTATAACGACGGCAGGCAGTCGTAGCGTGCATGAACGCCAGACAAAACACAAATTAAACATATATGTCCATGATGGTTAGAGACTTAAAGACGAGCATAGAAAAATACTATATTTAAGATTGCCACTGATCCCTAAAAGAAAGTGGAAAAGCATTCCTGTCACAGTGGGGCAGCCTAAGCAAAGAAAGCAACCGCAGCAGCTACAGTAACTCAAGTCCACGTCAACGGGGCAGTGTTTCGAAAGTCTTCTTGGAATAACAGTGAAGAGCCAAGTTATGCATATAAATATGGTAAACTTTGGTTTCACTTGCAACAACAACAAAAATAAAACCACGACCACGTTATCATTAAGGATGGCTGCTGTATCCCTACTCATAGGAAAGTTCTCTCGTATTCCGTCTCAAAATATAGGCATTCCGTCTCTATAAAAGATGTTTTCTACATGTCATCCTACTCCCGTCGCACATTAGGAGTCTAGTTAAGGAACAGCATATCGTATTCATAAGTCGGCAGCTCGCTGCTACAAGAGGCCGTCATAACTTTTACTTGGCTGAAATGACGTTTCCATTCTGAGAAACCCCGCAGGCATAACAAGCTTTCTGACAGAAGTCGAAGTGTGCAGCCTGCCGAATATGCCTTGAACTAATGTAAAAGCGCAAAGAAAAGAATGTGTAACGGAGTCCTGCAAAAGAAAAATGTTAACTCTCTTTACGTAATGCAAAGGCACTACGTTTTCATCTGCTCAGTGATTCATGTCATTCCATACCGCAGTCGCAGCCCGTCAGGACTTTGTTAGCGCATCTGTTTTATGCAGGCGTAATTTGAAATTGTGAATTCCCAGAGCAATTCGCATTACTCACCTGTGATAAAAGGAGCCTGTATGGAGCATTAGTCTCGCTATGCGCCCCTGTTGAACGAACATGCTACGTTGAAATGACACGCGGCAGGTATTTTTGTTATGTCTTATCGGGGATGACCGATCACCGTTCAGACGGTCTCGTTGACTCTTCTGAAGGACTATTTCTGCAGCTTTCGCGAAGCTTTACATCTGTCATTAAAGATTATTGAAGTTCGCTACAAAGACTTCATCGACAAGGCACGCATGCTACGCCTGCCACGCCAGTCCTCTGCATGCTTGCGGACCGGTTGTCATGCATGCGTTGTCATACCGCATTCTGATGCATGCAGACTGAGCGATCGCATGGTACTCGCTATTATCGTATGCAAAGCTTCTCTCTCTTCGACTGCTCAAAGGTAAGAACCGACTACCACCATTGCTACCTGGACATTACCATAGTCATACTGACATGATGGTGAAATCCAAACTAGAAGAGAAGTTCAGGGGAAGATGGATGCTTGAATCGATGAACAAATCGCAAAGTACGATTTAGAACAGGGAATGTCGCGAGAGCCAACGTTTCGACAAGCGGACTTGTTAGATTAAACGGGCAAGTTCGCAACACCGCGAATAACCTGCCGAAGGCAGTGGCGCAGCACTTTAATATGACAGGTCATAATTTCGATGAACTGGAACTCTACATACTTCAAGGAAACTTCCGCTCGCCGAGGGACAGAAAATACAGGGAATCGTATCTCATATACAGGTTCAATACTCTCCAGCCTACAGGCATAATTTATTTATTTATTTATTTGTGATACCCTCAGGGTACATTAGTACATTATAGAGGGGAGGGGCGGAAATACAGTTGAACAGAAATAAATGCAGGAAAGTAAGCACAGGATTATGTAAACACATTACAGAAAAGATAATGATGCTACATAATAGTAAATATTACACGCAAAGAATACACTGTATTAACAGACATTGGAAATTAAAAATAAGAAAACAGCCAATCAACACCAATAATAGTTATACCCGTTGGAATAATTCACGATTTCAAGTTTACTGTTAGTGCATTCTTAAAACGAGTGGGGTCAGTGATTGTTACCAATGATGCAGGTAGGTTATTCCAATCGATTGAGGTCTTAGGAAGGAATGATTGTGAACATGCTATGGTGTTGCGACGAGGTACATCGACTTTATGCACGTGATCATGCCGAGCTGAATGGTACGGTGCCGGGTGGATCCAGAGTGAACGAAGAATTGGGTTGTGGTAATAGATTTTATGAAATAATGAAATGCGCGATTCCTTTCTGCGAAGAGAGAGTAATGGGATAAGGAGCGTACTCTTCATTAATGTAACGCTAGCAGTGCGGTGATAATTAGCGAGGATGAAACGTACAGCGCGATTTTGAACCGATTCAATTTCGTTAATTAATGTGACTTGATGAGGATCCCAAATGCATGAGGCGTATTCCAGTTTGGGGCGGACGTAGGTTATATATAGCAGTCGTTTCAACGGCGTAGGTGCTAGAGAAAAATTTCTTTTCAAGTATCCTAATGAGCGGTTAGCTTTTGATGTTATGTATTGTATGTGCTGCTTCCAAGAGAGGTCGTTCGCTATATGAACGCCTAGATAACGGTAGCTTGTGACAGATTGGAGGGGGCAGTTATTTAGTGCGTAGGTAGAGCAGGTTGTCTTAGAACGAGAAATGCGCATCGATTTACATTTATTAATGTTGAGCTCCATGCACGGAATGAGGCACCACATATATATGTTGTTTAGGTCCGATTGAAGGGTTGCTATCTATGTCAGAAGCGTCATTAATTTTGCGATATATAACGCAGTCATCCGCGAATAAGCAAATTTTTGAGGAAATGTTTTCTGGTATATCATTAATATATATTAAAAATAAAAGAGGACCCAGAACAGACCCTTGAGGAACACCTGATTCAACTGGAGCCGTGTTAGATGTGGAGTCATTAGCTACAACAAATTGAGAACGGGAAGAAAGGAAAGATTGAATCCAGCCAAGTACTCCAGGGTCAATTTTTAAAGCGCTAAGTTTATGTAGAAGCAAAACATGTTTAACCCTGTCAAATGCTTTCGAAAAATCTAGAAGAATACAATCAGTAAAAAAACCGTTATCAGGATACTCGTGTAAGTCATTAGTAAAAGTCACCAGCTGAGTCTCACAGGAAAGGAATTTGCGAAAGCCGTGTTGACACTTAGAGAAAAAGTTGTTTTCTTTCAGAAATGTAACAAGGTTAGAAAATATGATGTGCTCCATTATTTTACATGGTATCGAGGTTAATGATATGGGGCTGTAGTTAGATGGATCATCCGTGTCACCAGATTTGGGAATCGGAATAATTTTCGCTGTTTTCCAGTCAAGAGGTAAAGATGAAGACATGTATGATTGTGAAAAAATGCTCTCTAAGATGATCGAGGAATATTCGCTGGTATTTTTCAGAAACTTTGCCGTTATTCCATCAATTCCGCAAGAAGACGTAAGCTTAAGGCCATCTATTATTTTTCTTATGCCGGTGGGGTTAAAAATTACCGGATCCATGGGTAAGAAGTTGCAACGCGGTAGCCATGGCAGTTCGAGATCATGTCTTGCAGGTGTGAAAGCTTTTATGAACGCGTTGTTTAGAATAGTGGCGCAGTGGTCCTGAGGTAAGGGTTCGCCAGTAGATGAACTGAGTGATACGATTTTTGACTCGGTAGGTTTTATTACATTCCAGAAAATTTTCGGATTGTTGATAAGCATGGTCGGGAGGGTGGTATTAAAAAATAAAAATTTCGTATTCTTTATTGCAGATGTGTAGGTCGAGGCAGCTTCTTTGTAAGCTGTCCATGTAGCCTCGTTTTGGGCCCGCTTTGCTGTGCGAAAGAGACGTTTTTTCCGATTAGATAGCCGTTTCAAGGATTTGGTATACCATGGGGCATTGTTATTCGAGAGAACACGCCTCGTTGGAATGAACTGGTTGACAAGATCCTGAATTTTTTCTTTAAACATATTCCAGTTAGTATCCAGCGAGCGCTCAGCGGCATTAGGCAGGAAATTATCAAGGAAAACACCAAGTTCATGGTTGATAGCGGTGAAATTGGCTTTTTTGTAGTCACGAATGGTTTTAAGACTGTTATGGGACAGGGAAATTGAGAGGCTAATCGTAAAATGCAAGACGTCATGATCGCTCAGACCGGGCGAGTGTGTAACCTGGGATATGATATCGGATGATGACGTCAAAACGAGATCTAACAGGGATGATGTAGTGTCCGTTACGCGTGTAGGCGAAGTAACAACTTGGAGTAGGCTAAAGTCTGCGCATATGTCGACAAAACGTTTCGATTCTGCGGAAGTTGGATTTATTAAAGGACACGTGCCTGACCATGAAATGTTTGGAAAATTAAAATCTCCCACTAAAGAATTGGTGCATCAGGGAAACGAGTACTTATTTGACTTAAACAATCGTACATGCTGTCAGAAAAAGTCACGGCACATGATGGTGCTCTGTAACAACAACCAATCACAACCTTTTTATAATTGACAGAAACACAGCACCATACACATTCAATATCACATGTTATAGCCACAGGAAAACAGACTAAACATTCATTAACAGCAATTAATACGCCACCACCTACTCCCTTAGCGCGGTCGGTACGGTAAACATTATACTTTTTAAAGGGAACCCTTGAGTCCACCTTTCAAAGGGAACCCTTGAGTCCATTAGATACGGTAGAGGGTTAACAAAGACAACAAAAGGTTGAGGTATGCACAAGCTAACAACGTTTCTCCCAGAAAGTTTACTTTCAGGTGCGGAGCCCCAAGCCAGTTCGACGAGAACAACAGCGTTAAACAGTGTAGTTACTTTTTTGAGGGACAAGCTTTCGGTGAAATGCATTGTTGGTGCGGCGCAGGTGGTGTGGGGTGGAGGGGGGGACACATGCCATAGGAGCAACTTCTGTTCCGAGCGTGTGTTCCTTTTTTCATCCTGCTTTCTAGCCCTGTGCACACAATGCATTTGCAAGATATGTACAAGGAGCGGATTCTTTGGAAGCTTGCGCTCTTGCCATTTATATTAGTCACGCTAACAGCTGTCACCCAAATACCCCTGCACCCAACCCCCCTCCCTTGTATTTTTTTCTTTTTTTTTTTTTTTGTTCGCACGTGCTGCTCTTCTTCTCCTCTCTTTCTGAGGACGGGGGAGAGTGTGCAAAGGCGTACATAAACGAACGCTGGAGAAGGCAGTTGCCGCCCTGACGAAGACAAGTCCGCTTGTCGAAACGTTGGCTTCCGCGACATTCCCTGTTCTAAATCGTACTTTGCGATTTGTTCATTGACATGATGGTGGTATCATAAGCACTTCTGCCATTTAACGTCTTCATATACCCTTTTTCCTCCTAAGGCAAGTGCTACCTACGGAACGTCGCTTCTAGGTTAAGTTTCTGGTGTCTTCTGTAATAGCATGCAGTAGTCTAAAGCACACTATTTGCATAGAGAGAGATAGCAAGCAGGGGAGGCAGGGATGGCGACCAGACGATCGTTCAATATGTTGCCGTGCACAGGAGCGAGGAAATTTAAACAAGAAAAGGTAAAAGAAAAGGACGGAGATGGGAAATGAAAGTGCACAAAAGGACGTACTGAGACTAGCGTTTCTCGGGGACATGCACTAACTCAGCCTTCTGGCATTCTACTGTAAGGTTGCTCCCTGTCTGTCTTCAATGTGACAACAGGGCAGTAGCCCAGCCATAGCGATCACAGACCTGAAAGCACTGGACTAATCTCATCCAGTACCTGAAGCGCACTGCGGGACGTCGGAGTCTGCAGCTTGCTGAAAAGCATATGCAGTCATTCATAAAACATCCAAGCATTCTAGCCCCGGTATAGTGATCTCCTGGGAGGGTCTTGACCGACGCGATATGGCAAGCGCTGTGTCAAGAAGCGCGTCATAAAAAAAAGTGACAGTAAGCGAATCTGCAGAACGTTCACTTGTCGGAGCATAGTCTGTACTCGACGTAGCCGCCTGATGGTTGTCCAATTCAAGCACAAAAGTTCTCTGAAGCCGACGCCGCATAGCTTCCATTTGCGCTGCCTGACCATTGCTTCCCGCTACTCTTCTGCGCACGTGGTGATGAGCACAGGCGATTTGTAAGAGGCAGATATGCTGGCATCAAACAAGTGAAAGTATAACGCTAGAAACAAAGCCAGCGGAAGATCTTTATATGTGCTCTAGTTAACATTCATCACTACTAATCGCTACTCATCCCCGTGGTGGCTCTGCGGCTAGGGTACTCTCTTGCTGATATGGAGGTCGTGGGATGGCATCCAGGCCAAGGTGGCCGTATTTCGATGGGGGTGAAATGCCAGAAAAGAAAAAAAAAACCATGTTCTTCGATTTAGGTGCAGGTTAAAAAACCCGAGGTGTGGTCACAATTAACCTGGAGTCCTCTACTACGGTCTATCTCAAAATCATGTCGTGGTTTTGCCACGTAAAACCCAGTCAATTATTGCTCATGTTTACAAAGTTCGTCAAAGCTTCTTCAGGAAGTCTTCTCACCGTCTGAATGTAGTACCCTGTTACCCCGCAAGCGAAACTTTCAAAACAATGCGTCTTCGGTCACGCAATCGGCCGTTCGAACACGCTAACTTCCCGAGGATCTTTGGTCTTTACACAAAGAGGACATGTCATTCATCCTCAAGCGCTGATGTTGTCTCAGTGATGTATGTGAAGAAAAAAGAAAACGCTGCTACCAAGGCCAATCATCGAACCTGCCATTCCGTCACGAGCGTACAACGATACCCCATACGCAACGGAAGCTTGTTTTCTTTATTTTTTTTTCCCTATCGCTCGCTTTCTTCGCGGGAAATGACGTTTGTCCGTGGTTTCGTCAGTGATCGTCGACGTCGCTGCACGGACTCCGACTCTGCAGGGCTCGCCTTCTTCTTTTTCCGCAACTCTCCCACGTAATGGCGCCACGCTGTTTGAAACGTCCAAGCGCCGTGTTTACTCTCTCCGCTGCAAGGTCAGCGCGGCAGCTTGTGTTGACGCCTTTACCGCGCCACGCGGGCCGTCGGAACGACAGACCGCCAGCCCTTTCGACTCATCGCCATCAGTCTTTTCGTCACGTGTCTCCGGCAGCAGCCGCAAATAGTCCCGCCCGGCCCTTCGCCGCCCTGTATACATGTTTTAATCGCCGTAACGAGAACCGGCCTGCCGTAAATAGACCACTTGCGCTTCTTGTGCAACCTTTCTATCTTTAATTTATTTTCTGAAACTAAGCTCTCGCGCGCACCTCCCATCGAGTACACGCTGGTTCAGCACAAATCATTCACTTTTTCTGTGTGTTCGAGAGCGGCTGCCCTACAGCACCGCCGCCACCGCTTTGTGTAATGCCGAGACTCGTTGGCCGTAACCCGCCGCGAAGCGGCGTTGTAGTCGGGTGACGTCATCTGTGGGAGAACCGGTGCGTCTGCATACAAGAGAGGCCGCGTGTGCGTGTGGCCGCAAGCGCGATGCGTAAAGAAAGAAATGGACACTCGCCGCTGTCGACAAACTTTCACCGGCAGATTACCGGGAAGATACACGAAACTCGGGGGAGTGGAGAAAGCCTG
The DNA here is from genome assembly GCA_013339685.2 of Hyalomma asiaticum. Taxonomy (NCBI): domain Eukaryota; kingdom Metazoa; phylum Arthropoda; class Arachnida; order Ixodida; family Ixodidae; genus Hyalomma; species Hyalomma asiaticum. The sequence continues at coordinate 55,662,657 of CM023489.1, read as the reverse complement.
GAGCATCGGTTGTCGCATCGTCGTCTTCCTCCTCTGTAGCGTGTCCCCGTGCTCCGGGCTCCCCGAGCAGCGGCGGCGCATTTAGAACTGTGTCAGGAGTGTTCCCGGGAATAACCCGGCCGCGGACCCGTTCGCCAGGCCAGGGGCGGCCGTGAAGCTTTTTTGATTGCGGCACCGCAAAAGCGACACCCCGGTCGCATTTATAGAACGCACTGTTACGCCCGCCTGTTGCGCGGCTGCTCAGTGACATCAAGGAAGCCCTGCGGGCCTGGTTTCTTCTTCATATACAAAGGCATAGGTTTTGAACAGCCCAGCTTGTGGATAGAATTGGATGTCAGTATTTGAGGAAAACGACCTACGGTTATCGACGAAATCGGCCCTTTCCTGTCTGCTTCATGTACGGGGACAAAACCGACAAACTATCGTAATGAAATGTGACGGATGAACACCTCAGCAGGCGATCGAATAATAAGCTCCCGGACAGGTGCAGGCCGCCTTTTGACACTATATGCACGTTCTAGTGATGCGCTCGTGAAGCGTGAAGACAGCCGACGGCGGACGGCTAAGTGTGCATGGAGGATTCACAGATTAATCGACGTGAACAGGCGTCTTGCTGGCAATAATGGGGAACATTTCTGAATATTGTCCAAAAGGGCGGGGCGATGACTCGACGTGGCGCCCTTCTCGGGATGGCTAGCCGAGTGCCGGCTTTGGAACTCTTCCGGGCCGTTATGCAAAGGAAAGGCATGCAGATACGCACACAAAATTAAAGAAGTATGAAATTAACTGTTGCCAACTCGCTCAGCTATCTGTAGTCTATAAGCTCCCCGCTGTCACTGTGAGTGTTTTCATATTTGCCCGTCTCCGCTGCGCTTTTGTGCATTTCGGCAAACTTATAAAGTCTTCCTGAAAGAATGTGCCCAATAGGAGGAACCGCCGGTATATCTGTCAAGTGGGTAGACCTGTCCGCACCAAACAACATTCCTCTTCTTGCAATGCCTCAATCTTTGTGCGACAGTATGAAAAGCAAGCTTTCCTATGGTTCTAACGAACGCCATTCGGCCTGTGAGTTGAGATAAAGAAGCTTGTGCACACCTTTCGCACTTTCGCTCTTCAGTGTACGACGCTTTAGAGCCATTCGCACATATTCGCAAGGTCCGCTGCACTCACCTCATCTATATGTACTTATAGCACTGGCGCTGGGGCATGTAGGAAGGCACTCCGTTTTCCTATATAGGGTATTTTATACCACCCACCAATTTAAAGGGCCCGTACACGCAGTAAAATACAGGCGTTATGCTGAAACGTGAACAGTTTCCAGAAATTTTCGATGGCAGATGATGGCAGCAGTATTGTGAAGTGCTTTCCTGGTGCCTGCCACATGCCTTGTAAAAGGATGAAACCTTGAATTAGACAGCCTGTGTGCGGTGACGAGCAACTTTCAGTTGATCCCTGGTGCGCAGTGACATGCGTGCGCACCAGGCGCACGCATGTCACGTGATGTAAGGTGGGGTCTTTAGGGAGCTATAAGGGAAATAGGGATGCAGGCGAGGGAAAGGCATGAAGGTCAACCAGACCAGCGTTCGGTTTGCCACCCTTCACAGTGGAAAAGGAAACTGGTAATACAAATAAGAAAAAAGAAGAGAGAATGAACAGCACCTGTTTAAGAGTGTCTGGCAAAGAGGGAGAGCGGCAGTACAAGGATGTAATGCGATAGGAGAACTCTGGACGTCGACGTTATTTACCGTCAGAATAACGTAAATGCGGCACAATACGTACGTCGAGGTACAGTGCCGGCTTGCCTTCCAGCCTGAACAAATATCCGTTCAGTATCAGTATTCATACTCCAGTATTCATACTCCTGCACTCGTTAAGCAATGTGCTGTGCCTCTCAACACTCTTCAGAGCTCAGCAGTGTTACTTATTGGGCTTTCTGATGCATTGTTCTAAGCGACTTTAAAGCTTAAGTTCCTTCCACGCTTCATTTCATAACCTGCATCGGATATATTCTGTGTTTTCATAATTATGGCGACATTAAAACTTCGGCAGCCGTGCCCGTGCGCCGGTGCTTTATGGCCCTTTTCTTGTTTTGAAAGGGGGCTGCTGCCTACATAAAATATCCCTCTGTTCGCGCGAGCTTCTGCCAAGTGAACAAAAACACCGGACTTGCGTAATGCGCTACACACACACACAATTTAGGAGAATCTCGGCGTAACGCTTCTTCTAAAACTTCTAACACAGTCGCTGGCAACAATGCTTTAATTGCTGCTCCAGGTGCCTCATACAATCCTGCATCGCATAAAGAAAGCAATCCCGTTAAGATCTCGGCGCTTACTACTCTAAAGCGTGCTACTCTTTCGTGTCTCCTCTCTCCCCGTTTCTGATTTCACTTTCTTTATACCATTCTCTCCGTTTTCTCCTTCTTCCTCCGTTTCTCTTTGTATTGTTTGTTTTTTTTTTTCGTTTTTTACGCTATTCGTTCTCTTCTTGCATTCGTTTCACCACGAGGCATCCTTCCAGGTAGAGAGCAAACAAAAAGTGTGCAAAAATAACACAGAGAGAAAAGTGGTGAGTTTAGCCAGCGCGGGTGCCGGCCGGCTTCCCCCACCATTACTCTATGAGCCAATCTAGTAACATTGGGCTGCACCAAGCTGTGCAGGGTGGATCATTGAGAAAAAAGATGACAGAGGGATACAAGGCCTAAGAAACAGAAAACAGAACACACAAGCGTGCATGAACGCTTTGCAAGGGAATGTCACTTTCCCAATCTGTCGCGCATATCCCAAGTTCTTAAATACTGCAGCTTGGATCGTACAGACCCAAATTCTGAAAGATTCATACGGACCAGAGGCCATATTTGCTAAATTTGTATTTCGTAAATTTTTCTTCTCTTTGGTCATCCACCTTCACTGACCATAAATTTCCTGCGTCAGGTGTAGATGACATATTATTATCTTTCCATTTAAGTTCTTGTGTAAGTGGTTGATGTGAATGAGGGCCTTCTCTATTCAATGAAGGCACGATCATCGAGCCCATCCAACGTAGTCTAGAAAGTCTAAGATAGAAAGTCTATCCTGCGAGAGGAAGATGTGAGTGACCGAGGGGCATCCTCTCAGCCGCAGTTGCCGAGAGCAGCCCTTTCGGGCATTCCAGAGCATTAATACTATGCACTCTAGAATACCGCGCCCAGACATACAGCTCCGAATAATAAAAAAATAAATACAGCCGAAAACTTTACCCTACAAGTCTGAACCCGCATGCCAAGCCGGATATCATCCAGCTTAATCCCTCCGGTTTTCCGCAGCTCTATTTCTCACCCATGTCAGTGCCTCCCGGGATACGTCTAGAATAAGCCGAGTATTCCTCGGTGGGCGCTGGCGCAGTTATCGCGGATCTCGAAGACTTAGCGCTGTTCCTCACGTCTTGCGACACGTGCTTAAGCCTCGGTTAAGCAACGTAGGGACATTTCGGGCAGATCTCATCCGCCCGCATCGTCTGTCATGCCGGGCGAACTCTCACGCAATTGGAGATGTATGCGCGTTATCCTGTCGCAACTTCTCTTCGGTCTGCGACGCCAGTCTCGCTGCCAGTCCACCATTAGGCAGCGTATTCGTGAAATATGCGTGAGCTGTGAGGAAAGTGCGGAAAGTGCGGAAAGTGAGATCAACGCGCTCTCTTCGCACGAGGACCTCATAACGAACTTTCGTTGCTCCTAAAGTTTCATTCATTCTTCGACAAAAAACTTGCGTTGTTTAGAACTGTTCGTGATATTCGTACCACGTCAGCGTGGCTTCAATCAGACAAACATACTACGCTTTTTTTTTATGCGGTTGCTTAGGGAGATACGAAGGCGGAATCCTTTGAAGTTCCATATTAAGGACTCCTTTGAAAAATCTGTTTTCTAAGTTTCGATAACACGTTGCGTGCACCTGCATTTAGCGATGACCTGAAGGAGATACTCAAGCAGTTATTAAGCAGTTATTAACTAACTTCGCAGTCGCCCGGTCAGTAATTAACTACGTCTTGGAGATCTGTAGCTGTGCTATGGCGTGCGTATCCGCTTTCCGTGGTCTCGTCCTATTTTATTTCTATTTTTATTTTTTGAATTCGCGGCGACGCCGGCTTTTCGGTAAGGTCATTGCCGACTTTTTGAAGGTGACTTCCGTTTGCTGAGACGCATAAGGATTTCGCCTTTAAGGCAGGCTTTCTAGCGTGGTGACAGCGCCGACCTTTGTGCGGTGCGCAAATGGCGCTCACCCCTGACCTTATCCGTCCTGAAACATGGCGAGAGTCGCCGCCGAGAGACCGCTGTGACACCCGGGGGAACTTGAAACGGTTGTTACTTCGTGGCGCGTGAACGTCATGCGCTAACAGCTCTATCACTTTAATATAGGTGCACGAGAGCCGTTTGGTGAGACGCAGTGCAGTGGTGATGAGGATGAGCATGATATTGAATGTCCGTCTCTCTTAGTGCGCGCATACCTACTGAGGAGTATCGGTGAAGAGTCTGGCGTGAAGACGTATATGTGTCTGTAATGTATTATGTGAAACGGCATTGGAAGCTGAAATTAAATAAGGCACTGTGAAGAGGCACTAAGAGTGTACAGTCAAACTAACGGATGGAAACATTTGCTAGAGGTAGTAAAAATATGGAAATAAATCATAATCAATCTTGACCACACTGATGTAGTAGAACGACGAAAAGAAACAAGCAAGGAAAACTAAACTAAGACACCAGTCCTTTTGACACACATAAATAGTCGAACAAAATCATGCACACACACACACCTATTATTTTAACCTTGTGTGTTGTGGCTCCGAGCGCCGAAATTAAGGAATGTTTAATCTAAATCCAATCCTGGTCCTATCCTTTGAAGTAGATGTTAAAAGAAACTTTTTGTGTTGGCTGGTGTATCTTTGATAAAATGAAAACAAATTGCTTCCGAAGTCATGCTCATTGCACATTTGGCAGAGAAGGGTTGTCCTGGTACCAGTTCGGGCTATATAAATATTCCATTGCTGAATTCTGTATACAGTGGCTTCATGCCTTTGCCGTTCTGCAGATGCGCAGTACTTTCCTTACCAATAAAATCTTGATTGGTGATGCGGTACCCTTAGTGATCTTCAGCGCCTGCTCAGATATTGTTCTGCTTTAGCAACCATGGTTCGCATGCATTTTTTCGGCACCGCAATGCGTTGTATGTTGATGAAAATGTTAAATTCAGCTCCTTGCGTTCTTATTTGCCACGTATCTAAGCTGCCTAGGCAAGCGTGTTCCTCTTCCGCAGGTGTATGTTACATTTGAATTCACATAGTCCTTTTTTTTTTTTTTTGGCGCGGGAGTAAAAACTGCTAAAGTTTAGGTACATGGTCTCTTTTATAGCCTCTCCCAAAGTCGCAACATCGCGCCCAGCTGCGTTATTCCCATTTCTTACGGGCCCTGCCACGGTGGTCTAGTGGTTATAGCACTCGGCTCCTGATCCGAAGGTCGCGGCATCGAATCCCGGCCGCTGCGGCTCCATTTCGATGGAGGCGAAATTTGGAGGCCCGTGTGCTGTGCGATGTCAGTGCACGTTAAAACACCCCTGGTGGTCGAAATTTCCGGAGACCTCCACTACGGCATCTCTGATAATCTGATCTGATTTTTAGACGTTAAACCCGAGAAATCAAACAATCAGTCATTTGCTATGGTATTTTAGGTAATAATCTTTAATTCACGCCGAAGCAAAGGCGTACGTTGTCAGAGAATTAGCTCGGCTCCCATGTATCGACAGATTACTGCTATGCTGGAATCGAGAAGATGGGAGAAACTTAATCCTTCTGACTATGCTTACTTTAACACACCCGACGATGAGACATTGCGAAAACTCGTACGACTGAAAACCACCACGCGTGCTGTCGAATAATGTTATGTATGTACAGACCCGACAACCTATATTGATCGATCGCCTGCTTCTTCAGCCCGCCGTTTAGACACCCTTAAGTAGAGGCCGTATGGCCGCATTGCTTTCAGGGTCACACTTAACCGACCGCCTTCACTCTTCCATCGATTAACCACGTCCAGAATAACATCGATCGCCCACGGTACTCGGGGCCAGCTTAAATTCGATACCCGCTTTCCCATCAGTCCGCAAACTACTTCGGAGCTGTTGAACGGTCAATTTCCGAAAGCTTCTGGTTATCGTCGCCCGTTGAATGACCAGCGATTACCGCCAACTGCGCTTATGGGCATTGACTTCCTCGTTAGACGGCCCCCTCCCCCTCATTTTTCAGCATCTTCTTCGATGTCCCCGTTTACATCTGTCCTCACTTGAAGCGTGCGTTTCTTTGCTACACCGTAGAGGCGTTAGGAAGGAAAAGAACTGCGTCTTTTCCACGAACAGGCGAGATCGATGCTTAGAGGGACAGAGCTGGAGCCATTTGTAGTTTTTCACTTTTTTTATTTTTCCGCCGCAATGTAATGAATTTCCACACGGAAAATGACGTTAAAATGGCACCCTCTTTTCCCCTTGTCGTCATTTGTTTCCGCAATACTCTGCCACGTACTGCAGGGGATGCTATGTAACCCTGGGAAGCGGACATCCTCATCTATAGTCGGCGTTATACTGTGACGCCGGATAGGAACCCGTGCGCTTTTGCAGGATAACGGTCTACACCTTGGTTTACCCCAGCAGCGTTTTCCACATCCCTGCAACGAGCACGTTATTAATGTGTAAAGCATTATATATTGCCTTTGAACCGAAAAATTCCGGCTTCCGGCATCAACAACAATGGTAAAAAGACTCATGTGGCCAAGTGATGATGCCGGTATCTATGTCTAAAAAGGGCTCTGTTTGACGTCAACCTTTCAATTTCTCACGGAAGTTCCCACAAGAAAATTAACTGCCTTTGGTCGAAGATGTCGCAGCATGGAGGAAGCCTCAACGCCCGTTTCGAAAACTGGTTATCTTCTCCGATGCCACAAGGGCTTTTAGATGCGAAGCAGCTGCGTATGGTCGGGGCTATGTCACTCCCTCCCTCCATCCGTCCATCCGCCGTGTGGCGTCCACACCCGCACTGCGCTTTATACTGCGCATGCGAATCTTCCTCCCCCTCCTCTCCTTGTCTCATCTCATCTCCTATCGTCATTCCTCCTCTACTCTCCGAACCGCGTGCGTCGACTATGGAAACGATCACGGCGGCGGCGCTAGCATTTTCGATGGAGGCGAAAATGCCAGAGGCCCGTGTACTGTGCGTTATCAGCGCGCTTTAAAGAACCCCAGGTGGTATAAATTTCCGGAGCCCTCGACTACGGCCTTTCTCTCTTCTCTATCTCTTTCCGTCGCTTTCCCCCCACCCCCACGGGCGCTTAGCCGTGCTCCCTACATGGGCTGCAGAAATTAGCGTCCTTTCCTAACCGAACCACAATAATCATTATCATCATGAAGGCTTTACCAGCTCGCAAGGAACGAGAACGTGCCCTCGCCCGCGAGAGACAACGCTGACGCAGGCAGCGTCTGCTAGCGTCAAACCGATGCAAACGCGGTGCGCACCCTCCGTGCTGCTTCGCCTCGCTTCATGGTCCCCTTGAGCGGGAGATTGTGTAATTTTTAGGGGCGAAGCTCCTTAGGGTGTGGGTCGTTCCCTTCTCAGTTGTAGTAGTAGTAGTAGTAGTAGTAGTAGTAGTAGTATGTATGTATGTATGTATGTATGTATGTATGTATGTATGTATGTAGCCACCTCGGCCGCCGGGAGGCTCGCGTTCGCCCTCGGCGCGTGCCTCCCGGCGCGCGAGCTCTCTCACTCTTCCATCTGCTGTCTTGCGAGATAGAGCGAGACATAGAGAGAGAGAGAGCGAAAGGCGCGCGTGGACTGGAAACGCTCTTTTTTCGATGAGCGCTGTACCAGCTCGCAAAGAAGGAGAACGCGCCCTCACCCGCGAGAGACAACTTTGGCGCAGGCAGCGCTTTCTAGCGAGTTTCTTGATAGAAAAATACCGACTGCTCGCGCTGGAGAACCGTTCACCGGCCACCCATATATATATATATATATATGCACTGGATCTTGCAATGAAGTGCCGGTGGAAGATTTCACTTGTGTATAGTTGAACCATAAGGATTCGTAGCGTGCGCGTTAACTAAATTAATCCTGAACTCGGCACGATCTACGATGAACCTCCCGAGCTTTGCCCACTCATCATCCTTCACTCCGTGGATATGCTGTGGATTTTTTTTTAGCTCTATCTGACGCTGTTCTCGCGTTCTCAAACGGAAGCAGTCTTCTGCCTCTCTGTCGACTGTCTTCTGGACCGAGCCACCGAAGCTGCCAGGCAAGCCCGTTGTGCCACATATCTTCAGTGAAATACTTGTAAGGAAAGTGCTTCAGATTTTCATTCACATCTCTTATTGTGAATCTTCGCGCTAGGATGATCTAGTGGCTATGGCACTCGGGCTGCTGATACGAAGGTAGCGGGTTCGAATGCCGGCCGCGGCGGCTACATTTTGATGGAGGCATTATGTTGAAGCCTGTGCACTGTGCAATGTCAGTGCACGTTAAAGCACCCCAGGTAGTGGCAATTTTTGGAGGTCCCCGCTAAGGCGTCCCTAATAATTGTATTTTAGTTTTGGGGCGTAAAACACCTGAAACTATCATTGCCTTATTGCGAGCCGGCTAAGTAGGGTACTATGCATAAGAAGTAGAACGTGCTTCAAATTCCGTGAGCGCGAACGTTCGGACTGCATGCGGTACGCACTTCATTTTTAAGCAAGTTTTGGCATTGCGCGGCCTGCCATATATGCTGAACTTCTTGAGTGTGCGCAGAAAGTAAGCTGGAGTGACGAAATTAAGAAGTTCGCAGGCATCAAATGGAATCAGGTCACATAGGACAGAAAAGGATGGAGAGCACTGGGAGAGGCCTTCTTCCTGCAGTGGACATAAGATGGGATGATGATGATGGCATTGCGCGGCCTGCCATATATACTGAACTCCTTGAGTGTGCGCAGAAAGTAAGCAGTCACTTCCGCGATAACTCTATGCGCACTCGTGCAAGTTACGTAACTGCGGGTGTTGCCTCGTGCGGAAATGCGAAGCGAAGACATCACCCGACATAAGCTGATGGCACCGTTCAAGAAAGTGGGCAACAATTAGCGAGTGTTAAGAACACAACTGAACGAGCTGGCAACAAAAAAAGTATTTCAGCTGTATTAAACTATTCGTCTGCAATATAAAGAAGGCATGTTGTAGCGTAAGAACAGACACCAGAAAAATAAGAATTACAGCATATCCACGGAGTGAATGATGAGTGGGCGAAGCTCGGGATGTTCATCGTAGATCGTGCCGAGTTCCGGATTAATTTAGTTAACGCGCACGCTACGAATCCTCATGGTTCAACTATGCACAAGTGAAATCTCCCATCCAGTGCATATATATATATATATATATATATATATATATATATATATATATATATATATATATATATATATATATAACTCGTGCCGAGTTCCGGATTAATTTAGTTAACGCGCACGCTACGAATCCTCATGGTTCAACTATGCACAAGTGAAATCTCCCATCCAGTGCATATATATATATATATATATATATATATATATATATATATATATATATATATATATATATATATATATATATATATATGAACGCTTCTCCAACGCGAGCAGTCGGCATTTCTCAATCGAGAAACTCGCTAGGAGACGCTGATTGATTGATTGATTGATTGATTGATTGATTGATTGTGGTTCGGTTAGGAAAGGACGCTAATTTCTGCAGCCCATGTAGGGAGCACGGCTAAGCGTCCGTGGGGGAGGGGGAAAGGGAATGAAAGAGATAGAGAGGAGAGAAAGCCCGTAGTGGAGGGCTCCGGAAATTTAGACCACCTGGGGTTCTTTAACGTGCACTGACAACGCACAGTACACGGGCCTCTGGCATTTTCGCCTCCATCGAAAATGCGACCGCCGCGGCCGGGATCGAACCCGCGTATTTTGGGTGGCAGCCGAGTACCGTAACCACTACACCACCGCGGCGGACACGCTGCCTGCGCCAACGTTGTCTCTCGCGGGTGAGAGCGCGTTCTCCTTCTTTGCGAGCTGGTACAGCGTTCCTCTAAGAAAGAGCGTTTCCATAGCCAACGCGCGCCTTTCGCTCTCTGTCTCTCTCTTTCTGACACAAGACAGCAGAGGCACGCGCCGGGAGAGAGAGAGAGGCACGCGCCGGGAGGCACGTGCCGAGGCGAACGCCGAGGGCGAGCGCGTGCCTCCCAGCACGCGGGTTACGCCTGACGCCTGACGACTGACGCCTGACGCCTGACGCGTGACAAGGTTAGACCTAAAACGCGAGGACACTACATGGACAGCAACGCCAAAACGGGTTTTCAAATCGTTTGACAAGATTTCGGTGCTCTGTGTTACTGCAAAAAAATTCGAAACACGTCGTCACGGTTGTGTGAACGTTAGTGTTTCGGTGCGAAAAAGGAATTTTAAGGGTAAGGCTTTATTTTATCTTTCGCGCGTTTCAGATATGCGATCTTACTGTGAGAATTGAGTGAGCATAATGTTCTGTAATAATTGTCAAAATGTAAACAAGAAACAGTTTCTCGGCTTTAACGTCCCAAAACCACGATATGATTATGAGAGAGGTCGTAGTGGAAGGCTCTGTAAATGTTGACCTCCTTGTGCTCTTAACGTGCACTGACGCCGCACAGCACACGGGCCTCAACATTTCGCCTCCATCGAAGTACGGCCACCACGCAACAGCAATTCGATACCCCAATCTTCGGGTCACCAGTGCAGTACACCAGCCACTAGACCACCGTGGAGGGTTGAAAGTAGAAACTGATTCGCTGTTCCTCTTCAGTACAAATTCAAACCATGCAGTGCTCAATATAGTAGTTAGGCTCAATAGCCTACCTAAAGAACAGGAATTTAAAATTCACTGTGAACCCTTAGAATGTGTGAACGAATACGTATACCTGGGACAGTTACTAACAGAAGGCCTGCCCATGAAAAAGAAATTCTACGTAGAATAAGGATGGGCTGGAGCTCATTCGGAAGGCATTACGAAGTCATGACTGGAAACTTGCCGCTGTCACTAAACCGAAAAGCATTCAATCACTGCATTCTCCCAGTACTAGCGTACGATGCAGAAACGTGGAGGATAACGAAAAAACTAGAAATGAAACAGAATCCCGCAACGTGCAATGGAAAGCAAAATGATTGGTGTAGCGCTAAGAGATAAAAAACGAGCGGAATGGATCAGGGAACAGACAGAAGTAGCTGATATTTTTGGGCAGGACATGTCATGAGGAGGAAAGATAACAGATCGACAGTAACAGCGACGGAATGGATACCGAGAGAGGGAAAACGCAACAGAGGTAGGCAAAAGGTTAGATGGAGCGATGAAATTAAAAAGTTTGCTGGCATAAAGTGGAACCAACTCGCTCAGGATAGGGTGGATTGGAAATCGTTGGGAGAGGCTTTCGTCCTGCACTGGACCTAAACAGGCTGATGATGATGATGATGATGATGATGATGATGATGATGATGAATGCTTCTCAAATGCCAACCTGTTTACACTCTAATTTGTACAATCGCAAACGGAGGGGAGGAGCGGGGTTGTGCAAAACTAACGAAGGAATATTTTCGTATCTTGGCACTGTTTCCAAGGGGCTCAGAAACGTCATAGACGGGCCTCAATTATCGTCCGTCAAGCTCGTATTGTTAAATAAATCGTACATGCGCACCCGTGCAGCGAAAGTACAAAATACGCTGGCAGTCGTGAATACCGGTGACACCCTCAGACTCGTAGTACTCTTCACGGCATGACACTGTGCTACCGGGGCGAAGCAACAGTGCGGTTTCATTAGTAACTTCAGCGTTTCTCCCGCGACTTAAAACCAGCTCTCCGTCAATATTCTGTCAAAATTCGCAAGTTCTTAAATTCGGTTAAAATCCTTACGTTTTATAGAAAATTTGGACAATAATTTCCGCTAGTACGGTGCTTCGAGTGTAATCGAAAGCCACCCTAAGCCCGCTCCTCCCGTTTTCACCGTTTGTGGCGTCGCGTGTATAGTTCGCTTTAATGTTTAAGTATGTTGTTCTATGGCTCTGCTCGACGTCCACTTCGGCCGCGTCAGATTTTCCTGCTTCGAGAGTAGCAGTTACAGGATCACGTTTCGCACAGCATCATGTTTCGCACAGTATCGTGTTTCACAGCATCAGCCATGTTTCGCGCCAATTCTCGGCAGACAAGATCTGTGCCAAGAATGTTCCTGTACTGGAGACCATTTAACAATAAATTGCTGCTACTATAGGAATGTAGCATAGGAACTGAAAAAAAATTTTCACTGCAGCGGTGAAGTGTTGAGAGCGATCGTAAATCAGGTCGTGAAACTTGGATTTGGGACACTGGCACCCCGGCCAAATCTTAGGGAATTAAAGGGTAAAAAAAGAAGAGTGTCAGTAGCAAAAATGGCTACTCAAGGCAAAACAAAAGTAAAAGTCTAAATCAGATTCATTGGAGTTCATTTGCTTTTACGGCCGCGGAATTCTTCGCTGCTATATTGCAAGTATTCTTACGGCATCGATGTACTTTTTTGTTCATTTTCTTGTTTTGTTTTTATGTGGAGGTACCGAAGCCTATGAGGGGTCGTGTGCAAACGTTCGTATTTCGTAAAGAATACAACCTGTGTCTTATGTTTCATTACCATAAAGCTTCTATTCAGTCTTCCTGTTAATATTTCGGTGTGAACATAAATTAATGGACGTTGGCATCAGCACACGCTGCATTTGCTGACCTCCCCATTCAGTTCGGTCCTATAGGGCGCCCTGCAACTGCCCTGATGGTTACAAAGACAGCTTAGCCGGTTTTGTTCGCTGTTCACGCCACTCACTTAATGCTACGAAAGACAAACTTTGTTCCAAGTCGTTCCTCGACGCCTGACCTCGAGTAAAATGGAAATAGCTTGCCCGAAACACTTACAAGAAATCGATGGGAACTCTACGAGATTGGACTAAGCCACCGAAGCAGGAACTTGCTGTAACAAAAAGAATTCGAAAAGAAAGCGTACCCCGGTTCTAGTGAAAGTGAAGAAAACGAGCAAACAAGAGAAAAAAATTCTCAAACACTAGGTTAGCTCGGTGGGAAGCAGCGGCCCGCTGAGTCGCGCTGTTTTTAGACGGAGCGCCAGCGTTGTGCTCCACCACATTAGTTCCGTGCATTGTAAAGAAGGTTACGGGTTGAGTCATGCAGTGCGAACGAGAAGTGGAACCTAGAACAAAGGCCTACCCGTTGTAATCCGCTGACTCACAGCTTGCGTGACGTAGGCTAAGCAGGAAGGTCGCCTATGGGTTAGTTGAGCACAGCGAGCTGGAACGAAGGCTCTGAGATTTGAGGCCCTGCCGCTCTCGTTACTTGTTGGCCTATAAGCGGAACACTGTGAGCTGTAACGAGGTCTCCGAGATCAGCACCCGCGCCGCTGTCATTCTTACTTGTCCTATAAGAGGAACACAGTAGGCTACAACGAAGGCTCTGAGATCAGCGTACCCTGTCTGCTTGTCCTATAAGCGTACAGCAGCCTTCGCTGCGCTGAAGGCAACTGGTGAGGCGGATCTCCCCGCTGTCGGGGCGTCGTCACATTGTCGGCGTCCTTTGTATTTGCGCTTGTTGGCGGCTCATTAAGCACTCCCCGCTCCCGCACCTCTGGACTGCGCTGTTCTTTTATTACGAAATTCGTTGTCACGAGGCGTAACAACTCCCCGGAGTGGGCCGACGAATGACCCGAAGTCGTTAAAATGTTACACTCTCAGTCTCAGCAGGTGATCCGTAACGATCGCGACGAGCTCTTCCTTTGCTTCTTTGTATCTTCTTTGAAAAAGCACGATTGTAATACGTCTTGCTGGAAGGCGGTACCCTAGACGACGACAGCGTTCTTCGGCGCGCGTTTTGACTCGAAGAGCGGGAGAAGGGCACAAGAGAGAGGGGGCCCGAGAACGACCCTGGTTCTAATTAATGCAGATTAAACTTCGTCTCATCGGACGACCGCACGGATCGTTGACTGTACTCTTACCGTATCTGCTGATTCGGAATAATGCGAGATTCTCTCTCTCGATTTTTCTTTTTTTTGCTGCCGTTGAACGCTCGCTTCATTAGAGAAGATGTACACGTGTTACAGATGAGCAAGCTCAGGCACATCCAATCAAGAACTGTTGCCGTATAAAGCAACGCGTAGCGCAAATTGTGATGGAATATTTTTTTCGGTCTATAGTGGTATTGACTTGAAAATTCAAATACAACAACACATATCCACGGCTAAAAGGAGGCTGCAGTCCTTGCAGCAACTACACGTGCATCAGTATTATGTGAGCGCGAATCTTTTTGGCAGCGGAGCTCGTGTAGGGCTCGCCTCTTCGTAGGTCTACCGTGGATGGTTGGTATTGCGCTCTGGAGCACGTGCGCGCACTTGCACTCAACCAACCGCCTTTTACACCGCTCGATCCACTCTTCCCCTTAACCACACTGCTACAGGAATTGTAATTATGACAAGGTCAGTGCAGGATAATGTGTCGAAGTGTTTAGCTCGAAGTTGAGGCTTCGATACCCGCAGCCGTGCTGCCTTTCGATGGCGCTACACGCAAAGAAAGAAAGAAAGAAAGAAAGAAAGAAAGAAAGAAAGAAAGAAAGAAAGAAAGAAAGAAAGAAAGAAAGAAAGAAAGAAAGAAAGAAAGAAAGAAAGAAAGAAAGAAAGAAAGAAAGAAAGAAAGAAAGAAAGAAAGAAAGAAAGAAAGAAATCCCCTTTTGCCCTCGTTCCACTTTGCCACTTGACACCGTTGCCGTTGGCACCCCTGCGAGTTACGTCGCGATTAAAGACGAAAGAACAGCCTCGCTGCTCCGATGGTAATTACGGCACGGAACAGAGTTGAACTTATTTCGTTATTTTATTTCCCTGTCTTCTTCGAGTGCAGAGATCTTCGTCAAGCCACGTGTGTCTCTAACATCGTACGACGTGTATGTGTACCTTACGTTTGATGTCGATATGAAGTGTGACTTTGACGGTAAACACTGCCTGTCAGAAAACTTGCTCCTGCTGTTCGTCAGAGGCGCAGCTTTACATTCTGATTGATATATGGTGTTTTGCGTCTTAGCACCACACTTGATTATGAGAGACGCCGTAGTGGAGGGCTCCGGAAATGTCGAATAGCCGGGCTCCTACTGACATCGCTCGGTAGAAGGTCATCAACATTTCGCTTCCATCGAAGTGCAGCCGCCGCGGCCGGGATTCGATCCCGCGACCTTTGGATCAGCAGTCGAGTGCCATAGCCACTAGACCACCTAGGCGAGGCCAGCTTTATATTCTGGTAGTATACTTGAAGGTTACACATTGCAGGCAGCCAGGTGCGATTTAAGCACGCCAGGACGGCAATCGCCTTCATAGAGAAACAGTAAAACCGAGGCCACCAAGCGATGAGAGACAAGGACGCGGTAGTACTCCTATGTGAGTGCCCTGATGGTCCCTTCTACCTTCGCTTACGTTGTTTCATCATTGAAGCTATACACAGAAGGATGGCCATGAGCTTCAGAGTGATATGCGGCCTGTTGTCATACAACAGATTAGGATATCTAGATATGCATAAGTCCGCCGCGGTTAGAACGGAAGAGAAGTCAGTGGCACATGCTATCAAATGTCCTAATTGAACGTACGTCAGAAGAAAAAAAGAACGTTTAAAGACTGGTTTGCAATACGCGGACACAGCACACGCAGGAAAAGCTTCACCTCTCTGAACGGAAACTATGCGTGATGTGAAGATCGGCTTGTGCGCATAATTATGTGATTTAATTTCGCTAAAAATCCATGTGCAAATCCCATTGATCCGGTGTTTCCTTCTTCTGTATACCTCGCGTTGCGTCTTCACTCTTCACTGTTTTTTCCCCTTTTGGGTCATGGACCACATTTGTGTCCAAGGGGGCTTTCTGGACACGCAGCGAGTTCTTTCGCTTACTCGCCATGTGCTGTTGTACATTAAACATGAGCACATGCACCCACATATACTTGCCTACGGGTGCGGACTGGCCAAACCGAATGCATCCTCCAATGTTATAACGCAATGTCTAACTGCTAATAGCGTGACATAGTCGAAGCACCCTTTATGCGTGCGAAATAGGTAATCGAGATCTTCCACACAGGTCACTAGTCAAAGCAGTGGCTCGATTACAGTTGTCGCCACGAGGTTTTGGTGACTGCGGCAACTACGAGACTCGGTTGCGTCACGTGGTTTTGTTTACTAAGAGCAAGCATTCCCCAGAAAAAAGTCAGATTAGTAGGGGAAAAGTTGAGCACTGTTCTGCAATATACGGCTTAAAAAAAAAAAAAGCTCACGCGTGTATAGGTGCTATAGGTGCACTATATCGTGCGTACTCAATGAATACAAAATCAACTTCACTGCGTCCGCTACCTTTTTGTTCACGCTGCTATTTCAACGCTGTCCGCTCGCCTCTGTCGCGTGGACGCACTGAATAGCGTGCCTTGCATGAACGCCATATTTTCTGCAGCTCACACACTTCTTCTGCTCGGCGTAGTTGTTTAGAAGGCACGAAAATGCCTGCCACTATATGCATGTGTCTGTCAGAGACTGTGTGTATGAGTGTAGCCTGCTTCGCACGCAAACTGTGTGAAACGTGCTGTCCAAACGGGATGTACAGTAGGTGAAATACTAGTATTTCGTGTTGTTTGTTTGTTTGTTTCTTTATTTGATTGTTTCTTTGTTCGTTCGTTTTCAGAGAAAAATGCCCTTCGTGAATCAGAGTGACATAATTGAGCATCCAAAGTCACGTTTCATGAAAAAAAAAAAGAAAGAGAACAACTCGCCAAAATTACACTGCAGGTGTTCCGGCACACTTGTAGCCAATTTTATGCAACGCAGTCATAAAGTATAGTTCACGGCGATTCAAGTATAGGCGCATTGCCCGCGTAACGCCCGGCGCAAAAATTGCTGCGTTAAACACAACTGTAAGTGCGTGTCCTGTCTGCCACAGCATGCCCAAGATGAAGAACCTGTACTAGTCCATCCTCGAAACCTCAGATATTACGTTAGTAAGAGAAAAAAGACAGAAATAGAACTGTTCGACGAAGTTAATTATTTCTTGAGACGTGAACGTCGTTAATAAATCTCTATTTCAATTGCACCTTTTGTATAGCATCACTGCCATTTCTGACGACAGTCTTCCGTGAGGTTTTTTAGGAAATGTATTATATGAGAAATTGCCTCCCACAAAAAGGCATGACTGTAGTCATTGACTTTGAGTGCTGAGTGTAGCGGACATTACTTCAAAATGTTTAAGATGCTTAGGAAGTAATCAGTGAAAATTCCGGTAATTGTACTTTCCTGATTATTTACCTGACTCATAATCGTATCTCATAATCGCATCTGACAGATTTAGCCTCTGAGTCTGCCAGGCATGTCCACTTAAATTGTAATGAAGTTTCTCGTATTTTCACACATGCTCCACCATACTCGGGTTTACAAAGCATCGTTCTTCCTGTTAGTGTTTCATTAAACACTGTTTTCTGAACATCAGCACAATAGCGATCTGGGCTGTCATGTATTTTGTCGCGCATTTTCCTGAAGAATGTTTCGAAACTGGCGTCCCCATGAAAAGTCGTTTAAAGTGAATACGGCTTGCGAGATCATAGACTTCGATTAATATGCACTGAAGTAAGTAAATGTAAACGCGTTCGAGCATTTTTTTAATTAACCTATTAAGCACTAAGATTTATCGCCCAAGTCATGTCTACCATGCCTAAAGATATTAGCTGTAAAATGTGGATGTTGGTCTTCAAGCAGGCCGCGACGTTGCCTTACAGACTGCTAGCACGAAGGTTGATCTGGGTCCAGGCGAGCGCGCGCAAGAGCGTGGGTAACAACCACCGATCGTCGTCGTTTTCTGCATCCAGGCGTTCGGGCGCATGTCATACATCTTCACTACAGCTGGACTAGTTGGAATTCATGCTTCTGATGGCTTTACACGCCCTTCACGTAATAGGTAAAAAAATTAGAAAATGGAAACGCAAATCACAGCGTTTTTCCTCTTCGTAATTCTATTTCATTTTTTTTTTTTTTGCTGTCGCATCAATCGCCTCGAATGCACCAAAATGTTTGCAGATTGCCACAATTACACTAAAGAAAAAAAAAACTCAATCGCCCTATGTGTCACAGGCGATTTCTCAAACATTACAGTTTCTACGATACAAAAAAAAAGTAAAAATAACCAGCCTTTAAGGAGACCCGCGATAGTTTATGGGTGGATAAGAAGTTCTACTGCTGGTAAGAAGCTCTGACCCGCCGTGGCAGCTCAGTGGGGAAGCTGTCACGCTGCTAAGCCCCAGGTCGCGGGTTCGATTCCCCGCCACGGTGGCCGCCTTCGACGGGGGCTAAATGCGAAAGACGCGTGTACTTAGATATATAGATCCACGCTGAAGAATCCCGGGCGGTCGAAATTTCTCCACAGGCCCTCACTACGGCTTGCCTCGTATTGTGGGTTTGCCACTTTAAAGCTTAAGGCACCCTGACAGAAATCACGGTTTATAATAGCCGATGGTAAAGTTACATCTTCCTCATGCGACAATGCAGGTATCATAATTCACGGAGTTTTGTTGGTCTCGGCGTATTCTCCACGCAATGTTTGGACATGACTTATTGCAAAATAGACGATAACGCTAAAGAAATTTCGATAAAGAGAGCCGGCGTAACTGGATCAGAGCGATAACGCAGTGAGCTCCGATATTACACGTGATCCTTACGTCATCCTTACGTGAGCCTTACGACATCGTTCCTTGTAGAACTGTGCGAATAGTAAAATTTTGTGTGAGCAAATTCGAATACTAATATTTGTGTGCGAATCGAATCAAACATATTACGAACGTTCAATAGTTTTCAGTAATACGATATTAAGTGACGGAGAAACGTACAGAGAAATGTGGAGAAACACGGGCAAAAAGCAAATTTATTGCACACCTACTGCACTCCCACAATGTGATCCCCAGAAAAATAACAGTAAACTCCCGCAAATATCCAACAGGGAACTTTGTACGTGCCCTTGAGTTAACTCCACCGCAGTACAGACGTGCACCACAGTACAGAGGTGCTAACTTCACAGCAGCACACAAGTGCTACCTACGCCGCAGTACGCGAATAATAACTCCACTGCGGCTCACGAGTTCCAGCTTCGCCGCTGTACGACTCTGTCATACGGTGAAGCTCTCCACATGGGTGAATGGGTCATCTGTCGCGAGACATGGCATATTTTGCCCCTAATTACAAGTTCGAATGGTACAAGTCAGGTGCTAGTCTAATCGAATAGCAAACGCTATTCGAAAATTATTCGAAAAATCCTCTATTCGCACCACACCGCAAATGTTTCGCCTTGCTGATGCTGCCAACAAACAGTAAATCAGGAGCCGCTCACCTCCCCCCCCCCCTCCCGCCCTAGCTTTCTCCTTGAAATTATCAAGACCTCAAGCTTTTCATCACCTTGAGGTTATCGCAGGATAAGATAACTTCCCCTTTCACACATCCATATGGATTCTCTGTTTACGTGTGATGCTGTCGGTTTTAGATGTTATTGGCGCAGCTGCGGGCTTTAGAATCAGAAGGCGAACCACACCGAGTAGAAATACATATATATGAGACGGCGAGCGGACCTGGGGTACTATAAAAATACCGTAAAAAGGTTTTGTCGATCAAATTGTAAAACTGGTAACTGATTAAGGAACTTCTAAGAAATAGTCACTTGCAGCGGAAAATCCTTCAACTAAGGTTTCCTCTCAGCTGACCCTATTCTCTGCGTTCCAAGAGTTCACAGGAATCCGCTTGTGTCGTTTGCATATTCTAATTAACCTCCTTGCGCGAGTCAGCGCTCTTCGCTGCCATTCAAGACACCCTAAACCTTTATCGACATTTCGCGCTGTCGAGCAAGCTTTTGGGAGAAAGCAATCATGTGGAAACGGGACTCGTTTAAGTTTAAAATTGTACTTTTCTGCTTCAATAGCGCGTTAAAGGCCTGTGCGATTAAAGCACATGGCAAAAGCGTCACGCCGTGTAGTGTGAGAAAAGCACTCTCTACATTCGTGTCCTAATGTTCTTTGCTCGCATGGTCCGGACCTCGCGCGTCATCAGCGGTAAGATTCGGCCCTTCACCCAGCAAGGGAGTCCTTTTTGTAAAATTAAGTCGCGCAATATTTATCCCCTGAGGATCGTGTTTCGTTTTCAACAGAGCACATCAGTGAAGCGCATTCACAATGTCGTCGAGGAGCTGTGGGCGTTCGAACAAGTTAACAAAAGGCGTTTCCAAATGAGTTTTACAGAAACGCCTCGCGTTAAGTGACAAAGACGGGCTTGCGCGACAAAGGCGGGCTTATAATTTGACGCGCCAGACCCGGCGACGGTGTGAATGGTGTCGGCAGATAGCGCCTAGCTTTTCTAAGCCGGTTTTTCCAAACTAACAGTGCGCTTCAGATTGCAGTGTACGTGGAGAAAGGTCACCTCAAGATTAATTGCTTACCGGATAGCTTCGTTCCATTGTAGGTTCTTCGCATTTGTGGAGCTAAAGAAAACGTTCTTTTCATTTGGCGGCCCTTTCACATTTCAGGGTGTCATAACAAACAAAAAAAAAGAAAACTTCGATGACTGCGCGAAGAGGCATTAAATGAAAGCGAAAATTAGCATCCACCCGTCTTGCAGCACGAAGCTACAAGCAAATCCGCACGGATTTCTCAGAAATAAAAGGTTCTTTCATGATCCTGGTCCGCGGTTTGCACCCGGGGCCAACGCCTGTCCGGGGGGGGGGGGGGGGGGCTGCTCTGCCAATTGAGCTAACCAGGAGGCTAGCGATTGACAGCGCGAGGGCAAATCTATCGACAACTCGAAGCACGTGGGCACGAGTATGGCCCGGGTTCGAACCCGGACCAAGAAGAATTTTTCGGCAACGAATAAGCTTTCATTTACGAGAGATCCGTGTGGATTTCCTAATAGCCTTGTGCTGCAATACGTGTGGGTGCTCATTTTCTCTTTCCTAAACGTTGTTTCACCTTCCGGGTTTCCGCTCACTTGCAAAAGGCATTAAATGTTCAGTCATTAAGAAGATAACAGTTACTTTCATTTCTGTGCTTGCTGCTCGATGGTTTAGAATTTGCGCCGATGGTTCCTGCCCTGTACATACTTAGAAATCAGTTCCGTTTGACAGTTATGCATGCACAGGCCCACAAACACAAGTCCACAAACACGGGCACAGGTCTACAGATATCGCATGTACTGTGACCAACGCTACGCGGGAGGACCCCGGATTAGTTTGGCCACTGCCAATTTTCTTAACATGCTCTCAAAGCTGCATCTTCGTTGTGGTCCCTTTCCATATGCAGGCGTGACTGCCGGCGGTATAACCTTCCACTAGTTGTATACGGCAGCAAAACGCCGCACGTTCATTGTAAATTGCGAAACTCGTGAGGATCACTTGCGCTATGATTGAGTAAAAGATACGATAGCGCTAGGACGAGCACTATCCTGCTGTGTCTCCCACGTCCATGTCTGCTACCACTAAATCGAAGAGGTCATATCGTAGAGCAAATATGCCGAAGCTTCCACGCGAGGTAAAAGTCATGGTATCTGCTCCTGAATAAGTAACGGGCTGTTTAAAAGCGAGCGCTCACCAATGTCCGCCCCCCCCCCTTTCCTGTTTCTGCTTAGTACAAATAGGCCGTTATGTTAAACAATTATTAATGGGGCATAATATGTCGTTAACCGGTCGATCGCCTTCCAATCTTTTCTTACACTGTAGAAATTATAATTGCACGACCAACTTTCATGAATGCGTAATCTTCGGACAGACGCAGGATGAATACACGTGTCTAATGGACGAAACCCTTGAGCCTATAGTCGGCGTTTCGTGTTGTCTGCTTCTGTTTCCCTGTGTCCGCAGTTGCATCAATGTTCTGTCCATATTCACGTTGTTTCAATATGTTCCTCCAACTGTCCACGCACATCGCAGATCATCAAAGGCCAGCACTACAACCAGTCGGTGGACTGGTGGTCGTTCGGCATCCTGACCTACGAGATGCTCATCGGACAGTCGCCATTCAACGGCACCGACGAAGACGAGCTGTTCTGGTCCGTCTGCAACGAGGAGGCCTACTACCCGAGGTTCCTCAGCCGCGAGGCCAAGTCCCTCCTAGTCCTGGTGAGCATTCAGTCACCCAGTGAGCCAATGAAGTACAGCTGGTGCTTCGTTGTTTGCACAGGGTTCTCATGTTGAAAGAGGGCCGCATGGTCGGCTCTTTTAAACGCTTCATATCCCCGACGAATTCGTCTGCTTTCTCAGAGTATTGTTACGTGCTCTTCCACTGGCGTCATCTCTCCAGAGATAAACCATGACATGCAAAGTTTAATTCAAAGACCCTGAACACAAATATAGGAGTCTGGCATTACCTCTGCACTCAATGTCTTTCAGCTATGGCGCCACTGAGAGTATGCGCACGAAGCACATACCTGAGCGTCTGTAGGGGAAAAAAATGCTGGCTGTCCTCTATCTCCTAGTCAACCAGGAAAGGCGAAGTTACCTGTACTGCCGTCGACCGTTCCGTGTAGTGCATTGCTCCATTGTTCAGGGCCACGCGACGTTGGTCTGTATAGGTCTGTACAGTACCAGGCGATACCAGAGCTCCGCAGGCCATCTGAGCACTTTCACTGCATGCGTTGGAGCCTTTCTTTCTTATGGACGAAAAGAAGGGGGGAGAGCGGTAGCGGGATCAGAGTTTGGTTATGCCGTGTGATGGGTACGTTCCGTCTGGAGGAGGAAGGGTGCGGAGAAGGCGTTTACGTAGCAAAACAGTGAAAGTCGCAAAAATATCTATATGTCGCATGGAACTTTTGACGCCATGCAAGAGTCAGAACTTGGAAGCGAGAAAGTGCTTGATTTCTGCTCAATACCTTTATTTTTCTTTACCATAATTGGGAACCCACCGCCTTGGTCAGGATAATGATCCCGCGACGCGCCTGCAACGAATGTAATAGAAGCGTGTGTGTACGTCCGTATGTGCGTACCCCTGGGCACGGTACCGCTTGCTCATTGTTGGCCGGCGCCTTTTCGCTTTCCTCCAGTTGCTGGACAAGAACGCCGAGACGCGTCTGGGCATGCCCGGATGTCCGGCGGGTGACGTGTGCGACCAGCCCTTCTTCCGCAACATCCAGTGGGACAAGCTCGAGAAGAAGGAGATCGAGCCTCCGTTCAAGCCCAAACTGGTTAGACCTTATTGTTACTTTGCGCCCTCTCCAATCTCTGTTTGTGCGTGTACTTGGGGTGAAGCCCTTCCTGAGCACATTTTGATCACGTGTGCACGTTCGCTGAGCCCATGGGTTGTAACGCGGAAGCCGTTTCGTGAAGAGCGACAGAATGAAGAAATACACAGTGAAGAGGCCTCACTGACCATGGCGCTTTACTGTCTCTTTCTCTTTCTGTCCCTTTTCACGAAATGGCTTTCGCGCCACAACCCAGTGCTCATATGATGCATAACCACCAACTCTAGAAAGCAGATACGGACAAGAGATGAGTGCGGTACCCGCGCTTAGTAGAGCTGCAGTTGCCAATGTGCACTTGTGTCGATTTATTTTTGACTAGTCTCGCAGGCGTTCCCGTCGCACTCTATAAGCAGCTATTCGCTCACTGAACAGGTCTTCGGAATATCATCTACCATTTCCTTCCTTTTTTTTATGCTTTGTTCATTCTTTCCTGTCGCCATGCTTATGTATCCAAGTCTCTAAATGTAAGAGTCCACATTCGAAGAAACTAATTGCGTTATATAATGCCCCGTAAGATAAAATAATAATGAGCCGCGATCATGGTAACATGCTGATTATAGCAATTAGTGTTCAGCCTGTGTTCACAAGCACTTGAAGACAACGGGCCTCGCAAGAATTCGAACCCAGGGTCCAAAATTAGCTCGCGCTGTGAATTTAGAACCTTCGTACGGACGAATTTGAGCCAATCGTTACACTGCGCATATTATTGTAGAAGGACATTCGTTCAACGCTTAAAGAAGGAAATACTGCAGCTTTAAGTGTCAATGGTTCAGTTCAAATCCAACTCAAATACGGCGCTAATGCATTTCTGCGGAAGTGCGGGGAGTGATTCGTTGATGTTTCCCCCTGGAACACGTGAATCGCTAATCAGGGCCTTAATTCACCCATGGATTAAGCGGGCGTCTGGCTGTCTTTCCCGAGTCCCCGCTGTCGCTTAATGCGCGCTTGCAGCTCGGCGTCCGTCGTGTAAACAGGCATTCTGATTATGATGATCATGGTTGTGGTTCATTTAAGGAAAGTACTCTATTTAGCGCGCTAGCTGCTTATAAAGACCCTTTCCTCCTCTCTTGCCACACTGCGCCCGCTGACTGAGCACTGGATGTCCGCCGCGGTGGTGTAGTGGTTAAGGTACTCGGCTGCCACCCAAAAAAAACGCGGGTTCGATCCCGGCCGCGGCGGTCGCATTATCGATGGAGACGAAAATGCCAGAGGCCTGTTTACTGTGCGTTGTGAGTGCACGTTAAGAAGCCCTGGTGGTCAAAATTTTCGGAGCCCTCCACTACGGCTTTTCTCTCCTCTCTATCTCTTTCGCTCCCTTTCCCCTCACCCCCACGGACGCTTAGCCATGCTCCCGACGTGGGCTGCAGATACTAGCGTCCTTTCCTAAACCGAACCACAATCATCATCATCATCAATGGAGGGAGGAGAAATCACACTGCTTGTGAGGTGGTGGTGCCCTCTCTATAGCGCGGCGCTAGTGTCAGCCTGGTGTGTCAGAAGCGTTCTTAATGAACTCCTGTCAATTAATGCGCGCTAATTCGTAATTATTCCTGTCTTTCAAACCATTCCGTATTATTTTAGTTTAATTTCAACCAGCTTTCATCCATTATTCGCGTGTTTTGAAGCTGTTCTGAACTTCTATTTTGCTAGCGTGAGCACGGCGACATGACACATTACACGCCGACGCCCCTGAAGTGATCCGCACTTCAAGGTGAACTCCGGCGGTTTTCTCACCATATTGTAATATAGCTGTTTTCCAATACTGCTGATAGTCCTGTGTAGCAGCCAGGGTGGTTCAGTTCACTCAGAAACTCGCCAATAATTTTGAATAACCTAACGAACGACTTGCCCAGTACGAAAGAGCAACGGGTAGACGCTTCGGGCAGCGTAAGCGATTTACGTCACAGCCTCCCCGCTATCAAAAATATGGAGCTGGTGCAAGAAGAATGACAATGGGTGGTCATCCGACAATGTACTAAGTCATGCCAGCTTTTCTGAACATTACAGCGACGATTTGAACGCTGGAGTACCATCACTTTTGCTTTTGATGGTCCGCCTTCTCGGGTAGGCAGCGTTTAAGGTAATGACGTCAAAACTACAAGGTGGTTTCATGGGAATTCGCTAAAAGAATTTAAAAATCACTTTCAGAAAAACTAAATGACTCGCAACCACCTGGCTTGAAAATTTCATTGAAAGCAGTGGGCACCACAATATCGCCGGAGCTGCCCGTTAAAGGGCAACTCCGGCGGTTTTTTCACCATGTTCTGATATCAATGTTTTCCAATGGTACTTATAGTCCTGTAACCGCCAGGGTGGTTCAGTTTGCTCAGAAACGTACCAATAATTTTAAATAAGTAACTGAAAGTCGTCTTGAAACCGAAACCGAAACGGGTAGACGCTTCGTGCAGCGTGTGTGGTGACGTCACAGCCTTCCCGTCACCAGAAATATGGAAATGGCGCCAAAGAAATGGCAGTGGCGAGGTCATCCGACGATATGTGGAGTTGTGCCAGCTTTTCCGATCATGACAGTGACGATTTGAGCGCTGAAGTACCGCCGTTTTGCTTTTGAAGGTCCGATGGCTCACGTAGGTAGCGCGGAGGTGATGACGTCAAAAAGGGTGGCCCACGTGAGAATCGGCTAAGAAATTTTAAAATTCCTTTACAGGAAAACTAAATGACCTACATTCGCCTGACTTGGCATATATTATTACAGTACCGAGGAGAATATATATTAAGAATTTTATTGAGATCAGTGAACCTTGAAAAATCGCCGGAGTTACCCTTTAAGATTCACCTTTCTTCATTGGTAAAAAGAGGACAGCTGTGGTTCAACTACGCCACGTTGCGTCCTCGATACCTTATCGACCACTCGGTCAACAGAAACTTTTCACCACTACGGCTGCGCACAACTGCCTTTCAAAGTTTGCTTAACTAATTAAGCGTGCGGCGCTATGCTTAGCTAGGGTCGCCTTGGAACATTACTAAATTACACTGACAGGGTACATGCACGACAGCCCGCGAACAACAAACCTCGGGGTTAGGTTGCTCTGCTTCCAAGTCCCTTTCCAGGCGCTGCCGCAACGCAATTCTTATGTAGCTCTTTCAAGCGACAGCTAACGAGACGTCGAGAAAAAGCGCGCGCAGCTGGAGCCTGCTTCTTAAGAAAAAGGAAAGACAAATTTCACGGGAAACAAAAATAATCTTTAAAAAAAGGCATACAGGGGGTTACTTTTGTACAAGCAAAATGAACAAGACATGTCTGACTGCGTCCGGCAGGCAGACGCCAGTGTACACGTGCCAACTGTGAGTGGCGGGAGGAGCTGTCGCAATTGTGTCAAAGGCAGGAATTCCTTGGCGACCACCCTTGCTTGCCGCTAGCCAATATAACAGAAATATGAAAAAGAGGGCGGCTTCGAGCTAAAGGACAGCGTAACGTGCTCCGAACGACACGCAGAACACACACGTTAACAGCTAAAGTGCCCAGAGTTTGCGCTAACGAGTGTATACACTAGTATGTTTTACTACAAAACACGCGTAGCTGCGGAAACGTTGCTCAATCGATCGACCTGTCGGACGACATCGGTCACGCCTGCTGGGCGAACGAACTGTGCAAGGCTGTCAACAGGCGCAGAGGACGGACCGAGGGGGACGCGCCAGCCGGGGTTCTAAATTGGTGCAGCACGTCGAAAACTTGGGCTTACGTCAGCGAACGGGTTACCGCGCTGTGCGTTCTAAGGAAGCTAAGATCGACACCTAGCTCGTACAGCGGCTGTACAGTTGGTTTATGTATAGAAATGGGCTTGGCGATACTGGCTGAGAAAAAAGGCGAACTGTAAAAGCACACAGGGGACAAACTAGACGAGAGAAAGTGCGGAATGCATTTCGTTGAAATGCTTTGTTGGAAGTAAGCACTTCCTTTAATCCACTCTGTCGCCTCTGTGCTTTTTTTTTTCAATGGTGCCGCTACAGACTTCCATGAAATTTCCACAACTGAATCGTATCGCCACGGCGGTCTGGTGGTTATGCTAATCAAGGAGGTCTAATTTTTTTTTTAATTTTAAACCTCCTTGATATTAATTGACGTCGTACCCGAAAGACGTGAGTTCAAACCTAGCCACAGCGGCCGCACTGCGACGGAGGCGACACGGTAGGGTCCCTGAGCCATGCTGTATGTCACTGCACGTTAAAGGACCCCACATGGTGCAAATCTCTGGAGCCCAACACTAAGGCGTTGCTCTCCCTTCCGTTCCTTCATTCCATCTCCCTCACCCCCACGGACGCTCCTCTTAAGGTCCCTAGATATTTTTTCCGTTTTTTAAGCAGCGAAAAGCTTTGGTATGCCGCTGGCGCATCTGATTGGTCGGCGTTGCTTTTGGCAGCCATGGTCTTCCTAAAGCCGTTAGATGAATGCCGCAGCGAGAGAACGTCAAAAAAAAGATAAATAAAATCCACGCATATCCACGGAGTGAATGATGATGAGTGGGCGAAGCTCCGGAGGTTCATCGGTAAAAACCGTGAATCTTCCGTGAACCTTGCCCAGTACATCATCAAAGACGTGGATGGATGGATGGATGGATGCTATGAGCGTCCCCTTTGTAACGGGGCGGTTACTTGTGCGCCACCAGGCTCGTAGAATTTTTTTTTCCTCTCTCTAAATTTTCCTCGTGCCTTTTAAATTTACTTCAATCAAATCGATCATACTATAGCAAAAACGGAAATGCATAGCCCAGTTCCCTGCCCCTTATGGCAGAAAGTCCATATTTTTTTTATAATTATTTTTGTCCGTTCTCTCTAGTTTTCTGCCACCAGTATTCTAAGCGTCTCTTACTTATTTCAATCGCGGCTATGTTCAGCTTCCCGTTGCTCGCCCTAAAACCCAAGGCTTCCTGTAGGGTGGTGCCCAAACGTACACCTGGGTGGATATTTCCGCATTCAATCAGAACATGCTCCGTCGTTTCCCTATCTTCCTCACAGCATGTGCATTTTTCTTCTTCTTTACTGA
Organism: Hyalomma asiaticum; assembly: GCA_013339685.2. Taxonomy (NCBI): domain Eukaryota; kingdom Metazoa; phylum Arthropoda; class Arachnida; order Ixodida; family Ixodidae; genus Hyalomma; species Hyalomma asiaticum. The sequence continues at coordinate 55,634,313 of CM023489.1, read as the reverse complement.
ATTTCGCTTTATAAATACGCGTTCTAAGGCAGCCCGATCTCGCTTCAAACAATAAAGCGCTTCCTCTTGAATTATCATAAAATGCCTCCCTCCTTATTTCGTTTTTGCCCTCTCGGTAGTTATTCAGAGTCGGTTTTTTTTTCCATCGCTGCCCTCCAGTAAATCTTCTCCGCCTCTCTGACTTTTCCCTTTACGCTCTTTGTTGTCAGTTCTCTTAGAGCCGTATATTTACTGGTGAGCCTCCTAGTTCTCTTTCTCCACTGCGTGTCAACGCTCTTTCTATATAAATAGCGGAACACCTTCACTGCCCACCTACTCTCTTTCATATTCCTTAGCCTCTCTTCAAACCTTATTTTGCTCTGCGCTTCCCTTGCCTCAAAACTCGCCCATCCCATATCGCCCTTTACAGCCTCGTTTGTCGTTTTCCCGTGGGCACCCAACGCGAGGCGTCCCACAGTTCTTTGATTCACATCCATTCCTGATTGTATCTCTGGCCTCAGGCACACCACTGAGTTCCCAAATGTAAGCCCCGGTACCATTACCCCTTTCCACAGACCCCTAAGCACCTCGTACCTATTGTGTCCCCATAACGCTCTGTGCTTCATTATTGCTGCGTTCCTCTTTCCCTTTGCTGCCAAGGCTTTTTCGTGTACCTTCATGTATCTATCATCCTCATTTACCCATACGCCAAGGTACTTGTATTCGCTTACTCTCGGTATTTCTTGGCCCTGTATGGATACCGCCTGGTCGTTGGGATCATTGAATACCATCAGTCCGCATTTTGTTACACCAAATCCTAGTCCTAGGGCCTCGCCTTCCTTCCCGCATACATTCACCAGCCGTTGTATATCATCTCGACTGTCCGCGAATAAGACAATATCATCAGCATAAAATAAACCCGGAAGCATCTGCTCAATCACCACGCCGCCCTGTTTGTGTGACAGATTAAAACCAATGTTGCTATCTCCTAACGCTTTTTCCATTCTAACCATGTACAGCATGAATAACAGCGGTGACAAAGGACATCCCTGTCTCAGCTCCTTGCTAATATCAACGTTCTCTCTGCTACTGATTCCTTCCCATTCTATGCAAGCTGTATTTTCTCGATATATTTCCCTCAAAAGCTGTACGCAATCGTCGCCTATGCCCATTCCTTCCAAAATTTCCCACAATATTTCCTGATTAACATTGTCATACGCTCCAGTGATGTCTAGAAAAGCCACATACAACGGCCTCCTTTCTATTTTAGATATTTCTATACACTGAGTAAGAACAAATAGGTTATCGTCTAAACGCCTGTCTACTCGAAATCCATTCTGAAGTTCTCCCAAAATATTGTTACGTTCTGCCCATGCTTCTATTTTTAATTTTACTGCTTGCATAGCCATCCTGTATAGTACCGATGTAATGGTTAGCGGTCTATACGAGCGAATGTTATTCTTTTCCCCCTTGCCTTTATAGATTAAGTTCATTCTGCTTTTTCGCCAACTGTCCGGTATTTGCCTCTTCTGTAATCATTTTTCTACGGCTTTCAATAGTGCTTCTTTAGTGTTATGTCCTAATTCGTTAATGAGGCAAACGGGGACCCCATCTAAACCCAGAGCAGTGCACTTTGGAATTTTTCCTTCGGCCTTTTTCCAGTTGAAATTCTCAAGTTCTAGCTCTTCGTTAGTTTCGCTCGCCGTCATGGTTTTATCCACTGGGGGAATCTCTTGGACGATCTTTTTAAACGAACCGGCTGTTACCTTCTGGATGTAACCCAACGCTTCGTACCCTTCCAATTGATTTCCTCTCTCATCAACAATATGCTGTTGCAATGTGGCAGACTTTTTACCTAGCGCTTTTATGTGGTTCCAAAATATCCTAGGCGCGCCCTTCTTTTTGTCATGAATTTCTGTCACCCAGCGTTCGCTTTCACGTTTAATTTTTGCCTCGACTAATTTCTGTACAATAGATTTTTTCTCTAAATATATTTCCCATTTTTCCGTGACTTCCACTTGCGGCCGCTTCTCCCTTTTTGCCTGCCTGTGCTCCCTTGATGCTTTACGTCGCTTTTCGATCGCTTCCCGGATTTCCCTGTTCCACCATCTTTTTGGCGTTCTCTTTCCTTTCCAGCAAACAGTTTTGTTCTCTTTACTTATTTCTTTCGTCATTACATGAACTAGCTCATTATACCCCCAGTCCTTGCCTCGTATTTTGCCTACTTCTTCCTCTACTCTTGCGGCTATATTTTTTATTTGTTTGTCATTTAAATACGAGCTGCCGAACTTCGACTCTACGTTATTATTTTCAGATTTATATCCTAGTTGTAACGTTATGCGTTTATGATCACTACCCAAACTGTTCATCCCGTCCTCATCTATTCTCATTTCTCTCAGTTTTTCATAGATTCCTTCCGTCATAAGACAATAATCAATGTTCGATTGTCTGTTTCTGACCTCCCACGTGATCTGTCCATCACACTTGGGCCCTGTGTTAACTATCACAAGACTATGGTGTTCGCAAAGATCGAGCAATAACCTCCCATTGGTGTCTGTATATCCGTCAAGGTCGTGGATGTGGGCATTCATATCCCCTAGGAGGATGATTTCGGCCCCCTGACCAAATTCTTTCGACACACGTGACAAACACTGTGTGTCGCCATCTAGCGCTCTCCTATCACACTAGAGCACGCAGCGAGCGCCTCCGCGCCATCAATTCACGTACTAGCTAAGCAGCACCGCAGCGCTCGGACGGACGAACAGACAGACAGATTCCCATACTACGCGTTCCCACACATCTGAATGAAGCGAGCACCGCAGCGCCATCACGCCATCTAGTGAGCACTTCACGAACTAGAGGTGGCTACTACAAACGGAGGATGGACAGACCCATGGCATAAGGAGCTTCGCCCCTAAAAAGTTGCGCGTTTCAGCAAGCGTTTCCTTACATATGGCACGTCCACTATCATATTTGAAAGGAAGGCGTATGTTGACGGCCGGACGCCATCTGCGCGCACTGTGCTCCACTCCACGTGTTTAGGAAGAACATGGCTGCCGACGCGGGCTTTCAGTGAGAGGGTGCCGGGAGAGGAGGTAGTTGTCGCTACTTAAAAACAGAAAAAAATGATCTAGGGACTTTATCTCCGCTATGCTACGGGCTACAAATATTAGCGTTCCTGGATTAACCGAAGCACTATTAACTCATTCAGCGTCAGCTACAATGGCGTACTCGGCTCTGTAGCCCTTCTCCTGCATCGCCCCGTTTTCCAGGAAGCTAAGGCGACCTCATTAGAGCTATTGCGGCGTGTACTGCAGAGGAGTAATGGGGGGAATGAAAGCTGTTCTTGCTAAACCGGCGCGCTTCCGCCGATTACGAAAGCGGCAACGCGCTCGCTCTCACAGACGTGGGCGGTAGCCGCTCTCCAACTACCGCCTTTCCTCCCCTAGCTCTTCTTCCCCCGCCATCCAACTCGCGTCTTTCCCGCGCATTCCTGGTACTCAACGATCCGGTCAGCGTATATCCCTCCCTTTCCTGCTGGTTGAAGACAGACGCGCTCAAGACCGCCGACACCACCAGCTAAGTTTGCCGTCCGGAACGCCGTCTATTTTCGGCGCCCATGGCGCTGGCCGTGCCGGCCACACAAAAGGTTCACCCGCTCTTCTCATCGCTTCTGGCCTGTCATCTCTTCCAGCCTGTCTTCGCGGTTCCGTTGTCCAACAGCACTTTCGTTGTCGACCTTGGGAGTCGGTTTGCTATGGCTCGTCAGGAGCTGCCGCGCCTTGTGTACAGCGCTCAACGAGCACCCCACCCACGTGCGCGATAGCTTCCTGCGCGTTTTCGTGCCTGCGTTTCGTTTTCCCGCCAGCCAGCCTCGTTTTACACTGCCAACATTAGCGTCACCTACACCTGTACATAATCATCATTTCTAATTAAGCTCATCAAGGTAATGTAGCCTAATTATCATGTGCATCTGGAATCACCTTGCATCACGCGCGCATGCTAATATAACATAATTAACCTAAGGACCCAATTAAGCTAGTTAAGCTCATTAGGCGACCATGTGACCATCACTTGAATAACCTAATTAACCCAGCATAACCTTGCAGCACGTGTTCAGTTCAGTTCAGTTTATTGCCTCGAAGGCCCCCCTTTCCTGGAGGGACATTACATAAGGGGTGGGGTTTTATTTAGGGATAACAATAAGCTCTGAAAATTGCTTTAGTTTTGAAGATTATCGATGACATGGTCTTGGAAGGCAGATGATGAGGTGATGGTGACGATGTCCTGGGGGAGGCCGTTCCAGTCAGTAGCTGCTCGAAAAAAGAACGAGGCAGAAAAGATAGTGGTACGCGAAGATGGGCGGGCAACCTGAAATGGATGACTGATTCGATGAGATATGCGAGTTGCGGCTGTTATCTAAGGTGGCTGATTTAGCGAAGAATGAAAGATTTTGTGAAAGCACGATAGTTCGAGAGCACGAGAACGATCACGTGACCATCACGTATTTTCGCTAAGTGGTCCCGTTACGCAATGTCACGTGACATTTTCCCGCCAAAATGCTACATCGCTAGCACGTGACATGTTCTTGCCAAAAATATAACATGAATGTCACTGTGCGGACCTGTTTCAGTAAACTATCGGACAACTTCACTGTGGTTTGGCCTTGAGCGACATAGCGGAAGCTGCGTACCTTTTGTTTGTTTGTTTTCAGGTTTCCAGAGCATTGCTTTCAACTGGCATCGTACTTCTATGCTGCTTTTCATCCTTGAATTACGCAGGCCGCCATTTTTTCTGAAACGTTACTGCAGTACGCTTATGCCTCCACGGAACTACCTGCTGTCCGCTATACTTGGATTATTTCTAAGAATGCTCGAGTGATCCTCTCCGCATTAATAGTAAATATCAGTGCGTATTAGACCGCATTGTGACACTGAGTAAGCTCACAGTCATACGCCATTTATTCTGGAGTACGCCTTGGTTAACTCATCAAATTTCTTTAGAGCGTGTACCGCATGAAGTGGCAAATATTTATTTATTTATTTATTTATTTATTTATTTATTTATTTATTTATTTACAATACTGCTGCTCTCCTTCGAGCACGTGGCAGTTGGGCAGTACAAGAATTTTTCACAAATATTTAAACAAAAGGAAACATAATTAAAAACATGCACTTACAAGCATACACAGGCATAATACGAGGACATGAATATAGTCAATGCAATGGAAGAATGCAGAGTTAAATAATACCAATACTTGACATGTACAATGACTACAAAATATAATGCTAGCTATAAATATGCTAAGATCAGATTGAATGGGAAAATAGAGGAAGGGGTATGACGCTTTAATGAAGAGCGGACTAATGCAATTATGACAGCATTAGTATCGCGAGTGAAAAGGTATAAAAACATATGAACACATTTCACTCGGCAGCCATGTACACTCACTTTAGCAATGCTGTAGTGATTCAAACAGCGCAGGCAGAGGTGAGCGAATGCATAGCTTTGCATCTCGCATCGATGCGTATCACATTGTGGAATGCCTGCCAGTCAAATCGTTTCCTTGTCTAACCGTGACACACTTCATCGGCAGCTCAGTACACATATCACCGATGCCATCCTCTAGAATACGTTGTCTTTTTCTTCTTACTTGATGTTCCGTGACGTCAGTCTTTTTCTTCGTATTTGATTTATACTCTTGCTTTCCTCCTACCCGTTCTGTTTTCACACCTCATTCATGCTTTGCTGGATCGCACAGCATATACTTGTCTTCTTGCTTGTTTGTTTTTTCCGCGTAGTTTAGTATTTCTGCAGTGCGGCGAATATGCACTCAGATGGTTTGTACGAGGTATAGTCCTTCGTTTTTCTTTCGTTTTCTTTGCTCATTTTCACTCCATGTACAATGTTACAACCTTGACGACCCCCTTCGACAGTGCCCTACAGGCTTTAAAGGTACTTCATATAAACAAATAGCCTGATAAAGCTACGTCAACATAAATATAACGTGACCAGCAACAGTAGGCGCGCACGACGGAAGCCGCCCCATACGAGACCGGTGGACATCTTGGCAGGGTCCACCCTTTGTACTCGCAACATGCTGCCTGAAGGATAGGGCGCATGGGTCGTCGATGCGTTCATACACGCGGAGAGCCTGTACAGCCGCAGGCTGCTGGGCTAGACGAACGAAACTCCTCATTTGTGCTATTCGCTGAAATTATCCCCCGCTATACGAAGGCAGAGGCTTTAAAGGGACCGTCTACCGTCCTTCATCGCTCTCCCGCTTTTTGTCTAAATAGAAAGCGTACCTTTTGAAGTGTACCAGCGTGCAGTGGTTTCTCCAGAAACTGACTAGAAATTATTAAAACATGATTTTTCCATCTACGAAGTCGCTCCTTTTCTACGCGTAAAGACGCCGGTAACAATGGTTACTGCGCACGATGCGTCGTTGTCTCCCTGGCAACCCTTTCGGGCGCGGGAGGCTTCTTCTCAACAGGAACCATTTCCAAGGACGACATTGCAAAGGGGACGAGGAGGATAGGCGATGGAAAGCCGCCCGCCGGGATGCAGCCTCGGACACGCAGCGCCGCATGAATGACAAGCGCACTACTACGCGCCATTACAGGCAGACGAATTCGATGGCAGCGCCACCTGCGCAACCCCGAAAGCAGCGAAAAGAACAACAAATTGTTCTTGCACGCTATAAAAAGGTGTCTCATGGGGTGAATGACACTTGTAAGACATACATAATTGTTTTTCAGAAGAACATGTATACCTGCGTGGGTTTGTTCTTTTACGCTTTGAAATTGACAAAGACGCGGTTGGGTGTCGCTAGCCGCGCTTTTTGCACCACTTTCAGAGCAAAATTAAAAATATGATTCTTTTTTTTTTTGTGTGTAAAGCGTGCCCGTTCCCGTAAACACGCGATCCGCCCATTTTTACCACAGTCTAAAAAAGATTTCCGAGCGGTAGACAGTCCCTTTAAGTGCGCCATAAGCCAATCCGCGAAGTTTGCACGCAGGGCTTCGAGAAGTTACGACACTTCGCGAGCTTCGCGAGACCCGATGCGATGCTGTATGCCGTCTCATAGCCGTTCACCATAAGGTGTCGTTGGGCGTGTTGTAAAATGTTGCACTTCGTTGTGTTACAAGACGTGTCCATCAGAGTAAAAATTGTAGCACGAAGCTGCTACATCCATACGGGTTTCTCCGAAGTCAAAGCCACTTATCTAATGAAAAATTAGTCCTGGTCCGGGGTTCAAACCTAGGACTAACCGGTGCGCCCGCTGTACTGAGAGAGGACTAGCATTTGGCAGCGCGATGGTGTATCAACTGACAACTCGAAGCGGAATTCCTCAGAACTTCTTGCGGAACCTTTCGCAACTCCGCAGTTCTACTCTTTCGCCATATTCACTCCCAGTTCTTCGAGTTATCGATCAGTTCACTCGCGCCTTCCAAATGCTAGCCCCCGGTTAGCTAAACTGGCAGAGCGAGCGCCCAGAACAGGCGTTGGTTCTGTGCTCGAACCTCGAACCAAGACGAATATTTTGATAAGAAGCTATCAGTTCCGAGATATCCGCGTGAATTTCCTTGCTTTTTGCTACAAACTGGTGGATGCTAGTTTACTCTTTCTTAAGTTTTACTCCACCTTGCGGAAGCCCACAGAACTCTTTCGCAAAGAACTGTCCGTACATGGGACACTCATCCGCATTCCCTCTGTGCCGCATGTTCACTCCCCCGCGGTGTCATCCCTATGTCTTCTAGGCCTCTAAACATTCGTCACCGGCGTCCAGCCAACCTTCGGCTTATTGTGTGCCGAGAGTCTAACACCTACCAATTTTTTTCTGCTTTCCTGCAGAAAAGCACGGCGGATGTGAGCAACTTCGACAGCGACTTCACGATGGAGAAGCCCGTGCTTACGCCCATCGACCCACAGATCTTGGCCTCCATGGACCAGGAGCAGTTCAAGGGCTTCAGCTACACAAACCCGGCCATGACCGATTGAAGGCAGTGCTACGGAGGCAACCGTGCAAGAGGAAATGTACTGGGGTGTCTCGAAGCACTAATGCATCGCGGCCCCCCAAACAACAGAAAGCAACTGTGATATGGGCACAGCCTGCTGTTTCTTTCTTTTATATGTGCTGGTACCACGTACGCGTGAGTGGACAGGCTGAAAGGTGAAGCTTTCTAAAGAAAAGCCTGCTTGCTGCATGCAGTGCTGCTGAGTTGCATCAGAAAGAGTCAAATCAAGCTCATTGTCATCGCACGGACACACTTTTCGGTACACGCTTAATTATGTTCTATTCTGATGTACAGTCAACCCCTGAAGGCCGAACAGACCGCTGAGCACCTGATGAAACTTGGGAACACTGTGATGTCGATGTTCTAACTTCCTCCTGGCACCCGCATATTAAGGGTTCTAGAGGCACCACAAAAGTGCACACCCCACCCCCTCGCCTCTGGTCTCTCACCTCACGGCCAATCACAGTGCACGGTCACATGAAGATGACTGGCCTCTAGATATTTGAATAGTTCTTGCACACCTCAACGTGCAGTGATGGAATGTCGAAATACCATCATGTCATTTATTTACGAAGTGAAACGTACGTTGGCTTGTAGCCAGCAAAGATATCTGCTGACTTTGGCATGTCTAGTGCGGAAAGGTTAATAACTGTCTTATTTTTTTTAAGTTTCTCAGACATTGTCGTCAAACCTTCTGAATTTAGTGGGGACACCAACTTATTTTTTGTGACAACTGGATCAACTATTCCGTTTTCCTTAGGTAGATCCCGGTGCTACAGTCATGAGTGCATACGATGGAGCCTGGAGTAACATACCGTGTAGATAGCCAGTTTCTGATTTAAAAAAAAAAGAACAAGGGCGTTCATATAATTTCTACATGTACCACAATGCCTGATAAATATAAGTGGTTTGCCATCACCGAAAGGCTGCGATTTTCGGTAAAACTAGACAATGATCTGTGAAAACGGCTCACAGCTAGGCTGCGGCAAACAAGCTACTATACAAGAGCTGCCAAAATGCTTTGCTTTTAAGTGCTACAGAAGCAATAGCGTTTGACATGTAATAATGAAACTGCCTTAATAGGACCAAGAACCATATTAGATGGCAAGCAAATATGTGACCCACGAGCCTCCCAACTTTTCTGACGATGACACAGACGCATCTTAAGCTCCGTGCGCAGCTCATTGAAAATTATTGCAGCTTGTACAACTCATCTAATCAGTCAGAATATGTACGTGTAGCTTCTGATGTAGTGCAGCCAAGGCTTATCGGAGTGAGTAATAAGTATATCGCTTATGGATCACTTGGTCAAAAATAATTACGCCCTGTATAGAGACAAGCACACGGAAAGCACAATGGTATGTGAAGACAACGCTACCGTAGATGATGCACTGTCCTAGTATTCTCCGCATCTGGGTGGAATAAAATAACACAAGCCCAAGCTACTCTAATTGAAGTTCTTATATTTGTTCAATGACCACACTAATTAGCTTTAATTTGATAATCTGCAGTTGTAGCAAAACCTTGTTATAAGAAATCCAGTATCACACAAATTATGTAATGCATTCTTTTTATCTAATAATCTTCTGGCATTGTTATGACGGCAGTAAGACCTTTAATTCGTTATGACCGATGGTTCGCGAAAACGAGGTTTGACATTAAAACGCTAACTATAGTGCAAGTACGGATTCACTAAAAGTCATTTTTTTTTTTACTGACAAGATCGCCCCTGATGCAGACGATGTGAATAAGCAAGTGAAACACCAGCGGGATTGGTCGAGACCTTTTAAATACATACATTAGTTCACTTTTCCGGGTTCTCTTTTTAACACACGCAATAAGTAATTTGCTACAACACACCTTTTTTGTATTGTCTGCACACGACGAGTGTACATTGCCAAAGAGATACAAGCCACCTCTTCCTGCATACCTTACTACAACGTCGCCACCAAAGTACATCTCGTTCGCGCGAGAGCAAGGTGCTGTATTTCACGACTGCCTCTCAAACAGACATTTAGAGATTAGAGACTGATAAATCGGTGCAGCTTTTGACAGTTCCGAAGGAGGACAGCAATCACAGGCCAACAATGTATACCCATTCTTGGGCCAGGAGCCTCATGGTGCAAGGTGTGTCGCAATCGCTCGGGCACATGAGGATATGTCAATTGTTTTGGTTGTTCTTTTGCATCTTGTGTGGAGCTTGTGCAAGCATGATATCTTTCATAGTTGATGCTGATATTTCGTTGCTACAGTTGCCGAAGATGTAATCATTGAAGCATTCCTTAAAAACATCGTATGTATATTTGAAACAAATAGCTCCTTCTTCTATGGTACTTTACCTATACAGTAGCTTTTGGTCACATGACACACTGTCAGTAATGCACCGTAAAGGAAAAAAAACGGGAGACGAAATCTTTGCAGTATTTGACAGCGGTGGCTTTTTGTTAACATAAGAAAGGTTCCAGCTTCGCGGATTGAGTCGATTTTACATGAGAGAAGAAAACGGTGATTGTTCGCAAGTATTTTCACTATTTCATGACACTTAGTGCAGCTTTTTAAGAGTTTAAATGTACTTATAAGTAAGCGTCGGAGTTCCTGAATCAGTGCATTGCAAGCACGCCGGGTGCTCTACTATTTGTCGTGTATTGAGCTTATAAAACGTAGGTTTCATCACTCCATTAAAATTTTGTACACAGTCAAAGTTCATCGACGGCTTCATTAATAAAGTGTATCGTGCTGCTGTTCTAACACGAGAGCTTCGCAAGCGGCTTTGGATTTAGCGCGGATCAAACTTGCACGCCTGGCATTGAGTGATGGTTTATTATTGTGCTATATTTAATTTTCTTCACTGCATCAATCCACACTGTTCATTCTCCAGCTTCAGTCAGGCTAGCTGCTTCATCAAATGTAATGTTCAGTATTATAGCAGCACAACTTGTCTACAGCAATGTCTGCTATCTTCACAATTCATGTGGACAGTGCATTTAGTGCAAACGAGACTGTGTTGCCGTTTCTGACTAGCCATCTCGGCAAGAACGGCAGACCCAGTTTGTTGTAAACAAATTCACATCTTCCTGTCTATAATAAAAGACATGAATCAAGATTACTCTTGTGCCAGACTGACTGTCTTGAAAGAGTTGTGGGTTTTTAGCAATTTTTATGTGAGCTCGTAGCTTGTACGCAGTGATTAAAAAAAAATTCACAGCATAGCCACGGAGTGAATGATGATGAGTGGGCGAAGATCCGGAGGTTCATCGTAGAGCGTGCCGAGTTCCGGATTAATTTAGTTAACGCGCACGCTACGAATCCTTATGGTTCAACTACGCACAAGTGAAATCTACCACCGGCACTTCATTGCAAGTCAAGATCCAGTGCATATATATATATATATATATATATATATATATATATATATATATATATATATATATATATATATATATATATTGTGGGCATTCATTAGCCTCTTCTACTTCATCTGTACATAATCATCATCACCTTGGTTTCGTCATCATTCTCTGCTGTGGGTTGTCAGCTAGAGTTCAATCTGTGCTTTGGGTGCGAACCGTCATCTGTAGCCTCAAGGCTTAATAAAACGGCGTTATCGTCACAGCTTCACAAGTGGTGGAGAGTGCTCTTCGGTGCCCCGTCCTCTGCCACCCCGGTCACACCCCTGGAGCTTCGATCGGGCCGCCGTCATGTCGCAGCCAACAGACACGGCCGCATCACCCATCTCGGCTCAGACATCTGCCGCCCCTCAATGTTGGGTTGTAAGCGGCCACCAGCGTGACCCCCACTTATTCGCTGGACTTCGCGGCGAAGACGTCGAGGATTGGGCTGGACGACTATACCGAGTAAACGCAGCTAACCGGTGGGACGACCGCTTAAGCTAAGCCACGTCCCCTTTTTATCTAACGGAGTGGCACAAGACCTGGTTTTACAACCACCAGGTAGACTTCACCACAATCGCAACTGGGGCAATTTCAATCAGCAGCTTCGACAAATTTTCTGGCACACCATCCGTTCTCTCTGCTCGCGCAAAGAAGACACTCGATTCCCGTAACAACACGGCGAATCATACCTTCCTTCTGAGACGACCTTGCCCTTTGTCGTCGAGCGAACTCAGCCAGGACCGATCCCGACAGGGTTCGGCCCATTCTCAAGGGCATCGGATATCGCCTTCACTCCCTTGCCATCAAGAACCCCGAACCGTTGCCGATGTTTTCACTTGCCAGCGCCTTGAGAACTCGCGTCGTCCGCTTGCAACCGGACACAGGTAAAAACATCGCTACCAAGATTCCTCTTGCGCGCGATGATCGTACCATCATACGGGAATACTCCAGATGCTTGGCTTCTCCATCTTCACTGCCCCTGGCTGCTCCGGTTGACCTTTGCGAGACGTGGTCAGGAAGATTTGGCGTCATGAGGGTACTGTTTGTTGTGGACCTTCCAAACGGATCCCCGCCACGACCAAAGTATCCCGCAAGTTCGCGGCCGTAGCTCCATCGATGCCTCCTCAACCAAAACCGGTCCACATGCTCTATGATTGCCGGTGCATCCATTCAGCCCAGTTATAAGTGGCGCCCGCAGCGTCCTACATGCTACAACGTTCTTATATCGTGGTCACATCGCTAGGTTTTGACTCGATCAGAAGTCGCACAAAATGCGTTTTACCCGCATCGTAGAGCATTCCTCTACTTATTGCGCGCCTTCCTGAATAAAATACGGTCTCTCAAAATCTTGCCCAAAATGCCAAAAAAGGTAGACTATAGTATTGGGTATTTTGTGAAAATTTTGACTCGATCAGAGGTCGCACAAACTGCGTTTTACCGCATCGTAGATCATTCCTCTACTTATTGCGCGCCTTCCTGAATAAAATACGGTCTCTCAAAATTTTGCCCAAAATGCCAAGAAAGGTAAGACTATAGTATTGGCTTTTTTGTGAAATTTTGACTCGATCAGAAGTCGCACAAACTGCGTTTTACTGCATCGTAGATCATTCCTCTACTTATTGCGCGCCTTCCTGAATAAAAATACGGTCTCTGAAAATCTTGCCCAAAATGCCAAAAAAGGTAAGACTATAGTCTTGGGTTTTGTGAAATTTGACATCGATCAGAAGTCGCACAAAATGCGTTTTACCGCATCGTAGATCATTCCTCTACTTATTGCGCGCCTTCCTGAATAAAAATACGGTCTCTCAGCATCTTGCCCAAAATGCCAAAAAAGGTAAGACTATAGTATTGGGTATTTGTGAAATTTTGACTCGATCAGAAGTCGCACAAAATGCGTTTTCCGCATCGTAGAGCATTCCTCTACTTATTGCGCGCCTTCCTGAATAAAAATACGGTCTCTCAAAATCTTGCCCAAATGCCAAAAAGGTAAGACTATAGGATTGGGTTTTTGTGAAATTTTGACTCGATTCAGAAGTCGCCCAAACTGCATTTTACCGCATCGTAGATCATTCCTCTACTTATTGCGCGCCTTCCTGAATAAAAATACGGTCTCTCAAAATCTTGCCCAAAATGCCAAAAAAGGTAAGACTATAGTCTTGGTTTTTTGTGAAATTTTGACTCGATCAGAAGTCGCACAAACTGCGTTTTACCGCATCGTAGATCATTCCTCTACTTATTGCGCGCCTTCCTGAATAAAAATACGGTCTCTCAAATCTTGCCCAAAATGCCAAAAAGGTAAGACTGCTAGTCTTGGGTTTTTGTGAAATTTTGACTCGATCAGAAGTCGCACAAAATGCGTTTTACCGCATCGTAGAGCATTCCTCTACTTATTGCGCGCCTTCCTGAATAAAAATACGGTCTCTCAAAATCTTGCCCAAAATGCCAAAAAAGGTAAGACTATAGTCTTGGGTTTTTGTGAAATTTTGACTCGTTCAGAAGTCGCACAAAATGCGTTTTACCGCATCGTAGATCATTCCTCTACTTATTGCGCGCCTTCCTGAATAAAAATACGGTCTCTCAAAATCTTGCCCAAAATGCCAAAAAAGGTAAGACTATAGTCTTGGGTTTTTTGTGAAATTTTGACTCGATCAGAAGTCGCACAAACTGCGTTTTACCGCATCGTAGATCATTCCTCTACTTATTGCGCGCCTTCCTGAATAAAAATACGGTCTCTCAAATCTTGCCCAAAATGCCAAAAAAGGTAAGACTATAGTCTTGGGTTTTTGTGAAATTTTGACTCGATCAGAAGTCGCACAAAATGCGTTTCCCGCATTGTAAAAATGAGATACCTCATATGTCGAGGTTTAACTATACATTTCTGTTTAAGGCACTGTCTTAAGTGGCTGCAGCTGTGGCATAGCCTTGCGGCATCACTTGTGCAACAACTCTAATTGGCTTCGTAGCATTTGTACTGGAAGATAAAGCACGTGTTGCAGGATTTGTGCAGATATCAACCAATTTAAACACGAAGCATCACCCCCACTATCTATCGCATGCCTTCAGAGGATTGTGCATGGCTGAGGTAAATGTTGCATGGGCTAGCAAACCCATGCTTCAAGCACAAGCACCCATGCTTCAAGCCCCAAGCATCTGCTTGGAGCTTGAAGCAGGATAACTATCAGAGAGGGCCAGTAGGGAAGTGGAGGTGATGTAAAAACAAACAGAAGTTTAATATATTGTTTCAGGTGAGTGGACCGCTTAAACAAATGCTACACTAATGTTCTGCATGCATGCCGCAGTGCATGAGGGCACATGGTGACAACCCTGGTACCCCCCTTTCCTTTTGTACTGCTTTCACCAACCAATATTCTCCTTCTTATTTCTCTGTCTTTTTGCCAACCAGAGCATCATCCCACTTCCCAGCGTTTTTCATGCTGGGGAGGCTTGTCAGGTCAAGTTGAAGCTCACTAGGCAACAAGACACCACATAACCGCCCATCAGTGGAAAAAGTCAAACATCTGGAGGAGGACAGAAGCATTCGCGCGCGCGCACACACACACACACGCGCACGCGCGCGCACACACAATCGGCATGATAACACTTACTTGCCTCGGCGGACATCTCCGCATTTAGGGTTATGTTTACACATCGCCGAATTAAGAAAAATGTGACAAAG
Organism: Hyalomma asiaticum; assembly: GCA_013339685.2. Taxonomy (NCBI): domain Eukaryota; kingdom Metazoa; phylum Arthropoda; class Arachnida; order Ixodida; family Ixodidae; genus Hyalomma; species Hyalomma asiaticum. The sequence continues at coordinate 55,619,245 of CM023489.1, read as the reverse complement.
GGGTTGGTCCTGATTGCTTGGTGAAGAAGTTGAGCAGAAAATGCAAGGCTTGCAAGAAGGGTAACTCTTAATCACCTGTAGCTTTTTTGATGCAACATGCTTCATTCAAATTATGGTTTTGCTCAAGTATAGTACTCTAACTCGCACGATTTCAGGAAACCTTGCGAGGGGCACATTGTTAATATGCTGGGGAAACCTGGAGACCTAATTTTTAAGGCTATTCTAAACGCTTGGAGAAAATAGTTGAACTTTCAAGAAAACCAAGATGCCATTGAGATCTACAGTTGACAAACATGGTGTTGTTAGGTACTTCGCCTGAGAGTCTTGTCACAGCATGATAAGCTTCAGTAGCTGACAGTGTCAGTACACAAAGCACTTTGCAGCAAAGTGTGAATGTGTGGGAACAAGTCAGAGCTACACAGCCTCATTCTTTTTCTTTTTATTACCTTTATTCTTCCTGTTCTACTTGACATTTTACTCGTCAGCGACGGGTGTGCATAATTATGTCCCAAGACCACTAGGCACAGTTATAAGTGCACTGAAATGTGTTCATTAAGTGTGTAGCACATTATATTTTAATCGTTCACATCTAAAAGATTGTTAGTCAACGATGGGTGATAGGTTCCCTTTGTTTTTCTTCATGTGTTCTTTATAGGGAAATATTTCCCCAGCAATGTACTTGCAAACCATGCAGAACGTTTAGAAAAATTTAGGTGCAGGAGCATAGTAGCATAATATTGGTGCTAGAAATTGCTTAAATGTTATTCCCATTTAAATGGAATGATGACTGTCAGTTTCATTGTCTTTGTGTGCCTGTTGCACTCTGATACTTTTTTTTAGTAAACAAAAACTCCCATTAAATTACCTGATAAGTGGGAAGCAGTTCTTGGACATAAAGTGTTTCGTTATATTAGGTATGATGGTAAAAGCTTCAACGATTCTGCATGTTCATATGTTGATATCAAACATCAAAAAAGTTGTGTGTACTATGCTGCCGATTTTGGAATTATTGAATGATGAAAATGTCATTTGATTGCAGTTTTATTAAACTGGCTGTATAGATCCTGCTGAATTAAATGTCATTGGAACACACACTCCATGCAACAAGGGTAAATTTAAATTCATGGTTCTACCTTTCCCAGAAAAAAAAAGTTGCTGAAGTGCTCAGTTGAATGGCTCAGAAATTGTTTCTTAGTTAATCCTTTCTAGTAGAGCTGCGCGAATAGCAGGATTTTGAGTGCGAAGCAAATTCGAATATTTATGTTCAAGTGCAAGTTGAATCGAAACTTTTTCAAATAATGTTCGAATATTTCTTTACTAATACTATATCAAATTATGAAGAAGCGTTCTGCTAAACGTGGGCAAGAAGATTTATTGCATGATAGGTCTACTCCCGCAGTGTCATTCCAAAGTCCTGAGGAACAGAGAATTGTGCAACAGAAAGCTGAGCCAGCTGAGCCGCAGTACGCGGGAGCTAGCTAACGTTCGCAGTACACGGATGCTAGCTTCACTGCAATGCACGGGTGTTATGCGGCGAAGCGGACTACATACGGGAATGGGCCACTTGTGAGACAGCGTATTTTCCTCCCTTAATTACCAACTTCGAATAGTTCAAATAGTAAAAGTGTGAATCGAATCGAATAGCATATGCTATTCGCAAATTATTTGAAATTCCGAATATTCGCTTTCTAGGCATTTATAGCTTGCCAAAATGACATCTGGTTGGGCTCATTATTTCATTCTCTAAGCATTCAGTATATTAGCACAACAAAAATTATAAAAATTTGCTGCAATGCCAAAACTAAGAAAAACCTTGCCGGAGGATCGTTAGCTTATGAAGAATTGAAAGTGTGAAAGTAGCAAAGAACAAAGTCCATCCATCACAGGATGTGGTGCAAAAGGCTGTTGTGCCTAAAATAATGATCTAAGATTCATGAAAACTGCTTAGGTTATGTATTGCCAGTAACAGAATCTGTAAATGACATTTTTCATTAATTTTCTTCTTTCGCGTTTTTGGCTCCAGAGAGCAGCTTTCTAGGGCCCCTCACTAGGTCTCACAGCAAATTTTAGCTATGCAGTAGCTGTTCCGTGCACAGTAGAGAGCCATTCTAGCAAAAGAATTTTTCAAATTGGTTCATTGTAAGTGGAGCAAGAAATTATTCAAGGAGGTGAAATCCGCACCCTTGCTGCTTGGCCTATCTAGCCTTAGCAAGCCAATATCCTCCTCTGTCTCTCCAGCGCTGGAATAGAGGGGTCACAACCCGCCTGACGATGCATGCACATGATGCCCCTTCATTTTTCTTTTTGTCATTTTTTTTTCTGGAGTTTACGTTGCGCAATGACTTCTAGAATGGTCTATGAGTAATGTCACGGCTTCATGGCACCAACACCAATGTAAGCTATGGCGCAGGAAGTAGTCAATTGTGCTTGCGGTCACAACCGCCATCCTCTCCATATCCATGCGCGACAGGAGAGCAACGAGCAAGGAATGGCCATCCGTTTGAAATTTCGTCTGCTTCCATGGCGCGTACCGATGGAACTCTTGTCACACGCGATCAGGAGCGTGCAATATATGCATTGCGCTTGTCAGTTCAAAATTGCTAGATTTGGCGAGGGGCCCTCTGAATAGAGCACATTTCCCCAGCTCCTTCTGTTGCATGTTTTTGTTTGTTTGTTCATTAACAACAGCATACAACCGTAGCACACATTCTGCATGATTTTGTGTCCTGAAATTATACGGAGTTCACCAAGGATGTTAAGCTGCGTGTATATGTCGTCCCAAGTTTAATGTTTCTTTTTCTGCATTGTTTAACGTGTGCTGCTTATTATAAGTGCAAGTATGCGATGTCTGTGCACTAGTGTTTCCATATTTCATGTAATCATTGCTGCTTTTGTAATGTTCTTGCAGTACTGGTTGCAGCTGATAACTAACCGGTTGTGGCATATAAAGCACAGTGCTGAAATTATTGGAATTTATGGGTTGGGTGTGAGGTCAGGGCATGACAGGTGTTAGGCTGAGGCTTATACGTAAATACTTATGCTCATGAACACTTTTATCTTTTACATTTCTGACTGTACATTTTTCCGATGGCTAGCATATTTATCAGGCTTCTGCAGATTTATTTACTTATTTATTTGTATTTATTTGTGCATTATAGCATTAATGAAGACATACGTTTTCTATATATGTGGCCATCATAAAAGAGGAGCCATTACGGGGTCTTCTTTGTCTCTCATCAAGTAGGAAGTTCAGGTGTGCATAACATTCCTTCTTAACACCACAGTACTTAAAAGGGCCACTCAGGAGTGCTCACAAATGCCACCACAATATGAAACAGCTCAAAATTACCTGTGATACTTTTCACAAATTTCGAATTTTCGTGCTTGCTGTGGAGAGCAAGCGTGTTAAAGCTTTCTGGCCTTGATCACCAGTGGCCCCTTCCAGAACGCCACAGGGCCCCTCCCATCTTTAGCTTACAGAGAATAGGGAAGAGGCAAGGGGTGCTCTTTTAGGACTGTGAATGCAGTTATCACTTTCACTGCATCAGCTGCATTTAACCTCGAAGGCTTTTGATGAAGGACTCTCTATAACACAAGAGAGAGAAAGACCACTCTTTTTTCTCGCATTGCTTTGCAATGTTGTGTGCATGGCATAGATAGACGATGTCTTCATGAAAGTGAAGTGCCTAATCTACGAAGTCTAGTTTTTTTTCGGTTACGTGTATATCTTTTACATTTCTGACTGTACATTTTGCTAATGGCTAGCATCACCAGACTTCTGCGGACTTATTTACTTGTTTATCGGTAGTTATTTATTTATTTATTTATAGTATTAATGAACACTTGTACATTATGTACGTATGTGGCCATCATAAAAGAAGAGCCATTACACTGTGTTCTTTGTCTCCCATCATGTACGAAGTTCTGGTGTGCATAACATTTCTTCTCAACACCACAGTAGTTAAAAGATACATTTAAACTTTAGTGCCTTCAAGCAAATTGGCTTGACTAGTAATGTGAGTACCTCTATTTTCATCTTTTTTGTTCTTGTCACTAAATTTGTACGTGGCTTCTTCACAGTGATGTCGACGGAAGCCAAGACAACTGCATCGGTTTCTCAGAGGACGAGACACTCATTCAGTCATTGGACTCCAGTGTGCCCGAGTGGTTTTGGAAGACGAGTGCTAGAGCTTCAGGTGCAGCACCTGCATCTGCAGCACTGTCTGCCATCCGCCCATCTGCGAACGGTCCCATGAAGCGGGAGCGCAGTGACGACGATGAAGAGCATCCATCGTCCGTTGAGTGTGTGACAGCAGAGTTCGAAGGCGACGATGAGGACGGTGATGTAGCCGAAGCGTTGGGCATTGTTTACGAACGGCCAAGCGCCGCTGCTGCTACCTCCAGCAAGCAGCTGCTGTCTCGGCAGGCGGCATGCTCCCAGATGGGTGCCGGCCGACGTCCGGCTGTGCCGCCACAGCAGAGGCAGACACTGCCGCCGCCACCCTCTACTCCAGCTCAGCTTCCGGCAAACCCCACGACACACCAACCCAGAATACCCAGTGCGGAGACTGGTGGTGACGGAGAAGACACTGACAACCACTGTGACGAGAATGCAGGGGACGACGAGTTGGCAACGCTGCGCAAGACATTGCTCCTGGAGCAGATCAGAGCTGCACGGGAGCAAGCCCGGGCATTTCAGGCTGTTGCATGCGCTGCACAGGCAGTGCGCGACTGTGTTGCAAGGGCTGCCAAGTCTCGCATGCATACGGAGAAAGTGAAACGCAGAAAACTGACACTGCAGATGAAGAAGATGGCAGAATGACGCTGCCGGAAAAAGTGGAAAGCAAAGAGAGGTCACCGCTGATGCCTGGTCATTCAATTGCCTTGAGAATTTGCCGGTCCATATGTCACAAAGTGCACCTCGTACCCAGTGTATTTGATTGTCGCTGCTGAGCAGTGATAAAGCTGTTTCCTGGTGGTCTCGCTCTCAGGGATTCCTGGCCTACCATTGGCCAAATTTTTCAGATTCTGGTGACTGAGTGCGAAGCACTCAACTATGCTTCAGTCTTGGTCTAGAGCCCTGCTTTTTTGTGCCATGTATGGCTGCCTTTAATGTACTCACATTTTTATTTAGGCACTTTTGCTGCATGTTAATGAATTGCTCCCATATGTTAAAGCTCTATTCATAGCACTCATCATTCCTTGTGAACTGTTAATGTTATCTTTTTTTTTTTTCACAGTACTAATTTGTTGTGTGATACCCTCCTATTGGCCATTTATTAAGGGAGGAATGCAGTTTTGGATAAAAAGTGTGACAGTTCTGTAGCAACTACTTACGCAGTACACGAATTGTAGGTGCTGGGTGCAGTGCGAGAATTGATATTTTGACATTCCCATGTCCTGTGCTTGTTGTGCCTGGAATGTAAGTGTGCTTTTCTAGGCGTGATGCCAGTGTTTCACATGTGATAGAGCGATGTTATGAACTCGGACCAGCCAAGAAACATGGAACTTTTCTATGTGTGCACCCTCACTTTGCACAGAATTAACAGAGCATAATGTTGCACCTTTGTAATGTTATACTTCACTTGATAAAACACAACTTCATTAAGTTTTCCTTATAGCAGAGCACTTCGATTCCATGCCACATATCCATAGAAACGAAGCATATAGAACCTTCGAAAGATAAAAAACGAAGGCATCTCATCCACTTTCATTCTTTTTGTACTATATGGAGAAATACAAGAAGAAAAGAAATGAAATGGATCACTGGAAACCTGTAGTGTTCAAAATGGCATGAGAGCATTGTAGTGCTGCTTGGATGTGCTGCTTTTTTAAAATGAAGTGACTATACTGCCAGGGTCTTTTAAAAAACACTGCACGTGTTAATTAAGCTCTGCTATGTAGGGCCAGCAGGCTGGTTGACACTGTGTAGGCTATATCATTCACTTTAGTCAACTTTGCACTGATTTGATGAAATTGTCTAGTCTTATTGACTTTGATAGATCGATGCTTTAATGCAATATTGTACGATTTGTGATTATTCATGAAAGTGCTAAAGGTGGCTGCTTTTTTATTGCTGATGCGAGCTTGGAGCCTGCACTTTATTAGTCCAGTGGATTCTGCTAATTTATAGATTGCTAAAATCGTGAGATGCAATGAATTTTTGTACGTGAATGATTTCGATCTTGCAGGACCTTGAATTTCTGACATGTCATGAATTGTGTGGTAGGAACTTGTTATGCATACAAGTACCTTGATTTAAGAGCATACGGAGGTAATCTGCCATATTAATACAATTGCAAGCTGGCTATCATTGCTAGGACTTCTGGCAGTCATTGCTACTAGTCTACTAGTGGAAAAGCTCACTGTGCGCACGTGCCACAGCTTATAAAATTTTGCACGCTGTCAACATACTAAGCTGTTATCACCACGCAATGTAAACCACAATGAATTGAGACCGTATATTGCATAAATCGTAGATGTGGACTGACCAGCACGATATTTGACTCTAAAGCCTCTTTTAAACATTTAATTTCCAGATGTTAATGTAAAAAAAATCTAGCTGCAACACTTCAAACGTGTGTATAAAATCATTCTCAGTTTCCTTTAGTGTGATATACATCACACATTTCGCACAATCATACAACATCACAGCATTTGGGCAGTTACTGACACTCAAAGCTGCAAAAGCTACGCAGATATTTTGGCAACCATAGTAAGGTGAATATATATTTCATCAAACTACAGTGCGTAACATTGTGATATGCAAAATATGTATCTGTTGCTTTGGAATGAGTTCAGCGTCCAGCAAATCCTGAGAAAATACCTTACTGGCGCAAACCATGCATGTATGATCAGGCCAACTAGAGAGACGAAAAGAAGTCGTGATGGCTTGGTCATTTTTTACAACGACGCATTGTGTAGGACACAATGTCATGTATAATTGTATTTCTGGTACTCATGTATTGCTTAGCAAATTTACATGACATAGCGAAGTTTCCTTTCATCTTTTAACTTCTAAATAATGTGTTTCTGAACTCTGTTTCATAATATTGAAGACATAGTACTATTTGTGTAAAAAACATGCATGCCATCTTATAGTGTTCATTG